>CM035427.1:56223830-56438830 GCA_020310875.1 Ceratopteris richardii | reverse complement strand
CTCCTAGTGTTAGTGAAGAAAATTTTCCTCCAACTGTAGATAGAAACGTAGAAACTATCCAAGAAGAAACAAACGAAACTATAAAAGATCAAATAGTGAGTGAAACGATTATCCTACCTTCGTATTTTGATGCAGTTGAACTTTATAGGAACGCTTCACCTTACGGACCTTAGAAAAAGTTATACTTGTACCTGAGTTTGCTACAGACACCCCGCGTGTGCCGAACGATTTAGGCGGATGACTTGATCCACCATCCGAGCATCCCTCACGACCCGACATTGGTGAACCCGACGTGAAGATCGGCTTGCGACTCAGACAGGTATTATCAGTTTGCATTGCATATACATTCATACGATTTTACATCAGTGCAGCTGCGTCTTCATCCCTGGAAGCTGTGGCAATTACGTGAGCTTGCAATCTTCTTGGTGTCGAGGGCTGGTCTGGTGACCTGAGCGCCTCCACGAAGATTGGCAAGTAGGAGAACCTCGTCTCGCCACCCCTTTCATCAACAATTGAAGAACACAACGTTCGCACCCATTTTAGCAAACTATGTATTTAGGTTTTGATTCAAATCTATAAATGTATTGAATTTCACAGAAAGCACTGTTTTGAGCCTCATCTTCGAGCAGTTGGTATAATTTCTTTACCCTTACATTCTTGGGTGCAAAATTTTATTATTGGTATAGTTTAAAGGCAACTGTTTGTTAATCATAGGTTAAGCGTTAATCATAGCTTTACTTGAAGCATATTGGCATAGTATAAACTTAACAAACTGGACTCTAACGGAATTTCAAAATTATTAGCTGAACATAAGGAAAGAGTAACAAAAGAAGTTCAGGATATAGTTAGAATTGTTCAAGCTAGGTCAAAACAAACTTCAAAAATGGACGAGCTATTTCAAACTATGATGCACGAGACGCAAGGACAAAAAGTAGTTGAAACGTTATTAAAGGATAAAGGGAAATTTACTGGTATGAATGTTACAAATTATTTAGACACGTTTGAGGAATTAGCTAAGTTACACGGTTTACCTGAAACAAAGTGGAAATCCTATCTTGGACGTCTGGCCATAGGTACGGTAAAAGCTATTATGGATATACATGACAATAAGGAATGGGATGAGTTTAGAAAAGAGCTGCATAAGGAATTCTACTTAGAAGACTACAGTCAACATAGTAGAGAAGGATTTATGAAATGGATTAGTTCACCTAAGCCTCACATTTCTTTAACTCAACTCCATGGCGAATTTATGAAAAGATTCTCTCAATTACCTGAACAGGATAGGGTTGCCCTTACCCCAGATATCATTTTATATTTCCTTAAAATCTTGACTCCAGATATAAGGGTAGAGGTTGAGCGTAGGCTTGAAGAACCGGGAAAGAAATATGGGCTTACAGATGACTGGGGTGTAGTGAAAACTGTAGTTGAGGCGGTTGCTCACATGATCCAACGTAAAAACACTCCTTTATGAATCGATGTCTCAACCATCTTCCAGTTTTCCTCCGATTCAGGCAACTAGGGATACACATATAGATTCAAAAGCTGAGCCTACAACATCCACATCTAGAGTACCAACCGAGTTACAATTTTAGATTTTGTTTAACAAGTTGGACAATATGATGCATATGCACGAGAATATGTCTAAAGAGGTAGCGGCTTTGCAGAATGTGGTGTATGCTTTAAACCTTCAAGATAAACCTGCAATGCAAGCTCATCCGACTATTTATCCTCAACCAGTAAATGCTCCAAATCCACCATTAGTAGCTCCGAATCATCCATTAGTACCTCCTAATCCACCTTTTATACCTCCTAATCCTCCAGTTGTACCCCAACCAATTCCTCAACCGATTCCTCAAGCATTTAACCAAAGAAATTTCAATGAAAGGAGAAATGCCAATGTGAGGAGATGTATCTGGTGCGATGCCACAGATCATTTGACTTATACATGTGAAGCATTGAAAGATGCGAAAGAGAAAAGACTTGTAATTGATATTGACAAGCGATTGTGCGACTATAGAACACATTTACCCTTAGCTGCCAATTGGGGAAAGGGAGGGATGCAAAGGCTGTATGAAAACCTTTCTGAGTCTTCGAAATCTACTTCTGCTGTTAAACTAGAATATGTTGATAGTGACTCTGATTCCGAACAAACAAGGGAAACAAGGAACTACTCAATTGAAGCTTTGATAAAGGCAAGAGATGATATTATGCAGAAAACTGCGTGGAACTCTCCTGTCGATCAATTCTCGATATATTCGCATATTGCGAATGTTGAAGAGAAAAGAAAGAGGGATGATGAGCAAGATACAAATGATTCAGGTAGACGAATGACTAGAAGTAAGATGAGAGATGAGCCAAAGCCTAAGAAAGTTCAGTTTGAACAAGGCGAAAGTTCTAAAACAAATGAGGAGCGAAGAAAAGAAATTAGGGAGGGTAAACAACCTGTGTTTAGTGAGCCAATTCAAACATCAGACAAAGTAGAGAAAATTCCTAGAACTGAAACAAAACCTGAAGAGAAATCAAAAAAGAAACCAAAACGAGTACCGAAAGCTATTCTTATTTCTGAACTTGAACAAAAAGTTGATTCGAAAGAAATATTGTATGACATCTTATTAAAAAGTGCAGTAACAATGACTTTAGAACAAATCTTCTCAATAGCAAAAATTGAATTTAAGGAAAATTTTATTAAACTAATTAAAAGGAAGAGATTCCCTCTGTCACAAGAGGTAGAGATGCAAGATGTTGCCGATGTAACTCACTTGATTCATGAATCTCTTTCTTTAGACTCAGAAGATGAAGAAGATAATACCTGTAATGTGAACAAAAATTTCTTAGGGCCGATTGTACCAGATGACGAAACAAAAAACTCAGAGAGTGATTTTAGAAAAAGTTTTTGGGCGAGAGGCACACCGGAGATTAAAGTTAACTTAGGAGATCAGAAGAGATCATATTCTGCTTTAGCCCTAATTGACTCTGGGTCTGAAATCAATGTGATTTCGAAAGGATTATATGATAAGTTTAAATGGCCTATTGATAAAAATCACGGCTCGATAATGCGAACCGCGGACAATGGTTGTGGATCACTCCTAGGAGCATGTGCCAACATACCTCTAATGATAGGTGGAATCTCTGAGACATTCCACTTTTTCATTCAGGACAACTGCTCTTATGAAATTATCTTAGGTCAACCATTTATATGTGAAGCCAGAATGGAGACTAAAGTAATAGATGACGGCTCAGCATACGCAAGAATTAGATCTAAAGATGATCTACAATCGCTCCAAGTTATGATAGTCAGCCCAAACCATGTACGAAATAGGGAGCAAATTAGGAAGACGCCCATCCGTTCTCATGAAAAGATACGTGAAGATCATATGCCTCTTCGTGAGTTTGGAACTTATTATGATCAAAATTTTGCCTAGATGCCACTGTTGAGCGAGACAACGGTGGTTCTTGGTTTGATGTCTCGCACCCATCTGTAGATACTTTAGATAGTTTTTCTTTGTATTTCCCTTCATCATATTTGCAATTCAGTCATTATAAACAAATTCCTAAAAAAAATTATAAAACATTATGAAAAAGTTTATAAAGAGAAAGGATTCATTTCATCTGATGAACACATTGAAACCGTAATTGAAACTTTATCTTCAAACTCATTGATTGAAGAACTTCAAAATATTTTGCATGAAAAAGAAAATTTTAGATTTGTACTTTTAAATTCTATTGAAGAATATGAATTGATTATTAAATTTGTCATGAGTAATGAAAAGGAAGCAAAAGTAAATACAAAATACAAAACCGTTGATAAAAAAATTAAACCGATTGCCCAATCATTACCACGAGAGAGTGAAGAGAAGTTTAGGAAAGTTACCAATGATCCTTATTTAAGAGAGCGCACAAATATAGGTCATACTTTCACAGAAGAAACTTTAAAGCTAATTAAGATAGGAAATGATGAAAATTTTTTGTTACCCGAGGAATGTGAACTATTTCAAAGAGTGATTAGAAAGCATGGAAAGGCATTTTCTTTATATTCCCATGAGATAGGTTGTGCAGACCCAAAAATTGTACCACCAATGATCATCTTTACAGTGCCTCACATTCCATGGAATCTTCGACCCATACCTGTTCCGAAAGCCCATTTACCAGAGTTAATGCGGCTTCTTAAGGAAAAGATTCACATGCGAATTTTAGAGCCATCATCTGCACCCTACTCAAATAGGTGGTTTACTGTTCCAAAGAAAAATGGCAAGTTACGGTTCATTCAAGATTTACAACCTGTTAACAAGGTTACTATTAGGAATGTAGGTACTGGGCCCATTGTAGGGGAATTCCCTGAAGCCTTCGCTGGTCATGCCATTTACTCAATGGGAGACTTGTATTCTGGCTACGATCAATTTCAGCTTGCTATTGAAAGTAGAGACATTACGACCATGAAAACTCCTTTAGGCTTAGTTTGCATGTGCACTTTGCCGCAAGGAGCTACTAATTCAGTAGCGCATATGATGAACGCCATGAATTCAGTATTACATGACTTCATTCCTAATATAGCCATGCCATTTATTGATGACATTCCTATTAAAGGATGTATTGAGAATGCAAAAGATGAAACTTTAGATTCCTCTGGCTGCAGGAAGTTTGTAGTAGATCATATCTCTGACTGTGAAAGGATTTTCCAGAGATTTGAAGAGGTTGGTCTCACATTCTCCATTGAGAAATCTGTTTTTGGTGTCAATGAGGTACTTATAGTTGGGCATTTATGTGGACATTACGGTCGAAGGCCATATCCACCTAAAGTCGACGCTATAAACAAGATTTCTGAAACCTGTAGTAATATTAGTGAGGTAAGACGATTCCTTGGTGCTTGTGTGTTTTATGCCATCTGGATCCCACACTATGCACATGTTGCAAACTGTCTTTATGCTTTGCTAAGGAAGAATCGAAAGTTTCTTTGGACTGAAGAACACTCAAAAGCTATGAAAAAGTTAAAGAAATTACTTCTTGAAGCTCCTATTTTAAAGCGAGTAGATTATACTGATCAAAAGCCTATCATTTTAACTGTTGATACGAGCCCTATAGGAATAGGATGGGTTATTGGTCAGGACGATGAAGAGGGCAATAGGTATGCTGTGAGATTTGGAGCAAAGATTTTACACGATACACAAAGAAATTATCCGCAAATTAAACGAGAACTATGGGGTTTAGTCACGGCATTAAAATCCGATAAAGAATATTTTATAGGTGCAAATGTAATAGTTGAGACAGATTGTCTACCTCTGATTGGAATGATTACAAACTGTTCATCACCGACATTGCCATGCTTAGATGGATTTCATACATCAAATTTATAAATCCTGTTTTGATACATATTGCAGGTAAATCTAATCCTGTGGCTGATATGCTTTCTCGAGCTAGATTTGATAATGAGGAAGAAACAGAATTAGAAATAAA
The DNA here is from genome assembly GCA_020310875.1 of Ceratopteris richardii. Taxonomy (NCBI): domain Eukaryota; kingdom Viridiplantae; phylum Streptophyta; class Polypodiopsida; order Polypodiales; family Pteridaceae; genus Ceratopteris; species Ceratopteris richardii. Next base: position 56,433,379 of record CM035427.1, on the reverse strand, counting down.
TGCAATTAATTATGATTCTAAAGCATACGCATATGAACAGTTTAATATTGAAGAATACGAAGGAGAGTGGCAGGATATTGGAAAGTATTTAAGTACTTTGGTTAGGGCACCTTCATGGTCTTCAAATAGATTTCGGAATATTAGGAAAAGAGCTTACAACTTTTTTCTGAAAGATGGTTTCATTTGGAGACATGCGAGGGGAAAAATTAGATTGCCACAACGAGTACTAGGTACTAAGGATCTTCAGTTACAAGTCATGAAGAGTATGCATGATACTTTATGGGCAGGACACAAAGGTTTTGTAGCTACGTATGAAAAAATTAGAGAAGGATACTGGTGGCCAGGGATTTATGTTACTGTTAAAAATTATGTTACTTCATGTGATGTATGTCAGATTCATTCCTCAGTCAAACATAGGGATCCGTTGCATCCTACCTATCCACCATGCATCCATTATAAATGGGTTGTAGACTTAGTTACCATGCCCAAAGGTATCAATAAGATGAGATATATAGTCTTGGCACGTGAAGATCTTACGAATCATGTAGAAGGCCGAGCTTTAAGATCTAAGACAACCTTGAATGTATGCAATTTTCTTCTTGAGGATGTCATTTCACGATTTGGTTATGTAGAAAAGGTAGTGGCTGATAGGGGAGAGTTAGATGCGCAGGAGGCTAGAGAATTCTTTGCTAGGCATGGAATTCGCTTAGCCCTTACTACTGCTTACAACCCTGAAGCTAATGGGAAGATTGAGCGAGGGCATTCTCCTATTATTAAAGCAATTTCCAAAGCTTGTAATGGAGAAATTAAAAATTGGCCAACTTATCTGCCATTTGCGTTGTGGGCCGATAGAATGACCTGCACTAGAACGACGGGGTATATGCCGGCAAAGTTGATGTATTGCCAGAAACCAATTTTCCCTGTGCATACGCAAATTCTTACTTGGACTACTTTACCATGGGAAGATAATTTGTCAACAGAAGATTTATTAGATCTGCGAATCCAGCAGTTAGAGCAAGGGAATGAACGTTTAGAAGAGGCTATAGTTAAACTAAAAGATTCTCGATTGAAAAACAAGAAGTATTTTGATAAATCACATAGGTTAAGGCCAAAGCCAATTTATGTTAATGATTGGGTTTTACTGTATGATAGTACGTTTGATTCTCAGTATGATGCCCGTAGGAAACTTAAAAGACGTTGGTTTGGACCTTATGTGGTAGTCAAAACCTATGATAATGGAACGTATGCCTTACGCGAATTAGATGGCACGCCTCTTAAAAACTTAATTGCTGGCAAAAGAATTAAATTATTTAAACAAAGAGATGATGAAATGTATGAAGTAATGTTTGATGATCAGCATGATTAATTATGTATGAATGAATTTCTTTAGTGTGGGTTTCTTTTGCAGGAAAACCAAGAGAAGATTTGAATATGAAATTTATTAATTTTGCGTGTCTAGCTGTTGCTGGTTGAATTTTAACAGGTCGTTGAAGAACAAATTAAGATGCATAAAGATGAGCAAATTGAAGATGAAGCAGATTGAAGATAAAATTGATTTTAGGTCGTATTTTTCTTTGTCTTAAAATTTTGTTTTACGTATTTTATTTGCATTCATATAAAACTAATTGTTAAAATCTGGAATGAAGAATATTACTTTATAAAGGACTCTATTTAACCATATTAGGAAAATAGACATAATTTATATTTCTACATTTATAGATTAAGTGAGATTTGTTAAAAATAGAAGGATTTGTAGTTCATTTAGATAACGAAAGTAGTTGTATATGTGTAGGAGCATATTGTTGCATGATTCGTGTCTGTGAAAACCTAGATCTTTCTTGTCCATGCAGCTAGATCCTTAGCTCGGATTAAGGGGTTAAGCCTTTCCCCTTTAAAACAAAAAAGTAGCGAAAAAAAAAAAAAAAAGAATATTGACATGGAAGTTATACCTTCTTCCACCCCAAAAAGGTATTTACATTTATTATCGATATGAAGTTTACATCATATTTATATGAAGAAAACTAGTTGTGAAAAAAACACATCTAGTGATTAAAATTGGGCATACAAGGCGGCTGTCTGTCCAAGTAGATTTAGTAGATTTCTTTGGCATGCTTGATTGTTCATATGTGAATGCATATATATGACGAAACCTGCATTTGAATGAATGAAAATGAATTCTGTTTTATACTAATCTTTACATAGTTTATAAATGGATAAAATATAAATTAATGTTTGTTGACTAAAAAGGTTAATAGTTTACCTTTATACTTTAATATGTTTTCATTGCCAGATGTAATTGAAATAAACTTCATGTGCATGTTGAAAAGATTAAAAATTTGATAATTTAAAATATGTTTATAAAAAGAATTGATGCTTTTCTATGATTTAATTTCAGGATAATCATTGAAAATGCTGCTTCCCTAAATCTGCAAGTTGGCCCATCGGGACGATGTGCAGGTTTGGTGGCGGTGGATGTCGGGAAGATTTGCATCTTCCAGTTGATAACCAGAGGAAATAAAAGCAACTTAATTGGTGAATTCTAAACCTCTTTTTCACTGTTGATCAATTGTTCTGGATTGAATTAACTACTTTTGAAGTGTTTACAGGTACAAAAAATGATGAAGAATATGTGTTTATATTAGGGTTACCCTAATTACTCATTTAATGACTGTTTTAAATTGATACATAGAAGTCATATGAGTCTATACCCCTAGGGTTTCATAAGTTTATATAAGTTTAAGTCCGTAGGGTTAATCCAAAGGATCTTCAATGATTCCAATAGGTTAAAGCTAGGGTTTAGATGATTTATCATGGGTTAGAGATAGGGTTTAGAAAGGGTTTTAAAGGATTTTCATGAATTTCTCATGGGTTTAAGTAGGGTTTCAATAGGGTTTTATGGGTTTCAAATAGGTTTTCTAGGGTTTTATTATATTTAAAGGGTTAAAATAAATGTTATTTAAAAACATTAATATATAAATTACATATTTATGTATTAAAAATTAAACTATGTTATTAATAATTACTTTAATCATGTATGTACATTTAATACTAAGGTTCTAATTAATTAAAAGCTTAACCTAAGTTTAATTTAATGAATTTATTTAATTGAGAAATTTAGGGTAAATAGAATTAGAATGATTAATTAAATGGATAAATAACTAGTGGTCTATATGAGTACTAGGAAAAAGAGTGGTTTATAGAAGATGTGTAACTAAAGTGATTGAAAGAGTGGTTGGAATAAATGATGCAATTAAAGGAAGTTAAAGAGAAACTTTAAATGAATGGTGTATATGAAAAAGGTTAAAAGAATGGAGTAAGTGAGTTGTGTAAATAAAGTCAATTTAAAGTGTGGTGAAAGTAAGGAGATTAAAGTGTGGTTGTAGATTAAAAGTTAAAACCAAAAGAGTGGATTAGGAAGGACTTGTGTATGTATTTAAATGTGTATTGAGCTCAAGTTTCTCCTAATGTTTTTTGCAGGTACTGTCTCCTGCTCTTTACTTTCTTCTGTTCTTCCTTCTTTCTCATTAGACCCTCCTTGTGCTCGGGTTTTATGTACTGCTGTTGATTGCCCGGCTGGAAGCATGATTGTCCGGCTGGAAGCATGCCCATGCCTATTCCGTGGCTTGGTCTGAGTCCCTACAGTTATATATATGTGTGTTATGTGTTATGTGCGTATGTGTTATGTGTATGTGATATGTGTTGTATGTATGTGTTATGTGTGTGTGTGTGTGAAGTGTGTGTACGTTATGTATGTGTGTATGTGAAGTGTGTGTGTGTGAAGTGAGTGTATGTGTTATATGTGTGTGCGTGTATGTGATATGTGAGTGTGTATGTGATGTGTGTATGTGCACGTATGTGTTTTGTGAATGTGTGATGTGTGTTATGTGTGTATTGCGTGTGTGTACTGTGTGTGTGTGTGTACTTTTCCCCCCCCTCTCCCCTCTGTCTGCAGCGCGCAGCGCGCGCGCAAAGAGAGAGAGAGAGAGAGAGAGAGAGAGAGAGAGAGAGAGAGAGAGAGAGAGAGAGAGAGAGAGAGAGAGAGAGAGAGAGAGAGAGAGAGAGAGAGAGAGAGAGAGAGAGAGAGAGAGAGAGAGACTCCCTTCCCCCCCTGGCGCTGCGCACGGCAGAGAGAGAGAGAGAGAGAGAGAGAGAGAGAGAGAGAGAGAGAGAGAGAGAGAGAGAGAGAGAGAGAGAGAGAGACAGAGAGAGAGAGAGAGAGAGTCCCTTCCCCCCCTGGCGCTGCGCACGGCAGAGAGAGAGAGAGAGAGAGAGAGAGAGAGAGAGAGAGAGAGAGAGAGAGAGAGAGAGAGAGAGAGAGAGAGAGAGAGAGAGAGAGAGAGAGAGAGAGAGAGAGAGACTCCTCCCCCCCCCTGGCGCTGCGCACGGCAGAGAGAGAGAGAGAGAGAGAGAGAGAGAGAGAGAGAGAGAGAGAGAGAGAGAGAGAGAGAGAGAGAGAGAGAGAGAGAGAGAGAGAGAGACTCCCTTCCCCTGGCGCTGCGCACGGCAGAGAGAGAGAGAGAGAGAGAGAGAGAGAGAGAGAGAGAGAGAGAGAGAGAGAGAGAGAGAGAGAGAGAGAGAGAGAGAGAGAGAGAGAGAGAGAGAGAGGCAGAGAGAGAGAGAGAGGCAGAGAGAGAGAGAGAGAGAGAGAGAGAGACTCCCTCTCCCCCCTGGCGCTGCACACGGCAGAGAGAGAGAGAGAGAGAGAGAGAGAGAGAGAGAGAGAGAGAGAGAGAGAGAGAGAGAGAGAGAGAGAGAGAGACTCCCTTCCCCCCCTGGCGCTGCGCACGGCAGAGAGAGAGAGAGAGAGAGAGAGAGAGAGAGAGAGAGAGAGAGAGAGAGAGAGAGAGAGAGAGAGAGAGAGAGAGAGAGAGAGAGAGAGAGAGAGAGAGAGAGAGAGAGAGAGAGACTCCCTCCCTTCCCCTGGCGCTGCGCACGGCAGAGAGAGAGAGAGAGAGAGAGAGAGAGAGAGAGAGAGAGAGAGAGAGAGAGAGAGAGAGAGAGAGAGAGAGAGAGAGAGAGAGAGAGAGAGAGAGAGAGAGAGAGAGAGAGAGAGACTCCCTCCCCCCCTGGCGCTGCGCACGGCAAAGAGAGAGAGAGAGAGAGAGAGAGAGAGAGAGAGAGAGAGAGAGAGAGAGAGAGAGAGAGAGAGAGAGAGAGAGAGAGAGAGAGAGAGAGAGAGAGAGAGAGAGAGAGAGAGAGAGAGATAGAGAGAGAAGAGAGAGAGAGATAGAGAGAAGAGAGAGAGAGATAGGGAGAGAGAGAGAGAGAGAAAGAGAGAGAGAGAGAGAATGTGTATTCGATATGGCTTAATTAGGTGTTTCTTTTGTAGCATTAGGAATATTAAACTAATAGTATTAAATAATTAGTTCATTATTTAGTAAGTATTATTTATTAAATGATTTGTTATTTAGTAATTACATCCATGTGTGCTTAAGTAAATCATGCATGTTTGCATGGTTAGTATGCATAGTTATATTAAAGACTATGTATATTAAATATGTGTCATTGTATGCATTATATGCATGTGAGATGTATGCATGTATGTATGACTGTGAGTAAGAGTGCATGTGTGCATGAGAGCATACATGTGAGTGATGTATACATGTGAGTGATGTGTGCATGAATGCATGTTTCTGAGTGAAAAAGAATGCATGTTTATGAGTGAGGTAGTGTTAGCATGTGCATATGTGTGCATTACAGTGAGTGTTAGCATATGATTTTATGCATGGGTAAGTAATTGAACTATTATATGCATATGCATAAATGCATCTAAGTATTAGTTTAAATGAGTAATTGTATATTCATGAGAACTAATGTGTGTGGGAGCATAATAGTATATGCTTGTTGAAATACAAGTTCAAGTAGGAATGTAAGTAAGATTGGTTAAGCAAACATTAAATGTTTGAATGCGTTTATGTTAGCATATGTGACAATGCATATGTATGAGCTAATGAATGTGTGTATGCATGAATATTATATTAAATTAGTATATTAATGTTTAGGTTTGTGAATGTAGCTACATATAGGAACTATAGTGTGGATATGCAAAGATGCATGTGTGTATGTTAACATGTGGTTGAGTGTTAGCATGCATGTATAGTTGCATAAAATTAGGTATTAGCATTTGCATTAGAACATGTGCATGAATGTATAATAGCATGCATGAACATGTGTATGTTTTATGTATGTAAAGTATATGTTTAATATTTCTCATTAATTTTTTGTTAGATTACTAATATTCCTAATGTTTTTTGCAGATTTGATTTATGAAGAATTACAGCCTCTTGGTGAACTGAAGCTATTGGCGAACTAGAGATACACATGTGACCTGAAGTTTGAAAAGCAGAGATTGTCCTTAGTTTGAAACTTTTATTAGCTTGTATAGGCTATCTTGTAGACTGTCATTTTTAAACATCATCCTTGAGGTTGTATAGGACTTTGGTTATTAATTTAGTATCATCTTTTATGTCTAAAGAAAATTCTTCTAGTAACACCTTTCTACCTTCATCAACTTTTGAATTGTTGTTTCCAAAACCAATAGAAGATAAAGAATCAATAAAAGCAGTCATAGTAGAAGAATCTTTGCATGATCTTAGAACAACTATAACTTTCCTTTCTACTGTTCCTCCTAGTGTTAGTGAAGAAAATTTTCCTCCAACTGTAGATAGAAACGTAGAAACTATCCAAGAAGAAACAAATGAAACTATAAAAGATCAAATAGTGAGTGAAACGATTATCCTACCTTCGTATTTTGATGCAGTTGAACTTTATAGGAACGCTTCACCTTACGGACCTTAGAAAAAGTTATACTTGTACCTGAGTTTGCTACAGACACCCCGCGTGTGCCGAACGATTTAGGCGGATGACTTGATCCACCATCCGAGCATCCCTCACGACCCGACAGCGGTGGTGTGAGGGGGCGAGGGTGGCGCGAGGGGGCGGAAGTGGTGTGAGGGGGTGGGCCGCGGGGGACTAAGCGGGAGGAGGGGGAGGTGGAGGGTCGCGGGTGTGGAGGGGGTGGGCCGTGGGGGACTAAGTGGGAGGAGGGGGGAGGTGGAGGGTCGCGGGGGTGGAGGGACTGAGCGGGGGGTGGAGGGGGTGGGCTGCGGGGGTCTAAGGAGGGGGAGGTGGAGGGTCTGAGCGGGGGGTGGAGGGGGTGGGCTACGGGGGTCTAAGGAGGGGGAGGTGGAGGGACTGAGCGGGGGGTGGAGGGGGTGGGCCGTGGGGGACTAAGCGAGAGGAGGGGGAGGTGGAGGGTCTGAGCGGGGAGTGGAGGGGGTGGGCCGTGGGGGACTAAGCGGGAGGAGGGGGAGGTGGAGGGTCTGAGCGGGGAGTGGAGGGGGTGGGCCGTGGGGGACTAAGCGGGAGGAGGGGGGAGGTGGAGGGTCGAGGGGGGTGGAGGGACTGAGCGGGGGGTGGAGGGAGAGAGAGAGAGAGAGAGAGAGAGAGAGAGAGAGAGAGAGAGAGAGAGAGAGAGAGAGAGAGAGAGAGAGAGAGAGAGAGAGAGAGAGAGAGAGAGAGAGAGAGAGAGAGAGAGAGAGAGAGAGAGAGAGATAAAGGGAAGAGACCGAGAGGGGGAAAGAAAGAGGAAGAGTGAGAAAGAGAGAGAAAAAGAGAGTGAGGGATGAGAGAGAAAGGGATAGAGTGAGAGACTGAGAGATAGAGAGGAAAAGAGAGAGAGAGGGGAAGAAAGAGGGAGATAGAGAGAGAGATAGAGAGAGAGAGAACAAATCAACTGAGGTAGTAATGAAAATGAAAGCAACAGCTGCCCGGAACCCAAGTATGTCCAAGAAATGGAACGGACATTCCCCGAGCTGCAGCCCAAGGCATCTGAGAGCTCTCCTCTCAATCTCTTTCTCTTCTATCTTCTTAGGACTAGTGGGTTCTGACCCCTGTGCTTGGAGCCCACCGCCTCAAGTCTCAAAGAAAAGAGAGAGGGAACATAGAAGGAGTATTACATACGCTCTTCAAAGGGTGCGGATGAATAGAGGTCACATATGATCGCAATCTCCGAGTACAATTTGTATTAATCTCTAAATCTACGGGGGCCCATTTGTCAGATGATGCAATCCCTGAGAGTTCATCACCACTAAGGGAATTTATACTCGGATCAGCTTGTACCAGAAGTGGAATATGGACATGGTATTTGTTAGCGTCCAATTACAATAAAAGTAGAATAGCGGCGAATACACTTTATCAAGCCAGATTATGATCTATGATAATTAGTGGCTTGCCTCTTGCCAGGTATGTAATTGTTGGTTAGAGGATTCTAAGACGAAGCAGGATTGATTACACAGGGTTATCAATTTATCAACCAAGAAAATACACAAAATATCGGATGTGCATGTGATCGTGTTAGAAAATTGATGCGATCCACCACCACTGATGCCTATAATCAATTAGCACTAATTTTTCTACCACTACATGCTAATTTTGCTGCCACTGGTTTATTTGGCGCAGCGCCACACTGGGCACTGAATCACAAACGTGGAGAGTCCTTTGAGAGGCACCAAAGCTGGCGCCAGACTTGTGAGTCACAAAAGCCGAACAAAGATCATATCTCTCCTTGCATAGTGCTTTATCAAGGAAGGTGATACTAGTTAGAGAGCACGGGAGATGAAGGGGATTCACTGCTTTTTTCTTACTCTCTCTCTCTCTGTGGAACTTCAGCTGTGTATCTACTGTTCTTCTGCAGAAAGCATCGTGCTTCTTTATGTGCTCATTGCCTCAACTTCTTTCCTTGCTCCTTGCAGCATCATATTCTCCTTTGACTTCTCTCTCGTTCATTGGGCTCTTCTTCTTGCGTGCTTCTAAGCTTGTTCCCCTCTTAGCTATGGCTTGCACAGAGGTGGAGATTGGTTGTAGTTAGTACTCTATTCCGGCTCTCTTTCCATCTCTCTCGGAGAAGCTATATCACAAGCACAGGTTTGCGTCATTTATGCAATGCCCATATCTATCTGGGACTAGCATTAAGGTAGTAGAAACCGGCATCGCCTGGTGCAGGAAGAGAAGAAATCAAGAAGATTAAATTAATCATGCAATCTTAAGTTGGTTACTTCTTCAGATTAAGGCAGAGAAATTCTTGTTCAAAACATAGGTTCGCAATTGCGCATGAAGGGTATTACACTGGGACCGATGGTAGGACTACTTCAATATCAAAACAAACCCGGGTATGCCTGCATGGTACCTCTATTATAGGCAGACCCTTCTGATGCCTGAACAAAAGTGATGGCGTACAGGGTTAATGTTGGATCCCTTCCAAATCAGAAAGGAAGATGGGCCGGGAGGAGGCCAAATCAGTTTTGCAGAAGCATACGTTTGACTCTGTTCACAACCTCTCTCATTCACCACACCATCTCTGCTACATTATGATGATCTTCCTACAAGTTTATGCAATTGCACATGCTTCCTGAATCGTGCCGCAATGAGGAATTCTTATAAAATGCTTATAAGCATTGTTAACTGATGAACTTCATCACCAAAATAGAAGAGCATGGGTGGGAGGGTGGGAAAATACGGATAAAGGGTGGGGTGGGAGGGGAAACGGGGTGAAAGGGGTACAAAATGAGGAATAAAGGGTGGGCAAATGAGTGAAATGAGGCCAATAATTGATGGCAAAAGACTTTCCCAATGAGGAGAAAGCACATCACCAAAGAAAAAGCACCACCACCACCACCAAATTCTCTGCCAAATGCACCACCAAGACCTCCACCTAGCGCTCTGATACCATGTAGAGAGTACACATGCGGAAGCAAAATGAAAAGTAAAGTACTCTCACAAAACAAAGAATGTGTGAGACACAACATGAGTAGACCATGAAATGGGTAAACTCATGTGGATTAGAAATGAGATTGCCAAGAGCATGGAGTAGGCTCCTCAAGCTTCTAACCAAGTACAAATGAGGGGAGAGGCCCTCCTTATATAGATTTGGGAGGGGCTCTCAAAAGTACATCATATGTGGGATAAATCTCCTAAAAGGAGAATGAATACAACTGGTAGAAGCACATGGCAAGGTACCCAATTACAAAGGAAATAAAATGGAAATAGACTAGAAATGAAGTGCCTCTTGGATACAAAATGGAGATGCACTCATGCGGATACAAATGTAGATGAAGTAGGAGCAATCATGTCGTCAATAGTACAACCTTTCATGGAGCACTGTGGATATCATCAACATTTCATTCACATGTATGCGATCATGTCAAAGCCTCTGTATGCTCTTTTGACTAACTTCAAGTGGACAGGTGTGAGTACTCCTTTAATGGGCTTAAGCGATGATTATATTCAGCACCAATCTTGACTACACTAGATTGGAACAAGCCATTGCATGTTCATGTTGGATGCATCCAATTACGTAATTGGGTGTGTACTAGCACAACCTATTGGTGAAGGTAATATGGATCTTCCCATCACTTATGCTAGTAGACAATTGAATGCCGCTAAATGAAATTATACCACGACCAAAAGAGAAGGATTAGGCATGGTGTATGTGGTTCAAAAGTTTAGAAACTATTTGCAAGCAAATAAGTTTAATTTTTTTGCTGACATCAAGCACTATTATATCTACTGAACAAACCTTGCAATACTGGAAGATTAGTAAGATGGTTCCTTTTACTAATGGAATATGACTTTGAAGTTGTGGTTAGGAAAGGTAGGACTCACCTTAGGGTGGATCACCTTTCTAGACTAACTTTAGGAGAGTCCCTGCAAGGGGTTTTAGATGACTTCCTGATGCTTACTTATTCAAGCTAGAACTAGTGCGTGACTGGGCTAAAACTATAGTGCCTATTCTCACCTTGGGACCTAAACATCATGTTCTTAGAACCAAAGATAAAGTAGTAGTAAGATCTCAAAAATACCACATATTGGTAGGCAACATGTATAAGTGCACCGATCAAGGCATACTAGCTTGCTGCATAGAAGAAGATCAGCATGCAAAGTGGTTGTGAATAGCACATGATGGTGCACTACAACAACATCACTCTAAGCATCGAACCCTATAGACTTTGCAAAGGTTAGGTGTATATTGGCAAACAACAGAAGTAGATCTCCATAGGTTATGCAAGGAATGCCCAATCTCCAGTATTAGACCACCTGTGGAACATGCTACACTATATCAAGTGTCTCTAGTACTAGATTGGAGTGAACCTGTGGTAAATGTCTTCAGGACAAACATTCCCTCAAGAAATGACACTGGCAAGACAACAAAGCTTAGAGAAAGAAGCACTAGATTACACACTCATAGGTGATAATCTATAAAGAGGGGGAAGTAATGGATACCTCAGACTGTGCATCCATGAAAGTGAATATCTTAAGATATTAGAGACTTCTCACCAAGGAGTAGCAAGAGGACACTTTGGACTAGATAGGGTGATCAGGGCAATACTTTTTACAAGTCTTTGGTGGCCAAGTCTTCACATGGATGCACATGCCTATGTGAAGAGGTGTGACATTTTCCAGCAAACTTAGTATCTAATATGCAAGGATGAGATGCCACTAAAAACTATGATGGGAGGATGGGCATTCTCTAAGTGGGTAATAGACTTTGTAGATCCTATTAATCCCCTAGCTAAGAGCTCACATGCCAAATACATCATTTTTTCCATAGATATCTAACCAAATGGGTAGAAGTGAAGGCTACAACCAAGAAAGATGCTCAAACAATAGCTAAGTTCTATTCAAGAATGTGTCCACAAGATACAGGTTATCAATAGAGTTAGTGAGTGATAGAGGCAAACACTTCTTGAATGAAGTCATTGAAAACCTCCCCGAAGAATTCTTGGTGGTACATAAGAAGTTGGCCCCCTATCACCCACAAGTTAACGGACAAGCCAAAAGCATGAACAAGATACTATGTAATGTTTTGACCAAATTGGTAAACAATAAATGCTTTGAATGGGACAAATAGCTACACCATGCTTTTTGGGCATATTGAGTTGCCTATAAAATGGTACTCCAAGCCACACCCTTTCATATGGTCTTTGGCCAAACTGCAGTGCTACATAAGACCTTTTGATACCTACACAGAAAGTAGCATAAGAGCATGAATGGACCAGCCATGAACTCTCATTTAGAATCTTTGATCTAAAAAAAATAGGTGAAATGATATTAAGGGCAACTACAAGAATATACACAACCAAGAAGAGGCAAAAGGCATACTTCAATGCCCATGTGAAGGATAAAGACTTGAAAGCAAGAGAACTAGTCTTGATATACACATTGAAACAACATGCATGGAAATTAGAGAAGCATGGGTATGGACCTATGATCATCAATAGGATCTCAACAAGTGGAGCAATTTGATTAGCTACTCGAGAAGGTGATATTCTACCTAGTTACATCAATGCGTGTAGAGTGTAGTTATATCAAGAACCCCTCACAGAGGAAATGCTCAATTGGCTCAACACTACAAAGAAATGTAAGGAAGAAGAAAAACAAATTTGAGAAGAGGCACAAGCAGAAGCATTAGAATGCATTAGATGAATGAAACTACGAAGACGGGTGTAGCTCAGTGATGAGTAGCACCTCCTTTAATGTCAATCGGGGAAGACATGAGGATAGTATGAAGACCTTGAACAAGTGATGGCACAAGTGTGTTAGTGAGAAGCACACAAATATGTACACATGTACACACACACGCACACTCAAGGCAAGAACAAAGAGAGAAACAATGGATTAACTTCTATTACAAAAGAGTTCTCATACAAGTTCAAATCTATCACAAGCTAACCTCCAAAATGAGCTCTCTAGCTCTTTTTATAGTTTTTGACTACCTTTGGTCCTGTCCAGACCTAGTGTCCGGTCTAGTTAAAAATTAGGTTCCTAGGCTATTTTGAAGGCTCAAAGGAGCTCTGAAAATTATGAAAATTGGTACATAAATACTACTAGTACTCCTCAAGATAGAGGACTCCTTGGCTTGAACAAAATGGATTTGAATCTACCAAAAATGATATTTACAATGTTCTTGAAGTGATGAAAATCACTGTTACAAAGAGGAAAAGTTGGGAAAAAACTGAATGGCCTACTTGCCGGATCTTCATTGACTACCTTGCCTTCTTGTTCCTTCTCTCTGCTCTGACTCTCTTCGTTGGCTTCCCTGTCGTGTAGGTCTTTGAGTGCCCTGATTGCTACCAACACCCCCCTTCTCTCGCCTCTATCATATTTGACAGACCCTTGGTGGGCTGAACATTTGACATAATATTCGACGACATCGGTAGGGAGGTGATTCTCTTCTAGCCTCAATCCCTTTGCTAAATCTGTTAGTAAGGCATCCCAATCGACTGACCCTGGAACGTCTGGATGTGGCAACTGCAATTGTTCCGAATGTAAGGTTCTCTCCATAGCAAAAAGTTGGAGGAGATGTGAGGGTCTAGGGATGAATATTTCAGAATGGTATTCCCAGAACCCTGTAATGAACATCTCCTTAAAAGTTTGCTTGTAGTAGGCTAGGAGGTATTTGATTCATGCGTGCCATGCATATATCACCTTAACGGAGGGGGTTGTGCTCATGTCATATACTAAGTCGAGATTGCCCATAGTGAAACCTACTCGTGAGAAATGCAGATCTTTAATGTTCTTGAAGGTTCAAAGCTGACCAGCATTAATTCAAATATTTTAATACACATTTGTGCCATCACATCAAGAACATTTAGCAGTGTGACACCCTAGTGATGGATGGTGGATATCATGTATGCTACGGTAGCCGGTCCTCATGGTGGTGCTAGATACACATAATTTAACCACTTTGCACAGCCTTTAAGATTCTTCCAAGTGATTGCAAAGTTGAGCCATGTATGAACCATTTGTGGATAAGTTTCTAGGAGATGAAGCCTCAAGATGGTTTGGAAGATGGACCCTTGTGTAGCACTTTCAGGTATGTCATCGTGACCGAATTGGGTGGAAAAAGTTGGGGCCTTTCCACATCGTCATTGAATTTTGGCACTATAGTGTGCTAAGACCACGCAATAGGGCACATATTGATCATCATTTGTGCCTATCCATCTCTGATGGGACATGCGTCGGAAGTATTCTGATTTGATAATGGTATCCTCAACTTTAGACATTGAGTGAATTTGCACCACCACTCTATCGTCATGCATATTGGCTGTTTTTTCGAGCGTATGCAACCATTGTGGGATTTCTACCTCAAGTATGTCCAGTCCATCAGATGTTAGTTGGCCTCCCAGCATCGGCATAGGAACATAAGGTTCCGCATATGAGTCGTCTACTTCTATGGGCACCAACGCTTCGAGTTCTGGTTCTATGACCGGGGAGGGTTGTCTTTCATATTGAAGTAATTTTCCTTGCAATTCAGTGACCTATTCTCTTAGTTCCTTCACCTCCTCAGTAATCTTTGTAGAATGTGTGACCTTTGTTTGTTCTTCTTGCATAGATGTTGGCGAAGGATATCCCGTTCTTTGCCCAAATTGTCATGCACTCTGAGAAGATCAGCATAGCTTTCAAGAATATTCTTCATGGTCTCTGAAGGGATAGCTTTAAACAGTTCTGGGTTGAGCTCCTGAGGGGAGCCTTCCATTGCTGCCTGTAGCTTCTCTTTCTTCTGCTTTTGAAGTCTTTTGTTTTCTTCTTGAGCCATGGCCACGTGCTTCCTTAGTAACGTCAGATTACGACGGACTTTGACATTCTCAGACTGATAAAGTTCAAGTAAAGCTATTAGTTTTTTAACTTTGGAAGATTCTGATTGTTGGGGAGCTTCCAATAGGGTCTGGTGGGTGTGTTCTAGCATAGTGTAACGTTGATTGAGGTCGATGTTCTCTTCTTCTAGGGCTGCAAGCTGCTTCTATAATTGCTGGTGTTCCACAATTATATGATGATGACGGTCTTCTAAGGTCTGATATTCATTCTGTAGCTGATATACACATTGATGTAATGTAAAAAACATATTATTTACATTTAGGGATGTTGGCAAGGTAGAGGATGGAGGGGGAATGGGGAAGGGAAAAGGGGTGTGGTTGGTGATGTTTCCATGGTTTCAAAAGTGTGTGTGATCGTGTAAATGGGAATGGAGGGTGAGGTGGATGTGGTGTCAATGAACAGTGTTGTGAATGTAGGTGTGGCAGTCCTACCAAGTTGGGTGCCTGAAGAAAGAGGAATTTCTATAACATATGTAGTGGTGGTGGAGCTTAGGGTGGTAGTGTCATGGGGAGAAATGAATTGTGAAGTGAGAGGTGAGGAGTGTGGTGATATGAGTGTCTCGTGGTGTTCTTCTATCTGTGCAGTGTCTCCTAGTGCCGATACATCTATGTGAATTTGCTTCCTGGAGCAGAGGGGGCGGGTAGGCACTCGTTGCTCAACGCGATGAATGTAAGCGAGGGCCGAATAAATGGCTTCATCTAGGCCAAGCACATCTGCGTGTAGGCTCAGGGATTCAATAAACTGTTCGTCTACCCCTTCTTCTCCTAACATTTGACTTACTAGCATCCTCCCTATTTCCAGTGACAACTTGTGATGCTCCTGGAATCTTTTCATGTTCCCATACAATCTTCTTATCTGTGCAGTATATGCTAGGGCACCTGCTAGTTCTAAAGTTTCCTCATGCTCTTGGTTGTGTTCCGCGTTTGATTCTGCTTCATCGGTTTCTTCTTCAACTTCGTCTACTTCCACTATTTCAGGTTGGGTAGGAGCTGAAGTCACTGTGGTTGGCTGTGGTCCTCGGGTCGGCTCTTCCTTTGGCTCAAGATTAGCCTCATTAATCATCTTGGCAATTTCTTCATCTATTAAATCATCTAGAGTGTATCCTTGTGGGAACTCCAAGTCAAAGGGAATCGGAGGGAAAACAAGATTGGGCCCCTCTGCACTTAGCCTCAGTAAGCGAACTGTAAATGGGCGAAGACGTCTTGTTTGAGGTGGTGTCTCTGGTGTGAGGGTGGCACCCCTTACTTGAGCACAAGGTATTTGGACTACTCCTCTCATTTTCTTAGATGGTGGCAATGTTGTTGATGACCATCTCTGGAACTCTTGGGCTCTGGACCACACCAATGCTCTTTGAATGGGCACATCATAAGCTAAGCACCTATAAGTGATCCTTGTAAGCGCACAGCATCCATGAAGCACATTCTTGTGCTTCATATATCCCATCGCCTCCAGCGAATGGGTATCACCAATTGTAGTTGTTCTGAAAAAAAATAAGAAAATCCGCATTTGCATAGATTATCGGAAGTTGAACGAGCGCAACAAAAAGGATCACTTCCCTTTGCCGTTTACTGATCAAATCTTGGACAGAGTGGCTGGCCATAAATTGTACTCATTTTTGGATGGTTTCAGTGGGTACAACCAGATCCAAATCCATGAAGAGGATCGATAAAAAACTACTTTCACCACGGAATGGGGCACATACGCATACCGTGTGATGCCATTTGGATTATGCAATGCACCGGCCACATTCCAAAGGGCAATGATAGCTGCATATCAAGACTATTTGCAGGATTGGATGGAAATATTCCTCGATGATTTTGCAATCAGAGGCAACGATGAAAACATGATAGAGAGGATAGCTATTTTAAGAAGAAGCATTGAAAAAGGCATCGCATTAAATCTTGAAAAGTGTACATTTGGAGTACGAAGAGGATTGCTCTTGGGACATGTTATTTTCGAAAGAGGGATTGCGGTTGACGAGGATAAAGTAGAAAAAATCAGACAACTTCCACCTCCTCAAAACTTGCGGCAACTCAGAGGATTCTTGGGGCATGCTAATTATTATCGATGATTTATATTAAATTTTGCATCAATAGCAGCACCACTGACGAATCTTTTGAGGAAAGACCAACAATATCAATGGACTGGAGAGTGTCAAGTTGCATTCGAATTGATCAAAGAGAGATTGATAAATGCACCGATTTTGGTAGCACCCAATTGGACGAAAGAATTTCATGTGCACACAGATGCTTCTCATACTGCGGTTGGAGCAGTGCTATGTCAAGCCGATGAAAGGAAATTGGACCACCCTATTTATTACGCAAGTCAAAACTTGAATAGCACTAAAAGAAACTACACGACTACAGAAAAGGAATGCCTCTCGATGATCTTTGCGGTAAACAAGTATCGACATTACCTGATGGGAAAGCATTTCAAGTTTTATGTGGATCACGAAGCCCTAAAGTATATCATCAATAAACTCGAGCTATCAGGGCGGTTGATGAGGTGGATGCTACTCCTACAAGAATTTCAGTTCATAGTGGTAACCAAACCAGGCAAAGCGCACATATTGGCCGACCATTTATCTCGAATTATTAATGAGGAGCCAATCTCTAGTGTGCCCGATGATGCTCCTGATGGGCATCTATTTCAGGTTGATGCTAAAGTACCTTGGTATGCCGACTTGGTGAATTTCTTGTGCACCACTAAATACCCACCGGGAGCAAGCAAGAGAGAAAGGAAAAAACTGTTAGCACTGGCAAAACACCATAGCATCATTGGTGGGCAACTCTATCGATATTTTGTCCATGAGAGCATTTATCGGAGGTGTCTTGAGGAAGAAGAAGCAACCCTAGTGTTGAGAGCATTACATGATGAACCCTACGGTGGGCATTTTGCTGGTGAGCTGACGGCAAGAAAGATTTTATTGGCTGGGTATTGGTGGCCAACGCTGTTCAAAGACTCTCACACATACTGTAAGAAATGCGACAAATGCCAAAGAATGGGCAAACCAGCATAACACATGCAGCTCCTCTTACACCGATGCTGGCTCTTAAGCCTTTCAAAAAATGGGGAATTGATTTTGTGGGGCCTATTGATCCTCCCTCAAGACGTAGATCCAATAGGTATATCTTGGTCTGCACTGACTATGTTACCAAGTGGGTAGAAGCCAAAGCTCTGAAGACTGACCGAGCTGTTGATGTAGCTAAATTTTTGTATGAACAAATTATCACCCGATTCGGATGCCCATTGGAGTAGTGAGTGATAGAGGAACACATTTTGTCAACGAACTGATCAAGGAATTAATGGAATTGTATAAGATCAAACATAGGAAAAGGAACCATACTACCCGAGAGCGAATGGACAAGTGGAGGTTACCAACAAGGTTCTTGAACAGATTCTGACAAAGACGGTAGCTGTGCATAGGCGAGACTGGGATGAGAGACTTTTGGAAGCTTTGTGGGCGTATAGAACATCCTACCGAGTGATGACCAAGAGCACTCCGTTCTCCCTAGTATATGGCGAGGAAGCCATCTTTCCCATCGAAAAAGAAGTGCCGACATTAAGAGTGGCTATCGAGGCCAGGCTGGGAGCGGAAGAGTCATTGAAGGAGAGGTACATACAATTGTTCAAGCTATAAGAAAAGAGACTCATTGCACAACAAAGTCTGGAAGCTATTCAGAGAATACGTAAGGAGAGGCATGACAAGAATCTCAAGACCTATGCGATTCAAGAAGGGGATTTGGTGCTAGTCTATGATAGTAAATATTATAAATTCCCGGGGAAGTTACAGACAAGATGGGCAGGACCGTTTAAAGTGGTGGAACTCAACTCCAATGGTTCCATGCAAATTCAAGATTTAGGAGAAGAATGTGCTCCCGTGAAGGTTAACGCGCTTCGAGTCAAACCATATTTCAAGTAGCATTAGGACGAGAGAAACCAGACGAGATCCAAGCGGAAGGACGTAGTAGACTACTTGTACATAGATGTATAGTTATATATATATACATATATATATGCGCATATGTTAGCTATGATTTTTGTTGTCATAAAGATTATTCCTTGCTAGCTCAAGAATTTTGGACTTCTAATTATTTTTTTGTGTTGCGTAGAGACTGTTAGGAGCTAAGTAACAAAATGGCAAATCAAATAACTCAACTCTATTTGTACGAGCTGGGGATATGTTTCTCGGACCAGACATTCACCCGCATGGACATAGAGGTTGACGACTTTGAGACCGAGTATGATATGGAGCAAGCGCACTGGCTGGTATGCTTCATAAACCAGGGTTTGGATGTTATATTTCATATTGAGTGGTTTGAGATATACCTGATCCGACATGTAGGATGGGCGGGGGATCGATATTACTATTTCGACCCTTCGAGGGAAATGCCTAACGAAGAAAACGATATCACTTGGGCTTGGGCAGATGTGTTAACGATAGGAAGTGATGACGAAGCTCCTGAAGTTGAGCCTGACTCACCCTAGAGAAGTTGTCGGGATACGAGTATGAGGTGAGGCTACATGAGAAATCCACGAGACCCACATTCTAGATCATCTAAGGATAGGTATATGAGGGACCAAGGCATAGCCAGTTGTAGTTACCTAGTGAAAAGTCAAATCGATGAATACATATGTAGTGTCTGTAATTGCGAGAATGGAGTGAAGAGGTGGTTGATCTGTCAAAGGCTGGAGTGTGTATGTTTGCATGTCTGTGTGGGAAAAGTGGGGAAAATCCCTTTCTTCCTCTCCCTAATTCTCAGGACTGGGCAAATTAATTAACTATGAAAAAAAAAGAAAAAAAAAGAAGAAAATAAAAGAAAAAAACATTGTGTTGTTCTGATTGTACCAACGCGCTATGGTGGGCTAGTAGGTGGGTGGATTTATCCTAGCCGAGTGGTTAGGACCACGAGCTGCAGCTAATTTCGCCATAGGCTTGGGATGTACATGTTTGTGTCTTAGCTACACGCCATAACGGGTTGGTAGGTAGGTGGAGCCATCGTGGCTGGGTATTCACGACCACGAGCTGCATCGAGCTTCGTTATGGGCTAGATGATATATGTTACTGTCTATCATTATGTGTTTGTGTGTTGTGCGCTGCGTTGCATTGGTAGATGGGTGGAATCAACTTGGCCGGGTGGTCAGGCCCACGAATCGCATCCAATGTCAACATAGGCCAATGTGTGAATATAAAAAAAAAAAAATTTACATATGAAATTATTCCCCACTCCTGAGGGGGAGAGAGAGAGAGAGAAGAGGGCGATGATCGCCTGGAAGGGAACGTTATTTGCTTGTGTGATTGGTATATGGTGGCTTGCGACAGATCAGCTCACTCTGAATCAACATTCTCAAAGGCACGGATATTGTATATGTACTTATAGATGAGACCTTTAGCGAGGTAATGCAATGGTTTGCTTTATAACTTGTGTGCTTTATCCAAGGGTTTTCCAAAGTGTGGGACACTCCAGGGTTTTTTATGTAGCTCTTGACTCGGGTGTCGATGACTTTTGTGGGACGACGATGGGAATTCTTAGGGATTGTCTGGTCATGGAATATGTGTACATAGCGAATAGTAGGTCAATAAAAGGGGTATGCATTTTGGGTATGTTGCATCTCCCGTTGAATTCATTTCAGTTGTTGTTGTTTATTTCGATATTTCCGTTTTTGTTTTTTCGCAATGACAGTGCATGTGTTAAAACATGGAAAGATATGCATGTGTTATTTTGGTTGAGACTATTTTCATAATGGAATGCATGAGCAATCTGATGCATGTTGGAATTGGAGTTGCATATATGTGCATGTTCTTGTATCATTTTAAAGTGAATGATTTGTATGTATTCATGAGTATTTTTTTTTAGCACTAATAGCTTCAATGAGTGCAGGTTTCGTTGGAGTAATGGCTCGATGGGAAGGTATGCAAACTAGTTGTACACTGACATTTTCATGGTTGTTTTGATTATATTGCAGCGAGAGTGGCTTATCGAGGACGACTTGGCAAATAAGAAGAGGGGAGTATGTTAGCTCAGAAAATGGTTGGTTTTGATGCACTAATGTGGTTCTATTTGGCAGGAAAATACGTTTGATTTCAAGTACTTGAAGAGTGGATTTGATGATTGATGAGAAGTATTTGGAGGTAACACAACAACTTCTTGGTCAAAAAGGGAGGCTGTCAAGGGAGGCAATACTTGGAGACATGGTTTTTTATCATGGTGGTCAATGTATATACAGATATTGGTAAAGGAAAACAAGGCTATCGACTATGAATTATAATGAGAAGTCAAGCATGGGCTGTTTGAACGGGTAAAGGACGGGAGTTAGAGAATTGGGGGGAGATCGTGGAAGAAGCGATGAGTAAAGAGCAACAGGTGGTTGTCTCTCTTCCCTATCTTGTTGGTTCTGTATAGGCACACACTGTCGAAGGAGGGTGCTATGATGTGAAAAAAAGTGTTCCTGTGCTTCTCTCAATGGAAAGAAGTTTCCCTATGTCTCTTTGAAGGGTGGACGGCTTGTGGAAGTAGTAGATGTGGCCTACGAATGCGGCCCTCAATGTGGATGTGGGCCTAGTTACCATAATCGGGTTACAGAAAGAGGCATTCAATATCGGCTAGAGGTTTCCAAAACAACAAAAACAAAAAGGATGGGCAGTCAGATCTTGGGATGCCATTTTGGAAGGTGCTCCTGGTTGCGAATATACAACGGTATTGATGAGGACATCAGATGTCGATGACCTGTTTATTAATGAATATCTATTTGAGTCGAATTTCCTGAAAACAATAGTGGAGATTGCTGGTAGGCGG
This sequence comes from Ceratopteris richardii, assembly GCA_020310875.1. Taxonomy (NCBI): domain Eukaryota; kingdom Viridiplantae; phylum Streptophyta; class Polypodiopsida; order Polypodiales; family Pteridaceae; genus Ceratopteris; species Ceratopteris richardii. The sequence continues at coordinate 56,411,927 of CM035427.1, read as the reverse complement.
AGGAGATTTTTGGAGGATAGCATAGAAGAGAGGTCCATCATCCGGGGGGGGGGGCGAAAGGATCTTCTTCGCTTGTTTTCTTGCATTTTTTTTTTTTGCTACAGAAAAGGAGAGATCGCATACAGGAGGAGAGGCTGGTTTTTCCCTTGGACAGAGGCATATGATGTGGGAGGTTTGAGGGAGAGCGGATTTTGCACCTGAATACTTGCGAGACACGAGGATCTATCTACATGACAAGCTTGGCAGGGCAACGGGCAGGAGGCAACGGATCGAGATCTTCTAGGCGCTTCAGGAACACAGGAAAAAGGGGCCTTCATGGGCCATTGAGAAGAGGAGGGCAGTTTCTGAAAGGGTGTTGGAGTGGAGAATCATAGGGGTTCACTGTATATGGTCACAGAGGACAGGAAGAAGAAGTGGCAAGAAAGCGGCAAGTGCAGGTGAGGCAGTCACAAGCAAGCTAAGTTATGGTGGGAAACAAAGCCCGTAAAAAGTTCTGATCTAGAAGGAAGAGGTCATCTGCATGCTGTTGCAAAAGGAAGTGAAACGTTGAAACTGGTTAGGAAGAAGGAATAGAGTTTTCCATGTTGAGACATGGTCATGTGCACAAATCGGTTGGGCATTGTCTACGAATAGAGCATACAGATTATGTATTCTGATGTTAAAGAGTGCATGATAGATTCGCCATTGTCTGCGCTGTGAAGGACTAAGGCTCTTCACCTGTTGTTTAAAAGAGAGCGTTGTAAATTGGGAGAGGATCTACACGCATGAAAAGGAGAAGGACGATGGTCATAAAGATCGGGTTTTTGTTCATGTTAGTCCCAAACATTTCTATGCATCTGCTTCAAAATCTATAATATTGCTGGTATGTTTGTTATTCAAAAGAAATTGAAACTGCAGACTTTATGAAATTCTTTTTATTTTGTTTTTTTCTGCTATCGTGACTATAGCAGAGGGTGTGCTATAGATGTTTTCAATCTGACCATCACATAGATAAGTAAATTAGTTGATTTCTTCAGCATACTTCGAATAATGTTGATCTCAACGGAGTGAAGAGCTTACAGTGGCCATGTTTTTCTTTCCTGTAATCATTCTCTTACCGTTATATGTCTAATGAATCTGTACACACATGACTTGGTATAGAAGTTCGTTAGTGCTGATACTATCTCACATTATGATATTGATGAACTTGTTGAAGCAAGCTCTTGAGCTAATGAGAACTCAAACTCAATGTATGTCTCAAAAATTGCATCCCACTACAGACATGCTTTAGAAATTCCAAAAAGGAAACAACGAAATTACTGTCTGTTGACTGAAAAAAAAAGTTCTGCATAATTTTCTGTGTTTACATTTTATGTTACAGTAAATGGAAGAGGTATGGGCTTACTGAGTATGGCATGAGAATTACTTGTACGTTCTTGACCATAAACATGCAAACCTATGATTTGAAACTTTCTTGCATAAACTTTGGTCGAGATTAATGATAAATAATGTCATGAAATATATAAATATGCACCTTCAAACTCTCATTCATTCAAGTGTGCATTCACTTTGGATTTTACGGTAAAAAAGGGGCTTCACTTGTTCCTACTCTTTAATATACTCTTAACCGATATGTTGCTAACGTGAACATTGGAGCCATATTTAAAACTTGTGTTCTTTACATGTAAAGTACGAGTTATTTACTCGTTATAGCCATGCTTAGCAAATAACGATGCATAGAATCTGGAGTGATTATCCTTAGGATGACTCAAACGCTCAAGCTTCCATATGTAATAGATGCTTCGAAATAGACATACCTAAGCTATTGAGAGTTACCATGTGCTCATAAAGAATATTAAAGTACATGCACACAATATTTCGAGAAAATCAAGATTGGAGTCAAGTTTCATAGTGCAAACACCAACAATTTGCAAACGAAGGTTTGGAATGGATTCTAACACGTAAGTGTTGCATATCAACATTTACGAAGATCATGATAAACTCAAGAAGCTATATTCAAACTATAGGAGAATAAGATAATTTACTTCCACTGCTCTCACATTACCAAGAAGTATTAAAAAGGGTGTCCTCAATGAAGAAGTGAAACTTCCAAGGTTGATCTCATCTTCTATGACTTACCTACTTCTCCCTCCTTTCCACGAACCCTCTTCCATCCTAGAAGGGTGTTAAAAGTATGAGGGTAAATTCAGGTGATAGTCAAACCAGTTAACTATGTTCATATCTACACCTTGATCCCAATTGAAGATTATTTTCTTGGCACTCTGTGTGCACCCCTGAGCGCGCAAGAACCCGACGTGAAAGGAGGGGATTGAGTGAAGAAAGGGAGGTTACAGGAAGTGACCACTGGAGGTGGATATCCAATCGCGCATGCGTTTTCTTGCCTCCTCCATCAAAACTTTGGAGTGAAATTGTGGACTTAGGGGAAACGAAAATTGACCTAGTATCGGGAGAGTTGGGTAAAACATCATTGTGTATAGGCACTTTCCCTTGGACTTCAGAGGGAAACAATAGAACGCACATTGACTCTTCAATTCATCCTTTAGATCTCGTTCATACAGATGTGTGTGGTCCTATGCCCACTAGGTCGTTAGGTGGTTCTCTTTACTTTGTCACTTTCATAGATGATGCTACTAGAAAAGTCTGGGTATATCCTATCAAATTAAAGGATGATGTATTCCCTACTTTCAAAAAATGGCTTGCTTCAGTTGAGACTTAAAAAGGAACTAAGCTTAAGGCTTTACGTTCGGATAATGGGGGTGAGTATCCCTCACATGAATTCAACCTTTTCTGTCAATCTAGAGGGATTTGTAGAGAGTTTACAACCCCTTATACCCCAGTAGAGAATGGTGTAGTTGAGAGGATGAATAGAACTATTCAAGATAGAGTAGTCTCTATGTTGCATCATGCGAACCTCTCACAAGGTTTTTGGGCAGAAGCAGTATTGACTGCAGTTCATGTGATTAACCTTTCACTTAGTACTGCCAAAGGTCTGAAAGTGGCACAAGAGTTACGGATAGGGAAACCACCATATTATGATCATCTTCGAGTTTTTGGGTGTGAAGCATATGTTCATATACCCAAGAATCTTAGACAAAAGTTGGACCATAAGTCAAAGAAATGCATTTTTCTTGGATATGGTCGAGAAGGACAATTTGGATATCGCTTATGGGATCCTGAAACACGATCAGTGATCAAAAGTAGTGATGTCATTTTTAATGATTCTAAGATGCATAAACAACCCATTAAGGAGGTTGAAGTGAGAAGAGTGGTGTTTGAGGATACTAGTCCTCCGGTTAGCATGCATAAGAATGCTGCACATAGGGATGTTCAAGAGAATGTCCATTCAGATCAGTCTGCACATGTTCCTGTTTAGCAACCATTGAGACGTTCTGCACGTGTCTCATATCCACGTGATAGATATGTTCCAGGTTTAGATTTTGTTATGCTAACAGATGCCGGTGAGCCTTCTTGCTACAAAGAGGCTATGCAGACAGAGGATCATGTCAAGTGAGAGCGTGCCATGAAGAGTGAGTTGGATTCTATTCACAAGAATGGTACTTGGGACTTAGTACCTTTGCCAAAGGGCAGGAAAGCTTTACCATGTAAATGGGTATATAAGCTGAAATTCACATCAGATAGTGCTTCTCCAAAATATAAAGCACGACTTGTTGCAAAGGGTTTTAAGCAACAACATGGTGTTGATTTTGAGGAAATCTTCTCTCTAGTGGTCAAGATGACTACTTTGTGCATGTTGCTTGGATTCGTTGCAATGGAGGACTTAGAGCTAATCCAAATGGATGTGAAAACAACTTTCTTGCATGGAGATCTTACAGATGAGATCTATATGGAACAACCAGAGGGTTATGTAGTTCCTGACAAGGAAAGTCTAGTTTCTAAGCTCAAAAAGAGCTTGTATGGACTTAAACAGTCTCCTAGACAATGGTACCAAAAGTTTGATGCTTTTATGAAGTCCCAAGCTATTCTCGGAGCAATGAGGATCGTTGTCTCTACACAAAGAGATATTCTGATGGCAGCTTGATATGCTTGATACTTTACATCAATGATATGTTAATTGCTGGGAAGTCCTCTTATGATTTGTCACTTCTCAAAAAGAAGTTGAGTTAGACATTTGATATGAAGATTTGGGGGATGCCAAACATATTCTTGGCATGCGCATTACTCGTGATAGGAGTAAACGATGCATATACTTGTCTCAAAGTGAGTACATATCCAAAGTACTTCACCGATTCAATATGCAGGGTGGAAAGGCATTGAGTACACCTTTACCCACATATGTGAAATTGAGCAAGGATGACTGCCCCAAATCAGATGAGGAAAAGGAATTCATGACCAAAATTCCCTATCAGTCTGTTGTTGGTAGTCTCATGTATGCTATGGTAGTTATGAGACGAGACATTGCATTTGTAGTGGGAGTTGTGAGCAGATATATGTCTAATCCTAGCAAGAAACATTGGGAAGCGGTCAAAATGATTTTGACATATCTGAGTGGCACTAAGGACAAGTGTCTATGCTTAGGTAGAGGGAAAGCATCCATTATTGGTTACACAGATTCTGATTATGCTGGTTGTGTAGACAATCGTAAGTCTACATCAGGGTACATTTTTCATTTTGCTGGAGGTGCTATCTCTTGGATATCTCGTCTTCAAGAATGTAGAGTTGTTTCCACCACAGAAGCAGAGTATGTTGTAGCAAGTGAGGCATGTAAGGAAGCATTGTGGCTTTCTCGTCTTGCTTGTGATATGGGTTTACCTCAGCATGTACCTCACTTGCTCAGTGATAGTCAGAGTGCCATTGCTTTGGCTAAGAATCCGGTCTATCATGCAAAGACCAAGCACATTGAGGTGAGGTATCACTTCTTTAGAGATTGCTTAGCCACTGAGAGCATTATTCTTGAGAAGGTTCACACTCGAGATAATGCTGCAGATGCTTTGACTAAAGCTCTACCACAGGATAGCTTTCGACACTGTTGTTACTTGATGGGGGTTACTTGATTCTTGATCTTACGCAGTCACTTGTATACTGTGTAACATGCCCATGAGGTGGGAGGTATAGTTTGTATACTTACACTCAGGTATTCTTTATCATCCTTTATTTTTTCTCCCATAGTTACTATGGCCATATTGGCCTTTAGTGGGAGATTGTTACCGCTAGTGCCCATGTGAAAGGCTAAATAGCCACCGGACACTTCTTTGTATATGTTCTTTAATAAAACATCTAGTGGCCTAGTCAGTCATAGACTGTAAATTCGATCGCATTTGTAAGACCTAAGAAGTCTGTCTTCGTGCTTTCTGTGTACTGTGTTTTCTGAGTATTCTACAGCCTCTGTGCGGAGTACTGTGTGCGGCCTCAGGTGATCACTTTTCTACTCCGAGCATATCATCGTGGAGCTCCCGAGAAGGAGAGTGCACTGTGGTGCATCGCCATCAAATCACTTCAGAGAGTTTCAATGTCCACAATTTGGGCACTGGATCCCGCTTGGGAACTGGTTCCTGTTGCTTTTGCCATGTTATTTCTTGCTTGCCAATTCTGTGAGAATATAGAAGCACATGTTAACATTTTACTAGACAAGATATGATAGTTTCTCCCCGTTACAATATTAACATGAGGCACCATGACAAGTTAGTGAGTGAGTTGGTGCTCGGTGATTGTGTGTAGTTAGTGAACAAATAGTCCTATGAGCTAAGTGGAACGATGTAGTGTAAGGATGATGCAGTTAGTAGGTGGAGGTGAATTTACAACTTGGGGTTGGAGGGTTTATTACAAGCTTTTTGTCACCAAATTTAATGCGTGGTTTTACAATGTGACTGTCAGTAGGCTATGGGAGACTTTACGTGAGTAGCTACTTGAAAATGAGGCTTTTTAGGGACCCATTTACAAGTGATCCTGTTAGTGCCAGTTGAAGCATGTGTGAGTGTGTGTGAATGGAGCCTTGTCTTGTGAGGCTTATGGGTTTCTACTTGAGCCTTCAAGCAAGCCTTAGGCACCCAAATTTCTCTTGATTGTGGGTCATCCCTCATCGACTACGTTACTTTCGTGGGTGAATCCTTGAAAGATCTCTTATTAGTGTCATGTCTTTGTTTACTAGCATGACATTTAGTCAGAGGCTTTAATTTGGCCGCCACAGGGTGCTCGCCTTTTCGTACCCATACTTGTTTTGTTGGCTGAGACATCTTGCTTCGTCCTCTCCTTTGACTTTGAGTGTAGGCCGTCTGCTTCTTCTGCACTCCATACTCCTTTGGTCGCCACATCGTTATCACTTTTGGAAAAGAAGGGAGTTCCATCTTATCTTTAGCTTCATGGTTGAAAAAATCATCCCTCTACATCACATAGTTTTGGACAAGAACAACATCTTTATCTTCATGTGTACTCTTGGAAGGACCAGGAGTTGGTGCCTTTCCTATTTCCTTGAGTGCTTTACTTTCTAACTCGATGGTAATGCGATTCTGACTTATTCAGGCATGAAGAAGTTTAATTCTTAGGTTGAAGTTGACTGCATGATCATATATGCAGTCTTGACCCAAGACAAGAGGTTCGGTGAGATCCTCATCTTGACACACTAGTACCTTAACTATCATTAGAACATCATGAATGTAGAGGGGAAGTTCTACCTCTCCCATGCAAGGGGTTTCCACACCTCCCAATCCTATAAGGTATGCTTCTATAGGATTGATACTTAATTTTAACTTTTGATAGTAAGAAAATCTAACCGCACTAGTGGCTGCACTGGAGTCAATCAAGGCCCGTACAGTCTTTGCACTATTTCCTTGTCCTACCTCTAAGGTCACAAAAGGACGTCTATCAATTATTCTATGGGAGTTAACATTTGAGATTTCACACATTGCCATATGATACCATGGAGCTGCATAGGCATCTGTCCTAGGCTGATCTCTACCCTATCTTCTCAATTTCATTCTTCGGATGCGTTCCAGGGCTTCTGCATGTGCTTCTTCTTGAATTCGTTCTTCCTCTTCTTTGCGTTTCTTGGCCATATTGAGTCTGTTAATAATTTCCTCTGTGAGAGGTTCTTGGTATATTTTGACTTGGCATCCACTAATATAACTTGGCAGGATATCACCTTCTAAGGTGGCTAGTTGGACTGCCCCACTTGTTGATATTCTGTTAATAATCATGGGTCCATAGCCAGACTTCTCTAGCTTCCTTGCATGTTGTTTCAAGGTGTACGCCAAAACTAAATCGTCTGCTTTCAAGCCTTTAACCTTCATGTGGGCATCGAAGTAGGCCTTCTGTCTTTTCTTTGTTGCATATATCCCTGCGGTAGCTCTCAGTCTCGTTTCACTTAGCTGTTTTAGATCAAGGATCCTAGAAGAGAGTTCATGACCTATCCACTCATTCTCCTATGCTACTTTTAGTGTGGGTATTAGGAAGTCTAATGGTGGCACTACATTTTGGCCAAATACGATCTCAAAGGGTGTGGCTTGGAGCATTAACTTTTATAGGCAACTCTATATGCCCAAATAGCACGGTGTACTTGTTTGTCTAAATCAGAGCGTTTATTATTCACTAATTTGGTCAGCACATTGCATAGAATCTTATTGGTGCTTTCGGCTTGCCCATTAGCTTGTGGGTGATAGGGGGTGGACTTCTTGTGTACCACCAAGAACTCTTGAAGAAGATTTTCAATGACTTCATTCAAGAAGTGAGTGTCTCTATCACTTACTAGCTCTATAGGTAGCCCATATCTCGTGAACATGTTCTCAAATAAGAACTTAGCTGTTGTTTGAGCATCATTCTTCGTTGTGGCTTTTACTTCTACACATTTAGTTAGATAATCCGTGGCCACAATTATATACTCTGCATGGGAACTCTTTGTTGGGGGATTAATAGGACCTACAAAGTCTATTCCCCACTTAAAGAATGCATGGCCTCCCATCATAGGTTTCAAAGGAATCTCATCTTTTCGTATGGGATATTAAGTTCGCTGACAAACACGGCACTGCTTCACATAGGCATGTGCATCCATGTGAAGGGTTGGCCACCACAAGCCTGCAAATAGGATTGCCTTAATCACACGGTCTGGTCCAAAGTGGCCTCCTACTACACCTTAGTGAGCACTTTCCAAGATCTTGATCCACATGTACATGGAATGGCTTGTTCCAATCAGGTGTAGTCAAGATTGGTGCAGAACACAATCTTCTCTTGAGCTCGTTAAAGGAGTTTTCACATTCTTCCGTCCATTCAGAGTTAGTCAAAAGGGAGTACAGAGGCTTTCTAATGATTGCATACATATGAATGAACTGGTGATAATAGCCTTAATGCCCCATGAAAGCTTGTACTTCCTTGACGTTCTTTGGCCTAGGTAGCTCTGCAATAGCTCTTACTTTCTCCTCATCCGTGGATATGCCATTCTTTGACACTATGTGTCCTAGAATCTTGCCTTGTCTGACCAAGAAAACACACTTTTCTGGGTTCAGGCAAACTTGATATTCTCTACATTTGTCAAAGATAGCTCTCAGCTCAGGGATATGGGTTTGTCTAATGTTGGAATGAGCACATAGATCATCAACATAGACTTCTAAATTCTTCCTCAAGAATTCTTTAAACACATGGCACATCAGCCTTTGAAAGGTAGCTGGCGCATTGGTAAGACCAAATGGCATTACTCGAAAGGAAAATCTGCCCCACTCTATGGCAAAAGCTGTTTTACGCTGATGTTTTGGAGCAATGGCCACTTGATTGTAGCCAAAAAATCCATCAAGGAAGTTGTACACTTCCTTGCTTGCTACTCTTTCTAGTAGATGCTCCTACTCTAGGGGGTGGTGGAATTGTATGAGGTGGGTTGGAAGGTGGCAGATTAGATGGTGATAGGGAGGAAGGTGGTGGTGGTATGTGAGAGCGCATTTGAGAAGTGAGTTCAACAATTTTGGCTTTTGTTTCTCTTATGCTTTCTTCTAGTTCACTCATCCTCTTAGACCATTGTCTTTTCATCCTTTCCCAGCTATCTTTCTAGGCGCTTGTCTGTTTCTTAGTTATGCTCTCACTTTCACTAACCTCGGCACTCTTTTCTTGGCCTAAACCTTGGTTCTGCTGCAAAGCCTAAGCTCTGGTGACCACTTGCACTGGTGCCGTGGAGGTTACACTTCCTGTAGAATCTACTACTAACTGAATAACGTTGATGGGAGTGATTTTCAACAGATTATTGGGGTTCTTTGGGCAGTCTCGTAAGAGATGGTGCTTTGCGTAATCTTGAAAAAAGCCTTGAATTGTCACAGATTGGGGTTGCTAGCTGGGTGGTTGGTGACTACATACATGGTTCCTTCTTTGTCCAGGTATGCACCATTTTCAAACTTGACTACCGGATGCTCTAGTCCAATGGGTTGATCTGGGTTTTTGATGTGGACCACGGATCTTCTTAGGCCGTCCTCATAGATGCAAGAACCTAATCGGTTGGTCCTAAGGTATTCCAGTTGCGTCTTATAGGGACCTTCGACCTTTTGTAAGTAATTCATGCATGAACTTCCTATAGGTCTCTCCATACCATGAGACATCTCTGACTCGCTAGTTTCAGAGCTAGGGTAGTGCAGATGAGCACTCAACTGTTGGGCCCAAGATCTAGCGGTGTGAGTGACACTCACCTTTGAAGACCTAAGGCTTTGTCTATCTCTCCCTATGTGTCGTCCTGATCTAAGGTTCATATGCCTGAGTAAAAAATTCCAATTTTTACCCAAGGTATAACCTCGTTGCTGATTCTTACTTATCAATCACTCGATTATTTTTATTTTGTTATTGTGTTTATGATCTTGTCTAATTTGCATCATCAGGAATACTTGAGTGATTTTTTGCACTTGAAGTTGATCAGAATAAAATTAATTACTTCCTTTAATGTTGTCATCACGTGCACAGGTTATCTCTTGACTTGAACTTGATTACTTAGATAGTCTTCAACTTGTCTCGTGCCTATCGTCACCCTAACTTACTTCCAACTCTATGCATTCTTAGCATAAGCTAGGAATTGACTGAGGGAGTTAAGAGAATTTCCAACCTCAAATTCTTTGTCTTTTGAGTGCTATTGGAGCCCAGGACACACTCCGCCCAAGCTCTGTGATCACCTTGCTAGGGTTGCTTGAAATCCTTGCTTGCTCACCCGAACGTGCAAATTTTACCAGCTAAAATATGGACTTGACCACAATGGAGTCACAATCATAAACAATCTTCAACATTCACTGAGAAATACAATCCCTGTGCTTTGCTTTTTGCCCAAAACAATATTCTCACTCCCTAGTACCGACTGATGGTCAACACAAAAATACCTATACTAGAACCCCACGTAGCTAGTCAGGCACTTGGGAGTCAAAATAGGTGAAATAGGCAATCAATAATAGCTCACAATGTTTTCTAAAGCCTCTTTATGCTCTAGATTTTCCCCAGTTTTGGCCAAAGATAGGTTTAATTTTTTTAATCCTAAAAATATGCCGAATTTTCCCATCAATCGCGATCGAGTGGTCTGTCAATCGCGATTGATGTGTCAGTCGCGATCGACTATTCGATCATGATCGACAGGCCCTTCGTGGTTGCCAGTCGTGATTGATGGGTCAATCGCAATTGACACGTGGCCCGAAAATTTCATCAATGTTGGTCAAACAATCGTTGATTGAGTCGATCACGATCGACAGGTCCATCGTGGCTGTCAGTCACGATTGATGGTCAGTTGTGATTGACACGTGGCACATGAAGGCTCTGTCGATCGTGGTCAATCAGTCGTGGACTCTGTCGGTCGCAATCGACGTGTCCATCATGATTGACAAGTCCGTCGGGAAGTGTCTATCGTCATTTTTAAGTCGCGGTTGATGTGTCAATCACAATTGACAGAAAACAGAGTCATTTTAAAATTTTAAACACATCATTTTAGGATGCTCTAGGCCTACACATCATGTTTATGCACTTAGTTTAGTCCAATAGTCAACTTTTTTATCGATCGTGATTGATAGAAGTCAATGTCTTGGGACCTACACAGTCAAAAATTTTACCCAATGGAGCTGGTACAGTTGCTGGGGATGCTGGTTCCTACAGAAAATCTCCAAAAACACACAAAATCATAAGCACACAAATGCTCTCTTGCTCTCTCTCACAAGTGAAATGAGGGGAATGGTATGGGAAGGGTGATATGACCAAAAAAACTAAAATTTTTGAGAAGGGGGGAGATGGTGATGATGATGATGGTGATGAAGATGGTGAAGAGAACACAAGGAAATATATCAAAGTGAAGAAAATACCTATGACTCCAACATCTCAACTCTATGTCTTACCATCACACGCTCGTCCTCAAAGCTTGATCCTTGACAATGGTGCCAAAATTCGGAGTAGCTCAATGATGAGCACCTCCTTTAATGTCAATCCGGGAAGACATGAGAATGGTATGAAGACCTCGAACAAGTGATGGCACAAGTGTGTTAGTGAGAAGCACACAAACATGCACAAACGTACACACACACGCACACTCAAGGCAAGAACAAGGAAAGAAACAATGGAGTAACTTCTATTACGAAAGAGTTCTCATACAAGTTCAAATCTATCACAAGCTAACCTCCAAAATGAGCTCTCTAGCTCTTTTTATAGTTTTTTACTAGCTTTGGTCCTATCCAGACCTAGTGTCCGGTCTAGTTAACAATTAGGTTCCTAGGCTATTTTGGAGGCTCAAAGGAGCTCTGAAAATTATGAAAATTGGTACATAAATACTACTTGTACTCCTCAAGCTCAAGGACTCCTCGGCTTGAAGAAAATAGAGTTGAATCTACCAAAAACGGTATTTACAATGCTCCTAAAGTGATGAAAATCTTTGTTACAAAGAGGTAAAGTTGGGAAAAACCGAATGGCCTTCTTGTCAGATCTTCGTTGACTACCTTGCCTACTTGTTCCTTCTCTCTGCTCTGACTCCCTTCGTTGGCGTCCTTGTTGTGTAGGTCTTTGAGTGCCCTGACTGCCACAAACAATGGGGTAGAGATCAACCTAGGTCAAATACTCATGATTTTCCAAGATATCACATGGCCATGTGTGAAGCATCAAGTGTATGTTCCCATAGAATAGTTGATTTGACAACCCTTTGTGACTATAGAGGTAGGAGAAGGAAACAATGCCAAGACTATAAGAGCCTTGATTGCCTATAACTGGGATAATATAGCGTCAAAATCATTAGATGAGTAGCAAGAGTATCTGTGTCCTTCATGCAAATTTCATTTATATTTCTCATTAGATACACTTTATTTGATGCCATCTCTTTTTCATATGTATTGCATAGCTTCTTCCAAAGCTTTTGTGCACTTTCACAGTCTTATATTATAAAGTAAACATTATCTGCTAGGTGCAATCGAATGGTAGACCTAGCCATTTCATCTAACACATCCCAATCATCTTCATCCATGACACTAGGCTTCTTTGAGATCCCATTTACTGGCTTCCATTGCCTCCTCTGAATTAGCACATCTTTAATCTGATTCTTCCATAGAGAAAATTTTGGGCCATCAAATTTTTGGATCTCAAAATGGTCTTTACCTTGCAAGTTATAGCTCCTCCCAGAAACACTCGCACTAGAGCTTGATCCACCATATGTGCTTGAGACTTTTGATGCCATGATGGTAGAGAGCTGAATAGAATGATAATGGATCTAGAAGATCCCAAACCCCACTAAGGCTCAAACAAGGATGACCAAGTGTCAGTTCTGGGAGCAAATGTAGCAATCTTCCCAAAAAATGAATTAATGAATAGTAATGACCAACCAAAAGGAGCATGTGAGAATAAATGTGCTCACTGATGGAGAGTGTTAATATCCAAAAGAACAAGTTATCCTTGAAGTTAGAGCACCTCTATATCAAGAATAACTTAAAACCTTCACCAATTTGGAGGATCAATACTCAACTACCAAAATCTTGAACAAACTGTGAAGAAGATGTCTACACAGAAAGTCTGTTGCACATAACTCACTCATTGACTTATCAAATGTGTAAAGTTTTTTATAAAATTTTGTATAAGGTGTCGCCTACAGTTTCCGCACCTCCTCCAAGTTAAATCATTCCAAAAGACTCAGTAAATCTTGAGAAATGATCTCAACAAGTCACCTATGTCTAAAATTGTAGTTCTTTATAGTTGATTTTGACACCTGCAACTTCTAAAGCTTGGTTCTCCCAAGTAGAACCCGTTGTCGGAAAGAATTTATTACTCTTAAAATATTACAAAAATTAAAAGATTAATTGATTGTTATAAGTTTGAATAATTTATGAAATTTTTGACTAATGTTTGATTTTAATTTTTGCAGGACAAAGAACTTTGATGATTAATATCAAGATGGGAAGTATTATCTAGGTGTTTTCTAATATAATTATGGGTTAGTTAAGGGTTTTTCTATGTTTTGAAAGTAAATGCAAGGGTATTGAAGGGTCAAATGTAGGTTTTGATCATGTTTTATAGGGTTCTAGCTTAATTTCAAGGTTACTTAAGCGTTATTTATCAAATTTAGAGGGTTATGGAAGGTTAGAAAATTATTTTATGGATTAGTTGGGGTTAAAAAACATGGTTTGAAGTTAGTTGAAGGGTAAACCTAAGGATAAATTTTAGTCTATAAATGAATTATTAAATAGGGTAAATATAACAAAAGGAACCTTAGCCAAATATTTCAAATAAAAATATGTTAATTATTAAGTTTCACTAAGGTTATGGTAATAATTTAATTTAGTGATGGGTTAAATTTAATTTATTCGAAAGACTTGTATTTATTCTAAAGTAATTAAATAAATAAAAAAGAAGTGAAAGGTTGTATTTAAATCTAAAGTCTTTGGTCTAGTAAAGAATTAATTGAATGGTTGAGTGAATTTTTGGGAAAAACAAATAGAGAAAAACCCACGCCTAATTTCTTGTTGGAGTGTTGAGGAGTTAAAGAGAAGTTAATGTAGGCTGCATGGATCAGTTATCTAAGGGAAAATGTGGGCTATGGTGGGCTATTCTCATCTATATAAAGAAGGGAGTACGTACTCACAAGCTCATGTGATTTTCAGGTACTTACTTTTTGCTCTAGGCTATAGTCATTTATGCACACATTTCCATGATTGATCTCTGGCAGGAGGAGAGAGAAGTCCATCTCTCTTACTTTTGTCATTTATTCTAAGGAAAGCAAATTTTTTTATTTAGAGAAAATATTCGTTGTAGAGACAAAAGAGGTGTTTTTTTTTCTTTTTGCCTTCAATTTATGTTTCCTACTTCGTTTTCCTTTATTCTCCCATTTCTTTTTTCTCTCCTTTCTTTACTGTTCTTCCTTTTTCCTTTGCTTTCTCCCTCTCCCTTCTTTATTGAATGTTTTTTTTCTCCCTCCCTCTCCCTCTCTTTCTTTGCCGGTGGCGCAGCAGCGCTACGTGCACAGCAGAGAGAGAGAGAGAGAGAGAGAGAGAGAGTGAGTGATGTGAGAGTTTTTATTTTGGTTTTTTTTTTTACTTACTTTACTTTATTTTTTTTCTTTTTATTTAATGTTCTCCCTTCCTCCCTCCCTATAGCCGACGGCGCATCGGCCGACAGTAGAGAGAGGAGAGAGAGAGAGAGAGAGAGAGAGAGAGAGAGAGAGAGAGAGAGTTTTGTTTTTTTATTATTTTTCCTTTACTTTATTTTAAGAAACTTATTGCTTTTTTATGTGTATATTATTTATTACTTATATATTAAAATGAAATAAATATTTTTTAGAAATGTTTATGATTATTTATATATATATGTGTATTAAAATATATGTATTTATTTATGTATGTGTGTGAATGTATATTTTAAGTGAAAATAAATATGTCTATGTGATAATATATGTATTTGTTTAAATATAAGTATATATGTTTATGTATTTATGTATGTGTGTGTGTGTGTATAAGTATTTTATCTTAGGATTCATTATATTATTATGATATGCATACATTTAGAATGAATGACATGAATGATATGCAATGGTTAATGATTTTATTTATGAAATGGAGGGTATGAAGAGTGTTTATTTATCTAAAGTGATTACATGTATATTATTTGCATTCCTAGCCTTCTTTTATGAGTTTCAGGTTACCAAGAGGAGGGTTCATTTAGCTTTTAACATTACCTTTCTCTAAGATTCCATTATATTATCTAAACTTTTCTTTATCCATTCACTTATCCTATCCTTTCTTTTCTTACCCTTAACCCAAGCTTCTACAACCCTTAGCTTGTTAGTATAGTAGAAAATGCATTAGATTTAGTGATGTTTGTGACCATGTTAGATGTTAGAGATAGGTGCATGTATCCATGAATGATGTTAGGCATGTTTAGTAATTGATTGTACCCATGTTAGTTGTTAGTGCATGAACCCACGTTATTTGTTAGTGCATGAACCCATGTTAGATGTTTGTTAGATGTAAGTGCATATACCCATGTATGATGTTAGTGCATGCTAGGTGTGTTAGTAAATGTTAGACATGATAGTGCATATAAGCATGTTATTAGATGTTAAGTAATGCATGTATATGTTAGGTAGCGCATGTTAGAAGTTAGATATTGCAAATAAGATGTTAGAAGTTATGTTAATGCATGTTAAAAGTGTATGCATGATAGTTAATGCATGTCAATTAATGTATGCATATTAGATGTTATGTTTGTTTCATGTATGCATGCATGTTGATTTATGTTATGCATGTATGATAGTGTTTGCATGTATGTATACATGGCATGCATGTTTGCTTATTGCATGTTATGTGCATGTATGTTCATGCATGGTTGCTAATGTATGTGCATGTATGCATATGATTTTGTTTGCATATCATATTTATATTTATGTGTATGTATGCATGGGACTTATATTAGTGCATGTTATGTTTACATGTTCATTTATGCATGTGTATGTGTGCATGTAGTTTATGTTTGCATGTTAAAGAATGCATGTCCATTTATGCATGTGCATTTATGCATGTCTATTTATGTTAGTGCATGCATGTGCATGTATGCATATTCATTTATGTACATGCATATGTATGTTGGTGCATGAAAGTTTATGCATGTTAGTTAAATGCATGTTCATTTATGTGCATGTATATGTGTGATAGTGTAAGTTATGTATGCAAGTGTATGAGTGTCATGCATGTATGTTAGTATGCATGTATGCATGTTCATTTATGCAAGTGTATGTATGTCATGCATGTATGTTAGTATGCATGTATGCATGTTCATTTATGCAAGTGTATGTATGTCATGCATGTATGCATGTTCATTTATGTTAATTTATATTATGTCATGCATGTAAGTTAGTATGCATGTGATGCATGTTAGCATATGAAATATGTATGAATATGTATAAGTGTATTAAACTATGTGAATTGTATGACGTAATGTATGAATGAATTATTTTATTGTAATGTGTATGTTTAAATAAATAAATGTACTTATATATATATATATATATGTGTGTTTAAGAGAAGTTACTTATCTTATAACTAAGTTTTTATATTTATATATATTAAGATTTAAATGAGTGTTTAACCTTTTATAAAAGTTTACTAATATTTTTCATGTGATTTTCAGATGATCTGCAGACCTGTTGAAGACAAACTGAAGATTTGAAGTGTGAAGAATTTACTTAGCTAAAATCTATTGATTAGCTTGTATAGGTTATCCTTTATAAACAGTATCTTTCAGCTTCGTATAGAAAATCTATTATTAATCTAGTTTCTTTTCATCTTTATGTCTAAAGAGGCTTCTTCTAGTAATACCTTCCTACCTCCATCTACCTTTGAAATTTTGTTTCCTAATCCAGTTGCAGAAATTGAAGAGTTAGTTAAAGATAAGATAGTAGAAGAAACTTTGCATGATCGTAGAATATCTAGGACATTGCCATTAATTTCCTTTGTTCCACCTAGTACTGAAGATAGTGAAGATCTTTTCCCACCATCCGTAGATAGAAACATTGATAATTCTCAAGAAGATTTAAACGTAACTGAAAGCATTAAAGATCAAGTAGTTAGTGAAAAATTAATCTTACCGTCCTATTTTGATGCGGTAGAAAGATATAGAAATGCATTACCCTACGGACCCTAGGAAAAATTATACTTGTTCTGCATAGTCACCCTGCGTGCGCTGTTAGCGAGACGATTGATTTGATCCGCCAGTCGTCGCAAATCGCTCCCACATTTGAATCCGACGTGAACAACGGCACAGCAGGACAGGTATAAAGATTTTTCCATTTCTTACATATGCATTAGCTTGGTTTAGGTTACGTGGTTGCAGCAGCTTGAGGTGATCATCTTGCAGAGGCAGAATTACAAACCTTGTAATTCCCTAGTTGTTGAGGGCTGAGCTTATGCTCTGAGCACCTCCACGGGAATATGCAAGTAGTAAACCTCATCTCTACACCCTTACCATCAAATTTTTGAAGAAAAACGTTTGCACTCACAGCACTTAGATTCTTTGTATTAGGCATTTATTGCTCAACAAATGTAACTTGACAATTTCACATGTACTCTAGCTTATGCTCCAACTGTCAGGTATATTTTCTAAACTTGCATTTGTTTGTGACTATTTAAGTAGGACTTTAAGAGAGCTTAAGATAATAGGAATCGCTAGATTTAAAATTCATTTTATTTGAAAGTGAGAATTTATTTTTCATTAAAATATTAGGAATTGCTAGATTTAAAAAATAAAAAAGAATTCTTATTTAAGAGTTAGTATTTATTTAGGATTGTTTTATTAGTACGATTTTAATTAAAACAATAAAAAAGAAATTTATTTGAAAAGTTAGTATCTAGTTTTCATTAAATTATTAAGGGTTGTTAGATTAGCATAACTTTAGTTTGAAAATTCAACAAGAATTTTCATTCGAAAGTTAGAATTTATTTTCAAGACTTGTTTAAAGGTTTTTAAATTAAGTAAATCTGGAATCAAACAACTTAGTTAGTTTGGTAAGGGAACAAAAATCTAAAGTTCAAGAAGAAATTAAGGATTATATTAAAAAACTTAAATCTAGTTCTAACATACATAACAAAATGGATGAATTATTTAAAAATATGATGTCAGAAACCCAAGGGCAAAAAGTAGTAGAAGCTATGCTAAAAGAAAAAGGAAAATTCACTGGAGTTAACACAACTAATTATTTAGACACTTTTGAAGGCCTAGCAAAACTACATGGTTTACCAGTAGATAAATGGGTAACATTTTTAGTAAGACTTGCAATAGGTTCAGCCATTAGTGTTATAGAACCTCATAAAGCACTTGCATGGGAAGAATTTAAAAAACAAATGCATAAAGAATTTTACTTAGAAGATTATAGTCAACACAGTAGGGAGGGATTTATGAAGTGGCTTAGCACTCCAAAAACCCAAATATCTCTTACACAATTACATGGAGAATTTATGAAGATATTTTCACAATTGCCTGAGCAAGATAAGACTGCTCTTACACCAGATATAGTACTTTATTTCCTAAAAGTTTTACCTACAGACATTAGAAGTGAAGTAGAAAGAAGACTAGAAGAACCTGGGAAAAGATATGGTTTAACAGAGGACTGGGCGGTACTAAAACAAGTAGTAGAAATAGTAGCACAAATGAAACAAAGGCAGTCATTACTATTTGATATGAATTGAAGCTTTCCAAGAGTAGGACCAACTACTCAAAATCCTAAAATTAATATAAACTCTAGTTCAACTGAAGAAGCATCAACATCTAAAGTGCCTAGTGAGTCACAGTTTGAAATACTATTTGATAAACTAGATAATATGATGCAGATGCATACGAATATATCTAAGGAAGTGGCAACACTTCAAAACACAGCTCATTCCTTAACTAGTCAAGATAGAAGAATTTTAGGTCCTCAGATTACTCATGCCCCACAAATAAATCCTACACCTATAGCACCCAGTAGCCCAGAATAATGAACGAAGAGGCACACCTACCCGACGATGTGTTTGGTGTGACTCCACTAAACATATGTCTTATGCCTGTGAATCTTTAAAAGAGGCAAAAGAAAGAAAACTAGTTATTGATATTGATAAAAAAACTATCTGACTACCGCACCCATCTCCCTCTAGCTGTAAATTGGGGAAAAGGTGGAATGCAAAAACTATATGAAAATATATCTGAAGCACAAAGAAGCTCATCTGGGGTTAGATTAGAATGTGATGAAAGTGATCTAGATGATGAAACATCAAATGAAACAAAAAATTATTCAATAGAAGCCTTAATAAAAGCTAGAGATGATATAATGAACAAAACAACATGGAATTCACCTATAGATAATTTCTCTATTTTTTCACATATAGCTAATGTGGAAGAAAAGAGAAAAAAAGATGAAACTCAAGATTTAGATGAGTCTAATCAAAGAGTAACTAGAAAACAATTGAGAAAAGAACCTAAAAATGTACAATTTAATGAAAACTCAAATTTAGATGAGCAAAAAAGAAAAGATATACGGGAGGGCAAACAACCTTAGACATCAAACAAACCTAGTGAATTAGATTCAAAGACTAATGAAGAAATAGATAAAAATGAGGGAAAAACCAAGAAACCCAAAAGAATTCCAAAAGTTATTTTAACATCAGAACTTGAACAAAAAAATGACACAAAAGAAATACTGTATGATATTCTTTTAAAAAGTCAAGTGACTATGTCACTTGAACAATTATTTACCATAGCTAAATTAGAATTCAAAGATAACTTTATTAAAATGATTAAAAGAAAAAGATTTCCATTAAATACTGATACAGAAATGCATGACAATGTAGATGTAACTCATATTTCTAAAGATTCTTTTTCTTTTGATTCTGATGATGAGGAAGAAAGTGAAGGATACGTTAATAAAAATTTTTTAGAACCTAAACTTCCAAATAATATAGAGGAAAAATTTGAAAGCAATTACAAAAAGAGTTTTTGGGCCAGGGGAACAGCAGAGATCAAAGTAAAATTAGGAGATAGGAAAAATTCTTGTACAGCTTTAGCTTTATTAGATTCAGGTTCAGAAATAAATGTAAGATCAGAAGAATTATATGATAAATTTAGATGGCCTATAGATAAACAGCATGGGTGGATTATGAGAACAACAGACAACGGATGTGGTGCACTTCTAGGAGCATGTGCCAACATTCCATTTTCAATGGGTGGGATAAGTGAAACATTTCACTTTTTTATACAAGATAACTGTTCTTATGAAATTATCTTAGGTCAACCCTTTATCTGTGAAACTCGTATGGAAACAAAAATAATGGAAGATGGTTCTGCGTATGCAAGACTTAGATCAAAAGATGACTTACAATCCTTACAAGTAATGACTGTTAACCCAAACCATATTAGAAATAGAGAACAAATTAGGAAAACACCTATCAGATTACAAGAGAAGATGCATGAGAGTCATCTACCTCTTAGTGTTTATTAATCCTATTTTAAATCATATTTCTAGAAAAACTATCTCTATTGCAGATATGCTTTCTAGGGCTAAGTTTGAAAATGATGACATGATTGAGACTGAATTAAATGTGATTAATTATGTTTCTGATGTTTATGTGTATGAAAAATTTAATGAAAATGAGTATGAGGGAATTTGGTATGATATAGGATATTATCTTAGCACTTTAAAACAATTACCTAGTTGGCCAGCTAATAGATTTAGAGACATTAGGAAACGTGCATTCAATTTTTTTCTAAAATATGGTTTTATTTGGCGTCATGCAAAAGGGAAAATTAGATATCCGCAGCGAGTTTTAGGAAATAAAAATATTCAAAGTAGAGTTATGATAGATATGCATGAAACTCTTTGGGCAGAACATTATAAAGGCTTCTATGCAACTTATGATAAAATTAGAGAAGCTTATTGGTGGTTGGGTATGTATGTGAATATACGTGACTTTTTAAGTTCTTGTACTACTTGTCAGGTACATTCGTTAGTTAGACATAGAGAACCTTTGCACCCTACCTATCCTCCTTGTATTCATTACAAGTGGGTAGTTGATTTAGTGACCATGCCTAAAGGATTAGATAGAATGAGATATATAGTTTTAGCTAGAGAAGACTTGACTAATCATGTAGAGGGTAGAGCTCTTCGTACTAAAACTACTTATAATGTATGTAAATTTTTGCTAGAAGAAGTTATTAGTGTGAAGAGATGGATAGGTATGTGCTTGAAGATGAAGAGGTGTTGCAAAATCCTTGATCTACACCAGCCAAATGAACTCCAGAAGTATATGGTGGGCCCTTTTAGCTTGCCAATGGATGTATTAGACACCCTATATACCTTGGAAGATCACTCTCAAAAAGATAGATCAAAATAGATAAGTTGGAGTTAGCTCACAGGTGAAAACTTGCTATTCTTGGTTCATACACCTGTCCAGTGTTTTACATAATTCTCTGAGCACAGCAGCAATTAGCTTAATTCCTCTTGGGGAAGTCTAGGTAACTTAAACAGCTAACTTTCAAGAGTAATCTCATCAAAAATAATGAACCACACACTGAGAATGAGTTTTAACAATTGATGACATCATCCCGATTTTCACGGGTTGCTACAGTTTGAGACCAGTGAGCCGAAAACTCAACATAACTCCAAATTTAGGAATCCAATGATTATGAAACTTTGTATGGTTATACTAGACAGTAAGATAAATGCGACACGCTTTAAATCACGGAATTTGAATAAGTAACCACTGAGAAACACCTCTGACAAGATGAGTAAAAAAGTCGGTTACCTGACAGAGAAGTGAAGATGAACAGACTCTGTTGACTTCAAATGAACATAACTGAAGATTGCAACATCCAAATGACATGCAAATTTGTGAGCATATAGTAGACTTATAGAGCTAACTTTACCAAGTTAAATCATTGAAAATGATGCACCAAGCTCAGAGAAAACATCTCTGCAAGATGACTGAGAAAACGGAGAGTAATGGCAGTGAGTAGTACACTTCACAAGAACATGGAAAGATGAACTCAAATAATCATGAAAATGAAAGTATATTGCTTGTACAATACAATGACTTACTGATACATATGTGTGCCTTGTAATCACACCTTGATATGGCATAAAGCTCAGCTCTTGGAGGTCTTCACATAGGTCTCTCTCACCACGACTAAAATTGCCATCTATTTATAGTTGAGTTTGGCAGGCTAACTTCCCTCAATCACTCTCCAATCAATCAATGATTGATTTGATTCTCTACCTACCACAAATCACGAATTCGTGGCTCCTCTTTCCATTCTTGATCAAGTGGACTCAACCACTTAAGATTCTTTCACTTTTACATTAAGTAAACTCTTCAAAAGTTACAAGAGGTAGTTCACAAGTGAACTTTACATAGTCTTAATTTTAAGGCTTTTTCTATGACTTTGTGGGACTCAAGCCAATACTTAGGCTTGTCATAGACTTGCTCCAACAGCTCCCCCTCAAGCCAAGTATGCTTGAGGTCTTCAATCTTCCAAGATTACCTGCAAACCAATCATAGCCTTGAATTTGCAAAGCTTTGTACCATCCAATGCTTTGGTTAGAATATCTGCACATTGTTGATGAGTGGACACATATGATATTTGAATCTCTTTGCTTAGAACCTTTTCTCGTACATAGTGATAATGAACTTCAATATGTTTAGTCCTTGCATGAAAAATAGGATTAGCAGCCAAATGAATAGAACTCATATTGTCACAAAAAATAGTTGGAGTTCCAAACTCCAATCCAAGATCTTTGAATAATGTCTTCATCCACATAGCGTCTTGTGTAGCTATGGCAAGACCTCTATATTCAGCTTCAGTAGAAGAGAGAGCAATTGTGGGTTGCTTCTTGGATGACCATGAAATAAGCTTTGAACCTGCAAAGGTAAGATAACCTGAAGTGCTCCTTCTATCTTCCTTGGAGCCAGCCCAATCTGCATCAGAAAATAGCTTCAAACCTAAATCAGATACATAAGGATAATAAAGTCCTTCATTGATGGTTCCTTTGAGATACTTGAGAATCCTTTTGGCAGCATCCATATGTGGTTTCCTTGGTGTGTGCATAAATTGACTTAGCACACTCACACTGTAACATATATCTACTCTTGTCAATGTGGCATAGTTGAGACTACCCACTAGACTTTGATATGATGTGATGTCCTCTATGAGTTCACCTTCATGTGAGCTCAATTTGTGATTGACCTCCATTGGAGTACCTGCAATCTTACAATCTTGCATCTTGAATTTTGCCAACATGTCGTTAATGTACTTTCTTTGAGTGAGAAACAAATCATGATCTTTGTAGACAACTTCCAAACCTAGGAAGTAGGTAAGTGAACCCAAATCACTTATCTTGAACTCTTCTCTCATCTGATCTTTGATCTTCTTCATACCATCTGCATCATTTCCTGTCAATATAATATCATCTACATATACACATAGGTAGATGACCTCGGAATTACTCTTTTTAATAAAGAGTGAAGGATCTGCCTTGCTTGGTTGAAAGCCTTTGTCCTGCAAGAATGAAACAAGCCTGAAATTCCAAGCTCTTGGAGCTTGCTTGAGACCATACAATGCTTTGTTAAGTTTACACACATAATCATGATAGACTTGGTTCTCAAAACCAGGTGGTTGTGCCATATATACCTCTTCTGTTATCCAACCATTAAAGAATGCATTCTTTACATCTAGTTGAAGTATCTTCCAATTCTTGGAAGAGGCAATACTAAGCAAAACCCTAATAGTAGGCATCTTTGCCACAGGAGAGAAGGTCTCCTCATAATCAATTCCTTGAGTTTGTGCAAAGCCTTTTGCCACAAGCCTTGCCTTATACCTGTTAATTGAACCATCAGAATTCTTCTTGAGTTTATAGACCCATCTTGAGCCTATTACCTTCATGAATGAAGTCTTGGGCACCAAATCCCAAGTGTTGTTTTCCTCAAGTGCTTCGATCTCTTCCTTCATTGCATGCTTCCATTCCGTTTTTGCTTTGGCCTCTTCGAATGATGATGGCTCCTCTTGGTTTATGTCCTGTGCTATGTAGATAGAATGTTTAGTTACTAATGAGGTGTCAAACCCATACCTTTCTGGTTTTTTCTTTTCCCTCATAGATCTTCTTAGGCCATGATGTGATGATTCTGCCTCATGTCCAAGTTCCTGCAGTTTTGCTTTACCTTTAGACTTCCATGCTTTGATCTTTTCCATTTGAGATTCTTCATCATCCTCTGAGATGTCTTGTTCTTCAATTTTTGGTTGTTCTCTACCAAGCTTTGGAAAATCTTCTTCAAGATTATATGGTAAATTGACCTTCCTGCATGAATCTTCATACCATGAATTGTTCTCATCAAAAACTACATCTCTGCTTACCAAGAATCCTTTGTTGGTAGGGTTGTATAACCTGTAGCCCTTTTGATTGTTGTCATATCCAATAAATACACACCTTTCTGCCTTTGGATCCATCTTGCCTCTAACCTGTGAAGGAACATGAGCAAAAGCAATACATCCAAAAATTTTACAATGATCTAAGCTTGGTCTTCTTCCATTCCAAGCCTCATATGGAGTCATCCCATCAAGGGATTTTGAAGGCAACATGTTAATCAAGTAAGTGGCTGTAGATACAGCCTCAGCCCATAAGTAATTAGGTAAATGCTTTTCATTTAACATAGACCTTGCAGCTTCAACAATTGTCCTATTCCTCCTTTCTGCCACTCCATTTTGCTCAGGAGTGTACCTTGTAGTTACCTCTCTTTTGATTCCTCTTTCTTGAAGAAAAGAATCAAACTCATGGGAGAAGTATTCTCCCCCTCCATCTAACCTTAGCCTTTTTAGTGATTTACCTTTTTGATTCTCCACAAGAGCCAAATATCTTTTGAAACATGAAAAAACTTCATCTTTGTGTTTCATAAAGAATATGATAGTCCATCTGTTGCAATCATCAATAAAGGAAACATAATACCGTGATCCAGATATTGAAGCTTCCTTGCTAGGTCCCCATACATCTGTATGAACCAACTCCAAGAGATCTCCATGCATATAACCTTTCTTCATGAATGGTAACCTGTGAGACTTTCGAAATTGACATGCACTACACTTATAAATCATATGTTGTTTTGACAAATTAGGAAGTCCAAGTACACTTTGGTCCCTGCAGATTTGCTTTAATGACCTTTCACCAATATGTGCTAACCTTTTGTGCCATACTTCCAATTCTGTGAGTGTCTGACTACCATAATTAAAGAGAGCAATGTTTCTAGTGTCTTGTAATTCAAATGTGAACAATCTACCTGTCTTTTCACCTTTTGCAATTTTTCTGAATCCTTGACTTGGATCTTCAACAAATGCTCCTGCCTTTGTGAACCTGACTTGCAACCCTTTCTCTACTATATGCCCAACACTTATCAAATTCTTTGTAATGGTAGGGACATAGAGTACCTTACTGAGTAGGTTGATGTTTCCATCAGGTGCTTTGACATTGCCTATTTTCTCCACAGGATGTTTTGTATCATCTCCTGTTTGTACCTCATGCTTATTCCTTGGATCTTCTAAATCTGATAGGAGTGCCACATTTCCTGCCACATGATTTGAACAACCTGAATCTATGTAGAAAACATGCTCATCAGATTTACCTTGTGGCATAGCCATGTTCATGATCAATAATGAATCCTCTTTGTTTGAGTCTTCTGTGTAGTTATTGTAGTCTCTCCTTCCTTTGTAGCCTCCTTGATAGTTTGAATGATTGTAGTTGTTGTAGTTGCCATGGTAGTTGTTGAACCTTCCTCTTGAGTATCCATAACTTCCTCTATTGTATCCTCTGCCTCTTTGATTCCTGGAATTCCTAAAGCAATTTTCAGTTGTATGATTAGTTAATCCACAAATAGAACATGAGTTGGAGTCTTGGGATCTCCCCCTGCCTTGTCTACCTCCTCTTCCTCTACCTCTGCCATGTCTTCCTCTACCTGCATAGTTAGCTTGATATGTACCTGCTTCATCATCCACTTTCTTTGCCTTTCCTTTGTTATCTTTAGACTTGCTTTTATCCGTGTATAAAGCTGAAGATTGATTACCTTTAGAGCTTTCTCCATTTTTGATAAGCTTTGCCTCTTGAGTAAGTAGTTGTCCAATGAGTGTGTTGAAATCAGGTACATGCATGTCCATGTACAAATCCATAGCTGTGGTGAATGCTTCCCACTTGTCATCTGCCTTCAAGCCATTGATGACCTGCCTTATAATTTTCTCTTCATCTATTACCTCTCCAATGCTTCCCAACTGATCCGCTATGTCCTTGAGCTTTGTGACAAAATCAGTCACATTTTGTTTGGGAGCCTTCTTGAGAGTTGTGAAATCCAGCCATAGTTGATGCTTCCTAGCTTTAGTACTTGAAGAAAAGAAAGCTTCAAGTGCATCCCACACTTCCTGAGATGTCTTACAACTTCTAATGTGAGGCAACAAAAAATCTGAGATAGAGTTGAGGAGATAAGACCTTGCAAGTGCATCCTTGGAGCACCATGTGCTCAATCTTTCTTGCTCTTCTTGTGTTGGTTGACTTTTGTTCCTGAAACTTGGCATAACTTCATCTCCAGCCACATAACCATATAAACTTCTACCTTGGAGATAAGCTTCCATCCTTAATGACCAAGCTGAGTAGTTACCTCTGTCTAATTTGTCAATTGATGAAGGAAATCCATCTGCCATGTTGTCCAACCTTGCTCTGATACCACTGTGAAGAGATGGATAGGTATGTGCTTGAAGATGAAGAGGTGTTGCAAAATCCTTGATCTACACCAACCAAATGAACTCCAGAAGTATATGGTGGGCCCTTTTAGCTTGCCAATGGATGTATTAGACACCCTATGTACCTTGGAAGATCACTCTCAAAAAGATAGATCAAAACAGATAAGTTGGAGTTAGCTCACAGGTGAAAACTTGCTATTCTTGGTTCATACACTTGTCCAGTGCTTTACATAATTCTCTGAGCACAGCAGCAATTAGCTTAATTCCTCTTGGGGAAGTCTAGGTAACTTAAAGAGCTAACTTTCAAGAGTAATCTCATAAAAAATAATGAACCACACACTGAGAATGAGTTTTAACAACTGATGACATCATCCTGATTTTCATGGGCTGCTACAGTTTGAGACCAATGAGCCGAAAAATCCACATAACTCAAAATGTAGGAATCCAATGATTATGAAACTTTTTATTTTATACTAGACAGTAAGATCAATCCACCAAGCTTTAAATCACGGAATTTGGGTAAGTAACCACTGAGAAACACCTCTGACAAGATGAGTAAAAAAGTCAGGTACGTGACAGAGAAGTGAAGATGAACAGACCCTGTTGACTTCAAATGAACATAACTGAAGATTGCAACATACAAATGACATGAAAATTTAATAGAATATAGTAGACTTATAGAGCTAACTTTACCAAGTTAAATCACTGAAGATGATGCACCAAGATCAGAGAAAACATCTCTGCAAGCTGACTGAGAAAACTGAGAGTAATGGCAGTGAGTAGTACACTTCACAAGAACATGGAAAGATGAACTCAAATAATCATGAAAATGAAAGTATATTGCTTGTACAATACAATGACTTACTGATACATATGTGTGCCTTGTAATCACACCTTGATATGGCATAAAGCTCAGCTCTTGGAGGTCTTCACATAGGTCTCTCTCACCACGACTAAAACTGCCATCTATTTATAGTTGAGTTTGGGAGGCTAACTTCCGTCAATCACTCTCCAATCAATCAATGATTGATTTGATTCTCTACCTACCACAAATCACGACTTCGTGGCTCCTCTTTCCATTCTTGATCAAGTGGACTCAACCACTTAAGATTCTTTCACTTTTACATTAAGTAAACTCTTCAAAAGTTACAAGAGGTAGTTCACAAGTGAACTTTACATAGTCTTAATTTTAAGGCTTTTTCTATGACTTTGTGGGACTCAAGCCAATACTTAGGCTTGTCATAGACTTGCTCCAACAGCTCCCCCTCAAGCCAAGTATGCTTGAGGTCTTCAATCTTCCAAGATTACCTGCAAACCAATCATAGCCTTGAATTTGCAAAGCTTTGTACCATCCAATGCTTTGGTTAGAATATCTGCACGTTGTTGATGAGTGGACACATATGATATTTGAATCTCTTTGCTTAGAACCTTTTCTCGTACATAGTGATAATGAACCTCAATATGTTTAGTCCTTGCATGAAAAATAGGAATAAACTTGGTCGGGTGGACAAGTCCAAGAGTCGCACCCAATTTCGGTATAGGCGGATTTGTGAAAAATAAAGAAAAAGCTGAGTTGGGATGAAGTAAACAATAAAGATAAAGAAAAATGATATGAAAAAAGGAAATGAATAGAGAGTCAGACCATAGGAAATAAAAGTAGGAGGCATATAATTCTATTATCTGATGAGAAAAATTTTGGTATATGCCGCTATGCAGGATAAGTTACTTATTCAAAGCAAGTGACATGAACAGAAGGACTATGACACTTATGATTTATTCTTATAAATGCTTGTTAAATATGGATTCACAAATATGACATGATATTTATATGACTTATGTCTACTTTGTTTTTTTTAGATGATTTGTACTAATCTTTTTAATTGCATAAAGTTTGAATGCATGATGAAATAAAATTTTAAAAAATTTAAAACTTATTTTCAAAAGAATTTCATATGTTCCACTTGAATCTGAAGGTTGGCCCATCAGGACGATGTGCAAGTTTAGTGGGGGCGGATGTCGGAAAGAATTTATTACTCTTAAAATATTACAAAAATTGAAAGATTAATTGATTGTTATAAGTTTGAATAATTTATGAAATTTTTGACTAATGTTTGATTTTAATTTTTACAGGACAAAGAAGTTTGATGATTAATATCAAGATGGGAAGTATTATCTAAGTGTTTTCTAATATAATTATGGGTATAGATGAAAATTCAAGGATTAATTAAGGGTTTGTCTATGTTTTGAAAGTAAATGCAAGGATATTTGAGGGTCAAATGTAGGTTTTGATCATGTTTTATAGGGTTCTAGCTTAATTTCAAGGTTACTTAAGGGTTATTTATCAAATTTAGAGGGTTATGGAAGGTTTTTATACTATTTTATGGGTTAGTTGGGGTTAAAAAACATGGTTTGAAGTCTAAGGATAAATGATTAATTTAGTAGGGTTTAGTCTATAAATGAATTATTAAATAGGGTAAATATAACAAAAGGAACCTTAGCAAAATATTTCAAATAAAAATATGTTAATTATTAAGTTCCACTAAGGTTATGGTAATAATTTAATTTAGTGATGGGTTAAATTTAATTTATTCTAAAGATTTGTAGTTATTCTAAAGTAATTAAATAAATAAAAAAGAAGTGAAAGGTTGTATTTAAATCTAAAGTCTTTGGTCTAGTAAAGAATTAATTGAATGGTTGAGTGACTTTTTGGGAAAAACAAATAGAGAAAAACCCACGCCTAATTTCTTCTTGGAGTGTTGTGGAGTTAAAGAGAAGTTAATGTAGGCTGCATGGATCAATTATCTAAGGGAAAATGTGGGCTATGGTGGGCTACTCTCATGTAAATAAAGAAGGGAGTACGTACTCACAAGCTCATGTGATTTTCAGGTACTTACTTTTTGCTCTAGACTATAGTCATTTATGCACACATTTCCATGATTGATCTCTAGCAGGAGGAGAGAGAAGTCCATCTCTCTTACTTTTCTCTTTTTTTTTTTTACAAAGCTAGAAAGATTAATATTGAAAAGATAAAATACAAAGGGGAAAAGCAAAGTTCAGCCCCCAGTAAAGGACAAGTCAAGCCGCCATAGAGGCCAGGTTACATCAAGGCATTAAGGAGGGTGCACATTTGGCTCCTTTTCCTAGAATACAGATTAAGCAAGAGATGTTTCCATTTCCTATAGTCGTTCTTCCTTAGGACATCATGAGTGCTTGTGACCCTATCAATAGCATCGGTCACAAAGGAGTTACATAAATACATAATTTTCTGGATACCAATTTTACAATAGTATCTGAAATCTTTGAGTTTGTTGGAAAAGACATTAGAGCATTTGTTCTTCCAAATCGACCACAAAATGTGGTTTCTAATCAAATGCCAAAGCAGCGTGTCCATCTTAAAGCACACACCAAGGAGAATTTCTCTTTAGCCAATCTAAGGGAGGCCATTGCTCACGCAGTAAAGATTGATCGCTGCCCAAAAGTTCTGAGCCAGCTGACAGTTAATAAACAGGTGAGCCAAGTCTTCAAATCGGCCACAATTGGTACATTTACCAAATTCGATATTAATCTTGCTTGCTCTCTCCCTAGTCCACAGCCCTTTGTGCACAATGAGCCACTAGAGACAAGACTACTTAACAGAGGGGGGAAACGCCCAAATACACAGGAATCTGAATTTCCACTGAGATGGGGACCATTCCACTTTCCAATTTTTGTTCAACTTAGGAGTGATCTTGGAGATGGGAATAAAAGAGTTAGTTTTGAAGAATCTGTACATGTCCGTTGCAACAGCACCAGTATTTAGAAATTTAGCTGGATAACATCTAGCCAGGGTAACCAGTAGCTCCTCCCTTTTGTTCTTCAAAATCTATTTCAGGCAAAAGAAAGACCGTGAGTAGCAAAAATGGCATCTTCAGTGATTACCTGATTCCCAATGAAAAAGTCCATCCATTTGGAGTAACCAGCTTTTCTACACTTGTTCATTCTAATGGATAGCTCGTAATCAGGTGGGACCTCCTTCCAACCAATCCAAGCCGACTGTTGCAACTGAAAAGATAAGTTAGTAGCAAACGCAAAAGGAATTTTATACATGCTTTTAACTTTCATCCAAGCCCTCCAGAAGGAACACACCAGCCTACTGCCATAAGGGGGAGAACAAGTAAGGGGAAGAGATGACATCCCACAAGTCAAAGTTGTTCCAGCTTTTAAAACCAACAATGTGAAATTTATTAATATTCCTTTTCATAAGACAAGCCCAGAAGTCATTACTGGTAGACGCTCTCACAATCCACTTAGCAGCGAGTTGGGTAGCCATCTTGGAAGGGCAGATGATACCAAGACCACCCTCTTCTTTCTTCATACAACACACATTCCACGCAACTTTGGGAACTTTGTTGACGACCTGCGTGCCATCCCAAAGGAACCGCCTGGACAAAGCAATGACCTACGACAGTTGTTTTTTGCTTGGCATCCAACACGCAAGGAAATAAGTGATAGTGGACAGAATATAGTGCTTCAAGAAAAAAACCCTATGAGCAAGATTTTGATGAAAGGAAAGCCATTTAGTTACTTTATCTCTAAATTTAGATAGCACCCAATTCCATCTTTGCTCAAAGGAAATACCAAAACCCATAGGAATGCCCAAGAGCCAAAAGACTTCACCTTTTTTAATGATAGAACAGCCATGCATATTCACCAAAACTGGAACAGAGGTGTTAGTAGAAAAAAAAAACCAGTTTTCTTGTGATTAACAATGGATCCACTAGCCAAACAAAAAGTATGCAGACAAGAAAGGAAAGAATCGGCCGAGACGTCATCAGCAAGGGTTAACATGTTGGTGTTATCGGCAAACATCTGAAGACCAAGCTGCATACTAGCGTTAGGGATTTGAATGCCTTTGATGGTTCCTTGAGACATGCAGTCTCTCACCAGCCAACCAAGGGCGTCACTAAAGATGGCGAACAGAAGAGGAGCAAGGGGGCAACCCTGACGAATAGACCTGTGAAGTCTGAAGGGCTCAGAAATTTGACCATTGATAACAACCCTGGAGTTAGAATTACCAAAGAGAATACTGGTGAACTTCATAAACTTTTTCCCTAATCCAACATCATGTAAAGACTACAGAATGAAGTACCAATCAACCCTATCATAGGCTTTGTCAAAGTCAACCTTAAAGAAGAAGGTGTTAAGGTTGGTCTCTTTGGCGTAGTTCATACCTTCCCAAATAGAAATGATGGTGTCAAGAATGTATCTACCTTTAATGAACCCTTTTTGCTCTGGGAGAATGATGTCATCCATGATGGGGCTAAGTCTACGGGCGAGCGTGGAGGCATAAATTTTGTAAAGAGAAGTCAGCCAAGAGATAGGTCTCCAGTTGTTGAGGTCGTCCTTAGGTCCTTTTTTGTGAATCAGCTTAATGACTCCATAATTGATGAAGAAGGAAAGAGTACCTATCCTAGTGGCTTCTTGTCAAATCAAGAGAATGATGGGCACTAGAAAATCAACGAGCTCTTGAAAGAATTCATTAGGAATACCATCATACCCAGGCGACTTGCAGGGCTTCAAATTACCAATGGTTTCTTTGACCTCGCCGGCAGAGAGGGGCAGGTCCAGGATAATAGCCAAAGGGTGAGAGATCATCTTCCTTCTTTTTAAGGCAATCATGGCTCTAGCACGTTGGATGTCTTCCTCTCTCTTGGGAGGCACAGAGAAAACATTCATAAAGAAGGAAACAGCCTCCTGCAGGTTGTCGGAGGTAGAGGTAGCATACCCCCCAGTGGACCTTTTCAACATAGGAACAAAGTCCCTAGACTTTTTCTTCTTTAACACATCAAACATGTGCTTGTTCGGTTTGTCCACCTTACCTGCCCTAAATTCTCTCGACGTGGCAAGGGCACCACTAGCAAGTGGGTAGTCTTCCAGTCTTAACCTATTCTGAAGATCGAGGACCCTCTGACTATAGTCGTTGCTCCCGTATTGAGAGCTCTTGATAGCTTCTATCTCTTGGGCAATCATCATCCTTCTTTTCAGCCTCAAATCTTTGGCCTTAGCTTTGTAAAAGGTGAACATCCTTTGAATATCCTTGATAGAGTTCTCCTTGGCAACAAAAGGGGACACTTGACGGGCAAAGTGCGCTTTAAAGATACTGATGGTCTCTTCTTTAACACAGGGGATCTTAAGAAGGGATGGATCCAGGTGTGGCCAGCCAACCTTGTGATCAAGACAATTAGCAAACAGTTTAGTAACCAAAGGGGTGTGATCGGACATTTTCATGGAGTGATCAAGCTGACATTTAATCTGCCAAAGATCATGAAACCTCGAGATGTTCATGTAGACCCTGTCAATTCTGGCAGACAAAAAGTTAGTAGCATTCCTATTTTTCCAAGTGTGGCCGGAGGAAGAAGTACAGTCTATCAGATTAGGAGTATTGGACATATGATACCAGCTCTATCTTTCACTCCCCTGTAAGATGTTGTCTCGATTGCCAGATCTATCGTCACTATTCAAAACCATGTTAAAGTCTCCAACAAGAATAACATCATCAAGAAGGCCGGCCAGCTCTTCCCAGCAAGCAGATCTGACAATAGCATTATTAGAGGCTTATATGTTGGCAATAGTGAAGTTAAGAGGATGAACACATTTTAAGGCAACCCACTGATTTGAGTCGCTCTGAATGACTTTTTCCACAAGATGCTGAAGGTTAGAGGAAATACCAATAGCAGAGCCACCTTTACCATTGGTGTGATTGGTAATGAACCAAGAATGCTTACTGGACAAGATTTGAAGATTATTCAGCAAGTCAAGACCACCAACTTTAAGCTCTTGCAGACATATAAACTCGGGCTGATGAGAAGACTCCAGCAACCATCTGTTGACCACCTTGGCCCTGACAGGATCAGTAATCCCTTTGACATTCAAAGACAATATATTGCTTAAGTCCATTATGAGGGATAGAAAACCTGATGAACAACCGAACATAGAACCCATCCCATTGAGGATGAACCATAAAGTTAACAGCACCATATAGAGTCAACAGGCCAGGTTTAACCAGATTGTTGCAGATGCCACCCATCAGGAGGAGGAATAGGTAGGACTGACATAAGTTGCCACTTATACAGATAAACACACGAGGAGGACTACGAGCCAGCTTAGAAATCCAAGCGGACAGGAGGAAAAGAATTTTACCCAAAAAGTAGCAGATGTCAATGAACATGTTTCTACCAGGATAGAGCGCAGAGCCATCTTTCAGAAGGTTGGGGACAGCCATCAAATAAGTTTTACTTGAGGAGTGTCCCTTGGTCCAAGTAACCCACTGACAAAACCAGCAAGCAATGCAAAGCTTGGTCTTCAGCACAGTGATGCAAGTGTCACCCACCCACTAACACAAGGAGAACTTCTTTTTAAACTCAACAGTCAGCCTGGTCCCCACAAGATGATGTTTCCCATGGACTCTAGCTTTAGTGGAAGCAGCCCCAGACTGCACTCTCTTCTTAATAACAATAGTCTTCCCATACTGAGCCCTGAGATTGGGGAAGAGACACTTAATGTAGTGAACATAACATTTAAATTTCCAACTGAAGGAAGCATGATAAATCTACCAATTACAATTCCCGGCAGCAAAACATATAACACCTATGTTATCCAACTCAAAACAAACACAGTAGATACTCACTAGCCCAAGCAAGCTCTACCAACTGTTGTTGAGGAGAGAGCACTTGCTACCCCAAATCAGACAGGAGGAGGGTTGCAGGGAAACCCATATCACACAACCAGATGGGTAGCAGGATGTAGTACTCCCCTTGGCACAACCACTGTGGTTAGAACAGAGGATACACCAAGAGCACTGAAAACTAGTTTTAGAATTCCAAAAAGACTAGATGAGAAGAGAGTTTTCCCACTTGACCCAATAGCAGCAGAGTTCACAGAACATGATCCTACCAGGATAGAGGGCATATCCAAATCTCAGAAGCTTGGGAGCAGGCTTCAGATCAGTCTTACTGTCCTTCAGCACAGCATTGCAAGGGCCTCCCATCCACTGGCACAAGGGGGTATGCTTGTTGAGCACAGCATACAGCCTGACATAGACACTGGGGATATTCTCCAGCCCCACCAAATTCTACCATCTGCTGAAGAGGAGAGAGCACTGCCTACCCAATATCAAACAGGAGGAGGGTTGCAAGGACTCCCAAACCAGACAACCAGACAACCAGACAGAGAGCAGACATCAGTATTCCTCCTGACACTCCAGCTGTGGTTAGAAAGAAAGGTACACCAAGAAAACTACATACTAGTTTCAGAATTCCAAAATGACAAGATGAAAAGCAAGTTACCCCACTTGACCCAATAGCAGCAGAGCTCACAAAATATGATCCAACCAGGATAGAGGGCATAGCCAACTTTCAGAAGAGAGGGAGTAGACTTCAGCCAGGTCTTACTGTTCTTCAACACAGGATTGCAAGGGTCTCCCATCCATTGCCAAAAGGGATTACACTTATGGTACTCAGCAAACATCCTACTATTGCCACTGGGGATATTCTCCAACCCCAGACAAATCTGCCACCTGCTGTTGAGGAGAGAGTTCTTATTATCCCCATAATTACCTTATGGCAAAGAAAGCTCCCATTTCCTTTGCTGGAGTACTGTTGGAGCTTTCTTTGTTACCTGCCTTACACAGAACACTGGGAGCAATAGGAAGAATCAAGTGCCAATAATGTTTAGTCAAATCATGCCAGTAAACACACATATGACTGTCATCCCCAGCACAACTATAAGGGATTCCCAGCCAAAGACTCATACAAGCCACTCCATAAGAGCTTTCCTTCTTAGGTTGAATACTCACTCCATAGTTGGGGTAAAATCTCTCCAAGCAGAAAGCTGAAAACTCATTATTCATACAGACAAAGTGCCCCTCATGCTCTAGCCAACTCTGCATGTTCTCCCCTGGCCAGTAATCAGACAGGCAGTAGATGGCAGTACACCAGCTATGGGAATGAGAACTCACTTTGTTACCTGTCTCAAACAGAACACAGGGAGTAAGAGGGGGTTGGCTAGAGCATGAGGGGTTAATCAAATCTTGCCAACTGACACTAATATGAAAGACATCCCCAACACTACTGTATGGGATTCCGAGCCATTGAAACCTGCAAGAGTAATCCAGATAAGGTGAAGGAAATGGACAACAAACCACCATTGCAAACTATGAATATGGTACTCCACACATAAGAAAACAGACAGAGATCCAACAGTGAAACATACCATGCAGAAGATAGATGGACAACACCACAGTACTAACCTTAGGAAAATGCCACTTATTACAATTGGATGCAACTCCATAAGAGCTTTCCTTCCTATGTTGATAACACACTCCAAAGTTGGGGTAGAAACTCTTCAAGTAATTAGCTGAAAGATTACTATTCATGCTGGAGAAAGTGAAGAAAGTGTTAAAGGAAACTACCTTGTTACCTATCTTAAAAGAGACATGGTGGATGTTCTCAATTCCCAACCCCAGGATTAACCCTAGTCCCAAGCAGATGAGCAACAAGTAACAGAAAAACAAGTCAACTTCAAACCAGCAAACCCATATGTTATCCTTGCTAGGGTAGTTCCAATGCGTACTAACAACTTGCAACCTCACACAGAAATGGACAAGGGCAAACATCCTCCAGTTGACCTTAAAATACATACAAATGATGGGCCCAAAAAGACCAAGCACCGGTAATCACCAAGACTGTGCAGTTGTGATGAATGTAAAGATCAGCCACCTCATTATGCATCTTCATATCTACTATTTTTAGGGGGTTTAATCATGGATACAGATTCTCTTAAGGGATCTTTTCTTTTAGGGTTGGCATTACCTATTTCCATGTCATCAAAGTTGACCATGTCGGTGTCTTCCTGGTTAAAGGCTTGAGATGAGTATTTGGTAAGTAATACTTGATCAGTCTTGTAGAGGTCTTGGGCAAAGGTCTCCAAATCCAGATTGTGGGTAATAGGATGGGAAGACCTACTGCTTGAGGGGAGAGGGTTGTGAGGTTTTTTTTTTTGTAGAAAACTTGAATCCATCCATCCTCGTCCTATTTGACGGGGGAGTTCTGGCCAGTTTTAACATTGTCTTGGAGATTCCTATCTGATTGGAGAAAGTTGTGGTTCTCGTTTTCTTTACTTGCCACTTCACCACCACTGACCGAAGAGAAAGGGTTTGCTACTTCTTCTAGTAGCACATCAAACATGTTAGTGGACTTAGGGTTTCTCTTTTTTTGCACCTTAGAGGGAACTTTTTGCAAATTAGTGGGCATACTAGGGCCACCATTAGTGGACTTGGGATCCTTAGGGATACTCTCAGATTTTTGGAGCAACGGGCAGTTTTTAATCAGATGACCTTGTTTATAGCAGTTGAAACAGGCATTTGGTAGGTTGTGGTAAGTGACTTTTTGATCATGCAATTTTCTGCCGTCTGAGTCTTTAATGAGAAGGGAGGTCTTAATGGGCTTGGAGGTATCTATTTCAATGAGAACCTGGGGGTCCCATTTGGGATTAATGTTTCCTTTATTCCTCTCACCTAGGAATCTCCCAAGGAGACTACTAAGACTCTCAAGCCAGGGGTAATAGTCAACCGGAAAATCTCAAAATTCTACCCAAACAGGAACCTTGGTGGGTTTAGGTCCTCTAGGGTTAAAGCCTAAATACCACTTAAAAATTGAGATAGGTGTGAGCGTAATCAACCATTGTCCCTCACTGACAACCTTGAAGGCACTATCAGCATCCACAAAATAGAACAAGAAATAATTGTTGGTCAGGTATTGTATGTTCTTGACTATGATACCTTTAGCCTCCCAATGTTGTTTACCCAGCCCCTTAACACGTCTAAAGTTGGACGAGGCCCATGACATAAACCTATAACTACTTGCTCACCCAATTGCGTTTGCCATCTGTCTAGGGCATTCCTCTCAATGATGAGAGTATCATCGTCTCTATCCACTAGCTCAAGGTCTAGGCTGATTTCTTGAGCATTGTCAAGACCTATATCGACCTTCTCCTTACCTTTGTCCATCGGTTTAAGTGGAGGGTTATAGACCGTACCTGGTTGTGCCATAAACATCAGGCTGAGGTTCGACGGTTGAATCGTAGCCATTTCAGCAAAGGTCTTTGTTGGAGAGTTGGAAACGAAGTCTGCACCTTGAGCACTATCTACTGTTTCTTCCCGAAAAGGATGCTCCATCACCGGGGAGCTTCCTTGACCGTAACCGTTGCAGAGGGCCTCATGGAGGGCCATGAAGCCAGCGAGTGTGACATAGAAAGACACCAAAAGGCATTCGCGTCGAACAGGAGGAGCTAGGGTTCACCATCAGCTAGGGTTCGCCATCGCTGAGCAGCTAGGTTCTTACTTTTGTCATTTATTCTAAGGAAAGCAAATTTTTTTTATTTAGAGAAAATATTCGTTGCAGAGACAAAGAAGCATTTTTTTTTCTTTTTGCCTTCAATTTATGTTTTCTACTTCTTTTTCCTTTATTCTTCGATTTCTTTTTTCTCTCCTTTCTTTACTATTCTTCCTTTGTCCTTTCCTTTCTCCCTCTCCCGTCTTTATTGAATGTTTTTTTTCTCCCTCCCTCTCCCTCTCTTTCTCTGCCGATGGCACAGCAGCGCTGTGCGTGCAGCAAAGAGAGAGAGAGAGACAGACAGAGAGAGAGAGAGTGAGTGAGTGATGTGAGAGTTTTTATTTTGGTTTTTTTTTTACTTACTTTACTTTATTTTTTTTCTTTTTATTTAATGTTCTCCCTTCCTCCAGCCCTGCAGCCGACGGCGCAGAGGCTGACAGTAGAGAGAGAGAGAGAGAGAGAGAGAGAGAGAGAGAGAGAGAGAGAGAGAGAGAGAGAGAGAGAGAGATTGAGAGAGTTTTGTTTTTTTTATTATTTTTCCTTTACTTTATTTTAAGAAACTTATTGCTTTTTTATGTGTATATTATTTATTACTTATATATTAAAATGAAATAAATATTTTTTAGAAATGTTTATGATTATTTATATATATGTGTGTGAATATATATGTATTTATTTATGTATGTGTGTGAATGTATATTTTAAGTGAAAATAAATATGTCTATGTGATAATATATGTATTTGTTTAAATATAACTATATATGTTTATGTATTTATGTATGTGTGTGTGTGTGTAAAAGTATTTTATCTTAGGATTCATTATATTATTATGATATTCATATGTTGAGAATGAATGACATGAATTATATGCAATGGTTAATGATTTTATTTATGAAATGGAGGAGGAGGGTTCATTTAGCTTTTAACCTTACCTTTCTCTAAGATTCCATTATATTATCTAAACGTTTCTTTATCCATTCACTTATCCTATCCATTCTTAGCTTATCCTTTCTTTTCTTACCCTTAACCCAAGCTTCTTCAACCCTTAGCTTGCTAGTAACTTAGTAGAAAATGCATTAGATTTAGTGATGTTTGTGCCCATGTTAGATGTTGTTAGAGATAGGTGCATGTATCCATGAATGATGTTAGGCATGTTTAGTAATTGATTGTACCCATGTTAGTTGTTAGTGCATGAACCCATGTTAGTTGTTAGTGCATGAACCGATGTTAGATGTTTGTTAGATGTAAGTGCATATACCCATGTATGATGTTAGTACATGTTAGGTGTGTTAGTAAATGTTGGACATGATAGTGCATATAAGCATGTTATTAGATGTTAAGTAATGCATGTATATGTTAGGTAGAGCATGTTAGAAGTTAGATATTTCAAATTAGATGTTAGAAGTTATGTTAATGCATGTTAAAAGTGTATGAATGATAGTTAATGCATGTCAATTAATGTATGCATATTAGATGTTATGTGTGTTTCATGTATGCATGCATGTTGATTTATGTTATGCATGTATGATAGTGTTTGCATGTATGTATACATGTCATGCATGTTTTCTTGTTGCATGTTATGTGCATGTATGTTCATGCATGGTTGCTAATGTATGTGCATGTATGCATATGATTTTTTTTTGCATATCATGTTTATATTTATGTGTGCATGTAATGTATGTGTGCATGTAATTTATGTTATGTGTATGTGTGCATGTAATTTATGCTTGCATGTTAAAGAATGCATGTCCATTTATGCATGTGCATGTATGCATGTTTATTTATGTTAGTGCATGCATGTGCATGTATGCATATTCATTTATGTACATGCATATGTATGTTGGTGCATGAAAGTTTATGCATGTTAGTTAAATGCATGTTCATTTATGTGCATGTATATGTGTGATAGTGTAAGTTATGTATGCAAGTGTATGAATGTCATGCATGTATGTTAGTATGCATGTATGCATGTTCATTTATGCAAGTGTATGTATGTCATGCATGTATGTTAGTATGCATGTTCATTTATGCAAGTGTATGTATGTCATGCATGTATATTAGTATGCATGTATGCATGTTCATTTATGTTAATGTATGTTATGTCATGCATGTAAGTTAGTATGCATGTGATGCATGTTAGCATATGAAATATGTATGAATATGTATAAGTGTATTAAACTATGTGAATTATATGATGTAATGTATGAATGAATTATTTTATTGTAATGTGTATGTTTAAACAAATAAATGTACTTATATATATGTGTTTAAGAAAAGTTAATTATCTTATAACTAAGTTTTTATATTTATATATATTAAGATTTAAATGAGTGTTTAATCTTTTATAAAAGTTTACTAATATTTTTCATGTGATTTTCAGATGATCTGCAGACCTGTTGAAGACTAATTGAAGATTTGAAGTGTGAAGAATTTACTTAGCTAAAATCTATTGATTAGCTTGTATAGGTTATCCTTTATAAACGGTATCTTTCATCTTTGTATAGGAAATCTATCATTAATCTAGTTTCTTTTCAGCTTTGTCTAAAGAGGCTTCTTCTAGTAATCCCTTCCTACCTCCATCTGCCTTTGAAATTTTGTTTCCTAATCCAGTTGAAGAAATTGAAGAGTTAGTTAAAGATAAGATAGTAGAAGAAACTTTGCATGATTGTAGAATATCTAGAACATTGCCATTAATTTCCTTTGTTCCACCTAGTACTGAAGATAGTGAAGATCTTTTCCCACCATCCGTAGATAGAAACATTGATAATTCTCAGGAAGATTTAAACGTAACTGAAAGCATTAAAGATCAAGTAGTTAGTGAAAAATTAATCTTACCATCCTATTTTGACGTGGTAGAAAGATATGGAAACACATTACCCTACGGACCCTAGGAAAAATTATACTTGTTCTGCATAGTCACCTTGCGTGCGCCATTAGCAAGATGATTGAATTGATCCGCTAGTCATCGCAAATCGCTCCCACACCGTTTATGCAAATGCTTTTAGCCATAGATGGCTTACCTCCCAACTTAGATTTTGGCTCCTCATTTGTGCAAAACTTTACACTGTGCAC
Organism: Ceratopteris richardii; assembly: GCA_020310875.1. Lineage (NCBI taxonomy): Eukaryota > Viridiplantae > Streptophyta > Polypodiopsida > Polypodiales > Pteridaceae > Ceratopteris > Ceratopteris richardii. The sequence goes on along the minus strand of CM035427.1, from coordinate 56,370,834 downwards.
TAAGAACTGACCATTTCTTTGACCATGAGGATTGTGCTTGTTTGAGAAGACACTCTACACTTCCTCACATATGAGTGTTCCATAATTCTCACAGCCTGTTTATAATTATGCTCTCAAACTTTAACCATAGAATCATTAACTATGGAATTAGACACCTAAAAAAGGATTCTTGAAATGATCAAGCACAGAAGGAGAACACATAGAAAAATCAAGTGCAACTTTTTTTTATTACTGAAAAGTTTTACATTTGGATGAGAGAGCTATCTTACTCACTTCACAAGTGTCTAATGACTTCTAATTCTCTTCAATTCTTGTTCTCTCACACTCTCTTATATTTTCCTCGACATTTTTTCCTTGTATATATAGGCAAATATGTACAAGCTCATAACTACACAAAAGTATAAGTGAGCTAACTCTAAATTAATGTAGATATGTATACACATCTCCATCCTCTGAACATATACTTTCTTCATGCTTCATGACTTGATCTTTTCTTCAATCCTTGACTTCAAAACTTCATCAAAACTTCAATTGTTGATTGTCTTGCACCAACAGCTCCCCCTCAATCATCAATTGAGGTTTTCTCTATCTTCTTTATACCTGCCATGTCTTTGAGTCTCTGTAGCTTTGGTCCATCCAAGCTTTTAGTTAGCATATCAGCTACCTGATCTTTTGTTCAAGTGTGTATAACTTCAATCTCTTTATCCATCACCTTCTCTCTTAGAAAATGATACTGAATCTCAATGTGTTTAGTCCTGGCATGAAAAATAGGATTAGCAGCTAAGTACAATGAACTCATGTTATCTCCATGAATAGTGGGTGTACTCTGAATGATGTCAAAACTCTTCATAAGAGTCCTAAGCCATATCACTTCCTTTGCATCTTCAACCATACCTTTGTACTCAGCCTTTGTGGATGATAAAGCAACTGCATGTTGCTTCTTTGAACACCATGAAATTAACTTATCTCCCACATAACACAAGTATCCATAAGTTGATCTCCTATCATCAAGATTACCTGCCCAATCTGTATCACTATATATCTTGGTGTTTGTATCTGATATAAAACCATAATACAAACCTTCTTTGAGTGTACCCTTAATGTACCTCAACACTCTTTGTCCTGCAACCCAATGTTCTTTCCTAGGACAATGCATGAATTGAGATAATACTCCAACTGCATATGACAAGTCAATCCTAGTTAATGTAGCATAGATCAGACTACCAACCAAACTTTGATATAGCTTCATGTCCTTGAATTCTTCTCCTCCATATCTGCTCAATTTGTGATTCACCTCCATTGGAGTAGCTACTACCCTGCAATCATCTATTTTAAACTTGATCAACAAGTTTTTCAAATACCTTTCTTGAGTTACATACACTCCATGTTGAGTGTATGAGATCTCCATGCCCAAGAAATATGACAAATCTCCCAAGTCACTAATCTTGAACTCTTTCTCCATTTGCTTCTTTAGGCTTTGAATTCCTTTCTCATCTGTAGTTGTAAGAATTATATCATCAACATATATGCACATGCAAATGAACCCATCATCACTTGCTTTAATAAGAAAGCTACTATCTGCTTTAGATACTTGAAAACCAAGTTCCTTCAAGAACTTCACAAGTCTATAATTCCATGCCCTTGGGGCCTGCTTCAAACCATGCAAAGCTCTCTTGAGCTTACATACATGATCTGGATACCTTTCATCTCTAAACCCTTGTGGTTGCTCCATGAAAACATCATCTAAAATATAACCATTTAGAAAAGCATTCTTCACATCTAATTGACATAATTTCCAACCTTTACATGTAGCAATAGCTATGAGTGTCCTGATGGTTTTCATCTTTGCCATAGGACTATAGGTCTCATCATAATCTATACCATGTGTCTGAGAAAATCCTTTCGCAACAAGTCTAGCTTTATACCTAGACACACTTCCATCTGGAAACCTCTTTGTCTTGTAGACCCATTTGCATCCAATGATCTTCTGACTATTTGGTTTAGGAACCAAATCCCATGTGTCATTCTCCATCAATGCATCACACTCTTCCTGCATAGCTTTCTCCCAATTTTCCTTACGTTTTTCCTCTTCATATGTTGAAGGGTCTTCATCTTCCTTTACCATGTAAGCATAATCTTTAGTAGCCAAAAAAGAAGTGTCATAGCTATACCTTGTAGGTTTCCATTTGTGTCTTGATGACCTTTTGAGTTCTCCACTCCTTGAGGTTTCTAGTTCATCACATTCTAGATCAAACCTTGGCACTTCTTCAACTTCAACCTGTACTTCATTGTTCTCTTCTTCATCAAATATCTGAACCTTTGATTTACCTTTCTTTTGATTCACAACTTCCTCATCACCTGCATGATTGATTGTACTTGCATACCAAGTACCTTGCTCATCAAATGTAACATCCTTTGATACAAGGAATTGTTTTGTGGATGGACTCCACAACCTATATCCCATCTGCTTATCATCATATCCAATGAACACATACTTTTCAGCTTTAGGTTCCAATTTGTGCCTCAATTGAGATGGCACATATGCATATGCCAAACATCCAAATACTTTACAATGATCTAGAGTAGGTCTCTTACCCCACCATGCTTCATATGGTGTCATACCCTGCAAAGATTTACATGGTAATCTATAAACCAAATATGTAGCTGTGTTTACAGCCTCAACCCACAAATAATTGGGACAATTTTTCTCCTTCATCATGGATCTTGCAAACTCAACAAGAGTTCTATTCCTCCTTTCTGCTATCCCATTTTGTTGAGGAGAGTACCTGCAAGTAACCTCCCTTTTTATACCTTAGTCTCTTCAACTTTTGACCTGTAATTCTTTCTGCATACACATGATAATGCTTGAATGTATTGAATACCTCTGACTTATCTTTGATCACATAAATAGTGATCCATCTGGTAGCATCATCAACATAAATCACATCATACCTTGAACCATGGATACTGAAATCCTTTGATGGTCCCCACACATTTGTGTGTACCAACTCAAGCTTCTCTGAATACATAAAACCATGCTTGGAATAAGATTGCTTATGAGCCTTACCTAATTGACATGCCTCACATATGTATGTCATATGTTGACCTGCAACATTAGGCAATCCAAGCACTGAACCATTGTTGACCATATCTTTAATACCTCTTTCATTAAAATGTCCAAGCCTTTTGTGCCAAAGATCTAACTGAGAGATCTTATGTCCTCCATAGGTGAACAAGGCATGAACAACATTGCCTTGAATCTTCAATGTGAACAATCTTCCTTCTTTCTTCCCTAAAACAGTTTGTTTATACTCATTGCTAGGGTCTTCCACAAAAACTCCTTCATTAGTGAACCTAAATTCATAACCTTTTTCAACAATTTGTCCTACACTTATCAAAGTCTTTGGAATTGTAGGAACATACAAAACCTTACTCAAGAGAGTACTTCCATCCTTGGCCTTCATTGATCCAATTTACTTCACATTGTGCTTTGTATTATCTCTTGTTTGAACTACATGATTAGTTACCTTATTTTCCAAATCATTCATCAATGCTATGGTGCCACTCAGGTGATTGCTACACCCTGAGTCAATGTAGAAGACTCTTTGGTCTTCACTTTGCCTTTCACAAGTTGCATTCATAATCAATGTTGAATCCTCCTTCTAATCTAAAGCATAATTGTAGTAGGTATTGTTGTATTGTTGGCTTTGGAATCCTCTACCTGCATTTCTTCCAAAATAACATCTACTACCTCTACCTCTGAAATTACCTCTTTGATTTCTGCCACCTCTTCCTCTTGAATTAAAGTTTTGATTATATCCACCATTATTCTGAGTATCATGCCAACAATCATGAGCTAAGTGATTTGTCTTACCACAAATCCAGCAAGCTTTGACTCCATCTTTATTACTTCTGCCTCTTCCTCTACCTTTGCCACCTCCTCTTCCTCTTAGGAAGTTAGCTTGGCTAGTTGTACCTTCATCTTCATTTGCTAGTTGCTTCCCTTTGTGATTCTTCTTTTTATCCTTTGAATACATTGCTTGACCTGGACTCTTATCACTTTCACCTTTGACATCCTGCTCAAAGGTTAGCATGTGTCCTAGCAACTGATTGAAATCATGAGTAAAATGATCTAGTGATAATTCAATAGACAAAATGAATGGTTTCCATTTGTCATCACCTCTCAAACCTATGAGGATTTGCCTTACCAACTTATCCTCCTCAATATCTTCATCAACTGCTCCTAATGCATCTACAATGTCCCTCATCCTTGTTACATAATCTGAAATGGATTGAGAGGCCTTCTTCTTCAATGTGGTAAACTCTACCCATAAGGATGCCTTCCTTGACTTTGTGGTGTTTTGGAAATGCTCCTCCAAAGCATTCCATATATCACTTGCACTTTCAAGACCTCTAATGTGAGGTAGCAAGTAATCATTAACTCCCATATAGATAAGGCTCCTAGCTTGAGCATCTCTCTTCATCCAAGTCTTCAAATCTGACAATTCATTCCTAGTAGGAACACTAGGATCTCTGAACTGAGGCTTTTCTTCTTCACCTGTGATATAACCTATCAAGTCTTTGCTCATAAGATGAGCTTCCATCCTCATTGACCATGCTGGATAGTTCTCTCTATCCAGTTTCTCTATCTGCAGAGAATCTCCCATCCTTTCTTCACCTGTGTATTAAATTATTCAAACTTTATAAGAAATAAGTGTACCTTTGCTTTGAATGAAGTTCCTTTTGTCTTCCTTGATATCTTCTGACCTCCTTATCAAGCTTTACTTTCAAGCTTTCACCTTTTGTATCTTCAAATGTTGAATTCTTTATAACTGCAGCAGTCGGGGTCCTCCTTTCTTCAATTTTGATGCTTCCTGCTCTGATACCACTGATGGAGAGTGTTAATCTCAAAAAGAACAAGTTATCCTTGAAGTTAGAGCACCTCTATATCAAGAATAACATAAAACCTTCACCAATTTGGAGGATCAATATTCAACTACCAAAATCTTGAACAAACTGTGAAGAAGATGTCTACACAGAAAGTGTGCTACACATAACCCATTCATTGACTTATCAAATGTGTAAAGTTTTTGATAAAATTTTTTAGAAGGTGTTGCCTACAGTTTGTGCACCTCCTCCAAGTTAAATCATTCCAAAAGACTTAGTAGAACTTGAGAAATGATCTTAACAAGTCAACTATGTCTAAAACTATAGTTCTTTATAGTCGAGTTTGACACCTACAACTTCTAAAGCTTGGTTCTCCCAAGCTAGAACCCCTTTATGCAAATTCTTTTAGCCATAGATGGCTTACCTTCCAACTTAGATTTTGACTCCTCACTTGTGCAAAAAATTGACCATTTCTTTGACCATCGGGATTGCGCCTGTTTCAAAAGGCACTCAACATTTCCTCACATATGAATGTTCCTACTCATAATTCTCAGAACTTGTTTACAATTAGGCTCTCAAACTTTAACCATAGAATCATTAACTACTAAACTAGACAGCTACAAAAGGATTCTTGAAATGATGAAGCACAGAAGGAGAACACACAAAAAAATCAGGTGCAACTTTTTTTTATTATTGAAAAGTTTTACATCTGGATGAGAGAGCTATCTTACTCACTTCACAAGTGTCTAATGGCTTCTAATTCTCTTCAATTCTTGTTCTCTCACACTCTCTCATATTTTCCCCGACATTTTCTCCTTGTATCTATAGGAAAATATGTACAAGCTCATAACTACACAAAAGTATAAGCGAGCTAACTCTAAATTAATGTACATATGTATACACATCTCCATCCTCTGAACATATAGCTTCTTCCATGCTTCATGACTTGATCTTTTCTCCAATCCTTGACTTCAAAACTTCATCAAAACTTCAATTGTTTATTGTCTTGCACCAACACTCACAACGATAAGTGTATCAAGGAGAATATCGACCACTGTATAAGTGACAAAACCAAAAAATATGGAAAACTTTTGCCAAGAGTATCCGTTGCAAAATGAGCATATGAGCGGTGTCGAACTCTCATAAAACTGCAAGTACTAGTATGTTTACTTGCATACTGAATCATTGAATCCACTACATATAATTGGTTACACAAAAGAAGCCAACTAGGTTTATCGAGCACCTATGAACAACTATCATACATCTCCTATGGGGAGGCTAGGTTAGTCTTCCACCTACATCACCAAAGAGACCTTGACATCTGGGTGTCTCCTAGTTAAGAAAACCTTACCAAAACCCTCTTTATCAAACATAAAAGGCTTTATGCAAAAACATAACCACTATATCAATGACCACATGGACATACATAAGGGGTGTCCAAAGAAGCGTACATAGTGTGTATGTACTCAATATATGCAATAAAATGGCACTAAAAGGCTGAATTCACTGCTCAAACATTGGCCAACAACACCTAAAAGTGTCTTTCAACTCTGTTCTTTAGGCTCAAAAACCTACATAGATTTGTAGTGGCTGCTCCTACTACAACTAAAACCTTACAAGAAACCTGTAGATTAACTAGTGTGGTTGAAGACATAGCCTCAAAAGGTGAACATTTTTTGTTGAAGAAATACAAAGAGCACTCTTCTTGATGCTCTTGGACCTTTGTGAAGAGAACTATCCATGAAAGTACTCTAAAATTGCTCCAAAAGACACCCCAAAAATGCTTAAAAATAGGCTTTGAAAACAAAAAAATGAAGCTTTGAGGACCTCAAACTTGGTGAAGATAATCTCAACCTTATTCTTCTACTTCAAGCACCACAAGAGTGTAGAGTGTTACTCCTCACAGCATAGTTCATAGACATGCCTTTATCACCATAGAAGTAGGACAAGGTAGGGTTGCAAAGACTATTAAAACCTTGATCGACTCAGAGATGACCACTAGTGGAGTTAGAAATTCTTGTTGTTAGGATATAGGACTGTGCATCAATCCTATCGAAGCATATCTCATCGGATTGGGAGGAGTGGAAACTCCTTGCATGGATGAGGTGGAATTTCCCATCTCCATTTAAGAAATCCATATGAATGTCAAAATGCTAGTGTGTCATGATGAGGACCTTATGGAACCTCTCATCTTCGATCAAGATTAGATCTATGATCATGCAACCAACTTGAACCTCAAAAATGGACTTCTTCAAGTTTGGTGCATAATCAATGTGGCAAGGTCGAACTAGGAAGTTGCACACCCACTAAACAAGGAAAGTCACCAATTCTTGGTCCTTCTAGGGTTAGTCATGAAGGTAAATATGTTGTTCTTGTCCAAAGATGTATGATGCAGAAGGATGCAACAACTGAAGACATAGCATGAGGAAAATGGAACTCCCTTCTTTTCTAAAGATTGTCAACATGAATCAAGCACTCAAACCCAAAAAGAAAATGAAGCTGACAATTGAATATCAAAAACAAAAAAGCTTGAAGCAAGGTTATTCATGGAGTGAAGTAGGTTTGGAAACATAAGAGTGAGCAACCACTTGCTTTTGTATCAAAGAGGCTAGAGGCCCAATAATCCAAATGTCAAACTCTATGAGTAATCTCCATTTGGATACTTGAGTGGTCAATGAAGGATGGTCATAATCATAGATAGATATGGGTGCTTAAGATTTGCTTGTAGGCCCAACTAGCCACACATAGCTCTTAAGTGTGAATCAGTGCTCATCGACACCCATCCCACCAAAAACCTTGAAAATCTGTGGTCACTACATACTCAAGTAAAATCCCACCTCGTGTTACTTGGAAATTGGTACCTAAAAAGTCTCAGATCCAAGAAGATTCGCCTCTATAACCCTTAAGTGTAATCATACGCAAAATCAATAATCTCATAAGGGAATTTTGGAGAGTCACAGCCTGTAATAAACCACTTGGACCTATTTTTTAAATTCCCTTGCACGAGGATAGATGAATTTTGAATTTAGTGCACATCCCAAGTGTGTATCTAGGAATATCAACTAAAATCCTAACATACACTCAAATTCATACTGCATCACGTTACTAAGTCACTAAAAATCATGGATATCATGTTGGTATTGCAAGGGGAACAAGGTCTCATATCTTCACTAATGCAATATTAATGTGATGTTAGTCTTCTAGTAGATCCATAAGGATCTAACACCACCACCAATTATTATTGAGATAGTAGGAACAAGTCAAAAAACAAAAGATATTGAGATCTCGCCTATTATTGAGGTATGCATAGAGAGACACGTGGCTCTGAGCCACCTCCAGGTGATTCCAAGTCAAGAACCCTAGCTGGCCATGGGACATGGGTTAACAAAACTTCCCATTGTTTTAGCAGAGTTGAAAAGATTCTTTAGAGAGGGAACTTATATGTGGGAGGCTAAAATTGAGTATATTAATGTATCAGGAAAAAGTAATGTACAAGAGTGTGGAGAACTCTTGTTCCAGACCGGTTGACTAATTATTGATTAGACCCTAAGAGAAGAGGAAGTAGATCCTCACTTCATAGAGTCCCTTCAACTTATGCAAAAACCTATGGAGTACTAGAAGTTGTATATACTAGGTTACAAAAGCCACAACCATGATACACCAAAGGCACATGGATACTAGGTCCAAGCCAAGGAAAAACATCCAAATACCTCTCTCACAATAGGAGGCAACAACCACTCATGAAGCAACATCAACGGCCACCATCAATCTAACCACAAAAACCTTTGTGCAGTCCTCATCCATCTCACCTCAACACTCAATCCCCATCTAAAACCCACAAAGTACATATTACCACCACAACCACAACAACTACCTAACCAAGAGAACCCATCTTTCACACCCCTCCCAACTTAGTGCCCGATACCAAAGCTACCACCACTGCTTCCAAAATTAGCACATCCACCCCTTCATTTATCAAACAACCTTTTTTGAAAGCCTTCAATCACTAATCCATTGTACACCATCTCGTTCAAATCCCTTGAACCAGTCCTAGGTCACCCATTCAAACACATAGTAGTAGGAAACACATCTCCAATTGAAGATAGTTTGGGATTCTTGGCTTACCCTCAAACCTATGTTCCTCTTACAATGCATCCTTATTCTTTCATCCCTTAACCTCAAGAACTTGCCACCACCATACCACCATTTTGGCTATCCTTTATGGAAACCATGAACCGAGTTCCTGAACAATGAAGTGGCCCTTATTCCACCACTACATACTCACTATTCAGGAACACCATGAGCACAGGACCTACCATCCTCATATATATGGTAGAACCAACATGCACAACACTATTAGAACCCATGGATATTTCACCACCCATGGCACCACCTCCTCCACTTACACTTCCACATTCTCCCATTCCCTGCCACCAACCTAACTGGCACCTATACCACCATCATGCATCACACTCACAACTCCCATTCCCACTCCCCTTCCCCCTACATTTCCCCCTATAAATATTGCATGCATGTTTGTAAGTAATGTTGAGTGTGTGTAGAAGTGTGAGAGACACATGGGAAGCACACAGAACGAGCACAAACACAGCAAGATGCACAAAGAACACAGATGACTGGAATAGCTCTCTCTATTGATGATGAACTGAACTAAAGCAAGAGCTGAATAATATATCTAAGTACAAAGTACCACCACATATGAGTGAATCATGTATGTGGTAACATGGGGGAAAGACCTCTAGCCAACACTAGAGTAAAAAGTGATCATGTATAGGGAAAAAGTTCACATCAAAGCTACTCAAAGAACACATAAGTGTAACAAACCCCCTCGATCAAATGATGTGAACACATACAGAGGGTGAGAGATCAGCCCCACAAGGTAATAAGCCTAAATCTTTACAAAAAGCTTCAAACTTTTCCCGTGGAAGAGCTTTGGTGAATTTTTCTACCACATTATCTTGTGTAGGCACATATACCAAATCAAAATCTCCTGCATGAAGGCACTGTCTCACATAGCGATAATGCACCTAAATATTTTTGTTATGTGCATGAAACACTAGGTTTCATGCAACAGCCAATACAATGTGAATATTAGTGAGAATATGCATAGCAACATCAATCTCCATGCAAAGATCCATCAATAGGCATCTGTAGCTCAGTGATGAGTAGCACCTCCTTTAATGTCAATCCGGGAAGACGTGAGGATGGTATGAAGACCTCGAGCAAGTGGAGGCACAAGTGCGTGAGTGAGAAGCACACAAGCATGCACACACATACACACACACGCGCACCCACGGCAAGACCAAGAGTGAGAAGCAATGGAGTTCTTAGATAACTTTCAAAAAGCTCTTACAAGTTCATTTCAATTACAATCCAACCTCAAAAATGAGCTCTCTAGCTCCTTTTATAGTTTTTGACTAGCTTTGGCCCTGTTCAGACCTAGTGTCCGGCCTAGTTAAAAATTAGGTTCCAGGGCTTATTAGAGGGCTCAAACGAGATCTAAAAAATATGAAAATTGGCAGGTAGATACTTCTAAAGCTCCTCAAGCTCAAGGACTCCTTGGCTTGCACAAAATGGAGCTACAAAAATACGAAATGATATTTACAATGGTTTTTAGTGATGAAAATCACTATTTGTGTAGGGGTTTTCTCTATTGATTTGTCATACATACGTTTGAGCTCCCTACTTGCTCTTTCTTCTTGTGTGTCAACTCCTTGATGTCTGAAAAATTTAGGTGGCCTACTTGCCAGATCTTCTTTGACTGCCGTGTCTGCTTGTGCTGTCCCTTTGCTCTGACTCTCTTCGTCTTGTGGCTCCTTCGGTTCCCTGACTGCTGCCAACACCCCCCCCACTCTCGCGTCTGTCGCCCCTGACAGACCCTTGTCTAGAGGATTTTTGAACATAATATTGGACGACATCGGAGGCTAGGTGGTGTTCTTCAAGTTGTAAGCCGCGTGCTAGATCTGTGAGCAAATCATCCCAATTCACAGGTCCGGGAACATCTGGATGAGGCACCCTCAATTGTTCTGAGTGAATAGTTCTCTCCACAGCAAATAATTGGAGGAGATGTGATGGTCTGGGTATAAAGATTTCGGAGTGATATTCCCAGAATCCTGTGATGAACATCTCCTCAAATGTCTGTTTAAAGCAGGCTGGGAGGTACTTGATTCTGGCGTGCCAAGCATATATTACTTCAATTGATGGGGTGCTACTCATATCGTACACCAGATCCTGGTTTCCTGTCACGAAGCCTGCTCCTGAGAAGTGGGGGTCCTTAATGTTCTTAAACGTCCTGAAAGTGATCAGCATTAATTCAAATATTTTCATACACATCTGGGCCATCACATCGGGATTATTGCGTAGCCGAATGCTCCAGTGACGGATTGTAGAAATCATGTAGTTCACCGTGGGGGGTCCTCGTGGAGGTGCTAGATAAACGTAATTTAACTATTTTGCGCAGGCTTTGATGTCTCTGACGGCAATAGTGAGTTCAGGCCAGGTGCATCTTCGAAGAACTGGAACGTAACAAGGATTATATTTAATAAACAATGGCATATTATTCCAGGTTCGGACCATTTCAGGATATGTTTCCAAAAGCCTGATCCTCCAGGTGGGTTGATGGATGGACCCACGCTTAGCACTTTCCGATATATCATCTGGACCAAATTGTGTAGCAAATGTGGGAGGCTTGCCGCATCGTCGTTGAATCTCGGCGTTGTAATCGGCCAAAAGTATGCAATAAGGCACATATTGGTCATTATTGGTGCCGATCCATCTATGATGAGACATGCTTCTGAAATATTCTGACTTTATGACAGTTTCTTCTAGGTTCGCTAGTGATTGGATCTGAATGGCCACCCGTTCTTCGTGTGTGTTCGCTGTCTTTTCCAGTGTCTGAAGCCACTCGGGTGCTTCCACTTCCAAGGTGTCTAGTCCCTCTAAGGTTCATTGCCCGCCTGGCATCGGCATAGGAACATACGGTTCTTCGTACGAATCATCTACCTCAATAGGGACCAACTCTTCTGGCTCTGGTTCTACTACTGGAGAGGGCTGCCTCTCGTATGTCAGTAACCTCTTTTGTAATTCTGCCACCTGTTCAGTTAAGGCCTTTACCTCGTCTGAGATAGAAGTTGATGGGACACTCGTCGGTTGTTCTTCCTGTTCCTTAAGTCTGCTCCGTAGTGTGTCACGTTCTCTTTCCAAGTCATCATGGGCTTCCAGGAGATCTGCATAGCTTTCCAAAATGGTTTTCATCGTCTCCGAGGGAACTACTTTGAACTGCTCTGGATCTATCTCGTGGGGAGAGCCTTCCATTGCCGCTTCCAGATTCTCTTCATTTTGTTTCTGCAGTCTCTTGCTCTCTTCAAGTGCCGTGGCCATATGTTTCCTGAGTAGCGCCAAGTTACGTCTGACTCGTAGGTTATCGGCCTGGTATACTTCGAGCAAGGCTTCTAGTTGTTTGACACCTGATTCTTTCGATGGTTGGGGTGCCTCCAGTAGTGTTTGGTGAGCCTGCTCAAGCGTTGTATAACGTTGATTCACATCTGCATTTTCCTCTTCAAGAATTGTAAGTTGCCTTTGTAAGTTCTGGTGATTTGTTGTCAGTTGTTGATACCGGTCGTCAAGAGCTCTGTACTCATTCTGAAGCTGATATACACATTGATTTAATGCTAGAAATATACTATTAACATTAAATAATGCAGGGAGGGGTGAAGATGCAGGGGGAATGGGGGCGGGAAAGGAAGTTGTGAATGATGTGGATGCAAGTGGAGATGTGGGTGGAGGGGGTATGGGAGATGGAGGTGGCATGGGGGGAGGGAGCGGTGCAGTGGCAGGAGATGTTTCCATAGTGTCAAATGTTTGAGTGACCGTGTAGATGGGGATCGTGGGTGGGGTGGATGTGACGTTAGTGAAGAGAGTGGTGAAAGTGGGCATGGTGACTCCCCCGAATTGGATTCCCGGAGAGAGTGGAATTCCCATGACGATTGTGGTGGTAGTGGACGTGGTGGTGATAGTGTCATGTGGTGGAGTGAGTTGTGTAGTGAGAGGTGGGGAGGGTGGTGACAGTGGTGCTTCCTGATGTTCGTCTGCTTGCGTTGTATCCACTGGTGCTGATACGTTGATATGAATTTGTTTCCCAGACCTCATGGGACGGGCGGGAACCCTTTTCTCAAATCGGTGAATGTAGGCCATTGCCTCATGAATGGCCTCATCCAATCCTACTGCATCTGCATTTAGGTTGATGGACTCGATGAACATATGATCCACACCTTCCTCTGCCAGCAATTGGTTCATGAGTTTCTTGCCTACTTCCAGTGACATTTTATGTTGTTCTTGAACTAGCTGCATGGTTCGATATAGTCTTTTTATTTGTGCCGAATACGCGGGGGCACTTGCTAACTCTGAAAGTTCATCATACTCTTGTTCTTCGTAGGCTTCTTCCTCTTGTTCGGTCTCTTGTTCATCGACGTCGACTTCTACAACTTGCGGTCGGGTGGGGGCTGATGTTGTTGTATGGGGTTGTGGTTCCTGAGCTTGCTCTGTTTCCGTCTCGAGATTAGAGTCGTAGATTAGTCTAGCCACTTCTTCATCAGTGAGATCATTGAGAGTAAAGCCCTGTGGAAATTCCAAATCTGATGGGACGGGTGGAAACACCAGATTGGGTCCCTCTGTACTTGGTCTTGGTAGTCGAATGGTGAATGGTCTAATGCGTCGTGTCTGGGGAGGGGTAATTTCTGGTGTAGTGGTGGCTCCCCTTGGTTGAGCACAGGGTAATTGGACTCCCCCTCTCATCTTCTTTGATGGAGGACCTGCCGCTGATAGCCTTCTCTGGAACTCCTGGGCCCGGGACCATACGAGTGCCCGCTGAATAGGCACGTCATAGGCTAGACATCGATAGATTATCTTGGTCAAAGCACAACACCCGTGGAGCACATTTTTCTGCTTCTTGTTCCACCGTTGATGGGCTAGGTGAATCTGATCTATGATCCAATGTGGTACGTTGATAGGGAGGCTTTCTGTCTCTGCCAAATACAAGCTAAACCATATCTTCTTTGGGGGCATGGTGAATCTTTCCTGGGCGGGGAAAGCAAAATGTTGCATGACAGTCCGTAGGTGAAGAGCAATGGTCGGTGTCATTGCTACCATATCCTTCAACTTATTGAGATCTTTATGTTTCATTCTGCCTGGAACCATTGTTTCCTTTTCAATAGGAATGTGCATACCATACATGCCCAATGCTTCTCGTACCAGGTTGAGGGTCAGTTTGAATCTTTTAAGTTCGTGGCCCGGCAACAGTGAGGGTAACACAAAGGTGCTGTCACCTCCCTTGGCCCTGCTCGGAGTGATGGTACTGATAAGATAAGAACAACGTAAGAAATCCGGCTTTGGTAAGTGGGCCCTGAAATAACTGTCCAAGCCAGCTTTGGTCCATACTGAACGCATGACTTCGGCATTCTGATAGCTCTCAAATTTGCGCATGAAAAAATGGTAGCGTCCCCATTTACCATTAAACTCCAATTCAGCTTCCCAAAAATAGGTTCCATCACCCAATGGTCCTGCAACATCATTGAACCAATGAGCGTGTTTGCCCACTTGAGAGGTGTGCCCCTGGGGAGGATCCTGAACTGGGAGTACATGCACAGCTTGAAGTTCTTGCGGTCTTTCGGTGAGATGTGGTTCGAGGAGGAGTGTTTCTATATCCACAATCTGTGCGCTGGATCCGACGTGAGAACTGGAACCTCCGGCTTCTGCCATGGCACTGCTTGCTTGTTGGTTCTGTGAGAATATAGAACCATGTGTTAACATTGTAATGGACAGAATAAACCCGTTGTTGTCCCCGTTACAACATTAACATGAGGTAGATGATGAGTCAGTGGTTAGTAAGTGCACGATGACAGTGCGTGTAGTTAATGCCTGGATAGTCCTAGGAGCTAGATGGAAAGATGCACAGTCTGACTAGTGCAGTTAGTAAGTGGAGGTGAATTCACAGATTGGGGTCGGGGGTTTATTACAAGTCTTAGGTTGCCAAACACCATGGATGGCTTTTGGTCTTGGTTTCGTGGAGACTCGGGAGGGTTGCATGAGTAATTCTGCTCGGATTTGTTGTGTCATTGGGACCCATCTACGAGTGAGTCTGTGCGTGCTTCTAGGTGGCAGTGTGTTCGAGTGTATCAGACAAGAGTGGGTAGCGACTGCTTGACCGAGTGAACCCTGTCGTGTATGATGTGAATTGTGTGGGGTTAGTTGAGCCCGCAAGCAAGCCTTAGGCACCCAAATTTGTCTTGATTGTGGGTCAGCCTTCATCGACTTCTTGGGTACCCAAATAGATTTTATTTTCTCCACCGAGGTTTTAGGAGTCCTCTTATTAGCATCAAGTTGTTGATTACTAATAGGAAGTTGAGACCGTTGTTGCAGCTTAGTTACGGCCGTCAGCTCGTCTTTCCGCACCCACATTTGTTTCGTCGGCTGAGTTGTTTTGCTTCGCACGTTCTTTTGGTCTCTCGCCTGGAGATTCTTCAGTGATTGATCTGCCCTTAGTTGCTGCCTCCTTCTGGCCTTTGGAAAAGAAGGGAGTTCCATTGTGGTTATGACTCCTTTTTTGAGATCTTCATTATCATTCTTCTGCATCACATAGCCTTGGACAAGAACAACATGGTCAACTTCATGTGCACCCCTGGAGGGACCAGGAGTCCGTGTCTTCTCTAGTTCCTTGAGTGCTCCATTATTTAACTCAATCATAATTCTAGTTTGATTCACCCATACCTGAAGAATTCCACTTCTTAGGTTTAAGTTGACTGCTTGGTCATAGATCCAGTCTTGACCCAAGACAAGGGGTTCCGTGAGGTCCTCGTCTTGACATACTAGTACTTTAACTGTCATTGCCTCATCATGAATATAGAGGGGAAGTTCCACCTCGCCCATGCAAGGGGTTTCCACACCTCCCAATCCTATGAGATATGCTTCCACAGGATTGACAGTTAATTGCAACTCTTGACAGTAAGACAATTTAACAGCACTAGTGGCTGCACCTGAGTCAATCAAGGCTCTTACAGTCCTTGCACTCTTTCCTTGTCCTATATCTAAGGTTATGAAAGGACGTCGATCAGTTATCCTATGTGAGCTAACACCGGAAACTTCACACATAGCCACGTCATATCCTTGATCTGCATATGCATCTTGCCTAGGGTGCTCTCTACCTTGTCTTCTTAATTTCATTCTTCGTATGCGCTCTAGGGCTTCTGCTTGAGCTTCCTCTCGAATTCGCTTTTCTTCCTCTTTGCGTTTCTTAGCAGTATTGAGTCGACTTAGCATTTCCTCTGTGAGAGGTTCCTGATACAACTTGACTCTGCACCCACTAATGTAACTTGGAAGAACATCGCCTTCTAATGTGGCTAGTTGCACTGCTCCACTTGTTGAGATTCTGTTAATGATCATGGGTCCGTAGCCTCTCTTCTCCAGTTTCCTCGCATGTTGCTTCAGTGTGTAGACTAAAACTAAGTCGCCTGCCTTTAAACCCTTATCCTTAACGTGGGCATCAAAGTATGCCTTCTGTCGTTTCTTCGCTGCATATATCCCTGCAGCTGCCCTCAATATTGTTTCTCCTAATCGTTCCAGGTCAAAAAGTCTAGAGGATAGTTCATGACCCGTCCATTCGTGCTCTTGTGCTACTTTCAATGTAGGTATCAGAAAGTCTAAAGGTAGCACTGCATTTTGGCCAAATACCATCTGAAAGGGGGTGGCTTGGAGTACCGTTTTGTAGGCGACTCGGTATGCCCAAATAGCATGGTGTAGCTGTTTGTCCCAATCAGAGCGTTTATTGTTCACTAATTTCGTCAATACGTTGCATAAGATCTTGTTGGTGCTCTCAGCCTGGCCATTTGCTTGAGGGTGATAGGGGGCAAATTTCTTATGAACTACCAAGAATTCTTGGAGTAGATTTTCAATTACTTCGTTCAAGAAGTGAGTGCCTCTATCACTAACTAGCTCTATAGGTAGCCCGTATCTAGTAAACACATTCTCAAATAAAAACTTAGCTGTTGTTTGAGCATCGTTCTTCGTTGTGGCTTTTACCTCTACCCACTTTGTTAGATAATTTGTCGCAACAATGATATATTCTGCATGGGAACCCTTAGCTGGGGGATTAATAGGACCTACGAAGTCTATTCCCCACTTAGAGAATGCACGTCCACCCATCATAGGTTTCAGTGGCATCTCATCTTTACGTATAGGATATTGAGTTCTCTGACAGACATCACAGCGTGTCACATAGGTATGTGCATCCATGTGAAGGGTCGGCCACCAGAAACCCGCAAATAGTATTGCCTTGATCACCCAATCTGGTCCAAAGTGTCCTCCTGCTACACCTTGGTGAGCAGTTTCCAAGATCTTGAGATATTCACTTTCATGGACACATAGCCTCAGGTAACCATCTTTACCACGCTTGTATAGATTATCACCAATGAGTGAGTAATCCTGGGCTTCTTGTTCTAAACTCCTTTTCCTAGCCAGAGTCATGTCTAGAGGGAATGTTTTCGTCCTCAGGAAGGATACTAGTGGTTCACTCCAATCTGGCACTATGGACACTTGATAAAGAGTGGTGTGTTCCACAGGTGGTTTAGTGCAACAGATTGAGCATTCCTTGCACAACTTTTGGACATCAGCTTCCATAGTTGGCCAATGCACTCCGAGTCTCCTTAGTGTCTGTAGGGCTCGTTGTTTTGAGTAGTGTTGCTCTAATGCACCTACATGTGCTAATTGCAACCATTTAGTGTACTCATCCTCTTCCACACAACAAGCCAAGATTCCTTGATCTGTGTGCTTGTACATACTTCCTGCCATGATGTGATATTTTTGGGCTTTTACTACCTCTCTATCCTGCGTGTTTATTACTGGATGGTTAGGTCCGTATGTCAATACTGGCACTAATGGCTTGGCCCACTGTGGTACCACTTCCAAGTTAAACAAGTAAGCATCAGGAAGGTCATCTGATACTCCTTGTGGGGCTTCTTCAGATGTGAGCCTAGAAAGGTGATCTGCTCTCAAATGAGTCTTACCTTTCCTTACCACGACTTCAAAATCATATTCCATTAGCAAGAGAAACCATCTTACTAATCTTCCTGTATTGCATGGCTTGTTCACGAGATATAACAATGCTTGGTGGTCAGTAAAAAATTTAAACTTATTTGCAAGTAAATAGTGTCTAAATTTCTTAACTGCATATATCATGCCTAAGCCTTCTCTCTCAGTAGTGGTGTAATTTCGTTCAGCTGCATTCAATTGTCTACTGGCATAGGCAATTGGAAGATCCATATTACCTTCACCAGTAGGTTGAGCAAGCACACACCCAATAGCATAATTGGATGCATCCACATGAACATGGAATGGCTTATTCCAATCTGGTGTGGTCAAGATTGGTGCTGAACATAATCGTCGTTTAAGCTCATTGAAGGAATTCTCACATTCCTCAGTCCACTCAAAGTTGGTCAGAAGTCCGTACATGGGCTTTGCAATGACAGCATACATGTAAATGAACCGGCGATAGTAACCA
Organism: Ceratopteris richardii; assembly: GCA_020310875.1. Taxonomy (NCBI): domain Eukaryota; kingdom Viridiplantae; phylum Streptophyta; class Polypodiopsida; order Polypodiales; family Pteridaceae; genus Ceratopteris; species Ceratopteris richardii. Next base: position 56,352,380 of record CM035427.1, on the reverse strand, counting down.
CAATGCCCCATGAAAGCTTGTACTTCCTTGACATTCCTTGGCCTAGGTAGTTCTGCTATGGCTCTCACTTTCTCTTCGTCAGTAGGTATGCCATTCTTTGACACTATGTGCCCTAGAATTTTGCCTTGCCTGACCATAAAGACACACTTTTCTGGGTTTAGGCACACTTGATATTCTCTACATTTGTCAAAGATTTGTCTGAGTTCAGGAATATGGGTTTGTCTAATGTTGGAATGAGCACAAAGATCATCAACATAGACTTCTAAATTCTTCCTCAAGAACTCTTTAAATACATGGCACATCAGTCTCTGGAAGGTGGCTGGTGCATTGGTAAGCCCAAATGGCATTACACGAAAGGCAAATATACCCCACTCTGTGGCAAAAGCTGTCTTATGCTGATCTTCTGGAGCTATGGCTACTTGATTGTAGCCCAAAAATCCATCGAGGAAGCTGTACACTTCCTTGCCTGCTACTCTTTCTAAGAGATGCTCTGTGATAGGAAGCGGATAGTTATCTCGAATCGTGGCTGCATTAACCTTCTTCAAGTTAATGCATACACGCAGCTTGCCATTCTTCTTGGGCACCACACGATGGGGGATACCCACTCAGTGTGCTCAATTTCATAGATAAATCCAGCTTCGACCAGTCGATCTATCTCCTCTTTGATCTTAGCAGCGTAATTATCGTTATATGTATAGGGCTTTTGCTTAGAGGGTTTGGCATCTGAGGTCATGGGGATAGTGTGTGAGCATATGTCAGGGTCCACACCTTTCAAATCCTTGTAACTCCAAGCGAATACATCTCTGTATTCTCTTAGCAAGGCTATTAACGCATGCTCTTCTTCCTCTGTTAGGTCATGGCCTATGTACGTGCATCTCTCCTCTCCTTCTTCTAGGGCCACTACTATTTTCTTGGTGGTTTCTTTGTTATCATAGGCCTCTCCTGATTGTGCCTCTCGTTTAGGCATTCTTATCATGACTCTCCTATCGTCTATCTCATACTTCTTAAAATTTTCTGGGACCTCAAACAAAGATTCTTCCTCTTCTGGTGAGACTTCTCTCTTCTTTCGTTTCTTTCCTTCTTCCTTCGGGGTTACATGTGTGGCTAATCTTACATCATTTTTAAGCTCTCCATGCCTCTGGGGTTGGAATTCTACTTCATGGAAGTATTCTTCATCTGATGCAAAAGGTGGGTCCATAATGATCGACTCTAGATCGGAGTCACTTGCATCCTCAAATGCATCAGGGTTAGGTTCGCATTCTTCTAACACTGCCTCTCCCATGATTGGCTCTATGGAGAAGACTGAAATGTCATAGCCATCTTCATCACAGTGAGGTGTCCATTGTTCCTCATTGATGGCTACATCCATGGTTGCTAAAATTTCTGCCCAGCCGTGAGGTTCAAATTCTTCGTCTGGAAAAACTACAGGTGCATAGGCTGGGTCTTGGATTGATCTATGGGTTTCTTTTGTACCTATCTCCCTGGCTTTTTCTCTCTTCTCTTCTTCCACTGCTACCTTACACATCCATAAGTGAGTGTCTTCATGCGTCCATGAGGATCCTGACCCTATGGAATGCACCGATTCCGTATCATCTTTGGCTCTATGGATGGGATTCCATTGGATGGGAGGGACATCTCTATGAGAGTAATCTTTGAGATTCACTTTGGTCGTAACACCTAAGTGCTGCAGGTACAAAGAATTGGTTCCCCAATCCTGTACCACTTGCAACTGTCGCATAAAAGGTCGTCCCAAGATCATTTCATAGGCATGGTTCTTGCTAAAATCACATATGGCAAAGGTATGCTCGAACTCGACCCCACAGGTGGTGAGAGTTATTCCTTCTAGCAATCCTAAAGGTCTCTCAATATGACCATCGGCCATCTGCAATTTCATTCTCGTTGGCCTGAGTGCTGGCTTGCCCCAACGCTTCCATAGGGAAGTGGTGGCAATTGCAACTCCTGCGCCTGAGTCCAAAATTGCCTTGGTGGTGTACTCCTGGTAGGTAATGGGAAGATAGGTGTTCCCTTCTTCACCTTCACACATATCTCCTATCTTATCCAAGGGTATCTCTGGCACTGTCCTATGTGATCCTACCTAGGAACGAGGTTTTGCTATCTCGGGCACTTGATTGGCTACATGTTTCCACACTTCTGGTCTAACCCTAAGCAGCTCTTCCAAAGTGAGATTGCACTGCACTTTGGTGTTCTTCACTACCTCTGTGTTCCTAGGTATGATTGAATCTTCGTTTCTTACCATGACTGTAGGTGCTCTCATACAAGTGGACTTTGCTTCCCATGGGCCTGTGAAATGGGGTAGTTCTTGTAAAGAATTAGACTCGAAGTCTAATCTTTCTTAAGATTGGGCACTCTCCTGTTCTCCATAAATGGATGGGATGTCTTGTGGGAATTGGTCATGTGCCTCATCCACAAGTTCAATGGGAGGAGGGACTTCACTTTCTTTAGCCCATTTCTCTTCTTGAATCTCTTGCAAGAATTCTGGTGTGTATTGATTCATAGAAGAAGAGGTGTCTGGCTCCGTAGAGTTAGGCGCGTAGGCCTCAGGCACATAGGCTTTCTGGGTAGGAAGACCTGCTCTTTCACTAACCTTATCATGGTGTTGAGGGGCGAGTTCCTTTTGTGATTGTGCCATTAGATTCTCTATTCTTTCTAGGGATGGGGGGTTGTCTGGTTCAGTGGAATTGGGCACATAAACTTCTGATGGGGGATGGGTCATGTTTTTGCTTGCTTTATCTCTTTCTTGATTTTTTTCTTCCTTGGCAGATCTTGCAATTATGCCCTCTAACTTCTCTAGAAGTCCATCCAAGTGTAATTGCGTCTTGGCTGAGCCCGAGTAATTGAAAAGGCGACTGGCTTCAAACATAGTTTGAGCCAATGCGACCATTTTCGCGCAAAGCTTGGTTCTTTCTATCTCTAGGTCAGCTCTAGGGTAGCACTTGTCATGATCTGTGACATTTGGCCCTTCTTGGATTCTGGCCTGATATGCTTTAAGCATCATGTCTATGTCTTCAGGAGTGGGATCAGCTAATACTGATCCTACTCTAGGGGGTGGTGGAATCATATGAGGTGGGTTGGAAGGTGGCGGATCGGATGGCGATGGGAATGGTGGTGGTGGGGTAGTGTGAGAGGGAGTTTGAGATGTGAGTTCAGTTATCCTGGCTTTGGTTTCCCTTATGCTTTCCTCAAGTTCACTCATCTTTTTAGCCCATTGTCTTTTCATTCTTTCCCGACTATCTTTCCACGCTCTAGTCCTTTTCTTTGTCACGCTCTCGGTTTCACTAGCCTCTAGGTTCTTATCCTGGTTTACCCCTTGGTTCTGCTGCAATGCCTGAGCTCTAGTCACTACCTGTACTGGTGCGGTGGATGTCACACTTCCTGTGGAGTCTACCACCAACCCGATAACGTTAATAGGAGTGATTTTTGGCATATTATTAGGATTCTTAGGGAAATCTCGTAAAAGATGCTCCTTTCCACATTCTTGGCAAAAACCCTGAATTGTTATTGACTGGGGTTGTGTGAGTGGAGGTAAGGGACAATCACGAATGAGGTGATCTCCCTAACATCTGTAGCACGGTCCTCTTGGGAATGGAGGTCTTACTTGCTTCGGTTGAGGCCTAGGGTTGGGGTTTGCATACATGACGTTTGTGTAATCTGACTCCCAACTAGGTTCACTTGGCTCTTCACTATAGTAAGACTCACCATGCTCAGGAGATTGCATGTAATAAGCATGGGGACTATCGACATGTGTAGAATCAAAGCTATGGTCACTGGGGTCACTTTTAGAAAGCATTGGGGTTACAGGGACTATAACTCTATTCAGGTTTTCTTCTGCAGCTGCATATTTTACTAGGATCACATTAGCTGGGGCAGGGGGTTGTTGTGCTAACACAGGCTGGGGCCTTTGTTGGTTTTGGTATGGTTGCTGATAAGGTTGTTGTGGCCTGCCATATGGCTGTGGAGGGTACGGGTTCTGGTATCTTCCCTGCTGAGGGTATGGCTGAGGGTAGGGTTGCCTAACCGCCTGCTTGTTGTATGGGCAATCTTGCGCGGTGTGATTGGTGTACCTCCGTTCTATGGTGCAGTACTGGCTACTAGGATTTACTTGGGGTTGAGCCATAATGGGACATACATTAGCCATGTGGTTGCCGCCACAAGTATAGCACCTTTTCACAGGGGCAAATCTCGAAATTTGTTTGCTAGAGACACCTAGTTTTTGAGCAACTTTCTCTACAAGTTCCTCAATCGATGTGGATTGCGTGGAAGAGAGGCTAGAGGCACTATCTGAATCTTTGTATATCTTGGAAAGCTCTAACTCCTCCCCTAGGTTATCCTCGATGTCAATACACATGCGTACACACTCTTCTATGGTCCTAGGGTCCTTCAAGTACACATATGATCTTAATTTGGTACTTAGCAATCCATCCAAGAATAAAGCCACTTGCTTAGCTGGTGTGGGTAACGGCTGAAACCGTGTCAGGGCAGTGTTCCTAAGGGTCAGACCAAAGGCATTGTACTGCGTGAATAGATCCTCCACTTGTTCAGCTCTCAAGACTTGCCTAAACTCAGCCACATGATCGTATGGATCTCCAGTGCCATCGAAGTAGTTCTTCATGGACTTAACTAGCTGAGTTGGTCTCAAAGTCCTTGTGTGCTCTCTAGGTCGTGGTAGAGGGAATTCATCCGCATTTCTTTGATTCCTGTGAGCTCTAAGCATCTCAGGTTCTACTCTATTCGTTTCCATTCTCGTTCTTTCTCTGCTCCCTGGGGTGGCAAAGCTTACTTCTGGCCTATCTCTACTTCTATCTCTTGGAGTTCCATGAGCTTGGGATGTTCCAGCTCGAGGGTGACCATAGGACACGTTCGATCTTGGTTGGGGGAAAACGAATTCACCCTTCCAAGTGTAAGCATGCCTATCATTTTCTGTAACCACAAAGATCCTTTCTGAAGCGTGATCTAAGTAGGTCACTCTGCCTGGGCTATCAGGATCCTTAAACTCATAGATCATGATTGTTCCTATATCAGTTGGCTGATCAGATTTATACCTCCAAAAGGCTTCGTCAGTTTCTCGATTGAGGAGCAAATCTATGCTCTTATTATCCTGGGGAATCCACCCTGGTGTTATAATCCTAGTGAGAACCGATTTGCCTCGAGGGGTTCTAGGTTCTGTACCCATGTTTCCTTGCTCTAGGTCACCTAAGTCTTCTTCTGGGATCACATTTCCAAATTCGTCCGTCCTATCTGGGTGACTGGTGACTACGTATATGGTTCCTTCTTTGTCCAAGTATGCTCCGTTTTCGAACTTGACAGCTGGGCGCTCTAGTCCAATGGATTGATCAGGATTCTTAATCTGTACCACAGATCTTCCTAGGCCGTCCTCATAGATGCTGGCACCTAATCGGTTGGTCCTAAGGTATTCCAACTGCGTTTTGTAAGGGCCTTCTACTCTGTGCAAGTATGGCACTCCTGAACTTCCCGTAGGTCTGTCCATGCCTTGAGACATCTCTGATTCACTGGTATCAGAGCTAGGGTAATGCGAGTGGTGACTCAACTATTGGGCCCAAGACCTCGCAGTATGATTGACACTAGCCTCTGAAGACCTAAGGCTTTGTCTATCTCTTACTAGATGTCGTCCTGATCTAAGGTTCATATGCCTAACTGATTAACCCAATTTTTCCCAGGTACAACCACGTTTCTGAGTCCTTTGTATCAATTACTTAATCCCCTTTTTATGTTGATTATCGTGTTTATACTCTTGTCTGATATCACGTCGTTAGGAATACTTGAGTTTAATTTCGCACTTTAGTTTGGTCGTTTCACGTTAGGTCCTTTTCCTTTAAGGTTGTCGTTCACACACACAGGTCATCTCTTGTCTTGAACTTGATTCCTTAGATAGTCTTTGATTTATCTCGTGTCTGTCGTTGCCTGGAATTACTTCTAACACTACCCGCACTTAGCCTAAACTAAGAATTGACAGAGGGTGTTGCGGGTTTTCCAACCTTGAGTTCCTTTCCTTGTGTTGTTGCCCTGGTGTGCCCAGGACGCGCGTTCCCAAGCCTGCACTTACTCTTGCTTGCATACCCTTCGATGCTCTCAAAGGACCTGTAAAAGGCCCACCGTTAGCTCAAGACTTAAATTCAAAAGACAGAACCAATCACTTTCATTCATGTAACACTTCACCAATTTGCACTATGACTTTTTGGACACAACTCTAGAGATCCCTGAATTTTGTTCCCCCTGGGTATGGTCAACTTCAAAATACCCTATCTAATATTCCTGATCTTTCCAACACAACAAAAATCACGGCAAACGGATTTCGTATGAGAAAGTTATGCCAGTTCAGGGTTTTGGGGCTAAAACAGGATTAAACTAGGTTAACAGGCAAACAGGAATTCTCGAGTTACTTGGGTCATGCCCTCGTAACGCAATACTAAACCCTAGTGTTTGTCCCACACTTGGCCAAAATTTAGACCATTATTTTTTCCTTAAAAATTTGACCTAATTTGCCCTTCTAACGTGTTCGCAAAGTCTGTCGGTCGCGATTGACAGGTCAGTCGCGATCGACGTGTCGATCGCGATTGAGAGGTCCGTCGTGGCTGTCAGTCGCGATTGACTGGTCAGTCGCGATTGACACGTGGCCAAAAATTCAGTCAATCGTGGTCAAAGGGTCGTTGACTCTGTCGATCGCGATTGATGTGTCGATCGCGATTGACAGGTCCGTCGCGAAGGCTCGGTCAGTCGTGGTCAAACAATCGTTGACTGTGTCGGTCGCGATTGATAGGTCCGTCGTGGTCTGTCCGTCGTGGTCAAACAATCGTTGACTCTGTCGATCGCGATTGACAGGTCCGTCGTGGGCTGTCAGTCGCGATTGATGAGTCGATCGCGATTGATGACTCGATCGCGATTGACACGTGTCACGCGTATGGTCCGTCAGTCGTGGTCAATCGGTCGTTGACTCTGTCGGTCGCGATTGACAGAGCCGTCGTGGGCTGTCGGTCGCGATTGACAGAGCCGTCGTGGGCTGTCAGTCGTGATTGATGGCTCGATCGCGATTGACAGGTCTGTCCGTCGTGGTTTGTCCATCGCGATTGACAGAGCGATCGCGATTGACAGAAATTTGAGGAATTTCAAAAAACTAAACACATTTTTGGGAAGCTCTAGGCCTGTAGATCATGGTTTTGCACTTTGTTTGGCAATTTGAGCATTTTTTCTGTCGGTCGCGATTGACACAGGTCGGCGACACACAGACAGTTACTTCGAATTCCGTACCTGCGTAGAGTGTTGGAGACGATGATGCGGCTTGTACCTGCAAGACAGTTCAAAAAACATGCACAAACAGCACACACAATTTCGCTCTCTCGCTCTCTCTCACAGGTGAAATGAGGGAAATGAGGTGGAGAAGGTGATATGATCAAAAAACTGAAATTTTCGCGATGATGGAAATGGAGGTGGAAGATGGTGATGATGATGAGGGTGATGATGGTGGTGAGGTAAGAAAGAGAAAAATAGGAAAAGTAAAGAAATTACCTACAACGCCAACGTCTCGAATCTACGTCTTACCATCACACGCTCGTCCTCAAAGCTCGATCCCCGGCAACGGCGCCAAAATTTGGTGTAGCTCAGTAATGAGTAGCACCTCCTTTAATGTCAATCCGGGAAGACGTGAGGATGGTATGAAGACCTCGAGCAAGTGGAGGCACAAGTGCGTGAGTGAGAAGCACACAAGCATGCACACACATACACACACACGCGCACCCACGGCAAGACAAAGAGTGAGAAGCAATGGAGTTCTTAGATAACTTTCAAAAAGCTCTTACAAGTTCATTTCAATTACAATCCAACCTCAAAAATGAGCTCTCTAGCTCCTTTTATAGTTTTTGACTAGCTTTGGCCCTGTTCAGACCTAGTGTCCGGCCTAGTTAAAAATTAGGTTCCAGGGCTTATTAGAGGGCTCAAACGAGATCTAAAAAATATGAAAATTGGCAGGTAGATACTTCTAAAGCTCCTCAAGCTCAAGGACTCCTTGGCTTGCACAAAATGGAGCTACAAAAATACGAAATGATATTTACAATGGTTTTTAGTGATGAAAATCACTATTTGTGTAGGGGTTTTCTCTATTGATTTGTCATACATACCTTTGAGCTCCCTACTTGCTCTTTCTTCTTGTGTGTCAACTCCTTGATGTCTGAAAAATTTAGGTGGCCTACTTGCCAGATCTTCTTTGACTGCCGTGTCTGCTTGTGCTGTCCCTTCGCTCTGACTCTCTTCGTCTTGTGGCTCCTTCGGTTCCCTGACTGCTGCCAATAGCATCTTAGCCATATACAATCCACTGTAGCTGTGAAAACTATCGTGTACTCAGCTTCACAACTCGATGTTGCCACTGTAGGTTGCTTCTTACTCAACCAAGATATGCATGAGTCTCCAAGGTAAAAGCATGCAAGCATGGACAAATATCTCTTTCATGAAAGAGACTTAAGCTCAAAGTGCCTTTGAGATATCTAAGACTCATTTCACCGCTTGCCAATGCTTAGTGCCAGGGCTATGCATGAATCAACTCAAATGGGAAACTGCAATATGCAGCCTTGTGTTGCATGCATATATAAGACATCCCACAGCTTGCTGATAAAGAGAAGTGTCAAATGCATCACTGGAATCTTCAACTGAGAACGTAAATCTTGTCTCAACTGGTATGGAAAATAGCTTGCAATACTCAAAGTCAAAACATTGAAGTAGTTTTTCAACATACTTTGCTTGCTGCATAACAATTACCCCCTCAAAGGATACAAACAGGATGCCAAGATAGTAGCTGAAAAGACCAAGATAAGTGACATCAAAAGTATGCCACAAATCAACCATAAGAATGTCAAGTTTTGCATCACATGACCTATTCAAGAGTATGTCTTGACATATAGAACAAGCACTATAAGATCAGCCCCATTTTTGTGTACATAGAGTGTAATTTCAATTGAACTACGTGTGAAGCCAAGAGCAAGCAAGTGCTTATGTATTTTGTCATACCATGCACGTAGAGCTTGCTTGAGACCATACAAGGCTTTATGCAAGTGACAAACCATATGCTCCTGCCCTTTCATGGCAAATCCATGAGGTTGCTTCATATAAACCTCTTCTTGCAAATCCCCATTCAAGAAAGCTATCTTTATGCCTAACTAGTGTACTTTCCAACATTGATGGGCAGCAAATGCAACCACGGTACAAATGGTAGACATGCATGAAGTAGGTGAAAATTTATCCTCATAGTCAATGTCATATTGTTGCCAAGTACCATAACCATAACAAGGTCAAGCTCTCACCATGCATCAAGTAACTTTGTGGATTATTCTCTTATTGCAATAGCATGTAATGAAGAGCCACTTAATTTTGAAGATGCATGTGATGATCCACAATGGATGAGTGTTATGCAATTAGAAATGGATTCTATACATAGAAATGGATTCACATAACTCCAAGTACCATTCCTATGTATAGAATCCATTTCTAATTGCATAACACTCATCCATTGTGGATCATCACATGCATCTTCAAAATTAAGTGGCTCTTCATTACATGCTATTGCAATAAGAGAATAATCCACAAAGTTACTTGATGCATGGTGAGAGCTTGACCTTGTTCTACCAAGTAAAGGTGCACTCAATGTAATGTCGTGCAAAGTTTATTTCAGCCACTTTGGCATAGTTTGTGCACTCTTGATAGACATGTGTTGATTATGTAATACTTCATCAACATGTATATCATGCGTGGGCTGAATTGCATGCTCATTTTCAACCATATTTTGATGCAAATGTTTGTTGGAGTTAGACATCTACGAAAGCACGCAAACATCAGAAGGAAGAAGAAGAAGCTTGGAGCACAACACACAATACTGAATGTATTACTAGAGAATGTACAAAGATAAATAGCCCATTAGGGCAATAGGCATATATACAAGTTGGGGGGAAAAAACCTCCTAAAGAGGGAAAAAAGTGCCTCGGGAGTCCTAGGGTGTTCACACACATCACTACCTAAATATATCAACAAATCCCCCCTAGGAGTGATGCGGTGAACAAGTAGTTGGCACTCATGTATAAGGAAGTATCAAGCTATGTGGAAATCACTCCACAAAAGGAAGTAAGTCCAAAGCTTTGCGGAAAGCTTCAAACTTCTCCCTAGGCAGAGCCTTCGTGAAAAGGTCTGCAATGTTCTCTTGCGTGGGCACATATGCCAAGCTGATCTCCCCAATAGAGAACCTCTCCCTGACATAGTGATAATGCACCTCAATGTGCTTAGTGCGAGCATGGAACACAGGGTTCCTCGCAACTGTCAATGCGCTCTGACTGTCAGTGAAGATGGTGGTGGCAGAAGACTGATCAACACCCAAATCAGCCATAAGGCATTTGAGCCACACACACTCAACAGTCGTTGTGAAAGCTGCCCTATACTCAGCCTCACAACTAGAAGTGGCCATAGTAGGCGGCTTCTTGCTCAACCAAGATATACATAAGCTACCAAGCATGAAGCAAAAGCCACTAGTGGACACAGGAGTGTCATAGCAACCAACCCAATCAAAGTCAAAAAAAGCATGCAAATCTGGGGGTAGTGATCCCCCCTTGGGATAAAACAACCCAAGTAGCCGTGTACCACTCAAGTAGCGAAAGATGTGCTTAATCATCTGCCAATGCTTCACTCGTGGGCAATGCATAAACCTACTCATCTGTGAGGCAGAAAACTGAATATTTGGCCGAGTAATGCATAAGTAAATCAAGCATCCAATAGCCTGCTGATAGAGAACAACATCAAATGCATCTCCAGTATCATGAAGACTCAATCGTAAACCTGTCTCCGTAGGAGTGGCAATAGGCTTATAGTCTTCAAGGCCAAAATGCTGCAATAATGTGTCAATATATTTCGTTTGACACAAAGCCATTCCACCATCAACTTGCATGCCCAAATAGTGATGCAAATGACCCAAATCAGACATCTCAAATGAGGCATGCTAATCAGCCTTGAAATCAGCAATATGCTTCTCAATAGGACTAGTGAGCAGCATGTCGTCAACATAGAAAACAATGATCAGAAGCACATCATTAGCACGCTTAACATATAAGGTGCTTTCCGTTGGAGTGTTCTCAAAACCATGTGCAATCAGATAGGCATGTATCTTCTCATACCAAGCACGTGGTGCTTGCTTTAAACCATGTAATGCCTTCTTTAACCTGCACACCTTGTTTTCATGCCCTTTTTGCACAAAGCCATAGCGCAGAAAAACATACACTTCTTCATGCAAGTCACCATTTAGAAATGATGTTTTAATGTCCAACTGATGTACATTCCAACCATGATGAGCTGCAAGTGCACAGATGCTCCGAATAGTAGTCATACGGCATGGAGGTGCAAAGGTCTCATCAAAGTCAATGCCTCTTTCCTGTGCATAACCCTTTGCAACAAGCCTAGCCTTATACTTGTCAACTGTACCATCCGGTTTACGCTTCAGCTTGTATACCGACTTAGTACCAATGGCCTTCTTGCTAGGAGGCAAGTCACATAAAGACCAAGTACCATTCTTCATTATAGCATCATATTCAGATTCCATAGTAGCCATCCAATTTTCTGAATTTTGTGCTTCATCAAACAAAACAGGCTCATTCTCATCACAGAGACTAGATGCAGCCATAGCATAGCAATCTGATGCAAAAGAGGCACTATGAGAGCCTGAACGAGTACGATATGACAGAGGTGCATCTAATTTGCTATCACGCAAAGTCTGCACCATCCATTTTGACATAGTTCTTGCCTCCTCTATATCAGCTCTCTCATCAATAAGTGCATCATGTACATCTGCATCAGAAATGGAATTATCTACATCATCACATGAAACCTGCAAAGTCTGAGAAGTTGCCTCATTCAGACTAGCACTAGACTATCCACCTGTAAAAAGAGGCAGCAAAGTATCATACATGTCTTTGGAGCTAACACATGTCTCCTTAGTACATGAAAGCAATGGCTGAATAGCATCTTCCACAAAAACAACATCACGGCTAACCAAAATGTGTTTAGTCTATGGATGATACAGAGAATAGCCTTTACTTTCAGAACTATATCCAACAAAAATACATTTTACTGCTTTATCATCCAATTTTCTGCGATGTTGTTCAAGCACTAATGCATATGCCAAACAACCAAAAACACGCAGATGAGCAACAGATGGCTTGCAGTCATGCCAAGCCTCAAATGAGTGATAGACTGCAGAGCTTTGGTGGGACACCTGTTCAATACATATGCTACACACATGACAACCTGAAGCAAGAAACTATGTGGTAAAGCCTGACTCTTGACCATACACCTTGCCATCTCCATGAGTGACATGTTCTTTCATTTAGCAACTCCATTCTGTTGAGGTGTATATGGCACTGTACATTGGTGTTTTATCCCACGTTCAGCCAGAAATGCATTAAAATCAGAAGACATATATTCCCCCCCTTGATCAGAACGGAGGGTGCCCATTTTACATGCTGATAGATTTTCAGCTAAAACCAAAAACTATTTAAAGCACATGAACACTTTCGACTTTTCCTTCAATGGATATACACATGCATGCCTGGAAAAATCATCGATGAAAGTCATGAAGTAAAGATAATTCCCAAAAGAAAGTGTCTGCATAGGACCACAGACATCACTATGTACAAGCTGGAATTTCTCAGTAGCCCGAACTGAACCATCTTTTGGAAAAGATGAACGCTGCATTTTGCCCAAAATACAGCCTTCACAAACATGTTTTCCAGGTGCCTCAAGTTTGGGCAAAGAGGACACCATTTCAGATTTCTGTAGGCGTAGCAAACTAGAAAAATTCAAATGACCAAAGGGTGCATGCAAAAGCTTTGCATCTGACATAGCCTGAGAATCATTTAATGCACATGCCAAATCATTTACAGATCTTTCGTAGTCTATGAGCTTATATAGCCCACGACATAAAATGCCAGAAGCAATAATCACATCGCCATTTGACAGATCATGAACTATACACCTGTCATCAACAAATTTCACAACCAAACCAATCTTGGCTAATGCAAAAACTGATAACAGGTTCTTCTTGATCCTTGGCACAAATAAAGCATTTGACAAAGTGAAAGAACTACCATCAGTCGTAGTCAAAATGATCTTACCAACTCCCATAACAGGATAAGAGGAGTTGTTGGTGCATGTAACAGCATTCCCTGTAGGGGTAGGCTCGAGTGAAGAGAAGAAACTACGCTGCAAGGTAATATGTTTGGTCGCCCCACTGTCAAAATACCAAACATTTGAGTCTACTACAGACATGCACTTCTCATGAGAAGATGGGTCAAAACTACAGACAGTAGTAAACGCCCATTCTTCTTCCTGCACAAAATTAGCAGACTCTGTTTTTGGTGTAGAGGCCTCTACAACAACCATTCCAACCTCTTTCTTCTTTGCCTCTTTAGCAGCTAGTTTTGGACAGTTATTTATGATATGATCATTCCCTTTATAGTACTTAAAAAATAATTTTTGCTTTTCTGATTTCTTCTCATCTTTATCTTCCTTCTTCGAATATGCAGAAATAGCAGATTTCTACTTACGAGTTGAAGAGCTCCATTTTCCTTTGCCCTTCTGACTAGCCAAGAAAGCTTGATCTGCAACTCGCATAATGGACCTATTCTGCCTGGACTGATCTTCCTGCAACAGAAGAGAGACTAACTCCTCAAATGATAAGGCATTTGGATTTCCTTTCATCACCAACCGAAGAGTAGAAGCAAAACTCTGATATGAATCAGGAAGGCCATTCAAAACGGTCTGCACAAGTAAGCTATCTGGTATAACCTCATCAGTAGAAATCAATTGTTCCTTCAAGTCTTTGATCTTCGTTAGGAAACTGTCCATAGAATCACGTTCATTCATGTGCTCACTCTCCAACTGTTTTCGGAGGTAAGCAACACGAGCCTCATTCCTAGCTTGGTACAATGTGGTAAGTGTATCCCAAGCATCCTTATCTCTTCTGCAAGAGCGAATGTGAGGAATAATGGCACGTTTGATAGACAAAGCTATCAATGCATGTGCCTGGGCAACTCTGCCATCCCAGCAAATCTGCTCTATAGTAGGTGCAACAGAAACCGTAGCATGAATAGGAATATGCAGAATATCATCATCTTCGACACCTTCTGCATCAGCTTCAGTACCTGCAGTTGTAAGAGTTGCAGGTGTGATAGGACGTTTTTTGACACCCTGCATAATGTTCCATAGTCCTTTTGCAACTAACACATGTTGCATCATATAAGCTGATAACGGGTAGTTGATACCATCCAACTTATCCTCAACATCCAACATACGGAATACATCACTGCTTTCAGCCATGGCCAGTGACTAAAATACCTTGATCCAGAAAATTGATTGTATCTCAAAAAGTTGAACAGAACTGCCCAGACAAATTCCGCTAGACCTATAGTAGACTTTGAGACGCTTATACTGGCGAACAAAAATTTGTATATACCTTTGGCACAAAAAGACAAAATAGTTTGTACAAGCACTACGATAGTGCGTTCGGAGGCCAAAACGAGCTCAAAAACATGCTAAGTATGCTCACCAAAATTCGTGGGATTATGAGGCTACAACCGAAGGAGTGTCGACGGCGCCCTAGATGAAGCGATGGCCTACTCTGATACCAATTGTTGGAGTTAGACATCTGCGGAAGCACGCGAATAGCACAAGGAAGAAGAAGAAGCTTGGAGCACAACACACAATACTGAATGTAATACTAGAGAATGTACAAAGATAAGTAGCCCATTAGGGCAATAGGCATATATACAAGCCGGGGGAAAAAAACCTCCTAAAGAGGGAAAAAAGTGCCCCGGTAGTCCTAGAGTGTTCACACACATCATACCTAAATATATCAACAATGTTCAGCCACATGTGGCTGGTAATTTCTAGCAATTTTGATAATTTTTGGCTAAAATGTTTTAGCCATGTTTGGCTGGAAATTCTCTGCATTTTTAGATCTATTTTGCTGAAATTTCTCAGCCCTTTGAGCCTCAATTGGCTGGTCTACATGGCCATAGTCAAGCGCACCATTGTGGAAAGAGTGTATCAAACACATCTTGTGAGGTAACTATTGGCTGTTTTTGCATTCAAGTAGAGGGAAAACTTAATTTTTAGCAAATACCACATCTCAACTCACAATAATTGTGTTTCTCAATAGATGGTACAAATGATATCCCTTACTTTCAACACTATAACCAACAACTATACATTTCTTTGCCTTGTCATCAAGTTTGTGACGTTGTTGTGATGGCACAAGAGCATATGCCAAACAACCAAACACACACATATGAATAACCATAAGCTTATGTCCATTCCAAGCCTCATAAGGAGTGATGACTCTCAATTCTTTTGTAGGGCAGCGATTCAACACATAATTTGCACACATGATTTCTTCCATCCAAAAGTTATCAGGAAGGCGCTTTCCTTTAATAGTACATCATGCCATTTCAAATATTGTTCTATTTTTTAACGATCGACAACACCATTTTGTTGAGGTGTATATGGCACCATACATTTGTTTCAAATTCCTCTTTCATGAAGAAAAGCATTAAACTCATGTGACCTATATTCACCACTAGGATCTGTGCATAGAGTGAAAAGCTTTTGTGAAGAAAAATTTTCAGCCATAGCTAAAAATTAATTGAAGCATATGTGAGTCACTTGCATCTATTTGCATGAATGTAGATGATGATGATGATGAGGTGGAACTATGCATTCGTGGTTTAGGAAGCTCATATAATCAATTTAGAACTTCTATTCAGACCTAGGAAAATGTTCTAAATTTTGGTGATCTGGTGTCAATGTTGATTATTGAAAAAAAGAATCTTAGTGAAGAATCAAACTTGCAAGGAAAACCTAGTTCTAAGTAGGTATTCTACTCTGGCAGAGGAAGAGGCATAGTTAGAGGTTTTTGGAAGTGGAAGAGGAAACAATAAACAAGACCAAGGTCAAGATCAGAATCATGCAAGAGATAGAGGACAATTTCAAGGCAAGGGGAGCCAAAAAGGCCACACAAAGTTCCAAAGAAATTATTCACGCAATGACAATAAAGGATGCTAGAATTGGGGTAAATTTGGACACTTTAAACCTGATTATAGGTCGAAGATTCAAAATAACAAAAGGCATAAAAAAAACTATGCATCCAAAAGTGCATATGATTCTAAGAGTTTGTTCATGGTCCAACATCACATGATGAATATGATGTCTATTGATGTTTCAAAATTGAATGGTAATGTCTGGTACATTGATTCAGGTGCTTCAAATCACATGATCTATCATGCAAAATGGTTTCGTAGTTTGCAAAAATTGCTAGTTCTTGGATATGTTGAAACAGGCCATGATAGATCACATCCTATCAAGCATACAACAAACATAGCACTATATATGAAAGGTGGGAAGTTAAAAAATCTTGTTGATGTTGCATGTTCCAAATATAACAAGGAATCTAGTTTTTGATGGACAAATGGTTGACCACAGATTACAAGTCAGGTTCAATGTTGATGGGTTATATGTAGAAGAGTAGAAGCAAGATGGAAGATTGATTTCCAAAGGAAACAAAGTGGGTAGGATATTCACCTTAACTCTAAAAATTCTTGAAATGAATGTAGCCATGTTTGCAAAAGGTGCAAGAGTGGTTTTGGTCATAGCCAATGAGTATACACTTTTTAGCTTTAGGGTTAAGCTTCCCTCTAATCTGTGAGGGAATGTGTGCATAAGCAATGCACCCAAATATTTTGCAATGATCCAATGAGGATCTCCTACCATTCCATGCTTCATAGGGTTTCACTCAATCCAAGGATTTGGATGTGAGCTTGTTAACCAAATATGTGCCTCTAGAAAGAGCCTCTATCCATAGGTAGTTGGGTAGCTTCTTCTCATTCAACATTGACCTTGCAGCTTCTACTATCAATATGTTCCTTCTTTCTTCCACTCCATTTCATTGAGGAGTGTATCTTGTTGTGACTTTTCTCTTTATACCTCTGCCCTATAAGAATAAATCAAATTCATGTGAAAAGTACTCACCACCTCCATCAAATCTGATCCTCTTAAAGCTTCTACCTGTCTAGTTCTCAACCAAAGTGAAATACTTTTTGAAACATGTAAATACTTCATCCTTATGCTTCATGAAGTAGAGAATTGTCCATCCACTATAATCATCTATAAATGAAACATAGTACCTTGAACCTAAGATTGATGGATCTTTTCTAGGACCCCACACAACAGTGTGTACAAGCTCCAAGTAGTCTTCATACATGTACCCCTTTCTATTGAATGGTTGCTTGTGAGCTTTGCCAAATTGGCATGCTCCACACTTGTATATCATGTGTTGCTTGGACACATTGGGGATGCCAATCACAGTCTGATCCCTATGTATTTGTTTTAGTGTTCTTTCTCCTATATGACCTAGGCTTTTATGCCATATCTCTAGTTCAGATAGAGTTTGATCTTTGTAGTTGAAGAGTGCTATGTTTTTGGTGTCTTGAATCTCAAATGTAAATAATCTACCAGATTCCTCACCTTTTGCAATCCTGTTTAAGCCTTGTTCAGGGTCTTCCACATATGCTCCATGCCTTGTGAATCTGACCTGTAAGCTTTCTCAACAATCTATCCAACACTAATTAGGTTTTTGGTTATATTTGGCACATATAAAACGTTACTTAAGAGGTTCATGTTACCATCAGAAGCTTTGACATTTCCAATTTTCTTAATAGACTGTCTAGTGTCATCACCTCTCTGCACTTCATGCTTCCCTTTGGGTTCTTCAAGGTCAGATAACAATGCGACATTTCTAGCCACATGATTGGAACAACCTGAATCAATATAGAAAAGATGCTAATCATCTTTACCTTGCTTGGATGTCATGTTCATGATGAGAAGAGCCTCTTCTTGGTCTTCTATGTAATTGTTATAATCTTTTCTTCCTCTGAAACCACCTTGATAATTGTTGTTCTTATAGCCCTCATTGTAGTTGTGATTGTTATTGTTTCTGCCATTGTTGAATCTACCTCTGGATTGTCCATAGCTCCCTCTATGGAAGCCTCTTCCCCTTTGATTCCTTATTTTTTTGAAACATTCTTCTGTGGCGGAGTTGGTAAGGCCACAAATGTTGCAAGCTGGAGTGTTGTATGATCTCCATCTAACTTGCTTTCCTCCTCTACCCATTCCTCTAGTACCTCTTCCTCTACCTATGTAGTTAACTTGAGAGGTACTAGCCTCCTCTTCATTCTTCTTGCTTTTACCTTTATCCTTACTTTTATTCTTATCTATATAAAGGCAAAAAGATTGGTTGCCTCTAGAGTTGTCACCATTCTTGTTGAGCTTTGTCTCATGGGTGAAGAGTTGCCCCATCAAGGTGTTGAGGTCAAGTATCTGCACATCCGTATAAAGGTACATTGTTGTGGTGAAGGACTCCCACTTATCATGAGATTTGATGCCATTGATGATCTCACTTACTATGAGCTCTTCTTTTATCTCCTGTCTAATGCTTGCAAGCTAGTCATCCACATCCTTCATCTTGGTTACATAATCAGCCACACTTTTCTTTGGTTGCTTCTTTAGGTTTGTAAACTCCATCCATAGCTGGTTCTTCCTAGCTCTTGTATTTGATGTGAAATATGATGAGAGTACTTCCCAAGTCTCTTGGGAGGTCTTGCAATTCCTAATGTGAGGTAATAAGAAATCAAATATTGCGTTCAGTAGATAAGACCTAGCAAGAGCATCCTTCGCACACCATGTGGTCAACCTTTCTTGCTCTTCCCTTGTGGGTTGATGCTTGCTCTTGAATGTTGGAATCTCTTCATCTCCTGAGAGATATCCATATATACTTCTTCCTTGAAGGTAGGCTTGCATCCTTAGGGACCATGCTCAGTAGTTGCTTCTATCCAATTTGTCAATGAATGATGGAAATCCATCTCCCATCTTCCTTGTTGTTGCTCTGATACCACTGTTGGAGGACATTGTGGATAGTCTTTAAAGATGAAGTGGTGTTGCTTTAGCCTGCTTCACAGCAGCCAAGAACATATGCTGGAGAGTGTAGTGGGCCTTTTTAGATAGCTAATGATCATAAATAATTACCTTTGTTATTTGGAATATGATCCACTAATCAATGGATCAAAACAGATAGGTAGAAATTTGATCCAAGGTCATAGACTTATTATTTTTGCATCTACACTTGTTTAGTAATTTGAAGAGCACTCTGAGCACACTAGCAATTAGGCTAATTCCTTTTAGTTATGTCTAATTAACTTAGACAGCTACCAATCATGAGTGATTTCAACAAAAATGATGAACTACACGCTGAGTATGATGTTTAGCAAAGTGTAGAACTGCTCTGACATTTTTAGGATGCATGAGTCAATAGACCAGAGAGCAATGAAGTGAATATATCTCACGATTCACAGACGTAATGATAATATGATTTTGTAGATATAAAGTGGATAGTATATTGAATCTATGATGCTTTAAATCATGAAAAATGACCAATCACACACTGAGAACAAGATCTAAGAAGATCACTCTATTGATGTATTCATGGTAGAGAAGTGAAGTAAAGATGTAATGAGAATGCTGTTGGAACAAAGCAATCAAAAATTGATGTTGACAAACAGCTTGAAGCAAGTCAATGATGAATTTGAAGTTCAAGAAGTCATTTGAGAAAGTGAAGATATTTTAGAATGATAGCTTGTATATATATGTACATTACACTTGGAAAATCTTGTAATCTAAGTATAGATAATCCTCAGGATGATAAGGAGTAATGTAATAGATGCGGGATAAGTCTAGAACCATATGCATATAAGTCAATGATGTAAAGAAATACATGAGAGAGTCATTAGAAGACAAGTGTCATAGAGATAGATGTGAAGAGAGTCATCTTCAAATAATAGCGACGAGAATTTTGTATATTTCACTCAGTCTGATCATGTGGATTAGAAATCCTTTTGTAAACATCTAATCTAGAAGCTAATAAAGCTATGTTCAAAGTTTCATGGTCTAATTCTTTTCATGTTGTGAGTATGATCAATAGGAACATTTGTATGTAAAGTCTGCAGGTAGACCTCTTAGAGTCATGCATTTTTTTGTGTCAATGTTTTGCTTAGATCTTAGTGCACAGTGTAAAGTTTTTGATAAGTGAACATTCAAAATCTAAGTTACAAGCTAATGAAGCTATGGCTAAAAGCATTTAGCAAAACGGGATCTGTGCTCTGAGAAATCAACCTTAGAAGTTACCTATGTCAAAGTCATCTGTCCAGGAGGACAATTTCTGACATACTTTTGATCTTAAGGATCAAATTAAAGTTTTAATGATTCTTTTGAAGGAATAATGGTTGATATGATTGCCCAAAGCTAATGTGGAGATATGTGCATCCTTGGTTTGAAGAAATCTGAAGATATGTGCAAGTAATGAAATCAATCTTTGAAGTAGACTATTGAAGGATGAAGAATTTCACTCAGAGAAGTGATAGTTGAAAGTTTTGGTAAATGAAGATAACATTTGTGTAAAGTTTGGTCCATAACTGATATAGAGGTGATCCTAAATCAGTATAGATCAAACCTTTGGAGATTTAGAGGTCTCCAGCAGTGGTATCAGAGCAAAAGGTGCAATATAAGTGAAGTAAAAGCATTGAAAGTCCCGACTGTTGCAGATATTGAAGTTCCTTCTAATTGAAGGTGGACAAAGTCAAATTCTTGAAGATAACTTGCAGAAGTACAAAGTACGAGTTCAAAGAATCAAGAAGGTTTAAAATATTCATATCAAAGGTACATTCTATTATCATAAATCATAGTAATTGCAGACACAGAAGATCAAAGATGGGAGAAAGCTTGTAGATTGATAAGCTAGATAGGGAGAACTATCCAGCTTGGTCCATGAGGATAGAGGCACACCTCATGAGCAAAGACTTGATGGCATTTATCACAGGAGAAGAAGAAAAGCCTAAGTTTGGAGATCCTAGTATTCCAAATAGGGAAGAACTTGCAGGTTTGAAGAATTGGATGAGAAAGGATGCTCAAGCTAGGAGCATCATTTACATGGTTGCAAATGATTATCTTCTACCTCACATAAGAGGATTAGAAATTGCAACAAATGTGTGGAGTGATTTGGAAGAGCATTTCCAAAACACAACCAAGTCAAGGAAGTCCCTCATTATGGGAAGAATTCACAACTTTCAAGAAGAAGAGTTCACAATCAATTTTTGATTATGTGGCAAGAATGAAGGATATTGCAGATAGCTTGGGAGCAGTAGATGAAGACATTGAAGAGGATAAGTTGGTAAGGCAAATACTTACAATTATGAGAGGAGATGAGAAGTGGAAGCCTTTCATATTGTCCATAGAATTGTCACTAGATCACTTTACTCCTGATCTTAATCAATTGCTAGGACACATGCTAAGTTTTGAGCAAGATATTAAGGGAGACAATGATAGGAGTGCAAGTCAAGCTATGTAATCCAAGGACAAGAAAAAGAATGGCAAAGGGAAGCAGTCAACTGATGATGAAGGAACTTCAAGTCAAGCTAACTTTACAAACGGAAAGATGAACTACAGAGGTAAAGGAAGAGGAGGTAAGAACAAAGATAATACTAAAGCTTGTTGGATTTGTGGCAGAACCAATCATTTGGCAAATGATTGTTGGTATAACAATCAAAATGGTGGAACTAATAACCATAGCTTCAATCAAAGAGGTAGAGGAGGCAGAAATCAAAGAGGCAACTTCAGAGGAAGAGGTGGTAGGACATCATATACTAGAGGAGGTGGAAGAAGTTTTCAATCTCAGTCCTACAACAACAATTATTATAATTATGCATCAGATAAGAAGGATGACATGACTCTCATCTTGAATGCAACTCATGAAGCAGTAGGAGAAGATCAAAGGGTGTTCTATATTGACTCAGGATGTAGCAATCATCTGAGTGGCAATATATCATTGATGACTGATATGGAAGCAAAGTTGAATGGACATACAGTTCAAACAGGTGACGACACCAAGCATAAAGTGGAGAGCATTGGATTAGTGAAGACAAAGAGTGGAAGTACACTCTTGAGCAAGGTACTTTATGTTCCTACTATTCCTAAAAACTTGATAAGTGTAGGGCAAATTGTGGAGAAGGGATATGAAGTCGAGTTCACAAATGATGGTGTTTTTGTGCAAGATCCAAATCAGGGATATAGAAATATCATTGTAGGTAAAAAGGAAGGAAGGTTGTTTACTCTCAAAGTCCAAGGTAATGTGGGGCATGCTTTATTTACTTATGGAAGTCAAAAGATGTCTGAGTTAGACCTATGGCATAAAAGGCTAGGTCATTTCAATGAGAGAGCCATAAAGGAAATGTCAAAGAATGATGTGGTGCTTGGTGTGCCAAATGTTGAAGGTCAACACATGGTGTACAAGTGTGAAGCTTGTCAATTAGGTAAAGCACACAAAAGTTCATACAATAAATTAGGGTACAAGTATTCAAATATGCTTGAATTGGTTCATACAGATGTGTGGGGTCCTTCAAGGGACTAGATTATAAATGGATCCAGATATTATGTGTTGTTTGTTGATGATGCAACCAAATGGATTACTTTATATGTAATTAACGACAAATCAGAAGTGTTCAAGACATTCAAGCATTATCATGCTTATGCAGAAAGGATTACAGGACGAAAGCTCAAGAGGTTGAGATCAGATGGAGGGGGAGATTATTTCTCTAAAGAGTTTGATTATTATTTGTGGAATGCAGGTATAAAAGGAGAAGTAACTTGCAGGTACTCCCCTCAACAGAATGGAGTTGCAGAAAGAAGAAATAGAACTCTTGTAGAGTTTGCAAGAGCAATGATGAAAGAAAAGAATTGTCCAAGTTACTTATGGGGAGAAGCTATCGACATTGTAACATACCTTGTGAATAGGTTACCTTGTAAAGCTTTGGATGGAAGAACACCTTATGAAGCATGGTGGGGTAAGAGACCTACTCTTGATCATTGTAAAGTATTTGGATGTTTAGCATATGCTTATGTTCCTTCACAATTGGGACATAAGCTAGAACCCAAAGCAGAGAAGTATGTGTTTACTGGGTATGATGATAGACAGATGGGTTACAGATTGTGGAGTCCATCCACAAAGCAATTTCTTGTTACCAAAGATGTTACATTTGATGAGCAAAATACGTGGCATACACGGTCAACAAATGATTATGTTGATGTTAAAGAAATACAAAGGAAAGGGAAGACAAAAGTAAGTGTGTATGAAGAAGATATTGATGATGTTGATTATAAAAGTAAATTGCAGGACAATGTTGAAGATGGGCCAAGATTTGATCCAAAATCAAATGTGCCTGAGACTTCAAGAAGTGCAGAGGTCAGAAGATCCTTGAGAGAAAGAAAAGAACCTATCATGTATAACTATGATACATCTTTCCTAACAACAAAAGATTATGCTTACATTGCGAAGACAGAAGAGGATCCAATCACATATGAAGAAGCTAGAGGTAAACAGAATTGGGAGAAGGCAATGCAAGAAGAGTATGATGCTCTATTTGAAAATGAAACATGGGAATTGGTGCCAAGACCAAAGAATCAGAAGGTCATTGGATGTAAGTGGGTGTATACAATTAGATCATTGATTGCTACTTGTAAAGGATGGAAGTTATCACAATTAGATGTGAAAAATGCATTTTTGAATGGATACATTGCAGATGAAGTGTCAATGGAGCAACCAGAAGGCTTCATGGATTTAGTTGGATCAGATTATGTGTGTAAGCTCAAGAGAGCTTTGTATGGTTTGAAGCAGGCCCCAAGAGCATGGAATTATAGGCTTGTTAAGTTCTTGAATAAATGTGGATTTCAAGCATCAAAGGCAGATAGTAGCTTGCTAGTGAAGGCAAGTGAAAATAGACACATATACATGTGTATTTATGTTGATGATATTATTGTCACAGGTACAGATGCTCAAGGAATCAAGAAGAAATAAATAGAGAAGGAGTTTAAGATAAGTGATTTGGGAAACTTATCTTATTTCTTAGGAATGCAGATTGTGTATACTCAACATGGAGTATATGTTACACAAGAGAGATACTTGAAGAATCTTCTAGTCAAGTTCAATATGGAAGATTGCAAGTCTTCAACCACACCATTGGAGGTAAATCATAAATTGAGCAGATATGGAGGTGACGATTTTAATGACATGCAGAAATATCAGAGTTTGGTAGGTAGTTTAATCTATGCTACCTTGACAAGGCCAGATCTATCATATGCAGTAGGTGTGTTATCACAATTTATGCATTGTCCAAAGAAGACTCATTGGATTGCAACTCAAAGGGTACTCAGATATATCAAAGGAACTCTAAGTGAAGGCTTGTATTATGGATTTACTTCTGATACAAGAATCAAATTCTTTAGTGATGCAGATTGGGTAGGTGATTCAGATGATAGAAGATCTACTCATGGGTATCTCTGTTACATTGGAGATAAATTAGTTTCTTGGTGCTCAAAGAAGCAACATACAGTTGCTTTGTCATCCACAGAAGCTGAGTGTAAAGGAATCATAGAGGCTGCAAAAGAAGTGATATGGTTAAAGACCTTGTTGAAGAGTTTTGGAACTGATCAAAGTACTCCAATTATTTTTGGAGACAATATGAGTTCATTGTATTTGGTAGTTAACACTATTTTTCATGCCAGGACTAAGCATATAGAGATTCAGTATGATTTATTGAGGGAAAAGGTACTTGATAAAGAGATTGAAGTGTTGTATACTCCAACAAAAGAACAAGTTGCAGATATGTTAACAAAAAGCTTGGATGGACCTAAGCTATAGAGATTCAAAGAGATGGCAGGAGTAAAGAAGAATGGAATAATCACAAGTAGTGATTGAGGGGGGAGCTTTTGGAACAAAGCAATCACAAATTGATGTTTACAAAGAGCTTGAAGCAAGTCAATGATTAGGTTGAAGTTCAAGAAGTCATTTGAGAAAGTGAAGAGATTTTAGAATGATAGCTTGTATACATATGTACATTACAGTTGGAAAATCTTGTAATCTAAGTATAGATAATCCTTAGGATGATAAGGAGTAATGTAATAGATGTAGGATAAGTCTAGAACCATATGTATATAAGTCAATGATGGAAAGAAATACATGAAAGAGTCATTAGAAGACAAGTGTCATAGAGATAGATGTGAAGGGAGTCATCTTCAGAAAATAGCGACGAGTATTTTGTAGATTTCTCTCAGTCTGATCATGTGGATCAGAAATTCTTTTGTACACATCTAATCTAGAAGTTAATGAAGCTATGTTCAAAGTTTCATGGTCTAATTCTTTTCATGTTGTGAGTATGATCAATAGGAACATTTGTATGTAAAGTCTGTAGGTAGACCTCTCAGAGTCGTGCATTTTTTTGTGTTAATGTTTTGATTAGATCTTAGTGCACAGTGTAAAGTTTTTTATAGCTGAACATTCAAAATCTAAGTTAGAAGCTAAGGAAGCTACGGCTAAATGCATTTAGCAAAACGAGATCTGTGCTATAAGAAATCAACCTTAGAAGTTACCTATGTCAAAGTCGTCTATCCAAGAGGATAGTCTTTTGATCTTAAGGATCAAATTAAAGTTTTAATGATTCTTTTGAAGGAATAATGGTTGATATGATTGCGCAAAGGTAATGTGGAGATATGTGCATCATTGGTTTGAGGAAATCTGAAGATATGTGCAAGTAATGAAATCAATCTTTGAAGCAGACTATTGAAGGATGAAGAATTTCACTCAAAGAAGTGACAGTTGAAAGTTTTGGTAAATGAAGATAACATTTGTGTAACGTTTGGTCCATAACTGATATAGGGGTGATCTTAAATCAGTATAGATCAAACCTTTGGAGATTTAGAGGTCTCCAACAAATGCATGTATTAGATCATATACAAATACAATGTCATTGGAAATAATCTATTGCTCAATGTGAGGGAAGTAATTGAGCTATAGAATGAGCTCTCAATTCACAATTTATCCCTTCCAAAATGATCTCCAACAGTCTAGATATCATGCGGGTCATTTGGTCCTCTTTTTATAGTTGATTTTGGAGCCAATCTTTTGAATTAAAATTCAAAAGTCCACTTAAAAGGAAATCATAAACTATAGGATATTCTCTCATCAATCATCTACCAAATGAATTGAAATTTTATGCTTACTAACTCCATGTGGAAGTAAAGTGCTTTTACATGGGTAAATGTATTTGATTTTACGTTCATCATATTTGGATCATTAATCTATGAGCTACATCAATTTGAAGTGACCTATGTATGCAGGTAGAGTATTCCTGAGAAGTCAGAATGACACCCCAATGTTCCTAAATTGATTATCTCAGTATATTCCATTAAAATTCATGAAATTGTTTGCTTTAGGTTCATCATATATTGAATTGAATGTGTTCAAAGTATCTTTTATCAATCCTTAGTAGGTTGTGAGCTCTGAGTGAAATTCCATAGTACTTTTCATCCTAAAGTAGTAAGTTTTTTATCATCTGTTGTGTGTCAAGTCATCTTCTTTGGTGAATCAGTTTGAGATTGATTTTCCAAAGTACTAAGGAGAGATTAATGTATCATTAGCAAGCTCAAGGTGTCTACTTAGCATCTCTGGAGTTACTTTGGCAGGCGTAGAGCAGGTTTTTGCAACGCTAGACTCGTCCTTGGAGTCTATGCACCATCTCCTCTCATAGTGGTATCAGAGCATAGTTGAATAAACATGAGAGACGGTTTTCCCTCTACCATTGACCAATTGGATAGGAATAACTACACAGCCTAGTCTCTACTGATGGAGGCCTATGTTCAAGGAAGAAATCTCTTCAGATACATATCTGAAGATGAAGTAATGCCAACAATGAGAAGTAAAGAGCAATTATCGCATGAAGAGCAAGAGAAACTTACAACTTGGTGTTCAAAGGATGCATTAGTCATGTCCTATTTTCTAAAATCAATCTTTGATTTTCTCTTACCTCATGTGAAAGGATGCAAGACCTCAAGGGAGACCTAGAATGCACTTGTTGCCTTCTTCTCTTGGAATATTAGAGCAAGGAAGAATCAGTTATGGATGGAGTTTACTACATTGAAGAAAAGCCCCAAGCAAAGTGTGATTGATTATGTCACAAAGATGAATGATATCTTTGATCAATTAGGAAGCATTGGACAGGTGATTGAAGAAGAAAAAATCATAAGACAAATCATCAATGGCATTAAAGTTGATGACAAATGGGAATCCTTCACAACTCCCATGGATGTATACATGGACATGCAAGTACTTGATCTTAACACCCTGATGGGCTAAGACTTCACACATGAAGCAAAGCTAAAAAAAAATGGTGAATCCTCAAGAGGTAATCAATATTCTATCCTATGCTATGATAAACCTAAATCTAAGGATAAGTCAAAGTCCAAGAAGAATGAAGAAGAAGGAAGTTCTTTCCAAGCTACCTTCATAGGTAGAGGAAAAGCTATAGAGGAGGAAAGCAGGGCAGGGGGAGACCTCAAACATCTCAACCTTGCAACATATGTGGTTATTCTAATCACACTACTGAAGAGTGTTACAGGAATCCAAGAAATTCTAGAGGAAGAGGATTCAATAGAGGTGGCTATGGATCAAATAGAGGAAAATACAATGGAGGATACAACAACTATCACAACAACAATAACAACTATCAAAGTGGATATAGAGGAAGGAAGGACTAAAACAATTATACTGAGGATCAAAGTCAAGAAGACTCACTTCTTCTCATGAACCTATCATTGAAGCAGGGTAAGGATGATGATCATGTTTTTTTACATTGACTCAGGATGCTCCAATCATGTATCAAGAAATGTAGCATTGCTCTCTCACTTAGAGGATCCCAAAAACAAACATGAAGTGCAGGCAAGTGATGATACAAGGCACTCAATTGAAAAGATAGGTAGTTTCAAAACATAAGATGGAAATATGAATCTTCTAAGCAAGGTAGTGTATGTACATACAATAACCAAAAACTTAATAAGTGGTGGATAAATTGTGGAGAAGGGATTGCAGGTCAGATTCACAAGACATGGAGCCTATTTGGAAGACCCAAAGCAAGGATTCAGAAGGATAGCTAAAGGAGAAAAGACAGGAAGACTCTTCACATTTTAAGTGGAAGACACCAAGAACATAGAATTATTTAGCTATAGATCTCAAACACTCTTTGAGTTAGAGGTATGACATAAAAGGCTAGCTCATATTGGTAAAAGAACTTTGAAACAAATATGCAGGGATCAAAGTGTACTTGGATTGCCCAAGATCACAAAGAAAAATATGATCTACAAGTGTGGAGCTTGACAATTTGGCAAGGCACATAGACAACCCTTCAATAAGAAAGGCTACATTCATCAAGTGCCATTGGATCATGTACACATAGATGTGTGGGGTCCAAATAAAGAACCTTCCATTTCAAGTTCAAAATATTATGTATCTTTTATTGATGATTGTAGTAGGTGGACCGTCCTATATTTTATGAAACATAAAGATGAAGTGTTCAATTGTTTCAAAAGATATCTTGCACATGTAGAGAACCAAACAAGAAGATGTCTCAAGAGACTTAGATCAGATGATGGTGCAGAATACTTCTCAAATGAAATTGTTGGTTTCCTTCAAGAAAGAGGCATCAAAAGAGAGGTAACAACTAGGTACACTCCTAAACTCAATCAAGTAGTAGAAAGCAGAAACAAGACTATAGTTGAAGCAGCTAGATCTATGCTAAATGAAAAAAACCTACCTAATTACCTTTGGGTGGAGGTTGTATCAAAAGCCACATACCTTGTAAACAAACTTCCATCTAAGTCTTTAGAAGGTATGTAATAAAGTAAGTCTACGACCTAAGGGTCCGATTGATTCAGATGGATCTGAAATCAGACACTGTTTGGTCATCCGTATGTGTGACCAAAGATCTCTATTCTAGACTTACTAGAAGGTCATTTACTCTTGTAACCAAGTAATCCACTTAGCCTAGTGGTTAAGACTCAAGGGTGTGACAGAGGAGGTCTTGGGTTCAAACCCCATAGGGTACATGGGGAGAGTGTTTTGCCCAAAGAGCTCTAGAACCTTCTAGAAGCATCCACTTGAGTTAAGTCTGGGTAACTGGAACACTTGGCGCACATGTAGTTGTCACGAGGAAGAAGATAAGGAAGAGAGCTCACACACACACTCTCACTATCAAGGAGAAGCACACACACAAATTGAGACAGGGAAGAATGATCTTCTTCTTCTTCTTCTTCTATTACATAAAAGGAATGTACAAGAATGACCTAAAAACAAGAATACAACAAGTGCAATATATAAAGACCAGTACATAAGGAAAAACCTAATGTCCGCGAATGAGTGAGCTGGCAAGAAACAAATGTGCCATCACTCTCGGTAGATAAATCTAACAAAGCTCAATGAAGTATCCCTAACATATACCGGCGTGACCACTATACATGTCAGAGAAACAAAAAATTGGTACGTGTCATCCTGGATCATCACATGTTGAGCTTGATATCTCAACACTCCCCCTCAAGCTCAATGCCATATCCTGTAATCCAAGCATCTTCCAAAACTTCTTCAACTTCTCAGCTCCAAGTGCTTTGGTGAAAATATCAGCAACCTGCTCATCTGTTCTCACATAAACAAGATCAATATCACCTGCTAATACCTTCTCTATGATGAAGTGATAATGTACCTCGATATGCTTTGTTCTAGCATGGAAAACAGGGTTCTGTGCTAACTGTATGCTGCTAAGATTATCACAATAGATAGTGATAGGCTTTTGCACTTCCACACCTAAATCTGCAAGTAACATCTCCAGCCATGATGCTCACTGTAAGAAAATAACAGCACAGCGGAATAGACCTGTAGACAGAGTTGAGAGAAAAACGCAGACAAAGATAGACGCAGACTGAGAGGTAGAGAACTCAAATTCTCAGATTGCAAAGCATAATGCAGTTACAATGATGGTGCTGTCCACCCGTGCGCTCCCACTGTGGAGCTTAGATGGCGATCTAGACAGACTCTAGATGAAGGGCTTACTAGTGCGCAATGCTATATAAATCTCAACCTGGGCTGTGCTTATATAGCTTTTACAAGGCGATTCGGTATAGATAAACGTAGTCGGGAGATACAAATTAGTCGGTAAAATATATGATCCGACAATATCTCCACAACCAGAAGTCCTACCGTCTCGGCCCTACGGGCCGGGGGGATAGGCCCCCCGGACCCCGCAGAAGGGGGCAAGCCCCCCTCTGCACTCCCCCCATTAAGGTTCTATGGGGAAACCGCGCGACGCCACAGGGCCTTTATTTTCACCTTAAATGATAACCCAATGGCCTGGAAGTTTATGCCCTACCTAACCTGACGGCTAGGCTCACAAAGATCATCTATAACCATCAACGGTCACACATAGACCTCATCTAACTTGGAAGTTAGGGTTCCACAAATGTCCGGGCTCTCATAATGGCTTCTCCTCATAATGGGGGCCTTACAACTTAGAGCACCATGGATCATTTGTGGTCACATGAGGGTGGAGTATTGAGCATATCTAACACTCACATGATGCCATTGCACCACCTCTATACTCAGCCTCTGTACTCGACAAAGCAACAGTGGGTTGCTTCTTACTGCTCCATGTAATAGTTGCACCTCTAAGTGAGAAAAGAAAGCCACTAGTAGATCTTCTATCTGGAGTACTACCAGCCCAATCTGCATCGGTGTATCCATGAACCTACAAATCTACACCAGCTTCGTAAAACAATGCATAATCCAAAGTAGCACTCACATAATGTAGCGCCTCAGAGCATCCAAATTTTGCTTCCTCAGAACCTGCATAAACTGACTTTCAAGTCCAACAGTGTAGCTTAAATCAGGCCTTGTAATTGTAAGATATATAAGACTTCCCACAATTTTCCTGTACATAGTAGCATTTTCCAATGCTTCATCTGATGTAGTATCCAATTTCAAATTCTTATCTAAAGGCATAGAAATTGGTTTACAATCAGCCATACCATACTTTTGCAGCATATTCAAGGCATATTGCCTTTGCGACATCCATATACCTGTTTCTGTGTGTATAAACTCAATGCCCAAGAAATAGCGCAACTTACCAAGATCTTTCATGTCGAATTCCTGCATAAGAAGTTTCTTTACCTCTTTGATGCTCTCTTCATTATCACCACCTACAATCAGGTCATCAACATAAATAGCCACAATAGTGATGCCATCATCAGCCTTCTTTGCATATAGTGAGTGATCTGCATCACACATAGAAAACCCAATGCTCGTTAAGTAATCAGCAATCCTTGCATGCCATGCACGCGGAGCTTGCTTCAGCCCATACAAAGCCTTTTGCAACCTACAAACATATTTTGGATGCTTTGAATCTTCATATCCTTGTGGCTGGTCCATATATTCTTCTTCCTGTAACTCATCATGTAGGAAAGCATTCTTCACATCCATCTGATGCAAAGTCCATCCTTTTGTTGTGGCTAATGCAACAAGTGTCCTAACAGTAGATATTTTAGCTACAGGGCTGAATGTTTCCTCATAATCAATGCCATATGTCTGTGCATATCCTTTAGCTACCAATCGTGCTTTACACCTGCTTATGCTACCATCAGCATTATGCTTTACCTTGTAAACCCATTTACAGCCTATGGGTTTCTTTCCTTGCGGCAATGGAACCAGCTTCCATGTATCATTTCCATAAAGTGCAGCCATCTCCTCATCCATAGCTTTTTCCCAATCTGCATTACCAATTGCATCTTCAAAACAAGAAGGTTCAGCATCTTGTATTACCTTTGTCATGTAGGCACAATGGCGAGCCATGTAACTATCATATGTCAATCGTTGCACTGAATTACGCATCCTCCTAGATCTTCTTGGTCCTGGGTCACTTCTCCTTGTATCATCTGCATGTGCCCTTCTTACTCCTAGAGTCTTCACAGAGGGCAATCCAAGTTCCTCATCAAGATCTTTTTTGAACCGCTTAAATCTCAATCAACGTCTTCAAAACCTGCACATGTTTTATGACCAGCAGCAAGCTTTTCTTTACCTTTCTTGGATGTATTTGATGAATTTGCTGGACTGAAATTCCCACGTAATCTTCCACTCCATGGATTTGAGTTGGAACTATTGCTTGGTGATGCATCTGGCCCACTCAAAACCAGATATTCTGCACTTGATTTTTCAGCATTTTCATTGTCATTTGGTTCAAGACTCAGTTCTTCTTTGGCATCTACATAGAAGCTTGACATTTCATCAAATACCACATCTCTGCTCACCTTTACTTGTCGTGTGAGTGGGTTATAACATTTATATCCCTTTTGCTCAAGGGAGTATCCAATGAAGACACACTTTTTTGCTTTTGGATCAAGCTTCGTCCTCAATTCATCAGGGACATGTACATATGCAATACAGCCAAAAACTTTCAGATGTGATAAGTTTGGCTTTTTACGTGTAAACTTCTCTTCAGGTGTAACTTGATGTACAACAGCAGTCAAAGTTCTGTTCATGATGTATACAGCAGTATGCACAGCTTCTGCCCAATAACAATGAGGCATATTCTTCTCAGCCATTAAGGCTCTTGCTATTTCTGCAATATGTCTGTTTTTGCATTCAGCAACACCATTCTGTTGTGGTGTGTACCTGCATGAAAACTGACACCGAATTCCATGATTTTTTAGAAAATTGTTGAACTCATTTGACATGTATTCACCTCCTCCATCAGATCTTAATGTCTGAATGTACTTCCCTGTCTGCTTTTCCACCATAACTTTAAAATTCTAGAAGTGAGTAAACACCTCGCTCTTCTCTTTCATGAAATATACCCATACTTTGCGTGTATGGTCATCAATGAAAGTAACATAAAACCTGCAACCACCCATAGATGTGGTCTTTGCTGGACCCCAAACATCTGTATGTACTACTTCTAGTACATTCTCACTAACATGCTTGTCATGTGGAAATGATGCTCTTGACTGTTTACCAAATTGACATGCTGCACATACCTTTTGCATTTCTGCAACTTTGAAATTTGGTAGTCCATGGACAATCTCCTTTGACTGCATCAATTTCAGCCTTTGCAAGTTTGCATGTCCAATCCGTTTGTGCCATATCTCTATATCTGCAATAACTCCTACACCTTTTGCAAACATGGTTGCATTCATTTTAGGAATCTTCACATTTAAGGTGAACATCCTACCCACTTTGTTTCCTTTGACAACCAATCGTCCATCCTGCTTGTACTCTTCTACATATAATCCATCAGCATTGAACCTGACTTATAATCCCTGGTCAACCATTTGTCCAACAAAAACCAGATTCTTTGTTATATTTGGAACATGCAGCACATCAGCGAGATGTTTTACCTTTTCGTCCTCCATAGACAATGCTATGTTTCCTGTATGCTCAATAGGATGTGATGTATCATCACTTGTTTCAACATATCCAGGAACTGGCATTTTCTGCAAACTACTAAACCATTCTGCATGACTGGTCATGTGATTTGAAGCACCTGAATCAACATACCAGACATTATCATTCGATTTTGAAACACCAGCAGACATCGTATTCATCATGTGATGTTGAACCATAAACAGCTTCTCAGAATCATCTGCACTTGTGGATGCATAGTTGTTTTGTTGCCTTCTGTTATTTTGATTCTTCAACCTG
The DNA here is from genome assembly GCA_020310875.1 of Ceratopteris richardii. Classification (NCBI taxonomy): domain Eukaryota; kingdom Viridiplantae; phylum Streptophyta; class Polypodiopsida; order Polypodiales; family Pteridaceae; genus Ceratopteris; species Ceratopteris richardii. Next base: position 56,318,659 of record CM035427.1, on the reverse strand, counting down.
CAATCACGTTCAAAGTGTCCAGGTTTACCACAATTCCATCATCCTTTACTATCATTACATTAATCATTTCTTTGGAAATTTCTGCAACCTCTTTGACTCCCCCTGCCTCGAAACTGTCCTCTTCCTCCTGCATGATTCTGTTGTTGACCTTGGTCTTGGTTATTGTTTCCTCTTCCACTTCCAAAACCTCTACCTCTATCTCTTCCTCTGCCAGAGTGGAATACCTGCTCAGAACTGGGCTTTCCTTGGGAGTTTGAATCCTCACCAAGATTCTTTTCTTCAATAATCAGCATAGATACCAAATCAGCAAAATTTGGAATATTTTCCCTGGTCTATATAGAAGTTCTGAATTGTTTATATGCAGCTCCTAAACCACGAAGGCACACTTCCACCTTATCATCATCATCTACATTCACGCCAATAGATGCAAGTGACTCACATATGCTTTTGATTTTTCAAGTGTAGTCACTTATCGACATGCTGTTTTTCTCCAATGTATGCAACTCGTTCTTGAGTTGCAACTTTCGTGCCTTTGTATTGGTCTCTTACAAAGTGACCAAACTGTTCCAAGCCTCTTTTGGAGTCTTGGAATCTTGTATGTGTCCAATCATGCTATCCTGTATGCTAACAGATAGCCAATACATTACCTTTCGTGCTCCTTGATTCCATTCCTCATATGCTCTTAACTGTTCTGCAGTATGATTCCTTTCTGGTAACTGCGGAGCATTTTCATTCTCTCCTTCGATGTACTTCTAGTAGCCTTTTCCCATCAGGAAATTTGTCATTCTGAATCTCTAAGCATGGAAGTTGTTCTTGTCTAGCTTATCACTCATAAGCTCACTCATTCCATCTGCGTTTGCCATTTCTGCAACAATTCACAACACCGCAACACACTACAAGCAGCACTTCTGCTTGAACACTGTCGCACTATGACGTGACAGTTCGATCTCAGAAAAACACAATTTCAACAGTACACGGAATCACTTGAAATTCTGGATCTGGAATATATGATTGTCGCCGAACACAACGCAAGTTACAATTTTTGAAACTGACCTGGTTTTTCTATGGGCCCCACCTTGCGGGCTCGAAACGGAGGTCGAGATGGCTCTGAAACTTCGATCTGACGAAAACAAGTGACCCTAAAGGGATAACTCTCGAAAATATTTTGAGGTCTTCTACCTTCACGCCGATTTTCGTAGCAAACGGAGGCCGTTTGTGAAATCGCGTTTTCTGGAGGCCTTGCCGCGTAGTCTTCATCATCGCCTTCTCCACGAGCTCTCTACAGCCACGCTGGCTCTGATACCATGTCACGAGGAAGAAGATAAGGAAGAGAGCTCACACACACACTCTCACTATCAAGGAGAAGCACACACACAAATTGAGACAGGGAAGAATGATCTTCTTCTTCTTCTTCTTCTTCTTCTTCTTCTTCTTCTATTACATAAAAGGAATGTACAAGAATGACCTAAAAACAAGAATACAACAAGTGCAATATATAAAGACCAGTACATAAGGAAAAACCTAATGTCCGCAAATGAGTGAGCCGGCAAGAAACAAATGTGCAATCACTCTTGGTAGATAAATCTAATAAAGCTCAATGAAGTATCCCTGACATATATCGGTGTGACCACTATACATGTCAGAGAAACGAAAAACTGGTACGTGTCATCCTGGATCATCACATGTTGAGCTTGATATCTCAACAGTAGTTACATGGCTGACACTTGGATGATTAGAATCCACATGCCTAAGAAGGCAGACCCCTGGAGAGAGCTATATATAGATGCATAAGGTTGGGAGGAGAGTCATTTCATTCATGAGCTATTCCTGTGGCTACACTATTGCATTTGTCAACCCAAAAAGCATCACTAAAAACTCGTAGTGACCATACTTAGTTGGAAAGGCTGATATGGGAACATCATCATCTCTGATTATGACCTGATGATAACCTTGGCATAAATAAATCTTTGAAAAGACTTTAGCTCCCTTTAGGCTATCAAAAAGATCTTCAACCAGCAGCATGGGATACTTATTCTTTATAGTAAGATTGTTTAACGCCTTATAGTCCACACATAGCCTTAAAGTTCCATCTTTCTTTTGTACAAGAAGGATGGGCGCGGCCCAAGGAAACTGGCTTGGCTGAATAAATCTTTATCTATATAGTCTTTAATCTGTTTCTCGACTTCTAGATTTTGGACATAGGGGAGACGAGAAGGGTTTTGAGATTTTGGCTTGGTTCTCAGAAACAGATCGATTGCATGATCAATATCTCCACAAGAGGGTGCCAAGCCGCGGGGGAGTCCATTAGGGAACACATCTTTAAATTCCCTCATTAATTCATTAAATTTAACATACACTTCACGAGGAATAAAAGACAAGACATAAGAAACTTGATTTATATTATCACAATATATTACATCAGTGCTAAGGACCAAAAAAGCTTGGGTCCTAGCTTCTTCGCTTACAAGTTTCTTTAATTCTATGTGTGAAATCAAAGGGGTGCTTGGAACATTGTGCTCGCCCTTGATCGTATACAACACCCCATCATGCTGGAATTCCAAAGTGTTTGTATAGTCGCATCTAGATAATGAAGGTCTAAGACTCCAAAGCCACTCTCTCCCTAGAACCAAATCTACCTGCTCCATGTTCATAATTTGGAAATCCAATCTATCTTTATAATCTGGATTTCTAGTTCCAAATTTGAAATCATGGTATCCTAAATGTGAGTGTCCTACCCATGCATCATAGAGACAACATATCTATGAGGAGAGTCTATGATCTAAGGGTCCAATCGGTTCATACAGATCTGAAATCGGACACTGTTTGCTCATCCGTATGTGTGACCAAAGATCTCGCATCTAGACTTATTGGAAGGTCGTTTACTGTTGTAACCAAGTAATCCACTTAGCCTAGTGGTTAAGACTCAAGGGTGTGAAGGAGGAGGTCTTGGGTTCAAACCCCATGGGGTACATGGGGAGAGTGTTTTGCCCAAAGATCTCTAGAACCTTCTAGAAGCATCCACTTGAGTTAACTTTTGGTAACTGGAACACTTGGTGCACATGTAGTTACATGGCTGACACTTGGATGATTAGAATCCACTTGCCCAAGAAGGCAAACCCCTGGAGAGAGCTATATATAGAGGCATATGGTTGGGAGGAGAGTCATTTCATTCATGAGCTATTCATGTGGCTATGTTGTTGTAGTGTGACTCCATATGAAGTGTGGAATGGAAGAAGATCAAGCCTAGAGCATTGCAAGATCTTTGGATGTTTAGCCTATGCTCATGTTCCTTCTCAAGTAAGAGGGAAATTGGATCCCAAGGCAGAGAAGTGTGTTTTTATTGGATATGACCAAAATAAAAAGGGATACAGATTGTACAATTGCACTAACAAAGGTTTCTTAGTTAGTAGGGATGTAGTCTTTGATGAAAATAAATCTTGGTTTGATGATGATAGGAAAGTGAAGCTACCATATGACTTGGAAGAGGACTTTCCATCTCTTCCAACAAAGGAGCCAAAGCATCTTGGCGATAGTGATTCTGAAGATGACATACAAGGATTGGAGAAACTAAAGCTATGGAAGAACAAAGGGAAAGATAAAGTGGAAGAACTAACTCAAGGATCAAAAAGCTCTCTACAACCAATCAGATGGTCAATGAGAGAAAAGAAGAAGCTAGAAAGATATGGATTTGATACCTCTTTGGTCACAAATCACTCAATCTACATGTCTAAGGATCTCAACCATGAAGAACCTACATCTCGTGAAGAAGCTCAAAGCAAGAAGGAGTGGAGAGAAGAAATGGATGAAGAAATGGAAGCTATCATGGACAATGACATATGGGAACTTGTTCCTAGCAAACCATCAATGAATTTAATTGGATCAAGGTGGATTTATAAAGTTAAGAAGAATCCATATGGTAGTATCAATAGACATAAGGCAAGATTAGTAGCTAAGGGGCTTGCCCAAACCCATGGGATAGACTATGAAGAGACCTTCTCCCTTGTAGCTAAAATGCCTACTATTAGAGTACTTCTTAGCATTGCTACAGGAATTGGAATCTCTATCAATTAGATGTAAAAAATGCATTTCTCAATGGATGGATTTGAGAAGAAGTCTATATGGCACAACCACCTAGTTATGAAGATGCACATCACCCCAATTATGTGTGCAAATTAAAGAAGGCTCTCTATGGATTGAAGCAAGCTCCAAGAGCTTGTAATCACATGTTGGTAACTTATTTGCAGGATCAAGGTTTCAAGGCTAGCAAAGTAGATACATCTTTATTCATCAAAAGACATGGATCAGAAGTTATATATCTCTATGTATATTTTGATGATATCATAATTAGAAGGAATGACATCAATGGAATTAAGTAGATGAAGGTTGGAATGAAGGATGAATTCAAGATCAGTGATCTTGGACCTTTCACATATTTCCTTGGACTTGAAATCATCTATATAGATTCTGGTATCTACATCACTCAAAGGAACTATGTACTTCACATGCTCTCTAAATTTAAAATGGAAAACACTAAGTGTGTAGGTACACCCATGGAGATGAATCATAATCTAAATGCTTATGAGGGAGAATTCATTGAGGACATCACAAGCTATCAAAGCTTGGTAGGAAGCTTGAACTATGCAATCCTCACAAGGGTGACATATGCTATAGTGTTAGCATACTCATTCAATTCATGCATAATCCAAGGAAGCCACACATGGAAGTAGCTAAGAGAGTGCTCAAATACTTGAAGGGCACCATCAATGAAGGACTTTTTTACCGCTTCACCTCAAAAGTTGATCTCAAACTCTATTCAGATTCAAATTGGGCTAGATCCAAGGATGCCAGGAAAAGTACATCAGGTCATTTGTCTTTTATAGGATCAAAGTTAATCTCATGGTCTTCAAAGAAGCAACCAACTATTTCTCTATCTTCTACTAAAGCGTAATACAGAGGATTGGCTAATGCAACACAAGAAGCAATGTAATTGAAGTGTTTATACTCAGAATTGGGGTTACATACCTCAACTCCTCACATCCTTGGTGATAATACTAGCTCTCTTCACTTAGCAGCTAATCTTGTATACCATGCTAGAACCAAGCATATTGAGGTTCATTATCATTGTGTAAGAGAGAAATTATTGATCAAGGATATTAAACTATCCTATGTATCTACTAATCTTCAATGTCCAGACATGTTGACTAAGCCATCGGATGGTATCAAGCTAAGCAGATTCAAAGGCATGATTGGATTGATGGAAATCAAGGAAGAATGAAGAATCAAGCATGCTAAGCTTGAGAGGGAGCTATTGGTGAATCCTATCCAAGCATAGTGTTTGATCATTTATCATCTTGCTATGCACTCTCAATGTGAGAAGTCACAAGAAACATCTCTTGTAAAAAGTGATCACTTGAAAAGTAATTGCATCAAAAGTAAAGGCCATGACCCTTTTGGGTACCAATCACTCATCTAAAAGTAGAAGAAATCACTTAGACGAGAATCCCTTGAGTTGGAGGAACTTTGAGTTGGAATCTTGCCAAAGTTTAAATTCAAATTCATCCATATATACACAAGAAGATTTTGTGCTACAATTAGAGGAGATTCTGGTCAAAATTTGTATCATTGCTGAAGCACACATTGTGCTCCTCCTTCCCATGCTTCATGCCCAATCAATTCTTGTACCATATGTGCAATATAGATTAATTTTTCAAATCATCTTTGGGGTTTACTTCAACTGCTGTCTCAGGTTCATAACTCATTTTCACTCAACTTTGATCATTGATTCTCTGTGTGTACTTATTCTTTTGAAGTGATTTAAATTGGTATAGGTAAAGTGATACGTCTATGTGCTACATCTTGATTTTCATAATATTTGGTTCATTAATCTATGAGATAAATCAATTTGAAGTGACCTATGTATGCAAGAAGAGCATTCTTGAAAAGTCGGGATGACATCCCAATGTTCCTAAATTGATTTCTCTCAGTATAGTCCATTAAAATTTATCAAGTTTGTTGATTTAGGTTCATCAAGCTTGAATGAAATACTAGAGTACTTTTATCCCAAAATAGCAAGTTTTTTATCATCTATTGTGTGTCAAGTCATCTATTTTGATGAATATGTTTGAGATTGATTTTCCAAAGTAGTAAGGAGGTATTAATGTATCATTAAAAAGCCCAAGGTGTCTATCTACCATCTCTGGAGTTATTTTGATAGGTGTAGATCTAGTTTTTGCGGCACCAAACTCATCCTTGGAGTGTTTCCACCATCTCCTCTCACACAAGGTAATACAAGATGTTGAACCTTCTTGTTTTGAAGATTCAACTCAAAATGCAAATTGGGAGAAATCTATGGATAAGCAGATGGATGCACTTTATGGAAATGGAACTTGTAAGCTGGTTCCATTGCCACAAGGAAAGAAACCCATAGGTTGCAAGTGGGTTCACAAGGTAAAGCACAATACTGATGGTAGCATAAGAAGGTATAAAGCACGATTGGTAGCAAAAGGATATGCATAGACATACGACATTGATTATGAGGAAATGTTTAACATTGTAGCTAAAATATCTAGTGTCTGACCAATTGTTGCATTAGCTATAGCGAAAGGATGGACTTTTCATAATATGGACTTTGCATTCTTTCTTACATGGTGACTTTGAAGAAGAAGAAGAAGAAGAAGTATACATGGACGAGCCACAAGGATATGAATATTCAAAGCACCCAAAAAATGTTTGTAGGTTGTAAAAGGTTTTGTATGGTCTTAAATAAGCCCCTCTTGCTTGGCACGCAAGGATTGCTAATTGGTTAACCGCCATTAGATTTTCTCTATGTGATCCAAATAATTCATTATATGCAAGGAAGGGTGATGATGGCATCATGATTGTGGCCATTTATGTTAATGACTTGAATGTAGGAGGTGATAATAAAGAAAACATTAAAGAGGTGAAGCAACTCCTTATGTAGGAATTCGACATGATAGATCTTGGTGTGCTGCACTATTTTTTGGGCATTGAGTTTATACATACACAAAAAATTATATGGATGTCACAAAGGCAATATGCCTTAAGTATGATGCAAAAGTATGGCATGGCTAGTTTGTAGGTTTATGGATATATTGATACAGATTGGGTTGGTAGTATTTTTTATAAAAGATCTACTAGTGGTTTTCTCTTTTGACTTGGAAGTGCAGCTATTACATGGAGTAGCAAGAAGCAACCCTCTATTGCTTTGTCTAGTAGAGAGGTTGAGTATAGAGGTGCTACAATGGAAGCATGTGAAACATCATGGTTAGAGATGCTACTTATAGATTTAGGTTTGGAATTGCAAAAATTGATCATCATCTATTGTGATAATCTTAACAACATTCAGTTAGCACAAAATCTTGTTTTTCATCCTAGAACAAAACATATCAAGCTGCATTATCATTTCATCATAGAGAAGGTATTAGCAGGTGATATTGATATTGTTTATGTGAGGACAGATGAAAATGTTGTTGATAAATTGGCTGGAGCACTTGGAGCAGAGAAGTTGAAGAAGTTTCGAAAGATGCTTGGATTAGAGGACATGATGTTGAGCTTGAGGGGGAGTGTTGAGGTATCAAGCTCAACATGTGATGATAAAGGATTATATGTATCACTTTTTCATTTCTTTGGCATGTATAGTGGTCATGCCAGTATATGTCAAGGACACTTTATTGAGCTTTACTACATTCATCTACTGAGACTAATGGAACACTTTTTTGTTGTTAGTTCACTCATTCACATACATTGGGTTTTTCCTTATGTACTATTCTTTAAATATTGCACTAGTTCTATTGTTGTATTAGGTCATTCTTGTATAGTCCTTCTATATAATAGAAGACAAAGAAGAAGAAGAAGAAGAAGAAGAAGAAGAAGAAGATTCTTCCTTGCCTCAATTTGTGTGTGTGCTCCTCTTTGAGTGTGAGATTGTGTGAGTAAGCTCTCTTCCTTATCTCCTTCCTCATGATAAGAATACTTTTGGAATATGTCCCATAGAAGGCTAATCACCTTTCTCGAGATGCATTATATGCCATATTTTGTGCTTCTACCCGAATATAAGGTGGGGCTCAAATGAGTAACTAGACAAGAACCAACCTTTGCAACATAGTTTCAGCCTAGTGACCTCCCAAAGAGAGCTAAGAAAGGAACCATCTTTCAACCAAGTTGGTGGGGCAAGGTTGTTGAAAATATACCCAAAAATGTTGAGGACATTATCAAACACACCCTTATACATCAAATACAATCCATTCTCAAGTCAAATTCCTCGTCGACACTCATGCCCCGAATTTTCTATCAAAGTATGCAATGGCAAGGGATGTTTTGATTGGTGCAACTACCCAGATCTTTCTCCAAGAGGCCCACCTACAGTTGCATATTTGGTATCAATGATATGACATTGATCACAAAGGCTCAAGAACATAGCCGATGTGGCTGCCAAGATGTGCAGGACGATATTTGAGCTTATGATAGTCATCTTCAAAACATTAAAAAATGTCAAGGCCCCATATATCTCTACTATTGGCTTCACTGGAGGGAACTTTGACCTATTCTATGATATGGAAGACATTGTCAAGCAATACCACCTACTCATGGCATGCATGAATAAAATACATGCTTGCTTGCTACAAGAAAACATTTGAAGAAATGTTCTTGACAAGTTTCTCAGAATAGCACTCAAAAATATTCATTCTAAGACTGATGCATCTGTTACATCTGTTTGTGATGGAACAAGCCTTGCATGTGGATTAGCTATGTATGCCACACTTAGAAGTTTCAGGTCCTATAGATTGAGAAATTTTAATGAATAGATGTAGCTCAAAACATTTTCCTCAAACAACATGATCTAGCTATAGATGTGGTCCAATGATATGTATCACACCCTCCACAACAAGGGTTTGTCAAGGATGACAAACACAAGAGGCGGGTGTTGGCAATCGAGGAAGGAACCCATGTGGTATGACATGGCAAGGAAGCTTAAGACAAATGATTCAAAGGGAGCAATGGTAGAGAGAAGGCCAAGGAGGATTGAGTGGAGAAGGAGGCTGATGTAGATATGGTGAATAGGCCAAGCATTCTTTTTCCAGAACTCAATCATATAACAAACATTGATTTTTATCACTACACCCCATCTAAATCCTATTTTTGATAGGTGAAACTCCATTTTGTATAAGTTGAGGATTCCTTGAGCTTGGGGAGTAGTAGAAGTACTTGTGTATCAATTTTCATAACTTTTAGATTTTATATGAGCCCCCAAATTACTTAGGAAGCTAAATTTTAACTAAGCCGAACACTAGATCTGAACACAGCCAAAACTAGGCGAAAACTATAAAAGGAGCAAGAGAAACTCTTGAGGTTGGAATTTTGATGAAACTTTGTATGAAGAGCTTGTAATTAAAAGAATTCAATTGTTCATCTCTTTGTCTCACCTTGTATGTGCATGTGTGTCTATGTCTAATAGACCTTTTGATAGTGAAATAATTCATTTTGAACTTTCCAGAATACATTGTGGGGATAATGATTAGAATGGACATTTAGGTCATTTTATGCATGTAAGCAAAAAATCCGGATGAAAACTTATATATTCTCTCTAGATCTTCTTCGCATCATGTCTTTTGGTTGAAAATTGAACGTAAAGATGAAAGAATTGAGATAGAAAGGTAGAGAATTTATAAGAGAATAAAAGTGTCTTGTGAATCGTGGTTTAAGCACCTCGTTAAGGGCTCTACATTTTTTCTACTTTACACAAATGCCTTAATTTTATTATCTCTCTAGAATTTGTAAACTTGTAGGGCTCAAAAGTGATACTTGGAGGCGGAGTTGGACCTAGGTCATCTCTAACTCTATTGTGCAAATCAAAACATTAAAAAATTTTGTGTCTCAAAAGATTAAGCTAATTCCTCACCATGTTTGAGTTATACAGCTTCAAAAAGTGTCGTTTCCAAACACAAATAAAAAGAGCTTCTCTATTTCTATTCAAATCTGTGATTTCAAAGCACACATGTTGTCATGCACAATTATGAATGTCTTTTGGATATGTTTTTACATTGATTTTCTTCTACTTTTGACACATACTGCTAAAGAAAGAATTATTACAAGTGCAGACTTTTGTGAAAGTTGTGCAAAGAATCATACTTTTCTAAATTTGGTGGATCACACACTTCTTTGGGAAGTGATCAACTCTACTATAAGAAGACTTGCACATAAAAAATAAAGAGGCTAGAAATTAGAGAATTACCTTGCGATTGAGAGTGAGAGTGAGATTGAAAGTTTGATGAAATGGAAAGCTTCTATGCAGATGCCAAACAAGGACTTAATCTTGACTCAAATGACAAAGGAAATGCTGAAAACTTAAGTTCAAAATCCCAATTTTTGAGTGGACTTGATGCATCAGCAAGCAATAGTTTCAGTTCAAATTCATGGAGTGGAAGATTGCGTGGAAATTTCAGTCCAATAGAATCATCAACTACATCAAAGAAATGTAAAAGAAAAGATTTTTGCAACAAGTAAAACATCTATAGGTTTTGAAGACATTAATGGAGATTCAAGGGATTCAAAAAAGAGCCTCGATGAGGAACTTGGATTGTCCTCTATGAAGACTCCAAGAGTAAGAAAGGCACATGTAGATGATACACATGTAGATTATAGGAGGATGTGGAATTCACCGCAATGATTGACGTATGAGAGCTACATAGTTGTTATTTGTGCCTACATGACCAAGGTAATACAAGATGTAGAGCCTTATTGTTTGGAAGATCCAAATTGAAATGCAAATTGGGACAAATCTATGGATAAGGAGATGGATGCACTTTATGGAAATGAAACTTGGAAGTTGGTTCCATTGTTGCAAGGAAAGAAACCCATAGGTTGCAAGTGCGTTCACAAGGTAAAGCACATTGTTGATGGTAGCATAAGTAGGTATAAAGCACGATTGGTAGCAAAATGATATGCATAGAAATACGGCATTGATTATGAGGAAATGTTCAGCCTTGTAGCTAAAATATCTAGTGTTAGAGCAATTGTTGCATTAGCTATAGCAAAAGGATGGACTTTGCATAATATGGACTTTGCATTCTTTCTTACATGGTGACTTAGAAGAAGAAGTATACATGGACCAGCCACAAGGATATGAAGATTCAAAGCACCCAAAATATGTTTGTAGGCTATAAAAGGTTTTGTATGGGCTTAAATAAGTCCCTCTTGCTTAGCACGCAAGGATTGCTAATTAGTTAACCACAATTGGATTTTCTATATGTGATCCAAATAATTAATTATATGCAAGCAAGGGTGATGATGGCATCATGATTGTGGCTATCTACGTTGATGAATTGAATGTAGGAGATGATAATAAAGAAAGCATTAAAGAGGTGAAGCAACTCCTTATGTAGGAATTCGACATGATAGATTTTGGTGTGCTATGCTATTTTTTGGGCATTGTGTTTATACATACACAAACAATTATATGGATGTCGCAAAGGCAATATGCCTTAAGTATGCTGCAAAAGTATGGCATGATTAATTTGTAGGTTTATGGATATATTGATACAGATTGGGCTCGTACTATTTTGGACAGAAGATCTACTAATGGCTTTCTCTTCTCACTTGGAAGTGCACCTATTACATGAATCAGCAAGAAGCAACCCAATGTTGCTTTGTCTAGTGTAGAGGTTGAGTATAGAGGTGGTGCAATGGAAGCATGTGAAGCATCATGGTTAGAGATGCTACTTGTAGATTTAGGTTTGGAATTGCAAAAGTTTATCATCATCTATTGTGATAATCTTAGCAACATTCAATTAGCACAAGATCTTATTTTTCATCCTAGAACAAAGCTTATCAAGATACATTCTCACTTCATCAGAGAGAAGCTATTAGCAGGTGATATTGATATTGTTTATGTGAGGATAGATGAAAATGTTGTTGATAAATTCACTGACGCACTTGGAGCAGAGAAGCTGAAGAAGTTTCGAAAGATGCGTGGATTAGAGGACATGACATTGAGCTTGAGGGGGAGTGTTGAGATATCAAGCTCAACATGTGATGATAAAGGATGACACGTATCACTTTTTCATTTCTCTGACATGTATAGTGGTCATGCCGGTATATGTCAAGGATACTTTATTGAGCTTTACTAGATTCATCTACTAAGAGTAATGGCACACTTGTTTCTTGCTAGTTCACTCATTCGTAGACATTGGGTTTTTCCTTATGTACTATTCTTTACATATTGCACTAGTTGTATTGTTGTATTAGGTCATTCTTTTATATTCCTTATATGTAATAGAAGAAGAAGAAGAAGAAGAAGAAGAAGAAGAAGCTCATTCTTCCTTGTCTCAAATTATGTGTGTGATCCTCTTTGAGTGTGAGATTGTGTGGGTAAGCTCTTCTTCCTTATCTCCTTCCTCATGACAAGAATAATTTTAGAACATATCCCACAAAAAGCGAATCACCACTTCCGAGATGCAGTATATGCCATATTTCATGCTTCTACCCGACTAGAACATGGGGTTCAAATGAGTAACTAGACAAGAACCAACCTTTGCAATATATTTTTAGTCTGGTGACCTCCCAGAGAGAGCTAAGGAAGGAACCATCTTTCAACCAAATTGGTGGGCAAGGTTGTTGAAAACATACCCAAAAATGTTGAGGACATTATCAAACACACCCTTATACATAAAATACAATCCATTCTTAAGTCCAGCCCCTCGTCCAAACTTATGCCCCAAATTTTCTATCAAAGTATGCAATGACAAGGGATGTTTGGATTGGCACAACTACCCATATCTTGCTCCACTAGGAGGCCCATCTATGGTCGCATATTTGGTATCAATGATATGATATTGGTCACAAAGGCTCAAGAATGTACCTGAAGTGGTCAACAAGATGTGCACAAAGATATTTGAGCTTATGATAGTCATCTTCAAAACATTAAAAAATATGAAGGCCCCATATATCTCTATTGCGGGCTTCAGTGGAGGGAACTTTGACCTATTCTATGATATGAGCAAGACACTATCAAGCAATATCATCTACTCATGGCATGCATGAATAAAATACATGCTTGCTTGCTACAAGCAAACATTTGAAGAAATGTTTTCGACAAGTTTCTGGGAATAGCAAACAAACTCAACCATATAACAAACATTGATTTTCATCACTATACCCCATTGTAAATCCCATATTTGATAGATTAAACTCCATTTTGTATAAGCTGAGGAGTCCTTCAGCTTTGGAGTAGTATAAGTACTTGTGTATCAATTTTCATAATTTTTAGAGTTTATTGAGCCCCCAAATTCCCTTAGGAAGGTAAATTTTAACTAGGCCGGACATTAGATTTGAACAAGGCCAAAACTAGGCAAAAACTATAAAATGAGCTAGAGAGCTTACTTTTGAGGTTGGAGTTTTGATGATACTTTGTATGAAGAGCTTGTAATTAAAAGAATTCGATTGTTCATCTCTTTTTCTCACCTTGTATGTGCATATGTGTCTATGTCTAATAGACCTTTCGATTGTGAAATAATTGATTTTGAACTTTCCGAAATACATTGTGGGGATAACGCTTGGAATGAACATTTAGGTCATTTTATGCATGTAGGCAAAATTTTGGGATGAAAAATTTTATATTCTCTCTCTAGATCTTCTCTTCATCATGTTGTTTGTTGAAAATTGAATGTTAAGATGAAAGAATTAAGAGACAAAGGTAGAGAATGCATAAGAGAATAAAAGTTTCCTTATTAAATTTTTGTGAATCATGGTTTTAAGCACCTCCTTTAGGGCTCTACATTTAGTCACTTTAAGAAAATGCCTTAATTTTATTATCTCTCTAGAATTTTTGAACTTGTAGGGCTCAAAAGTGATACTTGGAGGTAGATTTTGACCTAGGTCATCTCTTACTTTATTGTGTAGATCAAAAAGTCAAAAAAATTTTGTGTCTCAAAAGATTAAGCTGATTCCTCACCATTTTTGAGTTACATGGCTTCAAAAAGTGCCGGTTTTCAACAAAAAAAACGAGCTTCTCTATTTCTAATCAAGTCCATGATTTTAAAGCACACATGTTGTCATGCACAATTACAAATGTCTTTGGATATTTCTTTTCATTGCTTTTTTTCTACTTTTGACACATACTGCTAAAGAAAGCACTATTACAAGTGCATGCTTTTGTGAAAGTTTTGCAAAGAATCGGATTTTTCTAAATTTGGTGGATCACAAACTTCTTTGGCAAGCGATCAACTCTGATATAAGAAGACTTGCACATCAAAGAGAAAGAGGCTAGAAAGAATTGCCTTGTGATTGAGAGTGAGAGTGAGAGTGAATGCGTGACTGAGAGTGCAAGTGTGAATGAGATTGTGATAGCTTGGGGGTGGTTGAGAGGTAGAGTCTTTGTCAAGAAGCTATTTTCCAAAGCTATTGTATTCTTTGATTCACATCTATAATATCAAAATTTCTCTTTCTCTATGTCATATCTTGTCTATTGTTTTGCATTGAATTTTCCCTTATCTTGTGCAAGTTTTGTTTTTCTCTCTTCCTCTATTCTTGAGTGATTGGAAGCTTGTGACTGAGGATAGACTATGATTGAGGAAATGCTACAAGTGGTAGCATAGTAGAATTGATTATCGAGAATGATGGATTTGACGCAAAAGGTTCATGAGCAAGAGGAGCTTATTCAAAAGCTTCTTGGAGAACTATGCAAAGAAAGAGGCAGAAAGCAACTAGAAGATGCAAAGAGCAGTAAAGATCTAGAGGCATAGATTGAAGAGCTAGATTATTTCTTTGAACTTTGATAATTTAGAGAGGAGTCCAATGCAAAGGTTGGGATCTTGCACCTCGGTGGCATTGCAAAGTTATGGTGGAAGTCGTATATGTAGACACCATATGCATTTTGGTCCAATTTTATGGAAGGAATTTAGAGAGCAAGCAGAAAACCACTATTGTTCTCCACACTACCATATGGAGAAATAGATGGAGTTCTATGATTTTCGACAACAGGAAAGTGACAAGCATAGCTTTTCCATCGATGAGTAAAAAGAGAAGTCCCTACTTCTTCACAAATATGCAATGGAGGTTAGTGGTGATGCTTTGAAGAGAAAGTTTATTGAGGGGCTTCATGAGGAGCTTTGCTATCAAGTGAAGGGATCTAGATGTGTTGATTTTTTGGATGATGTTGCGATAACTACAAATTTTGAGAAGATGGAGAAGTTCAATTTTCAAAAGGTGAATAGAACGAGATTCATTGCAAGAGGACATAGGCCACATCGACTTACCACAACAAACATGAACAATTCAAAGAAGACTTCATCTTCTAATAATCAAGGTAAGAATCCTACTGAGGTGGAAAATCAAAGGAGATGTCAACCCATCCATTGGTGGCAAGACCAAAAGTTCATTGAGCCAACAAAAAGACTAAGTATGTGTTTTAATTGCGGGGAACAAGGGCATTGGACATAAGGGTGCCCAAATAAGGAAATCTTTTGGCATGCGCAATCAAAGGTGATAAACATCATCAAGGAGGGCACAACAATTGAGAAAGCAGATGATGGAGGTAAGTTCCGTAACTCTACTTTATGTTGCATGGAGGCTAGTTCTTTCTCAAAGGGTTCTATAATTATGATTTTGGGTATGCTTTCTATGCATAGAATCATGTTTCATATCAATTTGGATAGTACACATTGTTTTGTATCTTTCAAATTGGTACAAAATTTAGGGATACCCCTAGATATGAAAATAATAAGACCTATGGAGATGGCCAATGGAGGACTACACTATACAAAAGGATACATTGAAAACCTTATGTTTACTTTATTTGGTAGGTGCTTTTCTAGAAGTTTTCATGTGATTGAGATGAAATAGAGTGATGCAATCATATGCATGGACTAGTTAGTTTAGAATTCTACAACAATTGATTTTGAACAAAGAACAATCACTTTTAGGCTAGACAGTGAATCTATCCACATTCTAGGTGTTGCGCATAATCCTAACTTTGGCTCCTTTGGTTCAAGTGATGGAAAATCTTCATCCAAGCCATAAGGCAGCTTCACTTTCCTATCATCATCAAACCATGATTTGTTCTCATAAAAAATTACATCTTTACTCATAAAAAATCATTTATTGATTGGATTGTACAATCTATATCCTTTTTGGTTTTGATCATAACCAATAAATATGCACTTCTCTGCCTTGGGATCCGATTTCCCTCTTACTTGAGAAGGAATGTGACCATAGGCTAAGCATCCAAAGATTTTACAATGCTCTAGACTAGGTCTTCTTCCATTCCACACTTGATATGGAGTGGTTCCATCTGGTGACTGAGATGCAAGTCCATTTATGAGATATGTGGTTGTAGACACAACCTCTTCCCATAGGTAGTTTGGAAATCCCTTTTCATTGAGCATGGACCTTGCAGCTTCAACTATAGCTCTGTTTCTCCTCTCTGCTACACCATTGAGTTTGGGTGTATACCTTGTAGATACTTCCCTTTTAATGCCTCTTTCATGCAAGTAGGCATCAAATTTAGAAGAGAAGTATTCTCCTCCACCATTTGATCTGAGTCTTTTCAAAGTCCTACCTGTTTGGTTTTCAACAAGAGCAATATACTTCTTAAAGCAATTAAACACTTCATCCTTGTGCTTTATGAAAAATAGAATGGTCCACCTGCTACAATAATCTATGAAAGACACATAATATCTTGAGCCTGATATAGATGGATTCTTACTTGGACCCCACACATTTGTGTGCACTAGATCCAAAGGATTTTGATACACATATCCCTTTCTATTGAAAGGTTGTCTGAGCCTTTACGAGTTGACAAGCTTCACACTTATAAATCATGTATTGCCTTGTGATATTAGGCAAACCAAGTACACTTTGGTCCCTACAAATTTGTTTGAGTGTCCTCTCACCAATGTGAGCAAGCCTTTTGTGTCATATCTCCAAATATGTGAGAGTTTGAGCTCCATAGCTAAACAAAGCTATGTTCTTTGTATCTTCCACTTCAAAAGTGAAAAGCCTTCCTATTTTTTCTCCTTTGGCAATCCTTCTAAAGCCTTGCCTTGGGTCTTCCAACATATGCTCCAAATCTGTTGAATCTAACCGACAATCCTTTTTCAACAATCTGTCTTGGTAATTGTAGGGACATACAAGAATTTGCTTAAGAGGTTCATATTCCCATATGATGTCTTCACATTACCTATCTTCTCCACTGATTGATTTGTGTCATCTCATGTTTGCACTTCATGCTTGTTATGAGTATCTTCCAAATCAGAAAGTAAAGCCACATTTACTGCTACATGGTTTGAGCATCCTGAATCAATGTAAAATATGTGATCATCATCCTTACCCTTCTTCACTAATATTTTCAAATTGTTGTTGTAGTACTTATTGTTGTAGCCTCGATTGTATCTGCCTCTATTTGATCCATAGAAACTTCTATTGAATCCTCTTCCTCTTGAGTTCCCTGGGTTCTTGAATCATTCTTTAGCAGTATGATTAGATAAGCCACATATATTGCAAGCTTGAGATGATTGGAATCTCCCCCTGCCTTGCGTTCCACCTCTACCTCTTCCTCTAGATCTTCCTCTACCTACAAAGTTTGCTTGGAAAGAGATACCTTCATCTTAATTCTTCTTATTCTTTGAATTGTCCTTGACCTTAGCTTTATCAGAATATAAGGCAGAAGTTTTGATTACCTCTTGAGGACTCACCACCTTTGCTAATCTTTACTTCATGAGTGAAGCATTGGCCCATGAGTGTGTTGAGGTTAGGTACATGCATATCCATGTATAAATCCATGGCTATTGTGAATGACTCCCACTTGTCATCTGCTTTGATTCCATTTATGATTTTCTAATGATTTTCTCCTCTTCAATTACCTCTCCAATGCTTCCAAGTTTGTCGGAAATTTCCTTCATCTTTGTGACATAATCAATCACACTTTGCTTCGGGCTTTTCTTCATTGTTGTGAACTCCATCCACAATTGGTTCTTCCGTGTTGGAGGAGAAGAAAGAAGCAAGTGCATTCCAGGTCTCTCTTGATTTCTTGCATCCCTTGACATAAGGTAAAAAAAAAAATAGAGATTGATTTTAGAATATAGGACCTTCCAAGTGCATCCTTCGAACACCAATTTGAAAGTCTTTCCACTTCTTCATGTGATGGTTGCCCTTTGTTCCTCATGGTTGCCATTGCCTCATCTCTAGATATGAATCCATATAGATTCCTCCCTTGAAGGTAAGCCTCCATCCTTAGAGACCATGTTGGGTAGTTGTTTTGATGCAATTTGTCAATTGTTGATGTAAATCCATCTCCCATGTTGCTTGACTACGCTCTGATACCACTGTGAAGAGAGATGGTGGATGCAATTTGAAGATGAGTTGGTGCTGCTACAACTGACTTCACACTAGCCAAGTGAGACTTCAGAGTTGATTAGTAGACCCTTTGAGCTTTCTAAATCCATGAAAATATCATCCAAGTACTTTGGAACATGTATCTCAAAAGTTTGAGACAAGACAAACTATTTGCAAAATGACTAGCTCCCAAAACTTGCTATTTTTGAACATACACCTGCTATAAAAAATGAACAGTGTTCTCAACCTAGTAGGAATTAGAAACATTCCTTTTGGACATAGCATAAAGACTTACCAAGCTTCCCAATCCAGTTCAAACACTTCAAATGATCAAATGAGCATTAAGAACAAATTTTTGCAAAGTCTAGAACATGCTCGCCATTCTCGGGGCTCTGCAGAGGTAGACTAGTGAGCAGTAAAATGCAGATGTCTCCCAAAGTATACATTCAATGAACATGCAATTTTGTATCCAAAAACTAGACAAATAGACCAATCCAACACACATTAAAACACTTAAGAAGGTTTTGTAGAGCTCGAGATATGAGCTTCTGAAGTTACTGCTCTAAGTGAGTATAGGAGAGAACAAAACAGAGAACTAGAGAATGATGAATGTATAAATTCACATATGATTAAAATGACATTGGAAATGAATCATTGCACAATAGGAGTAGAATGATATAGCTATGGAGTAGAATCTTCAATCTCTACAAAATGAAATGAAGTGGTCACGTACAAGGCTTGCCGATCGCCACTTCTTTCTTGCTCTTTTTATAGCTACTCTTGAAGGGAGTTTTGGATGCGAATTTAAATGGATCCGCCTAAAAGTGATCCTCAAATTAAGGAAATATTCCCTCAGCTCATTAATTTGTGGTTTTAGGTAGTTAGAGCCACGACTTTGCTTTTACATCAGGGATGGCATAAGCCATTCTTTTTCTTTTTTCTTTTTCACAATTACAAGAGATGAAATGTGCTCTTTTACAAGAGGTGTTCATATGTCTACACATATGGCTACAAATGAACATCATATCAAGCATGTAGGCTTGGGCAAAATGCACCAACCAAAGAGCCATCATCTTTCAACTTATAGTTGTCCTGAAACACATGAGCAACATTAGGTACATATCATTTCAATAAGCTAACATGAAATACAAGATGCACATTTAAATTTTCAAGTAATTCCAACAAATAAGCACGAGATCCAATCTTTTTCAAAACTTTAAAAGGACCTACCTATCGGGGAGAAAGTCTATGATCTTACTCTAGCACCAAGTTAGACCGATGAGGATTGACTTTAAGAAATACAATGTCATCTGTTTGAAATTCAAGTGGTCTTCTCTTCAAATCGTATAATCTTTTGTCTTTTTTGAGCTTATTTTATATGTTTCTTAAGTTTTCCAAGTTCTTCATCCATCTTCTAAAGCATTTCTTTAGATACTTCTACTTTATTTGGGAAACACACAAAGAAAAGTGGATTCAAACAATTATAACCATACATAGCCTCAAATCGAGTCATTTTTATAGTTGCATGCCATGAAACATTACCATGCTTTATAATAGAATCATTTCAAATGGGAGAATCAAGACTATTCAAGAAAAACAATAGCACTATTGTATGCAAACTCGACTAAGGCCAAATACTCACTCCAATTATCCTACTTTTCATTCACATACATACACAACATATCTTTAAGTACTTGATTAACCCTCTCGATTTCCCATAAATTTGTGAATGGAAAGCTATACTCATACAAAGTTGAGTTCCAATTGATTAAAATGTTGATCTCCAAAAGTTTAATGTGAACCTAGTGTCTCTATTAGAAATTATGATTTTAGGCATTCCATGCAATCAAAAAATTTCTTTTACAAATATTCTTGCAACATTCAAGGTAGTATCACTCTTTTTTATAGGGAAGAAATGGGCCATCTTGATAAGTGGATCAACCACCACAAAGATGGTATCATCTTTACTTGGGTTCATAGGCAATTTAATGATAAAGTCCATAGAGATAGACTCCCACCTCTAAGCATTGAGGTATGAAACTCAACATGTGATGATCCAAGATGACATGTATTAGTTTTTCTTTTCTCTGACATGTATAGTGGTCACACCGGTATATGTTAGGGATAATTCATTGAGCTGCACTAGATTTATCTACTGAGAGTGATGGCACATTTGTTTCTTGCCAACTCACTCATTTGCAGAAATTAGGTTTTTCCTTATTTACTGGTCTTTATATATTGCACTTGTTGTATTCTTGTTTCTATGGTCATTCTTGTACATTCCTTTTTATGTAATAGAAGAAGAAGAAGATTATCCTTCCTTGCCTCAATCTGAGTGTGTGCTTCTCTTTGATTGTGAGAGTGTGTGTGTGTGAGCTCTCTTCCTTATCTCATTCCTCGTGACATGGTATCAGAGCCAGGTTGGCTGTAGAGAGCTCGTGGAGAAGGCCAACGATGAAGAGTACGCGAGACAGTGTGGAGAAAGCACAATTCACAAACGACCTCAAATTGCTCCAAAAACTGGCATGAAGGTAGAAGACCTCAAAATATTTTCCATAGTTATCCCTTAGGGTCACTCGTTCTTGTCAGATCAAAGTTTTGGAGCCATCTCGACCTCAATTTTGAGGCCACAAGGTGGGGCCCACAAAAAAACAGGTCAGTTTCAGAAACTATAACTTGCGTTCTGTTTTCCAACACTCATATATCCCAGATCCAGAATTTCAAGCAATTCTATGTACTGTTGATATACAAAAACTGTGTTTTTATGAGATCGAACTGTGACGTCATAGTGCGATAGTGTTCAAGCATAAGTGCTGCTTGTAGCGTTTTGCAGTGTTGTGAATTGCTGCAGAAATGGTAAATGCAGATGGAATGAGTCAACTTATGAGTGATAAGCTGGACAAGAACAACTTCCATGCTTGGAGATTCAGAATGAAGAATTTCTTGATGGGAAAAGGATACTGGAAGTACATCAAATTGATGCAATCAAATGAGATTGTCCATGGACTACCCAATTTCAAGGTTGCAGAGATGCAAAACGTATGCACAACATGTCATGAAAGAGAAGAGTGAGGTATTCACTCACTTTCAAAATTTTAAAGCTATGGTGGAAAAGCAAACAGGAAAGTATATTCAGACATTAAGATCTGATGGAGGAGGTGAATACATGTCAAATGAGTTCAACATTTTTCTAAAAAGTCATGGAATTTGACGTCAGTTTCCATGCAGGTACAGACCACAACAAAATGGCATTGTTGAACGCAAAAATAGACATATTATAGAAATAGCAAGAGCCTTCATGGCTGAGAAGAATATGCCTCATTGTTATTGGGCAGAAGCTATGCATACGATTGTATACATTATCAACAGAACTCCAACTGCTGTTGTATATCAAGTTACACCTGAAGAAAAAGTCACAAGTAAAAAGCCAAATTTATCACATATGAAAGTTTTTGGCTGTATTGCATATGTACATGTTTGAGATGAGTTGAGGACAAAGCTTGATCCAAAAGCAGAAAAATGTGTCTTCATTGGATACTCCCTTGAACAAAAGGGACATAAATGTTATAACTCACTCACAGGACAGGTGAAGGTGAGTAGAGATGTGGTATTTGATGAAATGTCAAGCTTCTATGCAGATGCCAAAGAAGGACTGAACCTTGAACCAAATGATAAAGAAAATGCTAAAAACTCAAGTGCAGAATCTCAAGTTTTGAGTGGACCAGATGCATCACCAAGCAATAGTTCCAACTCAAATCCATGGAGTGGAAGATTGCGTGGAAATTTTAGTCCAGCAAATTCATCAAATACATTAGAGAAAGGTAAAGAAAAGCTTTCTGCTGGTCATAAAACATGTGCAAGTTTTGAAGACGTTGATGGAGATTCAAGTGGTTCAGAAAAGAGTCTTGATGAGGAACTTGGATTGCCCTCTATGAAGACTCTAGGAGTTAGAAAGGCATATGAAGATGATACAAGGAAAAGTGACCCAGGACCAAGAAGATCTAGGAGGATGCAGAATTGTGTACGACGATTAACATATGATAGTTACATGGCTCATCATTGTGCCTACATGACAAAGGTAATACAAGATGCTGGAACCTTCTTGTTTTGAAGATGCAATTGGAAATGCAGATTGGGAAAAAGCTATTGATGAGGAGATGGCTGCACTTTATGGAAATGATACATGGAAGCGGGTTCCATTGCCACAAGGAAAGAAATCCACAGGTCGCAAGTGGGTTTACAAGTTAAAGCACAATGCTAATGGTAGCATAAGAAGGTATAAAGCACATTTGGTAGCAAAAGGATATGCACAAACTTGGGGCATTGATTATGAGGAAACATTAAGCCCTGTAGCTAAAATGTCTACTATCAAAGCACTTGTTGCATTAGCTACAACAAAAGGGTGGACTTTGCATGAGATGGATGTGAAGAATGTTTTTCTACATGGTGAGTTACAGGAAGAAGTATACATGGACCAGCCACAAGGATATGAAGATTCAAAGCATCCATAATATGTTTGCAGGTTGCAAAAGGCTTTGTATGGGTTGAAGTAAGCTCCTCATGCATGGCATGCAAGGATTGTTGATTACTTAACCACCATTGGGTTTTCTATGTGTGATGTACATCATTCACTATATGAAAGGAAGGGTGATGATGGCATCACAATTGTGGCTATCTATGTTGATGACTTGATTGTAGGTGGTGATAATGAAGAAGGCATCAAAGAGGTAAAGCAACTTCTTATGTAGGAATTTGTCATGAAAGATCTTGGTGTGTTGTCCTACTTCTTGGGCATTGAGTTTATACATACAGAAATAGGTATATGGATGTCACAAAGGCAATATGCCTTGAATAGGCTTCAAACGTATGGTATGGCTAATTGTAAGCCAATTTCTATGCCATTAGATCAGAATTTAAAGTTGGATACTACATCAAGTGAAGCATTGGAAAATGCTACTATGTACAGGAAAATTGTGGGAAGTCTTATATATCTCACAATTACAAGGCATGATTTAAACTATACTATTGGACTTGAAAGTCACTTTATGCAAGTTCCCAGGAAGCCACATTTGGATGCTATGAGGGGCACTCTACAGTATGTGAGTGCTACTTTGGATTATGCATTGTTTTATGAAACTGGTGTAGATTTGCAGGTTCATGGATACACCGATGTAGATTGGGCTGGTAGTACTCCAGATAGAAGATCTACTAGTGGCTTTCTATTCTCACTTGGAGGTGCAACTATTACATGGAGCAACAAGAAGCAACCCACTCTTGCTTTGTCGAGTACAGAGGTTGACTATAGAGGTGTTGCAATGGAAGCATGTGAGGCATCATGACTGGAGATGCTACTTGTAGATTTAGGTGTGGAAGTGCAAAGCCTATCACTATCTATTGTGATAATCTTGGCAGTGTACAGTTAGCACGGAACCCTATTTTTCATGCTAGAACAAAGCATATTGAGGTGCATTATTACTTCATCAGAGAGAAGGTATTAGCAGGTGATATTGATCTTGTTTATGTGACAAAAGATGAGCAGGTAGCTGATATGCTCACTAAAGCACTTGGAGTAGAGAAGCTGAAGAAGTTTCGGAAGATTCTTGGATTAGAGGACATGACATTGAGCTTGAGGGGGAGTGTTGAGATATCAAGTTCGACATGTGATGATCTAGGATGACATGTATCAATTTTTCTTTTCTCTAACATGTATAGTGGTCACACCGGTATATGTCAGGGATACTTCATTGAGCTGTACTAGATTTATCTACCGAGAGTGATGGCACATTTGTTTCTTGCCATCTCACTCATTTGCAGAAATTAGGTTTTTCCTTATGTACTGGTCTTTATATATTGCACTTGTTGTATTCTTGTTTTCAGGGTCATTCTTGTACATTCCTTTTTATGTAATAGAAGAAGAAGAAGAAGATTATTCTTCCGTGCCTCAATCTGAGTGTGTGCTTCTCTTTGATTGTGAGTGTGTGTGTGTGAAATCTCTTCCTTATCTCCTTCCTCGTGACATTTGGAACATCCAAAGATTGAAGCATTCCAGGCATTCTCTTAAACTCAGATTTCACATGTTGGCACTTTAAACATTCAGTAGCATATTTTCTAGTACCTCACTTCATACATGGCCAAAAGTAAGAATATTTTGTTTTAACATAGGTCCTTGAATAATCTAAAGGTGCATCATGACAATCATGTAATATTTGAGCTTTAAATGGAGACGCATAAGATACACATATTGATTGTTACAATATAAAGACCCTTTCTACAAATGAAAATTTTCTTGATACATCAATCCCCTATTTGCATGCAAAAAATTCAAGATAGGTGATAAAAAGATTCTTGTGTTAGTTCTTCTTGAATTTGATTTAGGAAATCAGAAATTATTACAAAAAGGAGATTACATAAAGGTTTTCAACACAATGCATCAACGACTTTTTTTTCCTTAGCAGCCAAACACTTAATGTCAAATCATACTTGCATAATAATTCAATCCAATGTTTTTTTCTATTGTTAAGCAATGTTTTGCGTGAAAATGTATTTTAGAGTGATAATCTGTTTTCAATTCAAACTTAACCCCTAACAATAGATTTCTCTAGTGTTTAAGTGCATGTACAATAGCAAGCATTTCTATATCATGAATGGGATAATTAAGTTCATGTTTTCTAAATTTCCTAGATTCATATGCAACCACCTACCATCATGTGAAAGAGCACATTCTATCTGACTACCATTTGCATCACATGCAACCACAAAAGGATTTCCCATTTCTAGTGTTTTCAAAACACAATTTTCAATGACTTTTTGTTTCAATGATTCAAATGCTTTTTGGGGGGCATCATTCCATGCAAATCCTATATTCTTTTTAGTCAGCTCTATGAGAGGATTAGTTATCTTAGAGAAATCCTTAATATGTTCTCTTTCATATTGTGCCAATCCTAGAAAACATCTAACATCCCTTACAACTTTAGGAACTAGCCAATCAACTATTGTCTTCACTTTATCATGGATTATATGAATTCCCTCTTTAGATATGACTCTTCCTAGATACAAACATTTATCCTTATCAAAGAAACACTTACTCTTTTTTCCATACAATTTGTGTTCTTTATGAGTCTACAAAGTCTTACTGAGATGTACATCATGCTCACAATCATCTTTACATTATACAAATACATCATCAAGAAATACTAAGATGAACTCATCTAGGTAATCATGAAAAATATTATTCATCAAGCACATGAATATGGTAGGAGCATTCGTCAATACAAAAGGTAAAACCCTAAACTCATAATGACTATATCGTGTTTCAAAAGTTTTCTTGGGTATATCTTCTATTATGATCCTTATTTGGTGATACCCGGATCTTAAGTCAATCTTAGTGCATACAATTGCTCTAGTTAATTGACCTAATTATTCATCTATGTGAGGGAATGAATACTTATTTTTAATTGTTCTTTTATTCAACCCCCTATATTCAATGCATAATCTATAAGAGCCATCTTTTTAACAAGCCTTTCTTCAAATGATCATCTAATTGAATCTTAAGCTCCTTTAATTCATCTATGTTAAATCTATAGGGTGCTCTAGAACATGGTTCACTCCTTGGATATAAGTCAATGGTGTGGTCAATCGGCCTAAGTGGAGGTATACTAGGATGCAAGATGCTACATATGGACCTGAGAGCTCACATCAACCACTTAGAAGGTCTTCAAGGAGAAGAAGAAACCAGAGATGTTTGGTTATGATACTTCTTTGGCCACCAAGCACTCAATCTACATTGCAAAGGATTCAACCAATGAAGAACCTACCACATTCGAAGAAGCACAAAGCAAGAAAGCTTGGAGAGATGAAACGGATGAAGATGGAAGCCTTGAAGGAGAATGACACTTGGGAGCTTGTACCTGACAAGCCATCTATGAAGGTAATTGGATCTTGATGGATATACAAAATCAAGAGGAATCCAGATGGGAGTATAAATAGACACAAAGCAAGGTTAGTTGCTAAAGGGTTTGCTCAAACCCATGGTATTGATTATGAGGAGAGTTTCTCTCCTATTGCAAAAATGCCTACAAATAGGGTTCTCATTAGTCTTGCTGCATCTAAAAATTGGAAGCTCTATCAACTTGATGTAAAGGATGCTTTCTTGAATGGATGGATTTTTGAGGAAGTATATATTGCACAACCTCCTGGATATGAGGATGTACATCATCCCAACTATGTATGCAAATTAAAGAAAGCTTTTTATAGATTGAATCGCTCCAAGAGCTTGAAATTTAAGATTGGTGACTTATTTGTAGGACCAAGGATTCAAAGCTAGCAAGGTGGATACCTCTTTGTTCATAAAGAGGAATGGAGAGGAATTGATCTATTTATGTGTGTAGACATATGAACACCTCTTGTAAAAGAGCACATTTCATCTCTTGTAATTGTGAAAAAGAAAAAAGAAAAAGAATGGATTATGTCAACCATGATGTAAAAGCAAAGTCGTGGCTCTAACTACCTAAAACCACAAATTAGTGAGCTGAGGGAATATTTCCTAACTTTGAGGATCACTTTTAGGTGGATCCATTTGAATTCAAATTCAAAACTCCCTCCAAGAGTAGCTATAAAAAGAGCAAGAAGGAAGTGGTGATCTGCAAGCCTTGTACCTGACCACTTCATGTCATTTTGTAGAGATTGAAGAGCTTACTCCATAGCTCTATCATTCTACTCCCATTGTGCAAAGATTCATTGCCCATGTGTTTGTAATCATATGTGAATTTATACATTCATCATTCTCTAGTTCTCTGTTTTGTTCTCTGCTATACTCACTTAGAGCAGTAACTTCAGAAGCTCATATCTCGAGCTCTACGCAACCTTTTTAAGTGTTTTAATGTGCGTTGGATTGCTCTCTCTCTCTCAAGTTTTTTCATACACAAATTCATGGTCACTGAATTTATAATTTGGGAGAAATATACATTTTATTGCTCACTGGTCTATCTCTAAAGAGCCTTGAGAATGGTAGGCATGTTCCAGACTTTGCAAAAATTTGTTCTCAATGCTCAGTTGATCATTTGAAGTCTTTTAACTTGTATTGGGAATCTTTCTAAGTCTATTTGCTATGTCCAAAATAAATGTTTCTAATTCGTACCAGGTTGAGAGCACTGTTAATTTTTTCTAGCAGGTGTATGTTCAAAAATAACAAGTTTTGGGAGCTAGTCATTTTGCATCTAGTCTGTCTTGACTCAAAATTTTGAGATACATGTTCCAAAGTACTCAGCTGATATTTTGGTGGATTTAGGAAGCTCAAAGGGTCTACTAATCAACTCTGAAGTCTCAGTTGGCTGGTGTGAACCCAGTTGTAGCAGCACCAACTCATCTTCGGATTGCATCCACCATTTCTCTTCTTATCTGTTGAGTTGACCTGAAATAGAATTAGATAGGAGGGAAAGATTATTTAGAAATAGATATATAGTAGAGATTTTGGTGAAATGGCACACATATCTAGTAGAAGATTCAACTTGGTGAACTTAGATGTTTTTTTGGCACATTATCTATCTTTGCAACTCTCACGACAGAGTTCCTAAAAGGAGGGAAGAATTGTAATAGGCCTTTTGATAGTGGAATAATTCATTTTTATCTTTCTAGATTACATTGTGGAGATAATGCTTAGAATGAACAATTAGGTCATTTTATGCATGTAGGCAAAATTTTGAGATGATAAGTTTTATATTCTCTGTCTACGTCTTACTCCCATCATGTTTTTTGTTTGAAAATTGAACATGAAGATGAAAGAATTAAGAGAAGTATTGTATGAGAGAAAGGTGGAGCATGCATAAGAGAAAAAAAATGTCTTTATGAAACTTTTGTGAATCATGGCTTTAGTATAGTTTATCATAAGAAAATCCCTTGATTTTATTTCTTTATAGAATTTTTAAACTTGGAGGGCTGAAAAGTGATACTTGGAGGCAGATTTGGACCTAGGTCATCTCTAACTCTATTGTGCAAATTGAAAAGTTGAAAAACTTTTTGTGCGACAAGCTTAAGCTAATTCCTCAATGTTTTTTAGTTACAAGGCTTTGAAAAGTGTCGTTTTCCAAACAAATAGAGCTTTCATATTTCTATTTGAATCCCTGATTCTAAAGCACACATGTTGTCATGCACAATTATGAATGTCTTCAAATATGTTTTTCCGTTGGTTTTCTTCTACTTTTGATAGGTACCGCTAAACAAATCACTACTACAAGCTCATGTTTTGCAAAATTTTGCAGAGAATCAACTTTTTCTAAATTTGGTGGATCGCATATATCTTTGGGTCATGATCAACTCTCTTACAAGAAGACTTGCGCATCAAAGAGAAAGACGCCAAAAATTAGAGAATTACCTTGTCAATGAGAGTGAGAGTGAGAGCATGTGTGATTGAGAGTGTGAGCGTGAATGAGATTGTGATAGCTTGGGGGTGTTTGAGAGGTAGAGGCTTCATTGAGAAGTTATTTTCCAAAGCTATTGTATCAATTGATTCACATCTATAATATTATAATTTCTCTTTCTCTACATAATATCTTGTCTACTCTTCTGCACCAAATTTTTATCTTTTGCAAGTTCTATCTTTCTCTCTTCCATTATTCTTAAGTGATCAAAAGCTTGTGATTAAGGATAGACTCTGATCAAGAAAATGCTATAGTATGTGTGTGCATGTTGGTGTGCTTCTCACTCATACAATTGTACTTTAACTTGCTTATGGTGATCATACCACCCCCATGTCTCCTTGGATTTATAATTATGAGGTGAATCTCTTCACCTTGATACTTATTATTGTGATAGAGTGATAGTTCATCATTGTGCTTACATGCAAATCCCTGATCTTACCACTCTCATGGGACAACTCTTCACGCATGAGGCCAAGCTCAACAAAAATGGTGAACCATCAAGAGGTAACAATTCTTCTGTCCTATATACACATAAATGAAAGACTAAAGATAAAGGAAAGATTAAGGAAGTTGAAGATGAAAGTACTACTTCTCAAGCTAACTATGCATGAAGAGGTAGGAATTCAAGAGGAAGGGGCAGAGGAGGTAAGCAAGGTAGGGGGAGACCTTTCAACTCTTCCCCATGCAATATATGTGGATTGTCTAATCACACAACAGATGAGTGCTATAGGAACTTCAAGAACCAGAGAGGAAGAGGATTCCAAAGAGGTGGCTACTCACAATCAAGAGGAAGATTGAACCACAATCAAAGATACAACCATGGCTACAACAACAATTACAACAACAATTATCAAGGAGGATACAATATCAAGAAAAGACTTCAACAACTATACAAAGGATCAAGAGGATTCTCTTATCATTATGAACATGACTTAAACAAGGTATGAATGATGAGCACCTCTTCTATAGGTTGCTCAAACTATGTAGCAGGCAATGTAGCTCTCCTTTTTTATCTTGAGAAGCCCAAAGGAAAGCACCAAGTGCAGATAGGTGATGATACTAAGCATTCAGCTATCAAGGTAACAAATGTCAAAACTTCTAATGGGAATAGGAATCTCTTGAGAAGATCTCTTTATGTACCTACTATCACAAAGAATTTGATGAGTATTGGACAGATAGTGGAAAAGGGTTTGCACGTTAGGTTCAATAAATTTGGGACTTTTGTGGAGGACCCACAACATGGATTCACAAGAATTTCCAAAGGAGAGAAAACAGGTAGATTGTTTACATTTGAACTTGAGGACACTAGAAACATTGCACTTTATAATTAATAGGATCAAACTTTGTCTGAGCTAGAGATATGGCACAAAAGATTAGGGCATATTGGTGAGAGAACATTGAAACAAATATGTAGAGATCAATGTGTACTTGGGATACCTAATGTATCCAAGCAACATATGATTTATAAATGTGGTGCATGCGAGTTTGGTAAATCACACAGGTTACCCTTTACAAAGAAAGGTTATATGCATGAGGATTATTTGGAACTTGTCCACAGAGATGTGTGGGGACCAAGCAAGCATCCTTCAATTTCAGGCTCAAGGTACTATGTGTCATTTTCTTATTGATGATTTCAATAAGTGGACTATCTTGTTTTTTATGAAACATAAGGATGAAGTGTTGAGTTGTTTCAAGAAGTATCTTGCACTTGTGGAAAGTCAAACAAGAAAAAGCTTAAAGAGGATAAGGTCAGATGGAGGAGATGAGTACTTCTCCAATGATTTTGATGCATTTTTGCAGGATAGAGGTATCAAAAGGGAGATTACTATTAGATATACTCCTGAGCAAAATGGAGTAGCAGAGAGGACGAATAGATTGATTGTGGAAGCATCTAGATCAATGCTAAATGAAAAGAAGTTGCCTAATTACTTGTGGGTAGAGAGTGTTTCTACTGCCACTTATCTTATTAATAGGTTACCTTCTAAGTCCCCAGATGGGATGAACCCCTATGAGGCATGGCATGGTAGGAGACCATCACTTGAGCATTGAAAAATATTTGGTTGTGTTGCTTATGTGCATGTTCCATCTCAAATCAGAGGTAAGTTAGACCCTAAGGTAGGGAAATGCATCTTCATAGCGTATGATGTAAATAAAAAAGGATATAGGTTTTATAATCCATCCAACAAAGGATTTATGGTCAGTAGAGATGTTGTGTTTGATGAGAATGATTCTTGGTTTGAAAGTGAATGCAGGAAGGTCCAATTACCATATGCCTTGGAAAAAGAATTTCCAAGCCTCACCAAGGAGGAGCCATGCACAATTGAAGACATAAAAATCAGATGATGAGGACACCATCAACTTGGAAGAGTTCAACGCATGGAAATCAAAAGGAAAGATCAAGATGAAGAGGTTGGAGGACATACCTGAGTCATCCAACCAAGCTATGAGGAGATCACAAAGAGAGAGTAAGAAGCCAATCAGATACGGGTATGATACTTCATTAGTCACTAAGCATTCTATTTATCTTCCTAAGGATTCATTACTTGAAGAATCTTCTTCATATGAAGAAGCAAGTACCAAAACAGAATGGAAGGAGGCTATGGATGAAGAAATAGAAGCACTCCAAGAGAATAACACTTGGGAGCTAGTACCCAAGGAAGCATCAATGAAGGTGATTGGTTCTAGGTGGATTTACAAAATCAAAAGGAACTCAGATGGATCCAGGATTTACAAAATCAAAAGAAACTCAGAAATCAAGGCATGTGGCTAAGGGTTTTTCACAAACCCAAGGAATAGATTATGAAGAAATTTTTTCACCTATGGCTAAGATGCCAACCATTAGGATATTGGTAAGTGTAGTTGCATCTAGAAATCGGAGTATGTATCAACTACATGTGAAAAATGCTTTTCTCAATGGGGGGATTTCACAGGAGGTTTACATGGCTCAACCTCCTGGCCATGAGGATCAAAGCAAGGTAAATCATGTATGCAAATTGAACAAAGCTCTTTATGGTTTGAAGCAGGCACCTAGGGCATGGAACCATAGGTTAACAACCTATCTCTAAGACCAAGGGTTCATGATGAGCAAAGCAGATTCTTCTCTGTTTGTCAAGAGGAGTAATTCAAAAATGATATATTTATGTGTATATGTGGATGACATCTTTCTTATAGGTAGTGATGCCAATGGCATCAAACAAATCAAAAATCAGATGATGCAGGAGTTCAAAATCAATGACCTAGGGATTTTGAAATATTTTCTTGGACTTGAGTTAGTATACACTAACTATGGAATCTATATCACTCAAAGGAAATATGTGCAAGACATGTTGAAGAAGTTTCACTTGGACAATGCAAAAGTAGCTAGTACTCCTATGGAGGTAAATCATAAATTAAGTGCTCATGAAGGTGATTTGCTTGAAGACATTGTAGGTTATCAAAGCATAGTTGGGAGTCTAAACTATGCAACCTCAACAAGGATTGACATATGTTATGGAGTAAGTGTTTTGAGTAAATTCATGCATAAACCTAGAGCACCTTACTTGGAAGCTGCTAAAAGAATTTTGAAGTATCTCAAGGGTACTCAAAACCAAGGTCTTCACTTTCCATATACATCAGATTTGGATATAAAATTATACTCAGATGCAGATTGGGCAAGATGTAAGGATGACAGAAGAATTACTTCTAGATATTTATCTTTTGCAAGTGATAAACCTATCTCACGGTCTTCAAAGAAGCAACCAATTGTTGCTCTATCTTCAACAAAAGTTGAATACAAGGGATTAACAAATGCTACACAAGAAGCTATTTGGATTAGATTGCTCTACTCAAATTTGGACTTCACACTCATTCACCTATGATCTTTGGTGATAACACTAGTTCTTTGCATCTTGCAGCCAATCCCATTTATCATGCAAGAACCAAGCATATAGAAGTGCACTATCACTATGTTAGAGAGAAGCTCTTGAGCAAAGAGATTCACAATGTGCTGATTTGTTAACCAGAGCATTTGATGGTACTAAGCTTTGCAGGTTTAAAGCCAGGATTGGATTACAGGACATTCAAGAAGAATGATGAAGCAATGGAAGCCAAGATGTTTGGCTTGAGGGGGAGATGTTGGTGCAAATGTCCAAGCCTTCACATTTGGCTTAGAATGGAAGACAATATGTGCAACTATCACTTGATGGATCATGTGAACCTTAGATTGTAACACTTGATCATCTATCATTTGTAAAAGATTAAATCCATGAAGAATCTTGTAAAAGCCAAAATCTCATGGAGTTAGGAAGAACAATAACTACGGGTTTCAATGAGAGAATAACTCCTAAGTTAGAGGAGTCATTTTTATTTGGAACCAAGTTTGAATTCAAATTCAAACTTAGAAGAAAATTGTTATAAAAGGACTTTGTAAAAATCCCATGAGTGTGGTCTCATCTTGGAGCTCATTTCTTGATCATCTATAGATTTTGAGTAGCTTACACCATAGCTTATTCATTCCACCATCATTGAGGATCATTACAAGTCCAATGCTCTTGTATAATCATGTCTTATAATACATACAGTTCATTGATCATCTCTGTCTACTTCTCTGCTATGACTACTCAGAATAGTCAACTTTCTCTGATCATATCTCAGCGAAGTCTCACCCATTTTGCATGATCTATAGCTTGTTCAAACCAAGTTGAAGTCTATTTTGTGCGGTCAAAATCTCAAAGCATTTGGTTTAGCCATGTGGGAGAAATCATCATCGAAATGCTCACTGGTCATCTACTAGTTACTCCCTAAAAAATCAGAGGTAAGCTTTGGATTGCTAAACTTATTTCTCAGTGCATAGTTTGTTATTTTAGATGGCTGCACTTGCAACCATTAGCTATCTAAGCTAATGGAATTCCTTCAGAAGGAATTTCATCAATTGTTACTGTACTATGAGCACTGAGCAAAAGAACCAACAAGTGTATAGACCAAAATAGCAAGTTTGATGATACTAGCTATTCATGAAGTAGTTTGTTTTGATTCAATTATTTCAAGCATCAACTCCAAAGTACATACATACTTTCTTGGTGTCATTTGCAAGCTAAAAATGCATACTATGAAACTCTAAAGTGTATTAGGGTAGGTACAAAGAAACTTTTAGCAGTAGCACCTCACTTCCTTGAGATATCCATCAATCAATTCCAACATTTTGCTTGATGTTGCTCTAATACCATTGTTGAAGGAGATGGTGGATAGATTCTAGAGATGAAGAGTTATTACAAAATCCTGCTTCCCACCGGCCAAGAAAAAGTTGTGAAGAGTAGAGTAGACCTTTTGAGCTTCCCAAGAATCACAAATAATCACCTAAGTGCTTTGGAGCATGATCCTCTAATCAATGGATCAAAATAGACGAGTACAAAATTCAGCTATGATCTAAGACTTGCTATTTTGGTCTCTACACATATTTAGTAAAATGAATAGTGCTCTCAACCTACTAGCAATTGATTAAATTCCTTTCGGGAGTATCTATTAACTTAGATAGCTACCATTCACAAGTTATTTCACTTGAAATGATCAAGTGTACTGTGAGAATTGTGTTTAGCAAATCAATAGACAATCCTCACAATTTCAGGCCTCAACAATATGGAGACTAGTGAGCAGAGAACCAACTATGCACTGAGAACCAAGTCTAAGAAAATCACTATTCTGAGATGAACTTGAAAGAGAAGTGAAGTAGAGATGTGATCAATGTATGTGTATTAAACCACATAGAATGACAATGAAATTGGCAATATATAATTGAACAATGTGAGGGTGGTGATGGAGCTATGGAATGAGCACACTAATCATAAAAAACCCCTCTCAAAAGATCTTCAAATCGGGCTCTGTCTCATGCGAGACTTTGATCCTTTTTTATAGCTTGGATTTGGAGGCAACTTTTGAATTCAAATTCAAGATCTTACAATAAAGTGAGTCCTAAACTTTAGGACTTACTTTATCATCAATCAACTACCAAGTAATTTGAGATTTGGTTCCTCCTAACTCCATGTGAGAGTAGTGCAATTATCGTATGCACTTTTACAAGGATAAAAGTAAATTGATTTTTACAAGGGAATAGTCATATGTGATTATATGAAACAAATGCTAATTCTCCAAGTATGTAGGCTTGGACTCATTTGCACCAACAACTCTATGTACCAAAATCTCGATCTGAGCTCGATTCAGCCTCCAAATGCACTATCACAGTGCTTGTGTAGGCAATTTCATCTTTTTGTGCCAAGGATATAGAGAATTGATTTTCAACACTCTCGCTGAAGTCTAAATGCCTAGGTCCTTCATTCCAATGCATGCCTGTGTTGTAGCTTTACTCCATCCAAAGCTTTGGTAACCATATTTGCATATTGGTCCTTTGTATTGACATGCTTCACCTTGACATGATCTTCTCTTTAATAAAAAGGTAATGCACTTCTATACGCTTCGACCTTGCATGGAACACCAGATTTTGAGCCAAGCATATGCTACTTATGTTTGTTGGAGTTAGACGTCTGCGGAAGCACGCGAACAGCACAAGGAAGAAGAAGAAGCTTGGAGCACAACACACAAGACTGAATGTATTACTAGAGAATGTACAAAGATAAGTAGCCCATTAGGGCAATCGGCGTATATACAAGCCGGGGGAAAAAAACCTCCTAAAGAGGGAAAAAAGTGCCCCGGCGGTCCTAGAGTGTTCACACACATCACTACCTAAATATATCAACAAATCCCCCCTGGGAGTGATGCGGTGAACAAGGAGTTGGCACTCATGTATAAGGAAGTGCCAAGCTATGTGGAAATCACTCCACAAAAGGAAGTAAGCCCAAAGCTTTGCGGAAAGCTTCAAACTTCTCCCTAGGCAGAGCCTTCGTGAAAAGGTCTGCAACGTTCTCTTGCGTGGGCACATATGCCAAGCTGATCTCCCCAGTAGAGAACCTCTCCCTGACATAGTGATAATGCACCTCAATGTGCTTAGTGCGAGCATGGAACACAGGGTTCCTCGCAACTGCCAATGCGCTCTGACTGTCAGTGAAGATGGTGGTGGCAGAAGACTGGCCAACACCCAAATCAGCCATAAGGCGTCTGAGCCACACACACTCAACAGTCGCTGTGAAAGCTTCCCTATACTCAGCCTCACAACTGGAAGTGGCCACAGTAGGCTGCTTCTTGCTCAACCAAGATATACATGAGCTACCAAGCATGAAGCAAAAACCACTGGTGGACACACGAGTGTCATAGCAACCAGCCCAATCTGAGTCAGAAAAAGCATGCAAATCTGGTGGTAGTGATCCCCCCTTGGGATAAAACAACCCAAGTAGCCAAGTACCACTCAAGTAGCGAAAGATGCGCTTAACCGCTTTCCAATGCGTGACTCCTGGGCAATGCATAAACCTGCTCATCTGTGAGACAGCAAACTGAATATCTGGCCGAGTAATGCATAAGTAAATCAAGAATCCAATGGCCTGCTGATAGAGAACAGCATCAAATGCATCTCCAGCATCATGAAGACTCAATCGTAAACCTGTCTCCATAGGAGTGGCAATAGGCTTACAGTCTTCAAGGCCAAAACGCTGCAATAATGTGTCAATATATTTTGTTTGACACAAAGCCATTCCACCATCAACTTGCATAAACTGAATGCCCAAATAGTGATGCAAATGCCCCAAATCAGACATCTCAAATGAGGCATGCAAATCAGCCTTGAAATCAGCAATATGCTTCTCAAGAGGACCAGTGAGCAGCATGTCGTCTACATAGACAACAATGATCAGAAGCACATCATTAGCACGCTTAACATATAAGGTGCTTTCAGTTGGACTGTTCTCAAAACCATGTGCAATCAGATAGGCATGTATTTTCTCATACCAAGCACGTGGTGCTTGCTTTAAACCATATAATGCCTTCTTTAACTTGCACACCTGGTTTTCATGCCCTTTCTGCACAAAGCCACGGGGCTAAAAAACATACACTTCTTCATGCAAGTCACCATTCAGAAATGCTGTTTTAATGTCCAACTGATGTACATTCCAACCATGATGGGCTGCAAGTGCAAAAATGCTCCGAACAGTAGTCATACGGCATGTAGGTGCAAAGGTCTCATCAAAATCAATGCCTCTTTCCTGCGCATAACCCTTTGCAACAAGCCTAGCCTTATACCTGTCAATTGTACCATCAGGTTTACGCTTCAGCTTGTATACCCACTTAGTGCCAATGGCCTTCTTGCCAGGAGGCAAGTCACATAAAGACCATGTACCATTCTTCATTATAGCATCATATTCAGATTGCATAGCAGCCATCCAATTTTCTGAATTTTGTGCTTCATCAAAAGAAACAGGCTCATTCTCATCACAGAGACTAGATGCAGCCATAGCATAGCAATCTGATGCAAAGGAGGTACTATGAGAGCCTGAACGAGTACGATATGACAAAGGTGCATCTAATTTGCTGTCACGCAAAGTCTGCACCAGCCATTTTGGCATAGTTTTTGCTTGTTCAATATCAGCTCTCTCATCAACAAGTGCATCATGTAAATCTGCATCAGAAATGGAATGATCTGCATCATCATATGAAACCTGCAAAGGCTGAGAAGTTGCCTCATTAGGACCAGTGCTAGCCTGTCCACCTGTAAAAAGAGGCATCAAAGTATCATACATGTCTTTGGAGGTAACAGATGTCTCCTTAGTACATGAAAGCAATGGCTGAATAGCATCTTCCACAAAGACAACATCACGGCTAACCAGAATGCGTTTAGTCTGTGGATGATACAGATGATAGCCTTTACTTTCAGAACTGTACCCAACAAAAATACATTTTACTGCCTTATCATCCAATTTTCTGCGATGTTGTTCAGGCACTAATGCATATGCCAAACAACCAAAAACACGCAGATGAGCAACAGATGGCTTGCGGGCATGCCAAGCCTCATATGGAGTGATGGACTGCAACGCTTTGGTGGGACACCTGTTCAGTACATATGCTGCACACATGACAGCCTCAAGCCAGAAACTATGTGGTAAAGCCTGACTTTTGACCATGCACCTCGCCATCTCCATGAGTGACCTGTTCTTTCGTTCAGCAACTCCATTCTGTTGAGGTGTATACGGCACTGTACACTGGTGTTTTATCCCACGTTCAGATAGAAATGCATTAAAATCTGAAGACATATATTCCCCCCCTCGATCAGAACGGAGGGTGCCCATTTTACATGCTGACAGATTTTCAGCCAAAACCAAAAACTGTTTGAAGCACATGAACACTTCGGACTTTGCTTTGAGTGGATATACCCATGCATGCCTGGAAAAATCATCAATGAAAGTCACGAAGTAAAGGTAATTTCCAAAAGAGGGTGTCTGCATAGGACCACAGACATCACTATGTACAAGCTGCAATTTCTGCATAGCCCGAACTAAACCATCTTTTGGAAAGGAAGAACGCTGCATTTTGCCCAAAATACAGCCTTCACAAACATGTTTTCCAGGTGCCTCAAGTTTGGGCAAAGAGGACACCATTTCAGATTTCTGCAGGCGTAACAAACTAGCAAGATTCAGATGACCAAAGCGTGCATGCCAAAGCTTTGCATCTGACATAGCCTGAGAATCATGAACTGCACATGCCGAATCATTCACAGATCTTTCATAGTCTATGAGCTTATACAGCCCATGACATAAAATGCCAGAAGCAATAATCACATCGCCATTTGAGAGATCATGGACTGTACACCTGTCATCAACGAATTTCACAACCAAGCCAATCTTGGCTAATGCAGAAACTGATAACAGGTTCTTTTTGATCCCTGGCACAAATAAAGCATCTGACAAAGTGAAAGAACTACCATCAGCAGTAGTCAAAATGATCTTACCAACTCCCATAACAGGATAAGAGGAGTTATTGGCGCATGTGACAGTATTCCCTGTAGGGGCAGGCTCGAGTGAAGAGAAGAAACTGCGCTGCGAGGTAATATGTTTGGTCGCCCCACTGTCAAAGTACCAAACATCTGAGTCTACTGCAGACATGCACTGATCATGAGAAGATGGGTCAAAACTGCAGACAGTAGTAAACGCCCATTCTTCTTCCTGCACAAGATTTGCAGACTCTGTTTTTGGTGTAGAGGCCTCTGCAACAACCATTCCAGCCTCTTTCTTCTTTGCCTCTTTAGCAGCCAGTTTTGGACAGTTCTTTATAATATGATCATTTCCTTTATAGTACTTGCAGAACAATTTCTGCTTTTCTGATTTCTTCTCATCTTTATCCTGGTTTTTCGATTGTGCAGCATTTGCAGATTTCTGCTTACTAGTAGAAGAGCTCCATTTTCCTTTGCCCTTTTGACTAGCCAGGAAAGCTTGATCTGCAACACGCATAATGGACCTGTTCTGCCTGGACTGGTCTTCCTGCAACAGAACAGGGACTAATTCCTCAAATGACAAGGCATTCGGATTGCCTTTCATCATCAATCGAAGAGTAGAGGCAAAACTCTGATATGAATCAGGAAGGCCATTCAGAAC
Organism: Ceratopteris richardii; assembly: GCA_020310875.1. Taxonomy (NCBI): domain Eukaryota; kingdom Viridiplantae; phylum Streptophyta; class Polypodiopsida; order Polypodiales; family Pteridaceae; genus Ceratopteris; species Ceratopteris richardii. The sequence goes on along the minus strand of CM035427.1, from coordinate 56,279,391 downwards.
GGTCTGCACAAGTGAGCTATCTGGTATAACCTCATCAGCAGAAATCAATTGTTCCTTCAGGTCTTTGATCTTTGTAAGAAAACTGTCCATCGAATCACCTTCATTCATGTGCTCACTCTCCAACTGTTTTCGGAGGTAAGCAACACGAGCCTCATTCCTAGCCTGGTACAAAGTGGTAAGTGTATCCCAAGCATCCTTTGCTGTTCTGCAAGAGCGAATATGAGGAATAATGGCACGTTTGACAGACAAAGCTATCAATGCATGTGACTGGTCATCTCTTCCATCCCAACGAATTTGCTCTGTAGTAGGTGCAACAGAAACAGCAGCACGAACAGGAATCTGCGGAATATCATCTTCGACACCATCTTCATCAGCTCCAACACCTGTATTTGCAGTACCTGTCGTTACAGGTGTAACAGGACGTCTTTCATCACCCTGCACAATGTTCCACAATCCTTTTGCAACCAGTACATGTCGCATCATATAAGCCCATAAAGGGTAGTTGGTACCATCCAACTTATCCTCAACAGCCAACATACGGAATACATCACTGCTTTCAGCCATGGCCGGTGACTAAAATACCTTGATGCAGAAAATTGACTGTATCTCAAAAAGTTGAACAGAACTGCCCAGACAAGTTCTGCTAGACCTGTAGCAGACTTCGAGACGCTTAAACTGGCGAACAGAAACTGGTATATACCTTTGGCACAAAAGGACGAAATAGCCTGCACAAGCACTGCGATAGTGCGTTCGGAGGCCGAAACGAGCTCAGATCGCGATTTCGGCACCACATAACAAAGTTGTTTTGATCTCGGAAACACCCTGAGTATGCTCACCAAATTTTGTGCGAATCTGAGACTGCAAACGGAGGAGTGTCGACGGCGCCCTAGAAGAAGCAACGACCTGCTCTGATACCAATTGTTGGAGTTAGACGTCTGCGGAAGCACGGGAACAGCACAAGGAAGAAGAAGAAGCTTGGAGCACAACACACAAGACTGAATGTATTACTAGAGAATGTACAAAGATAAGTAGCCCATTAGGGCAATCGGCGTATATACAAGCCGGGGGAAAAAAACCTCCTAAAGAGGGAAAAAAGTGCCCCGGCGGTCCTAGAGTGTTCACACACATCACTACCTAAATATATCAACAATGTTGTCATGAAAAATAGGTACTTTCTTAACCTACAAATCAAGATAAACAAACAACTTCTTGAGCCACATAAGCTCACATGAGACTTGTGCTAAGCCTTTATACTCAGCTTTGATCGATGAAAGAGCCACTGTTGGTTGTTTCTTTGATGTACATGAGATGTTTTTCTTCCCTAGCATGATAACATATCCACTAGTGCTCTTGTCATCTAAGGAACCTTCGCTATTAGCATCACAATAATCTTGTACATTTAATCCATCATCAAATGGAAAATATAGACCTTCATTCACTGATCCTTTAAGGTACCTAAACACTGTTTTGCCTTCAACAAGATAATCTACTCCTAATGCATGCAAAAATGGAGAAAACACTCCAATGACATGTGCAATGTCTGGTCTCATCATAGTAGCATACAAGAGAGAACCAATTATTGACCTATAGATGGTCACATCCTTCCCTTCTTCACCTTCATGGGCACTTAGTTTAACGTTTACTTCTAATGGATTTGAAATAGGCTTGCAATGGAACAACCCAAACTTCTTCAAAAGATCTAGAATTTATTTCCTTTGCATCAAGTATATACCTTCCTCTTTATATAATACTTTAATCCCAACGAAGTACCTTAAAATCCCTAAATCAAATATTTTAAACTCACATCCAAGCTTCCTCTTTATTTCCTTTATGTTGGCTTCATCGTCCCCTATAATGATCAAATCATCAACATATATACAAATGAAAACATTTTTGCTACCTTCCTTCTTCACAAAGAATGATGGGTCTGCATGACTAATTGTATCCACATTTTACCAAATAGTCCACGTCTTTGGTTCCAAGCCCTTGGGGCTCGCTTGAGTCCATAAACAGTGTTCTTAAGCCTACATACATGATGTGGAAACATCTCATCTTCGAAGCCTTGCAGCTGGTCCATGAAGACTATCTCTTCGAGCTCTCCATTTAGGAAAGCATTCTTCATATCCAACTGGTACATCTTCCAACCTTATGAGGCTGAAATTGAAACAAAACTTCTTATGGTGGAACTATAGGATTGAATGTTTCCTCAAAGTCTATGCCATAGATTTGAGCAAAACCTTTGGCAACCAACCTTGGTTTATACCTAGAGATGCTCCCATCTTAATGTTGGAAACAATGTCCCATTGGTCAAAGATTGGTCAAATTTATCCAGGTATTACAGCATGTATAGCTACTTCTTCTAGTCTTTGTACAAGCAAATCTAGTGGGTGTCGTGGATAAGCAAAAGCACTCCCATTGATCCCACCTCGGTTCGATACCAACGGATAGCATATAGCGTGCAACGCGATGAGATTTTTTAAGATTACTTTATCAAAAAGATTTTGACAAATGCAAATTTGAAAAGCAAAACTAAGTCAAACACGTTTTTTAATAAACGCCAATTTTCGCGAGCTCTTTTCACAATAGCTTTTGGAGGACAATCAACTACTATATAAGAAGTATGTTGGCTCATTGTAATCATCCAACACCTTTTGCAACGCAATCTTTGGAAGCTTGTTACCTCTTTGAGGTGGTGCTTCTAGCACATGGGGCATCCATGTTGCTATCTTGGAGCATGTTGAGGAGCGGCTATGGAGTTCTTCTTGAAGAAGAATAGTGTGCTCACACTCTTGCTTATGGAGAAGATTTATCTTGCAGCAGCTTGGTGGTGTGGATCGGCCATTCACATGATGTATTTGAAGATTCTCTTCTACATGAAGATTTTGGTTTCCTTCAAAGACATCGGATGGTGGTTAGCATATGATTTGCATCTTATGTTAAGTATTCAGGTACATATTCTCTTTATGCGCATAGGTACTACTTGGAGTTTATGGACACAGTAACATCCATATTAGGAGGAGTCCTATTCGGCATAGGTACAAGAGAATCAGTACGTATATGCTTTATGCATATTTGAATGAGGTGTTAGAGAAGATATGTTCATATGAATTTGAGGATTTCCGGTAGCAAACTTATTAGCATTCTTTGCTACTTTTGTAAGTATGGTTTTCACACACGTGTCTAACTTAGGGTCTTCCATAGCCTAAGGTTAGATAAGTGTTTGTTGATTATCAATTTTAGACTGAACCTTCCTCTTTCAGTCACTCATATTCACTTTTCTACAACCTATTAGGTCACTCATCTCATGTATATTCAGTAAGCAGTGGCTTACATAACACTTTACACATGTTGTCTAATCTTTCTTTATCTTTGTCTCATCATTTGTATGATTAAATGTGGTATATTCATGTTTTGTCAATATTGGAAGATTGCTAAATTCTATGTTGTATATGTTGGACCTATGGAACCATGGACCTGTGATATGAGCTATGGGCCTACTAAATTTCCAACATTTGGTATCAGGGCTCTAAGGTTTTGGTATCAAAGCTTTAGGGCTTTGGCATCAGAACATTTAGGCTCTCAGATTCCCAGGTTCCTAACTTTCAAGTTTACAACATATGATTTAAGAGTATCTTCTAACATTTGACATTTGACATGCACACTTAATCTTGATGACTAGAGATTTGAGAATTAGACAATTCTGTTACATGTGTATTCATGAGTGTGGAGTATGAAGTTGATGATCTGTTAGAAGTCAAATATTTTTGGAAGAGTATGCAAATACTTTACAAAAGTATTATTTGAAGACCCAAACTTGATAAAGAGAAGCCTACTTCAAATTCAAGGAAAAACAATGGTTTGGAGAAGATGAAGGAACCAGATCAACATCAAATCACAGGTATCAGTTTCTATTATCAGATTATCATTTGCAGGTCATATCTTAGAAGATTAGTTATGAAACGATTTGAAGGATTCAAGGAGTGGTTTTATACACTTTCATCATTTGAAAGTTAAAGGCTACATCAAAACACGTATCTAGAGGTTTTTTCTAGAGAGTTTTGAGAGATCTCTTTCATGGCAAGAAATTTCATCTAAGAAGGCAAATGTGGGAAGCATCAGTTTTTTTTCATCCAGTTGTAAGTTGGTTCGATATACAGGTACAGAATTTGATCTAGAGAGGTAACTCTAGAAAGGTAACTCATCTTAGTGAATTTAGTCATATCAATCACATTTCAAGCACAATTTTGATTCAAGAGATATAAGGAGATGATAAGACATAATTCTGTGTTCACTTCCATTTGTATACCATGTTTGTTTTGTCTCTTAATCTTAACATTAGAGGAAGAGAAAAAGTTCATTTGAAGAAGTCAAGGGTGCTTGCTACTTCAAGATGAAGAGAACAAAAGATATGGAAGAGAAGTTTTGAAGATGTTGAATCATCATAAGGTGGAAGAAAGATGTAGAAGAAGAATGTCCAATATTTCCAAAAGGGAAAGTAAAACTTCCTTTTCTCTCATATTTTCCATATACTTTTCCTATTTTATCCTCTACACCCAAAGACAAGTCTACGAGAACATCTTGTGTGAAGATAGTCTAAAGAAAAAGCAATTTCTTGTTTTGCATTGTACTTGGTCATGATTTAGTAGATTTGACAAAGAATTGCATTGAGAGAAAGAAAAGTAGTAGATATATGTTTTGACTCATATATGTATGAGTTATGTTTTTGTTGAAACTTTTAAGCAGGTAGCTTATATGTTCCCTCAACGAATTCTTGGAGTGTCAATATAGAGCCACTTGGTATATAACTCTTATATACCAAGTTGCAGAGAAGTTTATTTCTTCTTTATCTAACTCTTAAGGTAAAAGAGTTTTTAGTAGGAGATGTTGAAGACTTGGGTTGAGGTTTTTTGTTTGGAAAGGTTACCTCATATTCAGTATTTTCAGAAAACTTCAAAAAATTCAGATTTTTTGATGTACCAGTCAGTTGAAGAAACTACTTTTTATGATTGTCTTGATTTTTGGATAGATTCTTGTGTTCAAAAAGGTGTTCCATCAGATCCTATCACTTTATCTAGAAGTGGAGTTAGCCAAAAGAAAATAAAGCAGATACTATCACATTTCATCCGGGTAGAATATGAAGATATGAAGTATCAACTTGCAGCTTTTGGAGTTCTCAAGGTGAGAAGTTTGTCCACTTATATTTCAAGTAGGAATTGTAGATTCTTGTGAAGGATTTATTTGAAGAAACTTTTTTATAACTTTATAAGAAGCATTGATACTTAGAGACATTCAAGTAGCAAATCAAACATTCATTCATGAAGGTTTGATGAGAGCAGATTCTATACACGTATTTTGTTGGAGAGATCGATCATTGATCTTGGATGATCTTGTATGATCTTGATAGATCTTATATGATCTTGAATGATCTTGAAGGTCTTGAAGATTTTGAGTATTTATGAGTTAGTTGTCTATCCTTTGTTTGAGAAAGTTCTTAGCATTGGAGGAAGTAAGTCAAAGATTCAGATTCTATCAGATTTGTGTTGTAGAAAGATAGAAGAAGATACTTGTTATGTTGCAGAAAGGTTATGAATCCTAAAATGCTTTCAACAAGGTTTGTATGATAGATCAGCTACCCTTATTCTAGATTTTGGGAAGCTGAGGAAGAAACAATGGAAACTATTAGCAACAACGTAGTGCTAATAAAAAGGGTTCAGAAATTTTGTTTCAGATATAGGTATTTATCATTGAAGATCAGATTTATGAAGAAGGACGTCCAAGATTTCATAAAGTCTGATATAATTTGAAGAATACTGGATACTAATGTTAAGTCATCCAGGGGGTGATGAAACATGAAGACTTATTTTTCAGCCATATGTAAAAGAATGCAGTCATACCTATAGGTATTCCTATTTCAGGTATTCCTATATTTCCTTTGTCAGTTTCTCTTTATGTTCTAGCTTTGAAAGAAGAAGGAAGAAGGAGAATGTTTGGAAAAAGTTCCTGTTAGGATATTCCTATTCAGGAGAAGGTTCCAGAGTTCTATTGAAGAGAAGCTTGATATTTCAGAGAGGTATGTTTAAGAAGTGCGCACATATATGTTTATACCGGATTTTGAAGGAAAGAGGTATGAAAGACTTACAGATTGAACAAGGATGAAGACATGATGACATCATAGATTTTTTTATGCGACTCATGAGTTGATTTCAGTTGATTTTAGTTGATTTCGGTTGATTTCAGTTGAGTTGAGTTGAGTACAGTCGGAGATGAACCAGCAGTGTTCATAATACACTAAGTTGTGAGTTGTCGATCACAAGTTCCAGGACTCACTTCTTGATTTTCTTTAGTGTATCTACATGACACAACAAAGTACGTTGAGAAACCTTGTTTAAGGTAAATGCAAATATGTGGATCCTAGTGTATGTTTTCAGGTTTATGAAGACAGGAGATAGCAGGTTCTGAGTCAGTACATGCTACATTTGTTGTCAAGCAGTGATTGCTTGATGAGAACACTGTTGGATATCTAGATTGCATATTTTCTCAGGTATTATTGTTCATATTCAGCAAGTTCAGGTTTTTTGAAGGAAAGTCAAAATTCAGTTTTGAAGAAGACTAGTTTTCAAGAAAAGGTTTGAAGGTCAATTCCGGAGTACTAGTTTGAAGCTTATGAAGTTTGCAAGATCCAGTTCAGTTTGCACCAATATGACATTGCAGGGAGGATTGTTGGAAACAATGTCCCATTGGTCAAAGGTTGGTCAAATTTATCCAGGTATTACAGCATGTATAGCTACTTCTTCTAGTCCTTGTACAAGCAAATCTAGTCGGCACCGTGGATAAGCAAAAGCCCTCCCATTGAGCCCACCTCGGTTCGATACCCACGGACAACATATAGTGCGCAACGCGATGATATTTTTTTAAGATTACTTTATCAAAAAGATTTTGACAAATGCAAATTTGAAAAGCAAAGCTACGTCGGACATGTTTTTTAATAAATGCCAATTTTTGCGAGCGCTTTTCACAATAGCTTTTGGAGGACAATCAACTACTATATAAGAAGTATGTTGGCTCATTGTAATCATCCAACACCTTTTGCAACACAAGCTTTGGAAGCTTGGTACCTCTTTGAGGTTGAGGTGGTCCTTCTAGCACATGGGGCATCCATGTTGCTATCTTGGAGCATGTTGAGGAGCGACTATGGAGTTCTTCTTGAAGAAGGAGAGTGTGCTCACACTCTTGCTTATGGAGAAGATTTATCTTGCAGCAGCTTGGTGGTGTGGATCGGCCATTCACATGATGTATTTGAAGATTTTCTTCTACATGAAGATTTCGGTTTACTTCAAAGACATTGGATGGTGGTTAACATAAGATTGCATCTTATGTCAAGTACTCAAGTACAGATTCTCTTTATGCACACTGGTACTACTTGGAGTTTATGGAGGCAGTAACATCCATATCAGAAGGAGTCCTATTCGGCATAGGTACAAGAGAATCAGTACGTATATGCTTTATGCATATTTGAATGAGGTGTTAGAGAAGATATGTTCATATGAGTTTGAGGATTTTCGGTAGCAAACTTGTTAGCATTCTTTGCTACTTTTGTAAGTATGTGATCTTTTCACACGCATGTCTAACTTAGGGTCTTCCATAGCCTAAGGTTAGATAAGGGTTTGTTGATTATCAGTTTTAGATTGATCCTTCCTCTTTCGATCATTCATATTCACTCTTCTACAACCTATTAGGTCACACATCTCATGTATATTCAGATTTCTGTTCACACATCTGAATATGTTTGTTACATTTGTACATTCACTCTTCCATCTATTTCTATTCACATAGAGTGGTTGAGAGTTTTGCTTCCACATTGTACATTGAACATTGGTATATATGATAGTGTGAGTAAGCAGTGCCTTACGTAACACTTTACACATGTTGTCTAATCTTTCTCTATCTTTGTCTCATCATTTGTATGATTAAATGTGGTATATTCATGTTTTTTCAATATTGGAAGATTGCTAAATTCTATGTTGTATATGCTGGACCTATGGAACCATGGACCTATGATATGAGCTATGGGCCTACTAAATTTCCAACACTACAGCTAATTACTATCATGTCCTTTGTTCTTGGCACCAATCACCAAGTATCATTTTCTTCAAGTGCCTTGAATTCCTCCTCCATGACGTCAATCCATTCCCTATGCTTATTTTTGTCCTCAAAAAAGTTAGGTTCAACTTGACTCATGTAAGCAAAGTGCCTTGCAATGAATGAATCATAAGTTAACCTTTGAACAGGGTATTTAACCCTATTGGATGACCTTACCTCACCATTAGGTGGTAGAAATCTCCTCCTCCTTCATTTAGATGCTTTTAATCCTAGAGTTTCTAATTTTTTCATACCTTCCTCACTTGTAGATTCCATGTCTACCCATCGATGGTCTTCATCGTTTGATTTTTTTCTTTCCTTTTATACTTCCTTCACTTGAATAAGCTTCATTCCTTGCCCTTTCATGTTGAAAACATACAAGATTCAATTGAGAAGCTTAGCTTTAAGTTTTTCACTTCATAAGTAGCTTGCATCATCTATATTTTCACTTGTAATAAGTTCTCTTGAGTAGAGCATGAGAACAAGCTCTTAAGTCATTTAAATTATCAGCATAGCTTATAATCTAGCCTTAGTTAAGTCAACCAAGCTGAAAATCTATGTAAAAACTTTGGATGCCGATGAGTGTGCTTGCGCATGCTTTTTGTTGAGCACATCAAGGAATTAAGCCACCAAACTCAACTGCATGCTTTTAGACCTGATCTTGCTGAAGAGAATGAGCAAATTACTCAGATTGATTGAGAGATTCTCTCTCTTCTACCTACTCTACCTCTTCAGCCTATTGAAGATCCATTCTTCATACTCTATATAAAGAGGAATGCAACTCACTACTTCCTTGAGCTTCTCTTAGCAATAGGAGTATCCATATTCTCCTCTGTCATTTTGATGTGTTAGAACTCTTCTCATTGTGTAGAGAAGCATTCAGTATCCTCCCACACACTATGGAGTGATATGTGATTCATATTTTCATTATAGAGTGTTGATCATTAAGCTTTATGCTTGTTACATAATCTCTCTCTCTCTCTCTCTCTCTCTCTCTCTCTCTCTCTCTCTCTCTCTCTCTCTCTCTCTCTCTCTCTCTCTCTCTCTCTCTCTCATTGTTCACTAAACGAATATTGAATTCTAATTGTTGTTTTTGGGAAGTCCAATATATGTGCGTTTAGATCCAAGTAGAATTTTGCAATTATCATCCTTGGTGTGAATTTTATGAGCATTCAAAGTAGAGGTACTAATCATTGTTTCCAGGGCTCCCACTTACAAAAGGCTAACTTGCAGAGGATCTCAAATATGATGTAGAGATCCAAATTGACTAAGCATTGTTGAAAATATACTTCCCATTGCAAGTTGAATCACTTAATTTGCATGTTTGGTTTGAATGTTATGAGTGTTCAAAGTAGAGGTACTCAGCATTGTTTATAGGGCTCCTACTTATAGAAGGGTAATTTGCATAGGCTCCCAAATCTGATATAGAGCTCTAAATCGGGTGATCTTTAATGGATACTACCATACATTGAATGTAGTTTCATTTGCAAGCCGAATCCCTTAGTTCTCATGTGTGATATGAAGTTTATGAGTGTTCAAATTAGAGGTACAAAGCATTATTTCTAGGGCTCCCACTTACAGAAGGGTAATTGCAGAGGTTCTTAAATCTGATATAGAGATCCAAATTGAGTAATCTTTGTTGGATATTAAAATACATTGAATGTATTTTTCATTTTCAATTATGGTTTCTGATGGACATTCTATGAGTGTGCAAAGTAAGGATAATGAGCATTGTTTCCAGGTGCTAGAATAAAATTACAAATTAGTGTTTGTAGTCAGGATTTTATGATTGTTTGTGAGGGGTATTTGACAAAATTGGAATGTGGTGAAATTAAAGTAAGCAATTTGAGAAAGTGATTTCTCTTAATCTAGGAATTCAAATGGAATGATTCCGATTGGGCTATGTTGTGTGAAGTACTTAGATGATGTTTCATTGATGAGTGGTATATTTTATGCTTATGTGATGTATATGAATGCATGCTAAACATGACCCTCTATGAAGTTTTGATATGTAAGTTGTTTGAGGAAAATGATGCATGAAATGTGTGGATTTGAGAATGTATGGTAATGTGGTTAAGTAAAAGAGTTCTTTGCAATTAAAATTAAATATTCAACGATCCTTGTGAGGTTTTGAGCTTATTTATGATTTTGCATCGATACACCATGCTCACCCTCTTTTGTTCCATTATTGGTGTCATAGCTTATTTGCTCCAACAGTGGTATGAAAGCCACATATGTGTGGCTAAGATTCTATTGCAGCTCTTTGGGACATTGGAAAAGAGCACATGTTGTATGATTGTGGATTGGACTCAAGAAGCATATGCAAGGAAGTATGCAAGAAGGTTGCTTGCCTAGTAGGCATGGATTAGTTGCAAGAAATTTTGTTTTGTAATTGAAAATTCAAACACGTTTAGTGGAGCATTGGAGAAGTGGTTGGAAGACTACCATTCAAGTAGTAAATGATCGAGATAAAGATCCATAAAAGCTACCGGTCATTGAAGAAGTCCCCCAAGGTATATTTGGTTCATTTGATTGATTGAAAAGTGCTTGAAGATACCTTAATTGAACAAGTGTTTTGAAGAGGTCATGCACAAGGTGACCTAAAGCTACAAAACACAAAGAAGAGAGGCTTGATGCTTCATAAATAAGAGGGTTTCTAGTTATTGGTAGATTGCATATGTAAATGCATTAATCTGTGGTAATACATTGCTTGCACAATCTTGGTATGTTGATATTAAGGCTTAATCTTGAAAAGTTGTGATTTAGCTTTCACTTGGAAAGCTAAGAGTCTCATTGTGAGACAATGATTGGTTTGTCTTGTTATCTAACATATGTGATTGGTGGTCTAAAGGCTGGATCAAAGGATTTATTTATAGGTACTAAGATTGTGAAGCCAAGCAAGAAGCAAGAAGAGGCTACTAGGGACTAGATTCTTGAAGTATTGAGAAAGAGGTGCATTAGTGGAAGTGCACACACCACCGGATCGAAGAAAGAAGGTGTTAGAAGAGAGCACATTCACTTATTGGACAAGATCACATTTGAAGGAAGGAGCAAGCATTCATTGGATTCAAAGGAATTCAAGAAGAGCACTTGGAAGTGCATATCAGCCATCAAGGTGTATTGTTTGTTGAAAGGCAAATTATGTGGACCTTTTTTGAAGGTCGATGTGAGTATCTAGTAGGTGAAGAGCTCCAAGAGGAGTCGATTCAAGATCACGGGGGAGACTATGAGTATGCGAGTACTAACAAAGACTTTGAATTTCAAGACAAGTCAAGATGGAGTGAAGAAGATCAAGTAAAGTGTTCCAATCACGAAGGTATTGGCTAGTTAGTTGAATGGTTTAAAAATTCAGCACTTCAATTCGTTGGAAAACATTTTGAAGATATAAGCATGGAGAATAAAGATTGGGCAGCCAAGAATGAAGAAGGAAGTGATCAAGTGAAGATACAACAAGAGGAAGATGTAGCAAAGCCATCAAGAGCAGCCATCAAAGAAACATCAGAACAAAAGCACTCAAGAGGGTCAAGACAACAAGACGAAGATTTAGGGAAGTTATCTACAACAACAAAAAAAGGAGAAGAATGCAAAAGATATGGAAAGAAGTCAAGAGAAGAAGGAAAAGCTATCTATCATGATCTGAAGTAATTCAATGGCGATGCACCACAGTACGCTCTCCTTCTCGAGAGCTTCACGATCATATCCTCGGAGTAGAAAAAAGAGCACCTAGGACCACATAGAGTACTCCGCACAAAGGCTACAGAATACGCAAGAAAAATATAGTACACATGGAGCATGAAGACAGACTTCTTAGGTATTACAAATGTGGTCAAAGTTCCAATCTGTGACTGACCATGCCGCTATATGTTTTATTAAAGAACATATATAAAGAGGTGTCCAGTGGCCATAAAGATTAGCTAAGTGTAAGTATACAAACTATACCTCCCACTTGATGGGCATGTTAGATAGTATACAAGTGACTATGTAAGATCATGAATCAAGCAACCCCCATCAAGTGATAGTAGTGTCGAAAGCTACCATGTGGTAGAGCTTTGGTCAAAGCATCTGCAGCATTATCTCGAGTGTGAACCTTCTCAAATATAATGCGCTCAGTGTCTAAGAAATCTCTAATGAAGTGATACCTCACCTCAATGTGTTTGTTCTTTGCATGATAGACCGGATTCCTAGCCAAAGCAATGGCACTCTCGTTGTCACTGAGCAAACGAGGTACATGCTAACCCATATCACAAGCAAGACGAGAAAGCCACAATGCTTCCTTACATGCCTCACTTGCTGCAACATACTCTGCTTCTATGCTGGAAACAGTTGTACATTCTTGAAGATGAGATCTCCAAGAGATAGCACCTCTAGCAAAATAAAAAATGTACCTTGATGTAGACTTACGATTGTCTACACAACCAGCATAGTCAAAATCTGTGTAACAATAATGGATGCGTTCCCTCTACCTAAGCATAGACACTTCTCCTTAGTTCCACTCAGAGATCGCAAAATCATCTTGACTGCTTCCCAATGTTTCTTGCCAGGATTAGACATATATCTGCTCACAACTCCCATTGCAAATGCAATGTCTGGTCTCGTAGCTACCATAGCATACATGAGACTACCAATTGCAGACAAATAGGGAATTTTGGTCATGAATTCCTTTTCCTCATCTGATTTGGGGCAATCATGCTTGCTCAATTTCACATATGTGGGTAAAGGTGTACTCAATGCTTTTCCACCCTGCATATTGAACCTGTGAAGTAATTTGGATATGTACTCACTTTGAGACAAGTATATGCATCTTTTAATCCTATCACGAGTAATGTGCATGCCAAGAATATGTTTGGCATCCCCCAAATCCTTCATATCAAATGTCTCACTCAACTTCCTTTCGAGAATTGACAAGTCCTAAGAGGACTTCCCAGTAATCAACATATCATCGACATAAAGTATCAAGCATATCAAGCTGCCATCTGAGCATCTCCTTGTGTAGAGACAATTATCCTCATTGCTTTGAGAATAGCCTTGGGACTTCATAAAAGCATCAAACTTTTGGTACCATTGTCTAGGAGATTGTTTAAGTCCATACAAGCTCTTCTTGAGCTTACAAACTAGACTTTCCTTGCCAAGAACTACATAACCCTTTGGTTGTTGCATATAGATCTCATATGTAAGATCTCCATGCAAGAAAGTTGTTTTCACATCCATTTGGACTACCTCTAAGTCCTCCATTGCAACGAATCCAAGCAACATGTGCGAAGTAGTTATCTTGACCACTGGAGAGAAAATTTCCTCAAAATCAACACCATGTTGTTGCTTAAAACCCTTTGCAACAAGTCGTGCTCTATATTTTGGAGAAGCACTATCTGATGTGAATTTCAGCTTATATACCCATTTACATTGTAAAGCTTTCTTGCACTTTGGCAAAGGTACTAAATCCCAAGTACCATTCTTGTGAATAGAATCGAGCTCACTCTTCATGGCACGCTCCCACTTGACATGATCCTCTATCTCCATAGCCTCTTTGTAGCAAGAACGCTCACTGGTATCTGTTAGCATAACAAAATCTAAACCTGGAACATATCTATCAGATGGATGTGAGACATGTGTAGAACCTCTCAATGGTTGTTGAACAGGAACATGTACAGACTGATCTGAATGGACATTCTCTTGAACATCCCTATGTGCAACATTTTTATGCATGCTAACCAAGGACTAGTATCCTCAAACACCACTCTTCTCACTTCAACCTCCTTAATGGATTGTTTATGCATCTTAGACATTAAAAATGACATCACTACTTCTGATCACTGACCATGTTTTAGGATCCCATAAGTGATATTTGAATTTTCCTTCTCGACCATATCCACGAAAAATGCATTTCTTTGACTTATGGTCCAACTTTTGTCTAAGATTCTTGGGTATATGAACATATGCTTCACACCCAAAAAACTAGAAGATGATCATAATATGGTGGCTTCCATGTCCATAACTCTTGTGCCACTTTCAGACCTTTGGCAGTACTAGGTGAAAGGTTAATCACATGAACTGGAGTCAATACTGCTTTTTCCCAAAAACCTTGTGAGAGGTTTGCATGATGCAACATAGAGACTACTCTATCTTGAATAGTTGTGTTCATCCTCTCAGCTACACCATTCTGTATTGGGGTATAATGAGCTGTAAACTCTCTACGAATCCCTCTAGACTGATAGAAAAGGCTGAATTCATGTGACGTATACTCACCCCCATTATCTGAACATAAAGCCTTAAGCTTAATCATTTGCACTCTAAATGGAAGCAAGCCATTTTCTAAAAGTAGGGAATACCTCATCCTTTGATTTGATAGGATATACCCAGACTTTTCTAGTAGCATCATCTATGAAAGTGACAAAGTAAAGAGAACCACATAAGGACCTAGTGGGCATAGGACCACACACATATATATGAACGAGATCTATAGGCTGAATTGAAGAGTCAATGTGCATTCTATTCGCATTTTTGGTTTGCTTTCCATATTGACAATGCTCACAAAATGAAAAAACAGAGAAAGATAACACATGCAAGTAGTCAGAACGAGAAAGATTTTCCATTTCACTATGAGATATATGGCCCAAACGACCATGCCAAATACAAGTCATAGGTTGTTCAATAACAGTTAATAAGTGTTCTTTCTATGATACAAATAAAGGATAAAGTGAGAAAACTTTGCTTCCTTTTGCAATAACCATATTACCCTTTGATATAAGAAAGGACTGAGCATAGAAGACCACCTTGTAACCAAGGTCATCAAGTTGACCAACTGACATCAAAATGCATGATAACTGAGGTGCATGGCGTACATTATGCATAGTAAATTTTGAACCATCAATGAACTGCACAATCACATCTCCAATCCCCACAACATACCACTGGTAAGAGTCACCAAGTCTCATAGTATCAAGAGACTTTGTTGCATAATTAGAGAACCATTCTCTATGTGATGTCACATGGAAAGAAGCACCAGAATCTAGCAGCCACATGTGGGAAAGAGAATAAACCATAAGCACCTCAGTTGGCACAGTACTATCAAGTTTCAACACCTCACCATCATCAAAAATAGCATTACTTTCTTCAGTCTTCACACTCAAAGTAGATGGTGCAGGTAACTGTTTAACATGCCCATCCACATTCTGTCCTTTACCTTTAGCATTCTTTAATGCATAATAGTCTTTCTTCATATTTCCTTTCTTATGACAATAATGGCATTCGATATCCCTCTTCCTTGATTTACTTCTACTTTTATTCCATTGACCATTCTTTTCCTTGTTCTTGTTCTTGCCACATTGCTGATTCTTTCCTTGGTAAGAATCACGAACATTATATGCATCTCCGCTCTGAGTGCCAACCATATATTTTCTACAAATCTCCTCACTCAAGAGTGCTCCACATATGTCATCATAGACAAGGTTACCACCAGGTGCACTGTTGCGAATAGTTGTGCAAAACGTATCCCATGATGATGGCAGGGTGCATAATAACAATACTTCTTTCATTTCATTATCCATATCCATTTTTTGAGCCTGTAACTAGGAGAATATACCATCAAATTCATTCAGATGAGCGACAACACTATTTGTGTCCTTCATACAAAGGTCATATAATTTTCTCATCAAATACAATTTATTTGATGTTGTCTCTTTTTCATATGTATTGTTACACTTTCACAGTCTAATACTATAAAGTAAACATTATCTGCCAAGTGCAAGCGAATGGTAGACCTGGCCATTTCATCTAACTTGTCCCAATCATCTACATCCATGTCAGCAAGATTCTTTGAAATCCCATTTACTAGCTTCCATTGCCTCCTGTGAATCAGCACGTCTTTAATTTGATTCTTCCATAGAGCAAAGTTTGTGCCATCAAATTTTTGGATCTCAAAATGATCTTTGCCCTGCAAGTTATTGCTACTCCTCAAAACACTGGCACTAGACTCTGATCCACCAGATGTGTGCATGAGACCTCTGATGCCATGATGGTAGAGAACCGAATAGAATGATAATGGAGCTAGAAGAGTCCAAACACCAAGAAATAAGTGTATCAAGGAGTAAATTGACCACTGTATAGTTGACTAAACCAGAAATCTGGATTCATTTTGCGAGAGTACCCTTTGCAAAATGAGCATATGACCAGTGTCAAAGTATCATAAAACTACAAGTACTGACATGTTTACGTGCATAGTGAATCACTGACTCCATTACATATAATCAGTTACCCAATAGAAGCCAACTAGACTTATCGAACACATATGAACAACTATCATAGATCTCCTATGGCGAGGCTAGGTAAGTTTTCCACTGCATCACCAAAGAGACCCCGACATCTGGGTGTCTCCTAGTTAAGAAAATTCACCACGACCCTCATTTTCAAATGTAAAAGGCTTTATGCAAAAAAACGTAATTGTTATATCAATGATCACATGGACGTACATAAGCGGTATCCACAGAAGTGTACATGGTGTGTATGTGCTCAATATATGTAGTAAAATGACACTAAAAGGCTTAATGCATTAGCCCAAAAACTATCCAACAACACTTGCAAGTGTCTGTCAACTCTGATGTTTTAGGCCCAAAAACGTGCATAAATTTGCAACGACTGCTCCCACCAAAATTGAAAACCTTTCGAGAAACCTGTAGTTTTATGAGTGTGGCTGAAAACATAGCTCAAAAGGTTGATACCTGTCAGAGAAGTACAAAGAACACTATTCTTGATGTTCTTGGACGTGTATGAAGAGAACTATGTGCGAAAGTACTCCAAAATTGCTCCAAAAGACACCCCTAAAATGTTTCAGAAATATGCCTTAAAAACAAAGAATGAAGCTTTGAGGGACCAAAACATGTTCAAGGTAATATTAACCTTAGTCTTTCCCCTTCTTTAGACACCACAAGAGTGTAGCTTCGTGGCAAGAGTTTGTCACGATTAAGCGAGCTCCGGAGGGAACAGTATTGGGATGGGTGACCTCTTGGGAAGTACTGAGAACCTCTATCTTCCTTGATCGTTGAGGTCCTCCCTCATGTGTAGCCAATGGCACCAACGGTGACTTCGGTGACTTGGATGACAAGGTATGTCTTGGTCGCCGTCTTACTTGTAAGCCTTGGAAAAATCTGAGGGGGGGTGGTCGCTTCGCTTGCACAAAAGGAACAAAGCTTTTTCCTCGAAATGCTCTAATACCAGTGAAGTAATTCGATGGCCATGCACCACAGTGCACTCTCCTTTTTGACAGCTTCATGACGATATCTGCAGAGTAGAAAACTGAGCTCTTCAAGCTGCACACAGTACTCCAAACAAAGGCTATAGAATACTTAGGAAAAACACAGTACACAGGGAGCATGAAGAAAAACTTTTTAAGTATTACAAATGTGGTCGAACTTCTAGTCTCTGACTGACCAGGCCACTATATGTTTTATTAAAGGACATATATAAAGAAGTGTCGAGTGGCCATTTGGCCTTTCACATGGACACTAATGATAACACTATCTATCTATCTATCTAACTATCTATCTATCTATCTATCTATCTATCTATCTAGCTAGCTAGCTATCTATCTATCTATCTATCTATCTATCTATCTATCTAACTATCTATCTATCCATCTAATCATCTATCTATCTATCTATCAATCTATCTATCCATCTATCTATCTATCTATCTATATATATATCTATCTATTCAAGTAGTTTGATAAACTTACAACCAAATCACTTCAGATCATTGTGGGATGCATATAGAGTTAAAAACAACAACTATCAAGTAAGTAAGAGCCAAATATTATTCATCTTTCTGTATCAGATTTACAAAGAGAGCAACTCATGGAAAACGTCCAATTTACTGCGTTACGAAGGAAGAGCCGAGCTCATGGACAACCGGAGTGCTTGTATGCACCGATCTGCCGCTTCATTAGCTACCTTCTTATCGTTAGTCTCTAATACTTGAATCTGCTTAAGGCCTGCAAATCTCATCGAAGAGTTCTGCTTAAGGCATGTGCTTGTTATGTTAAGCCAAGATGTAATACAGGTTCTGTGAAATAAATGCTTGCATGGGAGCTGCTTTGCGTAAGAGCCTTGAATAGTATCCGCCATCCACATTGCTCTAAGCCACTAGCTCACCAAATTGGGCGATCGAGAGATATCATCACACGTTGAAGCAAGTTGCTTTCTCCTCTAAATTTGGCTCTTGAGCGGCTCGCGTATGTTTCTGGTGTTTTTTTCATTGCTAAAAAACAACTGTCAACATCTTTGCCTCTTTTTTTTTCCTGAAACAAGGAAAAGTTTTTTAATTCATGAAGTAATGATAGTGGGCAATGGCTAGTGTGCAAAGATTAAAAGGAAAGAACCATAATACATCTCTCCCTAGAATATAAGGAGAGGAAGATTTCTCCCCACCAATTATAGTGATATCTACTTAATACATTGGATAAAGAAGAGACACATCAAGCATCCAAAGCTTGTTGTTGTATGTATACAACGGGCAGAGCTTCGATAGCAGGTTGAATGTCGCCGACGTCACGCTGAGAAATTAGCACACCTGCTTCATCGATTCCGCTTACAAAGTTACCTATTAACTGCAATAGACTTTGAGATTCCCGTATGAGATTTTCATACTCTTCGAGAAGATGATTTGCTTGATCTATCAGGCTTTCCACGTGAGCTCCATCCCGTGTTTCGAGGAGTTCGCTGGTGCCACCAGTCCTTACAATACTCATTGCGTTGCTCTATGTATACTATAGATAGGATTCAAAATGACATATCTAAGTGTGTCGCAACTTTCTTGAATGTCGATAGCCAAAGAAGGTTGCGAACCAGGAAGCAAGGCTTGGCTTTATATGTGTAGACAAAAAGAATGGCGCCAGCGAAAAGCAAAAGCCAAAAAGAAATAGCTTTATTTACGCAGGCGAAAAGCATGGCGTCAGCGAAAAGCAAAAGCAACATAGAAATGGATCTTCCGGTGATTCAATTTGAGGCGTCGACTTATGCACAGCAAGGAGAGTGGTGTGATATACGACGCTCTTTACATCCTTCAAAGGTAGATCGCATTGTGATGACGCTCTCTCAGATATATGAGCTGAGCCTATTCGTTCTTTTCGTTGTTTTTTTTTTTTTTTTGAGAGTACAATGAATTGAAAACACATTCACACACCCAACCTCGTATGAATTGAAAACACATTCACACACCCAATCTCGTAAGGTACAGGCACCCATCTACGAAAAACTCATAAATATATGTCCAATCAAGACTTGAACTTAGGATTTCCTCTTTAAAACTTAAGGCATCAAACCACTTGGTTACGCAAACTTGGACTCTTTCCTTTTTCTTCTCACATCCATGTCATCTTAAAAAGCACAAAATGTTTCTCCTCAATGAGAATTTGAAAATTCAAAAAAGCAAAAAATAAGCATTCGTTTTACGAACCTCTCGAAGTAGTGCAGCACCCCTTTATATCTCAAGATGTCACCTATTAAGCATGTTTTTCCAATATTTTAGTATTTAAGTACATCTTCAATCAACTAACTAGCTTGCATAGACCAGCACAAAGGACAGAAAGAGTAAGTGCTCCTCCTTCCAACCAACTCCACTCAATATATAGCCCTCTACCAAAGGGTGCATGGGCTATTAGTCTTCCAAGTTTCCCAACCAAATATGTGGACACTTTTCCAATGTCCATCACATGTGTAGCACATGTTTTCTTAATCAAACCATCACTATTTTCTTAATTAGCTCAATAGTTCCTTTGAAAATTAGCTCCCACATTGTAAACTGGCACTTGGGAACCACCCCTCCCCCCTCAAATTGCCTCTCAATTTCCTCCATAGACCTTAGAGGGGATTGAAAAAGGTATAGTCTTGCCTTGAAATCTTCCAAGGAGTTCTTTCTTTTCAATTTTTCTCATAAATGCTTGGAAATCTTCCAAGGAGTTCTTTCTTTTCAATTTTTCGTCGCTAGTTCGTAGAAGACTTATAGAGTCTGTCTTGGCAACATCAACTCTTATTAAGACCTGTACAATGACAAGTGCACATATCTACATGACCTACGATCCTTCTAAGCCCTTACAGCTTTAGTAGCATTTAATTATGTTGGTTTCCTCTTGCTTTATAGGCTGCAAGTTTTCCTCCCTACCTTACTCAACTTGCATCCCATATTCTCTTGGGATCCTGAATGTATGTAGGCCAACCAACATTTACCCATTCGTGGTCTTCATGCACCCCTCTCTTGTGTTCCATGTTCATCAATGTTTGTTTTGCATGGAGAGGATCTTCACCTTCCTTGAAGTGTGATGCACTGCCTTAGAGTACTATCTGAAGTTCAAAAGTCTTACCTTAGTGTGTCAGCTTCAAGATTGTGTACCTTGGCCTTGAGTTCTACACCTTCCTCATATAAACCCAACCCCGATCGCTCATCCACAGAGAAAAACCTAAAAATGATCTTACAATCCTACAGGACTATTTAAACAAACTTAAAATAATAAAAGAAATTGAAAATAAAGAAAAGCATAGGTAGGTTCACACCAAATTACAACAAGCTCCACCTTGAGCCCTACAACTTTTCTCTAGGTTTCAAGAACTCAGAAAATATCATCTCATATGTGTAACCAAAAATCAAGGACTGAAAAAAATTAAGCTATTCATAGCTAACGAAATGATCGATCACCCAAACACGAGCAAGAACATGTCAACACTCCTACCCAAGACACTTATCTCAACCCTACCATTACCATCTCATGATAAATAACAATGAGGATAAGATTCCCCAGCCATACCGCCAATGAATAGGTGTATGCAAGACTATGAAGTCAAGTTTGAAAATATAAACATATGCATTTGTTCAAAATATAAACTTATGCATTTTTTCAAGATATAAACTTATGCATTTTTTCAAAATATAAACTTATTTATTTATTGCAAATTATAGAAGAACATTATTCCTATAGCAAAAAATCATAGCATAAAAGAACATGAACTAAGATGGAGACATGTTCACTCTAAAGTGGCACTTGGGAAAAGCTTCCCCCAAAACTAAGGTCCCCAACTCTTAGGATAAATCAAGCTTAAGGGTCACAACCATTTAATTAAGAGTTTCATGAAAGAATAAATACTCCAAGGGTTCAAAGCAAGGGTTCAAGCATGTGCAACAAGTAAAGCATGTCTATTATACAACGTGCTTTTCCTCTTAAAACATTTTTGTTCTCGAAATTGTGTGGAAGTATATGTTGTGTAGTTCTCATCCGTGACCTCTCTCTAGAATTGTCTCCAAAATTAATTAAGGAATACCTTCTAACTTAACCTGAAAGGATCAAAATCATGTATTTTAATACTCCTCTACTGGGTATTATTATGCTACAAGGTAGTACTTTCATACTATATGGCTTTCCTAAGCGTGAGTTTATATGCCACCATTATCGTGCATTTTCTTCATGCATTCTATAAACTATTGGTCTTATGTGTAATGGAAATACGTCTCTCTTAATTTTTTTCCACGCATATAATATTTTCATAATGAGTTGCCCATCCTAGGTCACAAATGCTTCTAACATAAAAACATTCTCTAACTTGCACATTATAATACTAAAGCTTACAAAAAGGTAGAAATTATAACTCATGGGCCCACATATTCTTTGCAAAGGATAAAAATGATTTTTAGGGGGTAGTAACTAGTGATGTGAAACAAAAGAGGGCTTTGAAGAAGTAATCTACCACATGTAATGAGAGAAAGTAAGACAGGGTTAAATACCTTATTCAAAGGCTAACGTATGATAGCTTCATTGCTAAGCAATATACTTTTATGTCTTAGTTTATGAACGATAAGGAACCATGCATGTATGAAGAAGCTTCTCCAAACAAGGTATGGACAAATGCTATGAGAGAATAGATGGATGCTCTTCGTGAGCGAAATATAGAATGAGAGCCTTGAGTTACAAAAAAAAGGGACACATGTTAGCTGCGGCATTGTGTTGTCATTGCACAGAATTTCCACCCATATTTGAATTTCAAAATTGTGCATTTCTGCGAGTAATGCATGTGTGTGGTGTACTACCATTGTTGGAGTTAGACGTCTGCGGAAGCACGCGAACAGCACAAGGAAGAAGAAGAAGCTTGGAGCACAACACACAAGACTGAATGTATTACTAGAGAATGTACAAAGATAAGTAGCCCATTAGGGAAATAGGCGTATATACAAGCCGGGGGAAAAAAAACCTCCTAAAGAGGGAAAAAAGTGCCTCGGCGGTCCTAGAGTGTTCACACACATCACTACCTAAATATATCAACAAATCCCCCCTGGGAGTGATGCGGTGGACAAGGAGTTGGCACTCATGTATAAGGAAGTGCCAAGCTATGTGGAAATCACTCCACAAAAGGAAGTAAGCACAAAGCTTTGCGGAAAGCTTCAAACTTCTCCCTAAGTAGAGCCTTCCTGAAAAGGTCTGCAATGTTCTCTTGCGTGGGCACATATGCCAAGCTGATCTCCCCAGCAAAGAACCTCTCCCTGACATAGTGATAATGCACCTCAATGTGCTTAGTGCGAGCATGGAACACAGGGTTCCTCGCAACTGCCAATGTGCTCTGACTGTCAGTGAAGATGGTGGTGGCAGAAGACTAGCCAACACCCAAATCAGCCATAAGCCGTCTGAGCCACACACACTCAACAGTCGCTGTGAAAGCTACCCTGTACTCAGCCTCACAACTGGAAGTGGCCACAGTAGGCTGCTTCTTGCTCAACCAAGATATACATGAGCTACCAAGCATGACGCAAAAGCCACTGGTGGACACACGAGTGTCATAGCAACAAGCCCAATCTGAGTCAGAAAAAGCATGCAAATCTGGCGGTAGTGATCCCCCCTTGGGATAAAACAACCCAAGTAGCCGAGTACCACTCAAGTAGCGAAAGATGTGCTTAACAGCCTTCCAATGCGTGACTCCTGGGTAGTGCATAAACCTGCTCATCTGTGAGACAGCAAACTGAATATCTGGTCGAGTAATGCATAAGTAAATCAAGCATCCAACAGCCTGCTGATAGAGAACAGCATCAAATGCATCTCCAGCATCATGAAGACTCAATCGTAAACTTGTCTCCATAGGAGTGACAATAGGCTTACAGTCTTCAAGGCCAAAACGCTGCAATAATGTGTCAATATATTTCATTTGACACAAAGCCATTCCACCATCAACTTGCATAAACTAAATGCCCAAATAGTGATGCAAATACCCCAAATCAGACATCTCAAATGAGGCATGCAAAATCAGCCTTGAAATCAGCAATATGCTTCTGAATAGGACTAGTGCATAGCATGTCGTCTACATAGACAACAATGATCAGAAGCACATCATGAGCACGCTTAACATATAAGGTGCTTTCAGTTGGACTGTTCTCAAAACCATGTGCAATCAGATAGGCATGTATCTTCTCATACCAAGCACGTGGTGCTTGCTTTAAACCATATAACGCCTTCTTTAACTTGCACACCTGGTTTTCATGCCCTTTCTGCACAAAGCCACAGGGCTGAAAAACATACACTTCTTCTTGCAAGTCACCATTCAGAAATGTTGTTTTAATGTCCAACTGATGCACATTCCAACCATGATGGGCTGCAAGTGCACAAATGCTCCGAACAGTAGTCATACGGCATGTAGGTGCAAAGATCTCATCAAAATCAATGCCTCTTTCCTGCGCATAACCCTTTGCAACAAGCCTAGCCTTATACCTGTCAATTGTACCATCAGGTTTACGCTTCAGCTTGTATACCCACTTAGTGCCAATAGCCTTCTTGCCAGGAGGCAAGTCACATAAAGACCATGTACCATTCTTCATTATAGCATCATATTTAGATTGCATAGCAGCCATCCAATTTTCTGAATTATGTGCTTCATCAAAAGAAACAAGCTCATTCTCATCACAGAGACTAGATGCAGCCATAGCATAGCAATCTGATGCAAAGGAGGCACTATGAGAGCCTGAACGAGTACGATATGACAAAGGTGCATCTAATTTGATGTCACGCAAAGTCTGCACCAGCCATTTTGCCATAGTTTTTGCCTGCTCAATATCAACTCTCTCATCAGCAAGTGCATCATGTAAATCTGCATCAGAAATGGAATGATCTACATCATCATATGAAACCTGCAAAGGCTGAGAAGTTGCCTCATTAAGACCAGCACTAGACTGTCCACTTGTAAAAAGAGGCATCAAAGTATCATACATGTCTTTGGAGCTAACAGATGTCTGCTTAGTACATGAAAGCGATGGCTGAATACCATCTTCCAAGACAACATCACGGCTAACCAGAATGCGTTTAGTCTGTGGATGATACAGACGATAGCCTTTACTTTCAAAACTGTACCCAACAAAAATACATTTTACTTCCTTATCATCCAATTTTTTGCGATGTTGTTCCGTCACTAATGCATATGCCAAACAACCAAAAACACGCAGATGCGCAACAGATGGCTTGCGGTCATGCCAAGCCTCATATGGAGTGATAGACTGCAGCGCTTTAGTGGGACACCTATTCAGTACATATGCTGCACACATGACAGCCTCAAGCCAGAAACTATGAGGTAAAGCCTGACTCTTGACCATACACATCGCCATCTCCATGAGAGACTTGTTCTTCTGTTCAGCAACTCCATTCTGTTGAGGTGTATACGGCACTGTACACTGGTGTTTTATCCCACGTTTAGCCAGAAATGCATTAAAATCTGAAGACATATATTCCCCCCCTCGATCAGAAGGGAGGGTGCCCATTTTACATGCTGACAGATTTTCAGCCAAAACCAAAAATTGTTTGAAGCACATGAACACTTCGGACTTTGCTTTGAGTGGATATACCCATGCATGCCTAGAAAAATCATCAATGAAAGTCACGAAGTAAAGGTAATTTCCAAAAAAGGGTGTATGCATAGGACCACAGAAATCACTATGTACAAGCTGCAATTTCTGCGTAGCCCGAACTGAACCATCTTTTGGAAAGGAAGAACGCTGCATTTTGCCCAAAATACAGCCTTCACAAACATGTTTTCCAGGTGCCTCAAGCTTGGGCAAAGAGGACACCATTTCAGATTTCTGCAGGCGTAACAAACTAGCAAAATTCAGATGACCAAAGCATGCATGCCAAAGCTTTGCATCTGACATAGCCTGAGAATCATGAACTGCACATGCCGAATCATTCACAGATCTTTCATAGTCTATGAGCTTATACAGCCCACGACATAAAATGCTAGAAGCAATAATCACATCGCCATTTGAGAGATCATGGATTGTACACCTGTCATCAACGAATTTCACAACCAAGCCAATCTTGGATAATGCAAAAACTGATAACAGATTCTTTTTGATCCCTGGCACAAATAAAGCATCTGATAAAGTGAAAGAACTACCATCAGCAGTAGTCAGAATGATCTTACCAACTCCCATAACAGGATAAGAGGAGTTATTGGCGCATGTGACGGTATTCCCTGTAGGGGCAGGCTCGAGTGAAGAGAAGAAACTGCGCTGCGAGGTAATATGTTTGGTCGCCCCACTGCCAAAGTACCAAACATCTGAGTCTACTGCAGACATGCACTGATCATGAGAAGATGGGTCAAAACTGCAGACAGTAGTAAACGCACATTCTTCTTCCTGCACAAGATTTGCAGACTTTGTTTTTGGTGTAGAGGCCTCTGCAACAACCATTCCAGCCTCTTTCTTCTTTGCCTCTTTAGTAGCCAGTTTTGGACAGCTCTTTATGATATGATCATTGCCTTTACAGTACTTACAAAACAATTTCTGCTTTTCCGATTTTTTCTCATCTTTGTCTTGGTTCTTTGAATGTGCAGCATTTGCAGATTTCTGCTTACTAGTAGAAGAGCTCCATTTTCCTTTGCCCTTCTGACTAGCCAGGAAAGCTTGATCTGCAACTTGCATAATGGACCTGTTCTGCCTGGACTGATCTTCCTGCAACAGAACAGAGACTAACTCCTCAAATGATAAGGCATCCAGATTGCCTTTCATCATCAACCGAAGAGTAGAAGCAAAACTCTGATATGAGTCAGGAAGACCATTCAAAACGGTCTGCACAAGTGAGCTATCTGGTATAACCTCATCAGCAGAAATCAACTGTTCCTTCAAATCTTTGATCTTCGTTAGGAAACTGTCCATAGAATCACTTTCATTCATGTGCTCACTCTCCAACTGTTTTTGGAGATAAGCAACACGAGCCTCATTCCTAGCTTGGTACAATGTGGTAAGTGTATCCCAAGCATCCCTAGCTGTTCTGCAAGAGCGTATGTGAGGAATAATGGCACGTTTGACAGACAAAGCTATCAATGCATGTGCCTGGACATCTCTACCATCCCAACGAATCTGCTCTGCAGTAGGTGCAACAGAAACAGCAGCACAAATAGGAATCTACACAATATCATCTTCGACACCATCTTCATCAGCTCCAGCACCTCCAGCACCTGTATTTGTAGTACTTGTAGTCGCAGGTGTAACAGGACGTCTTTCAACACCCTGCACAATGTTCCACAGTCCTTTTGCAACCAATACATGTCGCATCATATAAGCCCATAATGGGTAGTTGGTACCATCCAACTTATCCTCAACAGCCAACATACGGAATACATCACTGCTTTCAGCCATGGCCGGTGACTAAAATACCTTGATGCAGAAAATTGATTGTATCTCAAAAAGTTGAACGGAACTGCCCAGACGAGTTCTGCTAGACCTGTAGCAGACTTCGAGACGCTTAAACTGGCGAACAAAAATTGGTATATACCTTTGGCACAAAAGGACGAAATAGCCTGCACAAGCACTACGATAGTGCGTTCGGGGCCGAAACGAGCTCAGATCACGATTTCGGCACCACAAAGCGAAGCAGTTTTGATCTCGGAAACACCCTGAGTATGCTCACCAAATTTTGTGCGAATATGAGACTGCAAACGGAGGAGTGTCGACGGCGCCCTAGAAGAAGCGACGACCTGCTCTGATACCAATTGTTGGAGTTAGACGTCTGCGGAAGCACGCGAACAGCACAAGGAAGAAGAAGAAGCTTGGAGCACAACACACAAGACTGAATGTATTACTAGAGAATGTACAAAGATAAGTAGCCCATTAGGGCAATAGGCGTATATACAAGCCGGGGGAAAAAAACCTCCTAAAGAGGGAAAAAAGTGCCCGGGCGGTCCTAGAGTGTTCACATACATCACTACCTAAATATATCAACAACCATGATATATGGATCAAGAGAATTGAATACATGGTTGACAGATAGGAAAGGAAAGTCAAATCCCACACAGACATCTTTTGATAAACTTACAACCGAATCACTTCAGATCATTGTGAGAAGCCAATAGAGTTAAAAGAAGAACTATCAAATAAGTAAAATCCAAATATTTTGTCCACGTCTCCTAGCGCAGTTGGTTGAGCTTTGGCATCTTGAGGTGGAGGTTTAAGGTACACGCCCAGGGCTGAACATATATGGCTTTAGCTAGTTGAACCAGTTGCAATGTTGTAACCTTATCTAACACTTGCTTTGTAGGATATGGAGGTCCCCTGGGTACTATGTGCATTCGCTTGTACAGTCGCACTTTCAAAGTTAGAGCTTGAGGAACTAGACTTCGGCTAACCTCCACTAAAAGAAAATATCCAAATCTTTTTCATCTTTCTGCGTCAGATTTACAAAGAGCACAACTCGTGGAAAAGGTGCAATGTACTGTGTTACGAAGGAAGAGCCCAGCTCATAGACAACTGCAGTCCTTGTATCCACCGATCTGTCGCATCTCTACCTACCTTCTTATCCTTCAGCTCTAATACTTTAATCCGCTTAAGGCCTGCAAATCTCATCGAAGAATTCTGTCTCAAGTGAAAGTCTACATAGTGGGCATGTGCTTGTTATGTTAAACCAAGATGTAATACAGGTGCTGTGAAATAAATGCTTGCATGGGAGCTGCGTTCCGCAAGAGCCTTGAATAGTATCCATGCAGATACAGCAGTCAACACGTTCAGCATCCAAAGCTTGTTGTTGTATGTATAAATCGGGCAGAGCTTCCATAGCAGGTTGAATGTCGTTGACGCCACGCTGAGAAATTAGCGCACGCGCTTCATCGATTCCGTTTACAAGGCTACCTATTAACTGCAATAGACTTTGAGATTCGCGCATGAGATTTTTATACTCTTCGAGGATATGATTTGCTTGATCTATCAGGCTTTCCACGTGAGCTCCATCCCGTGTTTCGAGGAGTTCCCCGCTGCCGCCAGTCCTTACAATACTCATCGCGTTGCTCTGTCGAAAGTTTCTTGCAATACCAGGAATCAAGGCTTGGCTTTATATATGTAGGCAAAAAGCATAGCGGCAGCGAAAAGTAAAAGCGAAAAAGAAATTGGGCGGCTTTACCTAGGCGAAAAGCGTGGGGTCAGGGAAAAGCAAAAGCGAAATAGAAATCGATCTTCCGGTAATTCAATTTGTGGCGTCGACCTATGCACAGCAAGGAGAGTGGTGTGATATACGACGCTCTTTACATCCTTCAAAGGTTGATCGCATTGTGATGACGCCGTGTGAGATATATGAGCTGAGCCTATTCGTTCTTTTGGTTGTTCTCAATCTCCTTTCCTTTTTGTTTTTGTTTTGTTTTTTTTTTAGAGTACAATGAATTTAAAACACACTCACACACTCAACCTCGTAAGGTAGAGGCATCTATTTCTGAGAAATTCATAGATACATATCTAACCAAGACTTGAACTCAAGACTTTCTCTTAAAGCTCAAGACGTCAAATCATTTGGTTATGCGAGTTCAAAACCTTTCCTTTTTGTTCTCACATCCACATGATCTTAAAACGCACAAAATGTTTCTCTTCAATGAAAATCCAAAAATTCAAAAAAGACAAAAGGAAGCATTTGTTTTAGGGACCTCTTGAAGTAGTGCAGTACCTCTTTGTATCTCAAGATGTCACCTGTTAAGCATCCAATATTTTAGTATTTAAGTATTGCATAAGTACATCTTCAATCAACTAACTAGCTTACATAGACCACCACAAACGAGAGAAAGAGTAAGTGCTCCTCCTTCCAACCAACTCCACTCAATATATAGCCCTCTACCAAAGGGATGCATGGGATATCACTCTTCCAAGTGTCCCAACCAAAATATGTGGACACTTTTCGAATGTCCATCACATGAGTAGCAGATATTTTCTTAATCAAACCAGACCTAATTTCAATTAGCTCAATAGTCCTTAGAAAATTATTGGCAACGTCAACTCTCATGAAAACCTACACAATGACAAGTGCACATACCTACTTGACCCACGATCCTTCTAAGCTCTTACACTTGCGCTCCCATATTCTCTTGGGATCCTGCATGTAGAGCAACCAACCTTTACCCATTCATGGTCTTCATGGACCCCTCTCTCGTGTTCCATGTTCATCAATGTTTGTTTTGTATGTAGAGGATCTTCACCTTCCTTGAAGTGTGATGCACTGCCTCATAGTACTATGTGAAGTTCAAAAATCTTACCTTAGTGTGAGAGCTTCAAGTCTATGTACCTTTCCCTTGAGCTCTACACCTTCCTCATAGAAATCCAACCCCGATCACTCATGCATGCAAAAAAAAACTAAAAAAGACCTTACAATCCTACATGACAAGACTCTTACCTCAACCCTACCATTAGGATCTCATGATAAGCCTTGTGCACCTTTTGTAGAGCGAATTCCTCTGTATTACAGTTCCTGGTGCACCTTTGATGATCTTCAAATTCCTCTGTGTTGCAATTCCTAGTGCACCTTTTGTAGAGCAACTTTGTTGCGATGGTAGAGATTCTCAGGCACATGCATTAATAGCTTTGTCTGTCAAACATGCCATTATCTCTCATGTTCGCTCTTGCAAAAAAAACAAAGGATGATTGGGATACACTTATGACTATATATTAGGCAAGAAATGAGGCTCGCATTGCTTACCTCTGAAAATAGTTGAAGAGTGAGCATATAAATGAAGAAGATTCTATGGATAGTTTTTAGACAAAGATCAAAGATTTGAAGGATTTGTTAATTTGTGTTGATGAAGTCTTGCCAAACAGTTCACTTGTGTAGACTGTTCTTGACGGTCGTCGAGATTCATTTCTAATATCATCTATAGTGGATCTCTGTTAATGCTAAAATTGGCTACAAAAGAGGCAAAGGAGAAAGAGGCTCGAGTGTTGTTATAGAGGCCTCTACCCCTAAAACAGATTTTGCTAAGTTCAATATGAAGAATGGGCATTTACTATTGTATGCAACTATGACCCATCTTCTCATAAGCAGTGTATGTCTCCAATAGACTCAGATGTTTGGTACTTTGATAGTGGGGCAACCAAACATATTACCTTGCAGCACAGTTTCTTCAATTCACTTGAGGGTTTCCCTGTAGGGAACATTGTCACATGCACTAAAAAACTCCTCTTATCTTGTAATTGGGGTTGATAAAATCAATTTTCCTACTATTGATGTTACTTCTTTCACATCATCAGATGCTTTGTATGTACCAATGACAAAAAAACTATTGTCAATTTCAGCCTTAGCCAAGATTAGCTTGGTTGTTTGAATTTGTTGATGATAGATGTACAGTTCATGATCTCTCAAATGGTGATATAAATATTGCTTCTCCATTTTATGTCCTGGGTTGTATAATCTTATAGACTATGCAAAATCTGTGAATGATTTAGCATGTGCAGTTCAAGATTCTCAGGCTATCTCATACGTAAAGCTTTGGTATGCACGCTTTGGTCATTTAAATTTTGCTAGTTTGCTATGGTTGCACAAATCATAAATGGTTTCCTCTCTCCCAAACTTGATGCATTAAATACAAAATTCTGGTGCACCATTGCCATATAAGATTAGACAGACCACTCGTCAGTCCCTTCCTTTGCATGTTAATCATCCTTTGTAAGTTTATGTGGCCAATTATTTTATGTCACATGTGGATCTCTCCAATTTGTTAATTTCCAATTGACAAGTATACAGTGTAAGGGATTGATGGTTATACCTCCATGGTGAAGAGTCTTCCTCGCTTCTTTCATTTGTTATGAGCTTGTAGTCCTACATGGGTTCCTCCAAAATCATCCTTGATCATTGAACCTCACCTCATAACCTCTTTCAACCATTTGAACTACTGAAACCAAGGATGTTTGGCACATGCAACACATCCTTCAACACCTTGGGGCTTTGAGATCCATTCAATGAAACATCTCCCACATGTGTACTCTTCTGTTCAGTTTCATCCCCTATCTCCACAGGCCCTTTAGTGCTGGGCGAGTGTAAATTAAATAACATATCTTTATCGCAACTCATATGGTTGCTACAACCATTGTCTATGTACCATGTAAAATCTGAATTGACTCTTTCACTTGAACCATACATCATAAGCAAGTTCTCACTTTTTTTAATTTGTTGAAGTACTAGCATATTTACCTTGGCTCCTTTAGTATACTTGATTGCCTCCTCCTTTGGACCAAAATCTCTTGCATAATGGCCCAATTTTCCATAATTGTAGCATTCTCCATTGGATGCTTCTCTTCCATGTGATTTTCATCTTCTTCTTCTGCTCCTTCTTCTTCCTCTTGATTCATAGCGTTGGTTGGAGCCTACTTGGCTGCTTGAGCTTGAGTTTGAACTTCCTCTCCCTTTGCCTTAGAATTTTTTTCCACCTCTTCTTGTTTTGCCTCTACTAGCATAGAAAACTTGGGATTGGCTGCCCTTTAAGTTGTGAACCTTCTTGGTTCATCTTCTCGATCAGCATCAATGTGACAAATTGACCAAAGTTTGGTAGGGAGTCCCTCACATACATTGATGTGGTGAATGCTTTCCATCTTTCATCCTCTCTCAAGCCGTTGAGAGTGTGCACGATAAGATCCTCATCTTCGATTGGGCTCCCAATCAAGCCTAGGGCATTTGCAAGCTCCTTAACCTTCAAAATGTATTCATTAATGTTAGTGCTTAGTCTTTCCTAATTATTTAGCTCATTCTTGAGTTGAATCTTCCTTATCTTGGTCGATGATGATTACTCCAAGGGTGACCCCCTAGACTTGCTAAACTCGTTGCTTTCTATATGGTATAGCTTAATTCATGAAATAACTTGCTTTAGTTAGCTATACACTTCAATTAGATTTGTGCAAAATCTCATTGGTCAATTCATACCAGGTTGTGAGCTTCGAGCACTTTTCTATGACCTTCACTTCTCAAAATAGAAAGTTTCTTCAACTTTGGTAAAGTGGAATGCATCTGCTTTAATACAATCATTTGACAATGATGTTCCAAAGGAGACTTGGTGAATCTTTATGCATATTCGGGAAGCTAAGGACATACATTAGGCATCCCTAAAGTCATATTGGCTAGTGTAGAGCAGATTTGTTATAGCACCAACTCTTCTTTGTATATATCTCATCACCTCTTCATAGAGGTATCAGAGAAAGTAAGCATCATGGGTGATGGATTTCCCTCATCTATTGACAAATTAGGTTGAGGTACTTACTTAGTATGATCACTCAAAATGGAAGCTTATCTATAAGGAAGGAATCTCTATGGTTACATATCAAGAGATGGCATGAAGCCAATACTTAGAAGCAAAGGCCAACTAGCACAAGATAAGGAGGAAAGGCTAAGTGCATGGTGCTCATAGAATGCTCTAGCAAGGTCATACATTCTCAACTCTATCTTTGATTTTTTTCTTCAACACATTAGGAATGCAAAAATGCCAAATAGAGGTAAAGAAGGTAAAGTAGCTGAACATGTGTTTTATATAGACTCAAGATGCTTAGATTATGTCCTTGGCAATGTAGCTCTACTCTCAAATTTGGATGACCCTAAGAATAGGCATGACATCCAAACTCGAGATGACACAAGGCATCCTATTGCAAAGATAGGTACTAATCAAAGGCATTGTATGGGGTCAAGCTAAACAGGTTCAAATCAATGATTGGATTGCAAGAAATATTTAAGGATTGAAGAATCAAGCTTCTTAGGCTTGAGGGGGAGATGTTGGTGCAATTAGCAAGCGTAAGAGCTTTTCTTTAGCTCATGGACTACTCTTGTGATATATCTCACATAAAGACGTTCACGTGAATACACATTTGTAAATCCTCCAAAAATAAAAGATATGTACTTATCTTGGTTAATTGTAAAAGGCCAAAAGAAGATGGAATCTCATGGTAAGAGGAAGCCTAAATCCATGAATTTGTTATTTAGAATCAAATTTAAACCATTTCTAAAGTCTAGGAGCACTTTTAGGTGGATGTCGCACCATATTCAAATTTAAACTCATGAATAAATACATGTCCTTTTAGTCAGGGGATGAGTGAGCCTTTGTAAGATTTTTAAGTTGAGTTTCTTACCATATTGTGTACTCACCTCAAGCTAGAGTAGTCATCCATACCTCCCTTGTATCATATGTGTAATATCAATACATATTATGATTCATACATCTTGATTACTCATTTTTTGTCTACTGCTATAATACCTTGAAGTACATAGTAAACGTCTTCGGTCTATTTTGTTGTGTGGGGGTATCCAATTACTATACTTTCACTTGAAGCAGTTAGATAGAGGTGTTGTATATACACATATCAAGTTTCATTTTGATTGGATCAATAGATCTCAATTTATAAATTTTTGAAGTTGATTCTATCTGCAATTCATCTTCCTCTTGAAAATTCGGGGCCCCATAACTTGCTAAAATCATTTCTCTCTATATGTTCTCGCTAATTTCATCAAATACCTTGATTTCATGTTTCCCTACATGGACGACAATTTCCATACAAGATCAAAAATCTATCATTACAAAGCCATGTTTAGGGGAAAAACATCAACAAGGGATCCATGTCTTTTGAAGGATTCTATTTTATGGTTTTCATAGTTGACGTTATAACCTATTGGGCACATATGTATCTATGCTTATATGTCTCACTAGAGTGAGTTTAGACTTTCATATACAAGGTAATTAGCGAATTCATTTAAGCAGTAGGGATCATCCATATTAAGTGTCAATGCATACAAGTGTGGATGTATGGATGTACTTATTGTTGTGTGTGTGTGTGTGTGTGTGTGTATGTGCTCGTTTATGTATACACGAATAAATCTCAAAATGATGTGATTTTTAATGTCTAAATGATGTGAGCTTTAATTTCCAAGAAACTTAATTATGAAGTGAGTTCTAATGTCCAAAAGAAAATTGATTATGCATCATCTTTGTATTTTTAGAAAGATGTGTCTATGTAGAAGGTGGTGTCCATATGGCTCATGGTCAATTGGGTGGATCAGGTACAACAACCCATGTGACTAATAGTGCCCATAATAGGTATGTATGTATGCATCGAGCTTTTGGGAAAGGTGTCTAAGTACTAATTTGTATGTATGTATGTATGTATGTATATACCTACCCCCAAACCTGTGGGACGTAACACATGGTGGGAGGTGATCCACCATGTGGACCACCCCCAACCAAAAAGATAGAGATAAAAATAAAGTATGAAATTAAATTTAAATAGGAAATAAAGATGAATCATTCAAATATCAAGAAGTGTAAAGTTCGAATGGTATAAAAACTATCTTTTTGCAAATGCATATAAACCTTTGAATTTATCATCAGCTTTGAAATTTGCAAAAGGTCATATAAATTTTTCCAAGAAAGCTATAAGCTATAAAAACAGAAGAAATACCTTGATTTGTTCTTTCGATTTTATCATATGTAAGAACAACCTTGAGATTAGTAAAGTGAAAATTGATATATAATAATAGCTTAAATAGAAGGGTCCTCTTCTCAAATATCAATATGAGGTAAGTAGAGATGTGATCCTCTTAAATAGAAGGGTACATGCTTTTTATTAAGGAGTAAGTATATGAGGATTTCATAAAGTCAACATCAATTATTTTAAAGTTAATTTCAGTGTAGATCTCCATTCAACTCTTAGTACTTGGTTTATCACCTTACAATTATAACCACCAATACAATATCAAAAATGATGACACACTTGAAGGCCAAGTGGTAAAAGTCACATCCCCCCAAACATATGTTCTTTTAAAAAAAATAAAAAAGCATCACTTGTATTCATTAAATGTTCATAAATGCTGCAAAAATATCGATTGAGCCAAAATACAAAACTAATATTTCAGAATTTAAAACACTAGATTAGTAAGAAATTGTAAAATGAAAGGTAATATAGGTACAACAATTGTGCTCGGTTCTTATCCCACTCACGTATTAGCACATCTACAAGATCATAAAAGAAGAAAATCAGAATATTCAATTTGAGACCACATAAATATATGAAAATTAACTTAAATGGAATGAAGCTACATTACCATACTACGGTTAGGTGTTTGATTATGGAAATTTTTCAAGGCTCTAAAAAGTGATAAATGTATGTATGGGTAAAAGATACCCCTTATTTAGTCTTAAATTATCCTTGACTAAAAAAAATGAATTTTATGGTGGTGCTTAATTAAAACGTTGAGGTTCAATGTTTATCTTGAATTCAAGTCATAGGTTATAGTTACAAAATAATTTTTACCAAAGGATTCTATCATAATAGTATTCATCCGAACTCTATTTACATTTATACATGATTACTAATCGATTACTTATCTTTGAAAGTTTGTACATTCTTCCAAGAGATGTATATCTAAAATATAGTTTTCTTGAAAAATTCGGATTTGTTAAATATCATAGGTATGAAGCTAAAAACATCCCTTGAAAAAGAGTCTACCTTAGTTCAAACGAAAAGAATCTTACAAACACAATTCTAGGTTTGAAGTGGTAAAAATCTAATTTTTAATTCGCGATTTGTGTGTGAATAGTTATTGTCGCAACTTTGTACAATATTTGTAACACTAGTTTGGCACCAAAATATCACTAAAGTGTCCCTTTGTGACAATTTTCCAAAAGATCACAGATTTTCTACAAAGAGAACTCGAGAAAATCCTGTAACACAGATATTAACTATAATAAAAAGGTTAATGAAAAATTGAAACATACATTAAATCATGTTTTATGTTCATATTAATAGCTTCTTAATATGACATCGTAGTGAACAAGATGAAAATTCTTGATCAAATGTGATTTTTATCAAAGCAAAAAATCCCTTATATGAAAGAAAAAAATAAATACATCCATTGAAACATAGAGCACATACTTTGAAACTAAAATTCACGAAGAAAAAGCATTCTCAGGTCAAATAAAATCAATTATTTTGACTTTGTACACCAAAAATGGAAACGAAGTTCTACACATGATTCAAACAAACTTATGGAAATCCACAAAGGTGTACAAATATGCCACCAATCAAACAAGGTATGAAGAGAACTACCAATGTATACACATTTACAATCAACAACTATAACTCTAGTTACCAAAAACAAAATCTAAGGCCTACATATATGATTCAAATAAATTTATGATCATCCAATGTGTACACGTTCAACTTACCAACCAAAAAATGTATGATAAAACAAACCAAGGTTTACACATACAAGGCTGAAGCATTTATGAACATCTACCAAAATTTTCACATCTTTAGACACCACCAAGAATCTTTAGTTATTTGGCCTTCATCCCGATTCTACATATACAATCATGAACAGTTTATGGACACAAGACAAAGCATGTACATGTATGGAAGAGATCCAATTTCTTCACACGAAGCAAGATTATAAGACCTCAAACAATGTATCCACATTAAAAAACTAGCAATATGTGAAAATCAACCACGTTTTTCACATCTATGCACACCAAACAAAGTAAATATGTGTGTGGACACCAACCAATATATCCACATAAAAATATCAACATCAGATTGAAATAATGCAAATTATAAACATTTAGATACCCAATAAGATATACTAGTTCGTACCAAGTGACAAAATTCACTTACATATAGAATCAAATGAAATTATAGTTTTAACATATTCAATAAACATAATTTTTTGGTAGTTCTTATATGCATAAACACACATAGTTCCATGCATACATCCACACATACTAAAAATCATAATCAAAAGTATTTGATAGACTCTTCAATATCCTATAAATGATAGCATCACTTGAAAACATTTCATTATTTCCATCATGAGTGCCATCTTATTTTTTTCAAATGAATATGTATGCCAATTTTTTCATTCTCCTCACAATCACCATTGCCTGTCACATCTTCTTTGAAAAGATTAGGAATGACCACATGGCATGAAAGCATGTTTTGGAAAGTTCGTTTTCTTAGAAGAGCACTTATATAATTAATATTTTGTATCATAATTTTGTATTCTACCTCTCGAACATCAAAAAATACACTTTGCCGATTTGACATGAAAGTCATGACCAAATGCAATGGATACTAGCTCAAAGTGGAGTCCTTCTAACTTTGAATAAAAATACGAATTCAATTAGCATAAAGGTTTTCCAATAATAACTTGCCAATCCTTTTCAATCTCACTTACACACATATTATAGTGATCCATTCTTCAAAAGTTGTGATAAATGGGAATCATCTAGAGACGATAAGTTTTGAGTCCATGCTTTTTACTTTCCAAAGTTATCAACCTTCTCAAGAGATCCTCAAATACTTGCAGTACACTCCAAAAATCAATCAAAAGCTGTCCATTTTCTAAAACATAGCCATTTTGTCTAAATGTTTGAATTGAGTTATTTTTTCAGTTATGCTAAAAGTTGAGTTTTTTTTTTTAATTCTCATTTTTTCTTCATTTAATAACCTATTAAGTGCAAAGATTGTAAAGTATTATGTGCTAAATCTAGAACAAAAACACATTGGAAACTGTATATGAAAATCCTTAAATACCGAAAGGAGTAATTATACCTATGTTGGTTTTTAGGCCCACAATCAATATAGAGGCATAGAGAAAATAGAGACAAGATGGAGAATACACAAGCTTTCTTCTTAAAAGTGATATCCTTGCTATGTTGTGAGAAAGCATAGGTGCTTAAAAATTTCTCAAGCTTATTTATTTGTGAAGCTCTAACCTCTAGAATTATTGACCTTTCTTAATGAAGAGATAAGTTTCAATGGTTGATCGTCACAACAATGGCATTTTCTTTACTCTTTGAGTTTTTGAAACTTGTGTAGTATTTGTATGTGTACTAGATTTCTATGATGCAAAAGATAAGAGTTATTCAAAATGTTGTAAGGAAGCCTCTTTAGGATCTAGGTAATGAGATAAGAGGGATGCTCATAAGTTTCTTATCATGAATAACTACATCTATGTTGATCAATTGATCTACAAGGTCTTGGATTCTAGATAGATATTCTTGGATAGAATTACCTTCCTCTCTGCTAAGGTTATGTATTTTGTCTCTTCAAATATTGTTTTCTAGCAAGGTTAGGTGAATAGAAGAGATCTTCATGGCTATTCCATGCTTGCGTAGATTATGTGCATGGACGTAAATGTGGAATCATAGATCTTTTAACAAACAAAGAAATTATTGCAAGTGCTTGTGCATCTCTAGAATCCCATCTATGTTGATTTTGTGTATTTTACACACCAGTAGTTTGAGTTTGAATCCTAGTGGGAGGTGTTTGTGGTTCGGTATAGGTTGAAATTGCAAAATATTAAAGCTTATATTTTTGTTGAAAAGTGCATGGTGTGGGCTATCAAAACATAATGAATATGCCATCAAAGCCTCAAGTGTGTCATAAAGAAAAATCAAGCAAGTGGGTGTAAAAGCAGCACACCTTAGTGTCTCGTGACACTCAGGTGACATAGTACAAAACTATTGTTAAGACCCTTCATTTCATAAAGTTACTAGCATACGAGAATTGATGGTCCACTTTTTCTATATATATATATATATATATATATATATATATATATATATATATATATATATATATATATATATATATATATATATATAATAATGCACTGGGTGACCATACATTTAATTTATATTTGTTGATTATCTTCAAATACCCCATTGTCAAGAGAAAGGAGATAGCTCTCACACACTCTCACACACAAAGAGAGGAGCACACACAGATTGGGGGAAGGAAGAATGATCTTCATCTACTTCTTCTATTACATTAAGAGAATATACAAGAATGACATGATAGAACAATACAATATGACTAGTACAATATGTAAAGAACACTACATAAAGAAAAAAGAAACAAATGTGCCATCACTCTCAGTAGATAAATTTGATAAGGCTCTTTAAAAGTGTCCTTGACATATATCAACATAATCACTATACATGTCAAGGAGATGAAAAGTGGTACATTTCATCCTTGATCATCACATGTTGAGCTTGATATCTCAACTCCCCCTCAAGCTCAACATCATGTCCTACAATCCAAACATCTTCCAAAACTTGCTCAACTTCCGTGCACCAAGTGCTTTACTGAAAATATTAGCAACCTACTCATGTGTCCTCACATAAACAAGTTCAATATCACTTGCTAATACATTTTTCCCTGATGACATGATAATCTAACTCAATATGTGTTATGATATAATGAGAAAAAGATTTTGTACAAACTATATGCTATTAAGATTATCAAAATAAATGTTGATAGGCTTCTTCACTTCCATAACTAAATATGAAAGTAGCATCTCTAGCCATGAGGCATGCTGCCATTGCAGAACCTCTATACTCAGCCTTTGTACTCGACAATGCAATAGTGGGTTTCTTCTTATTGTTTCATGTAACATAAGCACTCCCAAG
This sequence comes from Ceratopteris richardii, assembly GCA_020310875.1. Classification (NCBI taxonomy): domain Eukaryota; kingdom Viridiplantae; phylum Streptophyta; class Polypodiopsida; order Polypodiales; family Pteridaceae; genus Ceratopteris; species Ceratopteris richardii. The sequence continues at coordinate 56,239,558 of CM035427.1, read as the reverse complement.
TGAGAATAGAAAGTCACTAGTAGATCTTCTATCTCGAACACTACCAGCACAATCTTCATTAGTGTGTCCATGGACATGCAATTCTACATCAACTTTACAAAGCAATGCATAATCCAAAGTAGCAGTGAAATAATGTAGAGTGCATCTTAAAGCATCTAAATGTGATTTCGTCAGAACCTACATAAATTGTATTTGAAGTCCTATAGTGTGTCTTAAATTAAGCCTTATAATTCTGAGATGTATCAAACTTTCAATAATTTTCTTGTACATACTAGCATTTTCCAATGCTTCACGTGATGTAGTATCCAACTTCAAATTCTGATCTAATGGCATAGAAATTGGCTTACAATGTAGCATACTCAAGGCACATTGCCTTTGAGACAGCCATACATATTTCTATAATTACAAAATCAATGCCTAAAAATAGCATAGCACACAATGACCTTCATGTCAAATTCCTACATAAGGAGCTCATTTACCTCTTTAATACTTTCTTCATTATCACCAACTACAATCAAGTCATCAACATAAATAGCCATAATTGTAATGCCATCATCACCCTTTCTTGTGTATAATGAGTGATCTACATCACACGTAGAAAATCCAATGGAGGTTAAATCATCTAAAATCCTTTCATGCCCACCATGACGGGCTTGTTTAAGATCATAAAAAGTTGTTTTCAACATGCAAACATATTCTCGATGCTTTGAATACTCATATCCTTGTGGCTAATCCATGTATACTTCTTCCTTCAACTCACCATGTAATAAAGCATTCTTTGTTGAGATGTCAAGCTCAACATGTGATAACCAAGGATGACACATACCACTTTTCATTTCTCTCACATGTATAGTGATTACACCGATGTATGTCAGGGACATAGTGAGATTTACCATATTTATTTATCGAGAGTGATCTCATATTTGTTTTTTGCCAACTCATTCATTCGTGGACATTAGATTTTTCTTTATGTATTGTACTAGTTGTATTATTGTATTAAGTCATTATTGTCTTGAGTCATTATTGTCTTAAGTCATTATTGTATCTTCTCTTTATGTAGTAGAAGAAGAAGAAGATCATTCTTCCTTGCCTCAATCTATGTGTTCTCCTCTCTTTGCATGTGAGAGTGTGTGAGAGCTCTCTTCCTTACCTCCTTTCTTTTGACATGGTATCCAAGCTAGTCTGGTTGTAGAGAGCTTGTGGAGAAGGCCAATAGTCAAAAGTGCATGAGAAGGAGTGGAGAATGTGTGCTTTACAATTGATCTTAGATTGCTATAAAATTTGGTGTAAAGGTAAAAGGCATCCAAAGATTTTATGTATTAGATCCATCTCGATCTCTGTTTCAAGCCCACGGGGGGAGGGGGCCATGAGAAAAACATGTCACTTTGCAAAATTATAAATTGCATTATGTTCCATGTCTCTCAAATATTCCTAATTCGGAATTTTAAGCAAGTTTCATGTATTGTTGATACACAAAAACTATGTTTTTTAAGATCGAATTGTCAAGTCATAGTGTGACTGTGTTCAAGTACAGGTACTACTTCTAGTGTTTTTGCAGTATTGTGAATTGTTGCACAACTTGCAAATTCTGATGGAATGAGTCAACTTATGAGTGAAAACTTGGACAAGAACAACTTTCATGCTTGGATCTTCAGAACGACAAATTTTCTAATGAGAAAAGGCTATTGGAAGTACATTGAAGAAAACAATGAAAATCATGTGCAGTTATTGTTGGTGTATGAAACACCACAAGAACCAAGCTACTGTGATACTAGAAAACCTCTATAACCATCATTAGCTTAGAAAGACTTCAATCTTCAAAATATTTAAGTCTTTCCTTAGTAAATGTGAACATTTACTTTCTTGAAATTGTGCCTTTTCTTCTAGCTTTAATTCTTCTCTTATTTGAGTTGAACCTTAAAGAATCTTATGCTCAATGATTAGTAGAACTTCTTATTTATAGTAAGCAACACATCCCAATCAATACTTTCAAGTAATAGCTTGTAAATAACTTGAAATGTCTTCAGAAGTTACACTATGTTTGAAAACTAAGAATTACCTTCATCAATTTGACATGCCTTCACTATTAAGCTCATTTCTCTAAGAAAACATCCCATTTTGGAAAGAGCTTTTGGTCGATTGTAGTTGAGGATGATAGCTTCAAAATGAGTTATGAATCATAAAAAACTTTACACTATACTGTGAGATCTGACTCTTAGAAGATTAGAGAAATGTGTGTCAAAAACCTCGTAACTTCGAACTAACATGCCTACAGTCATGAAATCACTTAAATTTCTTCACACAAAGAGAATTGACTCAAATCCTTCTACACAAACATGTGTTTACTATTAGAGAAGATGTTTACAAAATGGCATAGCCTAATTCTCCTCATAGCCATAGAGAGATCTCCTACACTCAATGACCTCTCATCATCATCTCTCATAGAAAATACCCGACTGCCTCTATATTCTCTAAGGACTTATAAAATCGAGTTCTACTCTATTTCTTTTACTCAAAGTAACTTATATACATTTTTTCTATATGATCCTAAACTCAAACACATAATTTTAGAAGTTCTGGACTCTTTTTTATATCTAAATTTTTCACTATAATACATGTGTGAATTTGTCCCTTCACATAGGCATGGTTTTCATAGTACGTATCTTCAATAACTCTTTTTCCTCCTTCTTTCCTCATATGTCTTCATATCTTCATGCCAAATTAGTGGCTAAAATCCCAATAGTTACCAAAGAGGAATCAAACTACGTACCAATTAAGAACATATGAAAATTGGAATCAAGGAGCACAGAAGGTAATGTATTAGTTTCTTGTTAGCATACAAGATAGCTTGATTGGACACATAAAGGATGCCAAAACTCCAAAAGAGGCTTGGAGAACTTTTTTCACATTTTATGAGACCAATATAAAGGCACAAAAATCACAACTCAAGAATGATTTGCACACACTAGAGAAAGGAGGTATATCGGTAAGTGACTATACCTTAAAAATCAAAATCATAGGTGATTTGCTTGCATTTATTGGTTTCAATGTAAATGATGATGATAAGGTTGAAGTGTCTATTCATGGTTTAGGAGCTACATATAAGCAGTTCAAAACATCTACTCAGACCACAGACAATATTCCAAATTTTGTTGATCTTGTAGCCATGTTGATAATTGAAGAAAAGAACCTTGATGAAGACTCAAATTCCCAAGGAAAGCTAGTTTTGAGTATGCATTATATTTTGGCAGAGGAAGAGGTTGAGATGGCAGGTTCAAAAGTGAAAATGGAAACAGTAACCACGACTAAGGTAAACAACAAGCTAATGCAGGAGGTAGATGATAGTTTCGAGGCAAGGCAAGCCAAGGAGGCTGCAAAAATTTCCAAAGAAATTATTCAAGTAATCATAGTAAGGAATATTAGAATTGTGGTAAACATGGTCACTTTGGAAGTGATTGCGGGTTGAAGAATCAAAACAAAAAAAAAGCAACAAAAGAACTATGCATCCACAAGTGCACATGATTCGAAGAACTTGTTCATGGTCCAACATCACATGATGAAATACAATGTCTACTAATATTTCAAAATCTAATGATGATGTCTTGTATGTTGATTTTCATGCTTCAAATCACATGACCAGCCATACAAAATGGTTTAGTAGTTTGCAAAATTACGAGTTCTCCGATTTGTTGAAACAGGCGATGATACATCACATTCTAACAAACATAGAGGAAACATAGCACTATCCATGGAGGATGGGAAGGTGAAATATGTTGATGATGTACTACATGTTCCCATTATTACAAAGAACCTAATTTCTATTGGAAAAATGGTTGACCAAGGATTACAAGTCAGGTTCGATGGTGATGTTTTATATGTGGAAGAGTACAAAGATAATGTAAGGTTGATCACCAAAGGGAAGAAAGTGGGTAGGATGTTCACCTTGACTGTCAAAATTCTTAAAATGAATGCAGCCATGTTTGCAAAATTTGTAGTTGTTGTTGCTCACATAGACATTAGCCACAAGCAAATTGCACATGCGAATTTGCATAGGCTAAAGTTGATACACTCAAAGGATCTTATCAATGGACTACTAAATTTCAAGTTTACAAAGATGGAAAAGGTATGTGAAGCATGTCGATTTGGGAACTGGTCAAGGGCATCATTTTTGCATGATAAGCACCTTATGAGAATGTGCTAGAAATGTTACATACAAATTTCTGGGGTCCTACAAAGACCACATCTATGGAAGGTTGCAGGTTTTATGTCACTTTCATTGATGATCATACATAAAAAGTATGGGTATAGTTCATCAAGGAGAAGAGTGAGGTGTTAACTCACTTCTAGAATTTTCAAGGCTACGATGGAAAAGTAGACAGAAAGTATATTTAGACAATAAGATCTGATGGAGGAGGTGAATACATATCAAATGAATTCAATAGTTTTCTAAAAGATAATGGAATTTAAAGGTTGTATTCATGTAGGTACACACCACAATAGAATGGCATTATTGAATGCAAAAATAAACGTATTGCAAAAATAGCAAGAGCCTTGATGGCTAAGAAAATTATGCCTCATTGTTATTAAGCAAAAGTTGTGCACATTGTTGTATACATCATGAATAGAACTCAGACTATTATTGTACATGAAGTTACACTTGAAGAGAAGATTACAAGTAAAAACCAAACTTATCACATATTTAAGTATTTTCTTATATTGCATATATACATGTTCTAGGTGAGTTGAGGACCAAAATTAAACAAAAAAGTGGAAAAATGTATCTTCATTGGGTATTCCCTTGAGCAAAAGGCATATGAATGTTACAACCAACCTACATGATGGGTGAAGGTAAGCAGAGATCTGTTGTTTGATGAAATGCCAAATCTCTATGCAGATGTCAAAGAAGGACTTAATATTGACTCAAATGACAAAGGAAATCTTGAAAACTCAAGTGCAAAATCTCAAGTTTTGTGTAGAATTGATTTGTCACCAAGCAATAGTTCTAACTCAAACCCCTACAATGGAAGATTGCATGGAAATTTCAATCTAGCAAATTCATTGACCACGTCCAACAAAGGTAAAGAAAAGATTTGTGTTGGTAATTAAACATCTACATGTTTTGAAGACATTGATGGAGAATCAAGCGATTCAAAAAAGATCATTGATGAGGAACTTGGATTGCCCTCTGTCAAGACTCCACGAATAAGAAAAGCATATGTAGATGATACAACAAGCAGAAGTGACCCAGGATCAAGAAGATATTGGAGGATGCAAAATTATGTGCAACGATTATTGTATGATAGTTACATGGCTTATCATTGTGCCTACATGCACAAGGTAATACAAGATGTTGAACCTTCTTGTTTTGAAGATGCAATTGAAAATGCAGATTAGGAAAAATCTACAGATTTCTTACATAGTGAGTTGCAGGAAGAAGTGTACATGGACCAACGGAAGCATATAAAGATTCAAAGCATCCAAAATATGTTTGTAGGTTGAAAAAGACTTTGTATGGGTTTACACAAGCACATCATGCTTGACACGCAAGGCTTTAAGATTATTAAACCTCCATTGGATTTATATGTGTTGCAAGTTACTCACGATACACAAGGGTAATGTTGACATCAAGATTTTGATTATTTAAATTGATGACTTGATTGTAGATAATGATAATGAAGAAATCATTAAAGAGGTAAAACAATTGCTTATGCGAAAATTTGACATGAAAGATCTTGGTTTGTTGTGCTATTTTCTGGACATTGTGTTTATACATATCAAAATAGCTATATGAATGTCCTAAAGGCAATATGCCTTAAATATATTGCAAAACTATGGTATGGCTTATTCTAAGGTAATTTCTATGCAATTAGATCAAAATTTGAATTTGAATACTACACCATATGAAGCATTGGAAAATGCTACTATGTATAGGAAAATTCTGAGAAATTTGGTATATATCACATTATAAGGCGTGATCTAAGCTACACTATAGGAGTTGAAATTAAATTTATGTAGGTTCCCAAGAAACCACATTTAGATGCTTTGAGATGCACTCTACATTATGTGACTTTGGATTATGCATTATTTTAATATGAAGTTGATGTAGGGTGGTGTTCCAGATAGAGGATCTACTAGTGCCTTATATTCTCACTTGGGGGTGCAACTGTTACATGGATTAGTAAGAAGAAACCCACTATTGCTTTGTCAAGTACAGAGGCTGAGTATAGAGGCATCGCAATGGCAACATGTGAAGCTTCATGGATAGAAATGCTACTTACAAATTTAGGTGTGGAAGTGGAGAAGCCTATCATCATTTATTCCAATTAGCACAAAATCTTGTTTTTCATGCTAGAACAAAGCATATCAAGGTACATTATCACTTCACCATTGAAAAGCTATTAGCAAGTGATATTGATCTTGTTTATGTGAGGAAAAAATGAGCAGGTTTTTTATATTTTCACCAAAGCACTTGGAGTGGAGAAGCTGAAGAAGTTTCAAAAAATGCTTAGGTTACAGGACATGATGTGGAGCTTGAGGATGTGTGTTGAGGTATCAAGCTCAACATGTGAGGACCTAGGATGACACATACCACTTTTCATTTTTGTGACATGTATAGTGGTTATGCAGATATATGTCAAGGACAATTTTAGTGAGCTTTGCCAGACTTATCTATCGCGAGTGATGGCACATTTGTGTTTCTTTCCAACTCACACATTTGTAGACATTAGTGTTTCTTTATGTATTGTTCTTTCTATATTATGCTAGTTGTATTGTTGTATTAGGTCACTCTTGTATATTCTCTTTATGTAATAAAGAAGAAGAAGAAGAAGAAGATCACTCTTCCTTGCCTCAATCTATGTGTGCTCCTCCCTGTGTACGTGAGAGTGTGTGGGAGCTCTCTTCCTTATGTCCTTTCTCTTGACATTCTTCACATCCATATTATGCAAAATCCATCCTTTTGTTAGTAGCCAATGCAACAAGTGCTCTCATAGTATCCATTTTAACTACAAGGATGAAATATTCCTGATAATCAATATGTATGTGCATATCCTCTTGCTACCAATCGTGCTTTATACCTACATGTGCTACCATAAGCACTATGCTTTATCTTCTAAACCCACTTGTAGAGTATGGGTTTTTTCCTTGTGGCAATGGAACCGGCTTCCATGTTTCACTTCCATAAAGTGCAACCATCTCCCCATCCATAGCTTTCTCCCAATCTACATTTCCAATTGCATCTTCAAAACAAGAGGATTCAACATCTTGTATTACCTTGCTCATGTAAGTACAATGAGGAGCCATGTAGCTATGATATATTAATTGTTGCTCTAAATCCAAATCCTCCTAGACCCTCTTGGTCTTGGGTCACTTCTTCTTGTTGTATCATCTGTTTATGCCTTTCTTACTCTTGGAGTCTTCAAAGAGGGCAATTGAAGAACCTTATTAAGGCTCTTTTCTTAACCACTTGATTATCCATGGATTTCTTCAAAACTTGTAGATGTCTAATTATCAATTGAACTATTTTCATTAATTTTATTGATTCTAGTCAATAAATTTGTTGGATTGAAATTTCCACGCAATCTTCCACTCCATGGGTTTGAGTTCGAACTATTGCTAGGTGACATATTAGGTCCACTCATAACTTGAGATTCTACACGTGTTTTCAATATTTTCTTTGTCATCTAAGTCAAGATTAATTCCTTTTTCACCATCATAGAAGCTTGATATTTCATCAAGCACCACATCTCTACTTACCGTCACCTCTCGTGTGAGTGGGTTGTGACATTTATATCCCTTTTGCTTAAGGGAATACCCAATGAAGATACATTTTTCTGGATAATGTTTCCTCCTCAACTAATCCTAAACATCTACATATGCAATACATCCAAATAATTTCATATGCGATAAGTTTGGCTTTTCATCTGTAAAGTTCTCTTAAGGTGTAACTTTATGTACAACAGGAGTAGGAGTTTGCTTCATAATGTATACAATAGTGTGCACACCTTCTACCCAATAACAATGAGACATATTTTTATCAACCATCAATGCTCTTGCTATTTCCACAATATGTTTATTTTTTAGTTCCACAATGCCATTCTATTACAGTCTATACCTACATGAAAACTGCCTTCAAATTCAATGAATTTTTAAAAAACCATTAAATTCATTTGATATGTATTCACCTCATCAATCAAATCTTACTATCTAAATATACTTCCTATCTTGTTTTCCACTATAGCCTTGAATTTCTATAAGCGAGTAAACAACTCACTCTTCTCCTTCATGCAGTATACCAATACTTTTCATTTATGGTCATCAATGATGGTGACATAAAACTTGCAACCTCCCATAGATGTGGTCTTTGCAAGACCCCAAACATATGTATGCAGTATCTTTTGTACATTTTCCTTAACGTGTTTGTCATGTCAAAATGATTCCCTTGATTGTTTACAAAATTAACAAGTCTCACATACCTTTTGCATCTCTAAAACCTTATAATTTGGTAGTCCATTGACAAGCTCCTTTGAGTGCATCAAGTTCATCCTCTACAAATTTACATGTCCAATTGGCCTGTGCCAAATCTCTATGTTAGCAATGACACTTGCAACTTTTGCAAACATGGGTGCATTCATTTCAAGAATTTTCACATTCAAGGTGAACATCCTACCGACATTGTTCCCTTTTGCGATCAGCCTTCAATTTTGGTTGTACTCTTCAACATATAAACCATCAAAATTGACCTTCACTTGTAATCCATGGTCAACCATTCATCCAGAAAGTAGGGCCTTTGTTATATTGGCTACATGCAGCACATCAACAAGATGTTTTACCTTCCAATCCTCCATGGATAGTGTTATGTTTCCTATATGCTAGATAGGATGTGATGTGTCATCACTTGTTTCAACAAATTCAAGAAATCGCAATGTCTGTAAATTATTAAACCATTTTTCATGGTTGGTCATGTGATTTGAAGCATCAAAATCAACATATTAGACATTACCATTCGACTTTGAAACATCAACAGACATTGTATTCATCATGTGATAGTGGGCCACGAACAGCTTTTCTAAATCATATGCACTTAAGGATGCATATTTGTTTTGTTGATTTTTGTTATTTTGATTCTTCAATCTACAATCATGTTCAAAGTGATCAAGTTTACCATAATTCCAATATCTCTTACTATCATTACCTAAATCATTTCTTTTGAAATTTCTACACCCTCTTTGGCTTCCCCTTTAGTGAAATCGTCCTCTATCTCCTGTATTTGTCTATTGTTGACTTTGGTCATGGTTATTGTTTCCTCATCCACTTCCAAAGCCTCTAGCTCTGCCTCTTCCTGTGCAGGAGTAGAATAACTGCTATAAACCCACTTTTTCTTGGGAATTTGAGTCTTCACCAAGGCTCTTTTCTTCAATTATAAGCATGGACACAAGACCAATGAAATTCAGAATATTCTCTCTAGTCTGAATAAAAGTTTTGAACTGCTTATATGTAGCTCCTACACCACAAAGGCACAGTTCAACCGTATCATCATCATCTACATTGACACTAATAGATGTATGCGTCTGACATATTCTTTTGATTTTTAAGATGCAGTCACTTACCGACATGCTCTTTTTCTTCAATGTATGCAGCTCATTCTTGAGTTGCAATTTCCGTGCCTTTGAATTGGCCTCATACAATGTGACCAAACTATTCCAAACCTCTTTCAAATGGTTTCCATCCTCTATGTGCCCAATCATGCTATCTTGTATGCTAATAGATAGTCAATACATTAACTTACGTACTCCTTGATTCTACTCCTTCATGTGCTCTTCGTAGGTCTGCACTCTAATTCCTCTTTGGTAACCATGGAGGGTTTTCATTATCTCCTTCGATGTGCTTCCACTAGCCTTTTCCCATCAATAAAATTATCATTCTTGTCAGGGGAGCACTAGATTGTGCTCTCTAACTAGACTAAACAAGATTTCGGAATTGTGCTTTCGATTATAAGAATACCCATGTAGGGAAAACGATACAAGAATATGTAATTGATACAAGATGTCCCACAACCCGGGACCGATAGGTATGGAAAACTAGACTAGAGATGATACAAGAGATCCCACAACCCGGGATCGTAGGTATGAAATAGGATATCTCGATTACAAGAATTCCCTTCAGGGTGATGAAGTAGACACAAGAGATAACTAGACAAGATCTCATACCATGAGATTACAAGAAGACAAGGCTAGATGTCTAAGAACTAGACTAATCAGGACTAGAACAAGGAACAAGACAAGAATTGGAACAAGAACTTGGAGAGTACTTACTTGGCGGTCATGACTCCTTGAGCTCCCATGATTGGTATTGGCAAGATTGAGAATGAACGTGGCCAACCCCTCTTTATATAGGTTTTCCAAGGGCAGTTACGAGTTGATGATATCATTCATGATGTCATCAACTAGAAACAAGACCATCGAGTGTCAGAATTTAGCAAATAGCCAAGCTCCACAACAAACTACGTTCCTGCAAGGGAATGCAACTCAATCTCACTGGGCATGCCATGGTGATCAACATGTTCCTCATATCATTGAGCATTTATTTTTTCGCTTGTTGGCATCCAAAAACAAAAAAATAGCAAAGAGGAAAGAATTTTCAGAAACTTCTTCTAGATGGGGGACTCCAAGAGAGGAGTGTTGAAAATCAAATCGAATTTTTTCTCAAGCCTCAAAGACACAAGGATTGGGAATTCTGGACATTGAAGGAATGGCCACCAAGTTGGCGGTACAATGGATGATCAAATCTTGGATTACTGACAATGCCTTGTGGGCCAAACTTATTGTTAAAAATACAAGTGCGCTCAAGTTGGCCGATCTTCCAGATTGGAAAGGTCTCAACTACTCACCCTTATTTTCTCTCCTTTGCTAGTAAGCCCGAGAGGATCGGAGTTGGTGTGCTCCTTGTGGAAAGGCTGGAACGTAATGAAATCATGCCACAAGATCAAAAACAATTGGAAGTGGCCCAATGGGATTAGATAGAATAACTTCATCTAGTTCTAAATTGCAAGCATCAAAGAAGTTGACTCAGAGCACCTCGAAAGAGCGAAGAGACTTTGAAGCAAAGGATTCTATAAGTGGAAACACCTCTAGAATAAAGAGAGAAAACATTGGATTATATTTGAAGACATTGATCTCGCCAAAAAAGCTAATGTGGAAGATTCGTGCCTTTTAAGATAGAATTCATGCTCGAGACTATTCAAAGTCTCATCTCCCTCGGTCAGGATTCCCTTGGTTTGGAAGGTCTCAGATGGCACAAGGTAACAAAGTGGAGAAGATCCCTAGAATCAATAAGAGCCTATACTAGAAAATGGTCGATGGAAAGTCCCTATACTATTTAGGATGAAGAATTCATAATTGTAAGATTTTCCCTCCCTTTAGACACCATACGATGTTTGTCATTATTAACAAAACAACAAGATAAAAAATAAGAGAGCCCCATACCAAGTGGAAAAAAAGCTTGTAAACCTTCTTTGTATCTCGCGTTAATGCTCTTGTACATTTTCCTTCTTCCTAATTAAAGCATGCTTTTGTAAAGAATATATATAAATTAAAGCACGCTTACCTATATATATATATATATATATATATATATATATATATATATATATATATATATATATATATATATATATATATATATATATATATATATATATATATATATATATGTGTGTGTGTGTGTGTGTGTGTGTGTGTGTGTGTGTGTGTGTGTGTGAGAGAGAGAGAGAGAGAGAGAGAGAGAGAGAGAGAGAGAATGGTGTGTCCTTGTCTAAGGAAAAACTATGGTTATGGAAAACTTACAATGTAAAACTTTATTCATATTTCCTATGGTCAGAAGAACAATGATTAGTTTTAAATCATAGCAGCATGATGCGAGATATAACAAAAGAGTTATTTTATTCAATCCTTTTAATATTGGAGTTCTTCAAGTTAAACCTCTTATTAGTATAGGAATCCCCAAATGTAAGATAAGTATTTTTGGAAACCAGACAATCTTTTGGAGTGTATCTATGAATGTTTATGCATATGTAAAAGCACACAAGCAAGTAAACACCTTCCCATGAGTTCTCATAGAAGGGAAAAAAAGTATGTTTTTTTGCTAAGGGCTTATAACATATGCATTTCAACAACTGCAATTTCTCTATTTACCAGATATTCGATCATTTAAACCACATGAATGGGCACCGTTCAATAATATATAGCAATAATATTTCAAAAATAGATGCATTCAAAAGCACAAATAGCTGAAACAAAAGTTTTCAGAAAGAAGTCTTAGAAGAAACTTCCAAGTCAACCTCAAGATTATTCATTTTTTCTAGAAAACCTTCTTCAGATGCCTAGGTTATTGTTCAATTCGAATAGCATGCACATCATTCCGCTATTATAGAGCATCCTAGTCACCGAAAATTTCCAGACTAAATCATATTGGTACTCTCAATAACAATATGCAAAACTATTTTGGATAGTCATATTCATTCCCAATTTACAAGTTCTATTCCTTGTTAATGTATTCTCATAGTCCCTTATGTGCGTTCCAAGAATAAATTTATATCTGCTGAGGTGGCAAAGACATACATATTGAAACAAAAGGCTGTGTCCATGCAAAATTACACCTAGAACACAATATTCTTCAAAAAGCTGTTTCTCAATAGGCAGGGGGCTTTTGATTTGTCATCCTATTCTTTTGAGTTCGTGTAAAAATCTGCCTCTAGCAATCCTTAATCTGAGTTACATATAAAATATAAAAGGAAAAATGTTGTGAACATTACAAAATATGTTCTCTTGCACATCCATAACCCAGTTATACTCAAAAGTCTACCTAACTGAACTAGTATTCAAAGAAATCCTGTAGGTTTTATTAGCTTGTAGCGGAAAACATGGCACAGTGCAATAGTTTAACAGCATAGATATGTGTTCTCACAGTTTAATAGTTGCAGAACGCTGGTCATTGGCTTCATATAAGAAATTAGCGTCCTTACCCATGTTATTTATCAAATTCTTTGCGAACTAATTCTTCCATGTCTACATTCTCATTCTTTACAGAAAGCAGAGAATGATCTTAATTATCACTATGTGCTCACACTAGCAAACCCATTTCTATGGGCACAAATTTCACTTTAGTATATCAATGAATGTTAATAGTTGCGGTGCATTTTCACCTAGAGTAAGTTACATCCTGTCCATACCAATGTTGTGCTACATTGCGATCTTCAGTAATCATGTTGTATACACGTATTTCACCACCACTCAATTGGTGGCAAGAAATGAATGCCCAATCCCCCAATACTTTTCACTTAGCGGACGGCAGGAAACGAATGCTGAATTTCTCTTTGCATGTATCACTCGAAGCATTATTTAGTTTATATAACATTGTAAGTGGGCATCATAATTTAACTTTGAACTTCGTAATCCAAATCGACTTCTAGAATCCAAGAGTTCTTATAGAAAGTGAACAATATGGTTTTATGATTACATACTATTATTTACAGGAAGCCTCTTGGTTAATATGATCCTAGGATGAAAAGCGTTGACAAATATTTCCAAGGGTCTAAGCTAAGATGAATGCGTAGCTTGATGTGGGCTTATGGGTTTGATTGGTTTACTATTTTCAGTTTGCCCCTAACTGCTAGGACATAGGTGAAACTAAACATGTTTCTCCCTACATGGATGATAATTTCCATATAAAACACAAGATCTATCATTAGAAAGCCTTGTTTAGTGGAGAAACATCAACAAGGGATCCACATCTTTCGAGGGATTCTATTTTATGGCTTTCATAGCTAACATTTAAACCTGTTAGGCACATATGTACCTATGTGTATATGTCCCGTGAGAGTGGGGATAGACTTACATATACAAGGGAATTAGCGCATTGGTTTAAGCAGTGGGGATCATTCATATTAAGTGATAATACACAGTGTGGATGTATGCACGTACATATGTGCTTGTTTCGTGTGTGCACGTGTGTGCACGTGTGTGTGTATGTGTGTGCACGCACGCACGCGCACGCATGTTCGTATGTACATATTTATCGATACATGAATAAATGTCTAAATGATGTGAGTTCTAACGTCCAAATGATGATTTCTAATGTTCAAATGAAGATTGATTATGATGTGAGCTTTAATATCGAAAAGAAAATTATATATCATCCTTATATTTGAATAAAGATGTGTCTATGTAGAAGGTGATGTCTATATATCTTCTGGTCAATTGGGTGGATTGAGTACAACCGCCCGAATGATTAACAATGCCCATAATAAGTATGTATGCTTCGAAATATTGGGAAAATCGTGTTCCAATTAAATTACTTTTATTCCAAATGTTACAAATTTACAAAGACTCAAGAGCTATCTTCATAGTGTATAAGGGAAGTTGTGAAGGAGAAAAATATCATAGCTAGCTACAGACATAGCTACCTGTCTACCTTGCTAGCTATCTACTGCCCTATTTGCCTGGCTACCTACATTGAGAGTTGAATAATCTCGTCAGGTTGCTTAGTTAGCTGATTTATCAACCCACCTGCCTACCTACCTGGCTGACTAGCCACCTGCCTACTTGCTATTTGCCTAGTTGAAACCCAAATGTTGTTTTTAATACTTCAGACATGGGTGGGGTAAGGTCACCGAAAGTTGGCAACAAACTTGATCAGGTTGCATACCATAACCATTAAGCACCTCTCAATTGAAGCGCCTTAACACAGCAAGAGCTGGTAGGAAAGAGTTCAGATCACACTCGACTATGGGGTTGGGAAAAAACTACTCGAATTTGCTTTATCTAACAAATTTTGTACATTTTCAAAGCAAAAAGAAAAGATGAGAACGTTGTGCTGGATTACACATGAAATAGTAACTTCAGTACAATTTCAAAAGATAAGCAAATAAAAAACGTGAATCAAACAGAGGTTATGCAGCAACGTTATAGCTACTCCCCCACATCCAAACATATGCAGCTTGAAGCTCAAGACTTCTGGAAGACGTTTATAGATATGAATGGGCAAGCATATGCATAAGTAGAAGCAAAGGAAATCTCGTTTAGATGTTGGATAAGTAATCGTCCAGCAACTGAAAAGCTAAGAAATAAATAAGTGAATTATCAAAGCTTTTCATTGCAATAATCAGTACATTTGAAACGTCTCCATTATACCTTTATTTCTGCTCTTTTCAGATCAAAATCTTGGAAAACAAGGAGAAGAATAACCAGGGTTCATTGAAAAATCCATCTTTACCTATTTCTACTTAGCTATCATATTTTATAGCTTTAATCAAGACCTGATCATAGTTTAATTTACTCCTATTTGGTATGTTTAACTGTAACATCAAGGTAGAGTGTATTTTCTAATGATGCTGATTGTTTTAGTACACGCATAAAGCTTTGACCAGATTCTTCAGCTCTTTCTCAAATTTATACAAAAGCATCCTGAAAGCAAATGATACGCTTTGCATTTGATATTCTACACCACAATATGAGATGTTACGTTTTAACATGTTAAAAAAAGGATAATTAGTGAGACAGGAAGCTGCACAAAGTAGACCTAATGGCAGGAGAAGACTTTCCAACATACAAGAAAAAATGGCCGAGCATCAAAGCTATTCATGTGAATTGTGGAGGGGGAAATAGATGAAACAATAATGACCTCATATGTGTGGTTGCTAAACAGGTTTGACCCTCATAGGAATCCTTTCC
>CM035427.1:56188830-56206330 GCA_020310875.1 Ceratopteris richardii | reverse complement strand
TACTTCCCAATCATTGTAATCTTGTGCAATCATACCTTGCTATTGAGAATGTCTCATCTTATCAACCACCTAACATAGTGAGTAAGGCTTTTTAGTCATGGAAAATCGAGCCATACTCTAAGTATCCTCATGGCTATATTCTTCAAAGTGCTTCTCCTCTTAACACACTCTGAATTCCAACCAAGCTGCCCTAGAAAAGCTTGTTGTCAGACTCTTTTCCATGTTCGAGAAGCTAGACCTCCTTAAATCTTCCTATATCAGACTCCCGGAAGGGAAGGGAAATAAGAGGTGTCCTCATCATTTTTAACTTCCTTGTGCTTTAGGCATCAAGGGCTTTCCCATCCCAGACTTTTCTGGCTTAAATTTTGAGATGTCTAGACATAGGATTACTAGCATCAGCAATGATTTCAAGCTCTACATTGATAAATGATAGAGGCTGAGATTCTCGTCGCCACCCTTTTTTTTATTTTCTAAGTCAAGGATGGGGGGCTAAAAAGAGCTATTCCATTGAAAAGGTAAAGTCTATCTATCCGTCCACTTCATCTTCTGAAGAAGACTTATATGTGACCTTCCAACATGGAGCCAGTGGTTTACTAATCCCCGAAAGAGAGCCAATGTAGTGAGATACCCAATGCCCCATGACACAACACTAGAGCATTGAGGGACTTTGAAGTAAGCTCAGCACCCCCTAGACTCTAAACTGCCTACCCAACATGTTACATACAAGGCAACATAAGGGATCGGAAGGAAGAATATCATCCTCTTCCCCTCAAGGATCAGATATGGAGCTCAATCCCCAAATAGAGCTTTCATATACTTTGGAACAATCTCACCTAAAAAGGAAGCAACCAAGATGAACTTCACTACCTCCCTAGAGTCTGGTCTAGGTTTCACCCAATGGGTTAAACAAACTCTACGAGCCTTAAGGAGGATAAGGGTAGGGTCCAAGGGAAACACGGCACCAACCAAAATTAATCAATGAGCCACGAATGTAATAAAAGAACCTATCCACTTACTCCTTAGCGCTTCCACCACTTTGCAATCCACCATCAAATGCGGCAAGCAACCTGAAAGCTCACCCTCAATGCACAGAGAACATTTACTTTTCCTCAATCTTATCAGCCATGTATAGCCCCCCTAATCTAGCAAACATAAGCATGCAATTTGTGGTGCGACAATGCAGGTAACTAAAAGCACTCCTATGTAGATATCCCCAAGTCAAAGTCACATGGGGACAGGGGACAGGGGACAGGTCTCGAGAACGGTGGTGCCCTTGGGACGGGGATGGAGCTTAGGGTGTCTTGGGGACTCGTCCCCGGGACGGCACTAAAAAAGTGCCGATTTTTAAAAATAATCAAATGAAACTTATGTACAATGAATGTGTTAACACATGAGATGACCAAGAACAACAAAACCTTACAGAAAAGGTGGTTCTTTAAGTAGAAACATGTACGAAGCACGTTTGACATTCATAGTTGACTCCAAAAGGGACAAGTGACAAGTCATGCGTATTTCATTATGTCAAAAACAAGATTATAAATCATCATCATCATATGAAAATTGCATATACATGTGTCATGAAAGCAGCTAAGACTCAAGAGTCAAGAGTCAAATCATCATCCAACATACATGATATGGAATAATCATGAGAACAAAAAGATACTAACGTCATACCCTCGATCGACAAAATGACTACATATGACTTGAACATAAATGTACAAACTACAACATAAATGTAATGAATGTAGAGAATCCAAGTCTGGAGTCTCATTTTTTGCAACACAATCAATGGCTTCTTCTTCTTCATGTTCTTTATTTGCCACTTGATTTAACCTCTATGCAACCTCCTATTCTTTGAAAAGATCTCCTTCCATGTAATGGACCCTTGCTCAAACCTTCAAAGTTCATACACATAAAATGCTTGAGCTTTGCTATGAAGCCTCTAAGGGAATGTGTGGCTTGATGAGCTCAAATGAGGCCAATCTATGCTTGTCCATGAGGTCGAAACAACCTTCTAGATGTCTCTTAAAACAAGGCACAAACAGATAGCTAAGCGAAATCGCATATGGAACTCAATTTTAGCTTCTGAAAAATCTCCCTCCAAACTTCCAAATCTGCCGTTTCATCCCGGACAAGTGCCATCACATGAAAACGTCCCCAAGACGTGTCCCAGGGATGCATGGCTGTTACGGACATGTGTGGGGGGACGGATGCCGTCCCCATTCAGCGTCCCACCTCCAATCAAGTCGGGGACAGCATCCCGGCATCCCTAGGGCCCGAGGACACGTCAACATGTGACATTGCCCCGAGTGACCACCAAATTACCATTATCATAGGGGCCCAGCGAATCAGAAGTATTTGCTCTTCCCACCAAAGCCAAACATGATACATGATGGTCCCCAACCCCGCCTCCAATACATACCTTTCCTTCCATAACCTAGTTCGAGAAAAGTCCACGTACACTTCCGAAACCTAGATTACATGGGTGCCCTTAAGAGGTCCCCAAGCCAACTCGGGCTATCCAAGTACTTCCCAAATAGGCGCCCCCTCATCCCTCCAAAGTGAGCTTCCAATGGAGGAATATGGAACTCCCTGTTCATCACTGCCACTGCTATTGAGGTAGGTCGAGCACTTTTGCCACATATCATCCGCATCCAATAGTGACTAAACATTCGAGGCATCTAAAAAAGCTTATGATCATGGGCCCCTATCAATTCCACCCCAAAGGTGATCGATGGGAATAATATCCCAAAAAAGAACCCCCATATAGTTAAGCTTGGTGAACATAAGTACCTTAACGAGCTTAAACACTCCTATCCAATTTAAATCGTTCATGTATAGGATGTTTGGCTTCCACCAGACCCACTTCTTCCCATCTTGTTGTACCCTAATTGAATCACAATATAATAGAACAAAAAATTCAAGATTTCCATGGAAGCCAAACATACTCAAGTAGCACACTCTAGACCTAAAATCTTATATGTAGGACATGAAAAGCCAAATTTTTAGAGAAGCTATTGATTTCAAGTTTTCAACATAACTCGGCAAGAGAACCAAACGTCAACATGATAGAGATTCTTGATGGGATGTTAAAACTTCCTATTTTCTTGCATTAAGTGTATATTTGATCGCAATAGGATCAACTATCCTCCTTGTGTTATTGTGAGTCTTGATCAAAACATTTCTTATACAAGTTGTGTCATCCTTTTACTCCAACCCATGGAAAGTACCAGAAGAGAATCGAGGGCTTCTTCCGAGATGTGCTAATCACAAGTTGCCAAAACACCGGTCACCAAATTGAGGGAACTAAAACAGATTAACTTCCAGCCTCTATGTATGCTTTTGAACTCTGTCAACTAACATTAGAGCCATCTTTCTAAGCCCATAAAGACAAGGGCTTATTGATGATATGAGAGATCTTCTGTTGGGTTCTGAAGATCAACGCCAATGGACATAGTCCACACATAGAATTAAAGCCTTAACATGAGCGATACATGTTAGGGGTTGAATGCTGACAAATTATGTCTATACTCTAGGAGCATTGCCAACAGTGAAATGCTCAAGTTGCCTTCAACCCGTGCCATTATGCTTGACCAATGACCTAGGCAAGCAACTCAACCCCTTAGGATAATCTGAGGTAAACACGTACTTGAGATTCATCCAATGCCATGCCACATGTCTAAAACTACAAACATACCTTCTTTTCTTTGACAATCAAGAGCATGTTGGTCAATTTCTAAAGCACGATGTTTGCAAGATACAAAATACAAATCAAAATGAGAAAGCACGATTTTTATGAGCAACATAAGAATGCATGATCT
Source organism: Ceratopteris richardii (assembly GCA_020310875.1). NCBI lineage: Eukaryota > Viridiplantae > Streptophyta > Polypodiopsida > Polypodiales > Pteridaceae > Ceratopteris > Ceratopteris richardii. Next base: position 56,202,509 of record CM035427.1, on the reverse strand, counting down.
CTCTCCATAATACATGATTTGCAACCTCCTGACTATTTGTGAGTGCCATGTGTTAGGATTTCCCTCTTGTGCTTTTACTCCAACGATTTCCTCATTCAATTTCTTGGTCAACAAGTTTCAGGTCACAATTTCCCTGGCCAATGATTCTTCCTTGTGTCGTCTAACAATCACAATTTCTCTTGCATGGTTCTTTAGAATGATTTCTCTCGGATGTTTCCCTTGTCATGATCTCCAATTCATTGTTTCCCTCTCAAAATTTCTTAGATGTGATTGCTTGGACTCAATTTCTCTCCACATGGCCAAGCAATTGTAATTCCCCACAAAAGCATGACTGCCTTGACAGGAGAAATCATGATTTCTCATCCTGATTCATTCCTGATATCTAGACATTGATTGTGTATCTCCTGAATTCTCTCATCTCTCATCCCCTCTTTGTGGATCTCTCCCTAATTGTTGATCCAAAACCAACAAAAGTCAGATAGAGGTAGTCAGATTATGCATTAGTTAAGGCCTAATTATATCAAGTAAGGTATGGTTTCAAATACTTCATTTCAGGTGGTCTGATTTGGCAAAAACTACTTCCAGTGTATAGTCTAAGAGGACAGCATGCCCCACTCTTTAGAGATTTACTTAGCTCAAGGTCAAGAATGCCTACTCATAACACATCCCATTCTTTATTCACTAAATGTATTCGAGTGGTTATATGTTGTATCTCCTGAATTTTCTAATCTCTCACCTCCTCTTTACGGATCTCTCCCTAACTGCTGGTCCATAACCACAAAAGTTAGATAGAGGTAGTTAGATTATGCATTATTTATGACCTAATTATCTCACACAAGATATGCTTTCAAACGCTTCATTTCAGGTGGCCTGGCTTGGCAGAAACCACTTGCAGAGTGTAGTCTAAGATGGATAGAATGTCCCACTCTTTACAAATTTCTTACTGAGGTCAAGGTCAAGAATTCCTACTCATGATGCTTCCCATTCTTTATTCACTACATGTATTTTCAAGTGGCTATATGTTTGGATTAGATCAATCCATCAAGATGACGTGAAAGCAGGGAGACTCAAACTAACAGCAGATACAATTGTTGTGAGGCATGAGCTTTTGGGATCTAACAATACCATGCTAGACCAAGAGATTTGACACGAATCATCTTTATATGAGCAGAAAACTGTTTGATTTGAGCCCAAGGACTCAATCCAAAAATATATATCATACTTCTTCAAATAGCCGATTATAAACCAAAATTATATGGAAAAAAAATACCTTGTGCCAGATACCATGTGGTGAATTTTTCCATAATGCTGTAATAGTATCACGCCTAGAGCCCATAAAGCCAATGAAACTTCCCATAGAAACCGCTGTACTCAAACCAAAAGCCACATCTCTCTCTGATAAGCGTCGCTTCCGGGGCCACAAATCTTTGAATTTTGTGGCCTCTTCACCTAAAAAGGCTGCTATGGGTGACTGCCATTCAGGAGTGATAGTGAAGCCCTCTGTTTCATGTGAATTTGGACAGAGCTCAAGTGTGCCAGCCCAAGGACCACCAAACAAGTTCCTTTTACTCCAATCTTCTGCAGGTGGGTGTAGCTCAAGTTCACGCATGAGTAATCCTGCAGAATCAGCACCTCGTGGACGAGGAAGATGCTGAAATATACAAGCCCCTAACAGTGAGACAATACTGTTGTAATTAATGTCATAATATTGATAAGAAGTTTAGCTTGACACACTTGTATGTGCTGGCCAAGAGATGCTTCCACCACTTCTGGAGCAACTGAATATTGGCCATCAGGATAATGTAGACGAATTAATGGATTTGCTGAGCCACATTGACTTTTGGGCATAGGGTGAGGAAGTGAAGACGTTTTTTTGCACAAAGTGACTGAAACAAGAAATAGAAACTTCACCTGCACCAGAATAATTCTCAGTAATGTGGTATGTTGCTTCTCCCAGCAAATGAAACAGAGAGAAGAAGCCTTTTTTTTTTTTCCTTTTTCTTGCAGCTGGAAAAGAACATGCAACTTACGTCATCTGCTGTGTATCCTTGACCTCCATTTCCATTCCCAAAACGGCCTAATCGTCCACCACTGAATTCTTCTGTACCCTCCATGCCTGATATGTGCAATAATATAAGGCACTGAATTCAAACTCATATATGACTTTAGTCTCCAAAATCACAAATGCTTAATGGATGAAAGAAAAATTACCATCAATATTCCGTGACATTGAAAGACCCCCTCGTGAATGCTGCCTCCTCCGGAAGATAAAACAAAAAAGTAGCAGCTGGCACAACCTGTGAAGAAAATTGCAGTCACCAACAAGCCTCACTGCTGGCATCCCAGGAAATGCGGACTGGCTGACATTGAGCTGCAATGGTGGCATAGTTCCTGTTGTACCAGAAGATGTCAATGAACCAGCACAATCTGTGCTGTTATTAACCTTGGCAATTGCTCCCTGCACCCATGCTTGAACAGATGTTGCACCATTGTTACTTACTGAAGAGACTTGAGAACCTGAAATTTCCAGTAAACAGCTCAGAAGCAGCACAAGATTAACAGTACATGCATACCACAGTTTCAAAAGCAAATTCATAATCTGCATGTCTAGGTCCACTTTGCAACACTGTAAATAGCATGGTGAACCAGTTCAGGTCCATCTTCACCAATCAATCCTGTTTCTTTGTTCATGGGTCAGTCACCATATCAGAAACTACGACACTTCTTTCAGTAACCAAAACATCAGCATCCAAACCTTTCTTTAAGGCTCATGTTGTCAGGATTCAGGCATGACACACATGCACCAAGGATAACAAGCAATTCATGATAATATTGCGCAGAACCTTTTTTTGAGACATTTATTGCACGATAGGGCTCTGGTTTTCATGAAACGAAATTTTACATCTACCACAATTCTAGCAAAGAAGAATTTTCAATTACATTCTAGAAGCCTTCATTAAACCTTGCATACCTTTCAACATTGCCATATGAAGCCGATTTTCACAGAGAATGTTAAGCCAACTGTCACATGAGATAGTGTTGTCTCTGTTTCTGCTAGGATGTACCCCTTATATCTATAGACATATTCTTTTCTTCTTCCCAATTTTCTTTCTTTATCATATCTTGAAACCCAAAGCCTCTTCTACATCCAAGTTGTAATTGGTCAACATAGGACATGCAGCACAAATTGCCATTATAGATCCAGCAGTGTAGGGTCAAACAGCATTGAAAGTCATCGACATCCTTCTATTTGTATGGAGTGAACCCATGGTAGGGCTTGTGTCAGCCCATCTAAAATCTATTCAGTTTTAATATCTATAGCTCAGTTTTGACACTGCAAACAATCATGATGTTCCAGACGTAATCCTTTTGCAAGGAATGATAAGAACAAGAATCACAAACAAGACAAATATCTTCAAAATAAGTTAGAAACCTCTTATAGTTAAAGGCTCCTTTTAAGAATAATCCCTACCAATCAAGTGTGCTGCTGTCTCTAGGCTAACATTGCTCTTATTCTCATAAACACACACGGGAATAACTCTCCCGAATTCATGCAGTGGCTTAGATCTGGCTTTATTTTTATGAAAATGTTCATCCAATGCACATGACTGCATTAGAAATGCTTGGTAACTTCCAAATACTGAAGACAGACATGTTTTTTACAACAATTTTTCCATTCTGATCATTTGCTAGGTGATAGACTAGGAATTCTAATCTCATATTTCTCAACTATTGTAAACTCAACTAATGGATGTAGTTTCTACATCAATTTCCTTCAACCAAGTAAAAATGAAAAACTTTGAAAATATCCCATGCATGATGCAAGCATTCAAATAAGTCCATACAGCAAACATTCCCAGGTGTAAACAGACCTTGTGAGGAAGCAGTGCTAGATCCTGCTGTACTTGCAGGAGCAGTTGGAAGTCGGACATTAGAAGAATTCAAAGGTTGATTCCCTGCAGCATTTGCTAATGCCTTACAGAAGCTTGCATATCGGCGCAAACGAGTAAGAAAGTGGGAGGCAAGATCTAAAATTGCGTCATTATAAGGCTGAAGTCGTTTCATTAAAAGCAGCCATGTCAGATAGAAATTTGATTTCCCTTAATTCATAGGTATGACTAGACACTTCATAAGTACCTGAATATATGATACCAGTGCTGGTTCAATGGTCATTACATCATGAGCAAGCCCGATCAGTGTCTCACTTGATGCCATCCAAGGCTCAGCAATGAATGTTGTCGGATTTACAAGGGCTGCTTCAATACCCTTGCCAAGCGTATCGAGCAACAATCTTGCTTGCATGTCGAGCACTACTGCTCTAACATCTGAGCCATCCACACCTTCTAGAATTCTGCATTTGATCCGGTCTAGAGCCTGTGCAGTTAAAATTGTTAATAACAGCATGGTCACTTCAACAACAACTCTTGTCAGTTAACAGAGCATTTCAAACAACTTACAGGTCCATAATGCTGTCGATGATGAAGTGAAGGCAGTGAATGGAAATCAGTGTCAAGTACAGAAATCACCTTGTGAAATGTAACTGTATAAAAGTAACAGGGAAAAATAATAATAATAAATAAATCAATCAATCAATCAATCAAAACATCTCGTTTTCATAATATTCATACATGCAAGCTAAATACTCAACAAATATCCAACGCACATAGAGACAAAAGGAAGAGAAACCATTCAGAAAAATCTTAAAGCTATTACTTCCCTCAACTAATAAATTCTGAGGGGGGATCATCTTGACGATTTGAAACAGTGACAAAATATCCAACGTACATAGAGACAAAAGGAAGAGAAACCAATCAGACAAAACTTAAAGCTATTACTTCCCTCAACTCCTAAATTCCGAGGGGGAAGCATCTTGCTGATTTGAAACCGTGACAGTTCCATGAAAAAACAACAGTTTGCTTAATCCTGGCATGATCAAAATAATATATAATACACCTTCTACTGAAGTGAAAAAGAAGTGATCTTGAACGTATTTTGTCTCTCTCCAATGTTACTTCAGTGGACGGATATAAGTCGTGTCTAGTCACATTTGGCCACTTATAGCTAATAGTTAGGGGCATTGGTCCCTCATTTCAAATGAAACAGAAGAAGGAACAATGTGACTTATGTCTACATATACTTAAAAAACAAAGATCTTGTTAACAAGACGAGTAGTGTGCAAAAACAATTTGAAGACATGAGGGGAGATTCAAAGAGAAACTGTGCGCAAAAGTTTACTGAGATTTTCTTCAACTGCACTCTGCATGCAGCCGACTACATCCCACCAATCCACCTCTGCAACAAGACTCCACCAAAACCTGAAATCCATTTGAACTACATATTAAGAATTAGATACATTGAATTATGAATTTCAGTGGACACTGTTGATTGTCTATCAATTAATGTTATTGGGAAAAAGAAAATTTCCACTCATTACTGTGAGCATGTGGGTGAGTTTTTCTTTTCTTTTCCCTTGCCTCTCTTTTTTTTTAAAGAAGGGTTTTTTTTTTTCTTTTTTTTTTTTTTTTTTTGGGGGGGGGGAGAGAGAGAGAGACAGAGAGAGACAGAGAGACAGAGAGAGAGAGAGAGAGAGAGAGAGAGAGAGACAGAGAGAGAGAGAGATGAAACGACATCATATGTTAACATCTTTGAGAGGCCAAAATGACCTATGAGAAAGAAAGAGCGAGAGCAAGAGAAGAGAAAATGAAAGTTGGGATCAAAAATGAGAACGGTTACATGATAAAACTCAATAATTAACAATGCATTAGTCTCCTTAAGCATTTCATGCAACTAAGTGCATTGGGCTGAATACAGAGATGGAAAAGGATTACCTATCAGCTAGTCCACGCTCCCATATCGAGCTATCATTTGTCCCTTGCATTGCTGGAAGTGCAGGGGGGAAAACCCGAATTAATTTCAAAACACTACAAGCTTTCTTTGCATCATGCCAAATTGTACTCAAGCAACACCCTGTCGGGGAAAAACAGGGAGCGGCACATGAAGTTCCTGCCCGTAGTGTATAGCTGTCAATAGGAGTAAGATTGGAGCCAGAATATACATGCACATCACCATCAGGAATCACAACAGCAAGCTCCCCGCCATGGGGGGAGAATACTATTTTTGAACTTGCTTTTGCATTTGTCAACTTTTCAGTAAACGAAGTCTCACATGGATCTTTGCAATTTCTGAAAGGCTGAGAGACTGGCACTTCCCCCATTTTGTTGACTGAGATGCATTTGTCAATGTTGCATCTCCAAATTGTGGTACTTGTCGGAGGAGGTGTGTTTGAATATGGTATTGGTGCTATTGGTTCAAAAAGAGGATGTACTCCTGTTTGTTGGCGAGAAATTTCATATCTGAGAACCCTGTACCCCATCAAAAATGGCCCTTCATCAGGAAAGGCCAAGTACTGACGACCTGAATACATGCTTAAATTAGAGATGGTTTTGAAACTCAAACTATAATATTATGCACGGACTAAAATTAGGATTGAACTATGAACACTTGTACAAGTTGATTTGAACATGAAAAATATTTCTGAAGAAAAGCTACAGTAATGGGGTCATTATGGACATTATATGCTACAACATAGATTTGCTTCATCTGATTATACACTCATGTCACCTTACCTATATCTTAAAACAACTGAAAGTCTAATATGATTGTGGATGAGTTTTGTCAAAGTCACAATCCTATGTCATTTTCTCGCATGCATTTAGCTCAAATATTGTGAGCTACTACAAGCGTGCAATCACCTTCATTTAGAAGAATAACCAGAACTGAACCTCCTTTGGATGGATCAAAAGCAACAGTGCTCACCCCCGAACCCGGGCCTACTTTTGTTGATATATCAGTTTCAGATGTTGCATATGCAGATAAATAAGACACAACAGAGCAATGGAGCGAAGGAGCGTTTGCATCATCACCACTTGCAGGCGGCTCTTGTGATCTAACATAGGCAGATAGAGTTTGTGGCCTCACTTCAACGCCATCCAACTGGGCTGAATTATCCATAACAGATTTCATTTTATTCCCCAACCATTCATGCCAACTGAGAAGAACTGCTGGCAACGATGCAATTCCTGGCCATGATGCCAGCCCAACTATGATCTGCTGCACTGTCCCTCGATTGTTCACAAATAGCGGAGCAACTTCCCATATAACTACCCTAGATGAATTACCGAAGGGTACTCCTGCTATAAGTAGAGCTCCTGATTCGCCAACTATTGCATCTGCTGAGATCAAGTCGTTTCGTCCAGTACCTAGAACCCCTTTCCTTGTGGCAAACCAATTTTGTTTTCCTGTGCCTCCTAATGGTGGCCATTGACACCAGTGCAGCTGTACATAGCCTGAGAGAGAGACTGAACAAACACAGAGGATATTCGGCCACCTGACTGCACAAACATAAAGTAACATGTTAAATGGAAACCATCTATGAGGAGTCAGTCGCTCACTCTTACATTTCCATACCCCTCCAAAACAAACAGCTCCCCCCAAACCCACGGCGAGGCAACTCCCTTACATTAGTGCCCCTCCCACATCCCTAGGCGAGCCCCAGCTGGTTTTAAAGAAGTTCTTGTCTCCCTCCCTCACTCCCACCCACTTTCTCCTGCAACAATGGTTTGAAAAAAAAAAAAGCACATTACCTTTTCCAAAATAAAAGTTGAAATTTCTCCCACAATATGAACTGTTGGGAACAATTTTTATCCATATTTTATGTTTTTTTTAATTATTGGCCATAATTTGTCTTTATTTTGAGTTTGAACTCCATAAAGAAAGATAAACTCACGTAAACTTTCCCATAAAAAATTTTGCAATTTATATTATTTTGTCTTCATTTTCATGTTCTCTATCTTTTATTTCAAAACGGTGGACATGTAGATAGGTATATTATTTGATAGGTAGATTGGAATGGATGGATATGTTAGGGATTATCCAACCCAAATCTTTGGGTCATAACATAGGAGCTCATATTACATTCTTCCATACAGATTCACTATATAGCTTTCAATTACGTTCATGTTCCATTCCATAAAATCAAGCTCTATCACACTCAAGATAAACCACTCTACTATAAAGTGGGGAAAAAGGGAGGGAAGAGACCTGACTATGACTTTACCACATATCTGAAAAGGTCCTGTATACATATTTTTGACATAATGAAAAAACTCTTCTCCATAGTGTGCATATATTGCACTCTCGTGATCTTGGTGAGCTTGACTTCTCACACATCTTTGGAATCTGGAAACAACTGCTACCAAAGCTCAAGCATAGATATTTATTCGTTTCGCATTTGAAGACTCTTTGTTGTCTTGTGCTTTTTTAATCAAGTTGGAGCAATGTTTCTGGAGACATTCTTTCCACTTAACTTTGCCCTATCCCATCCTTTCTCACTCTCCTTTGGATCATCCATAAATAGCTGGCATTTTTCCTTCACATTTTCATTCACCAAACACTTGAGTTTACTTCCTCTATATTTCCAGTACTTTATAACCTCATCAACCAGCATTTTTCATCATCCAGCTTCCCCGCATCTTTTCTTTCATTTACCCATAAGAAATCGCTGCATTTTTCCAGTAAACATATCCCTGTCACATTGCATTTTTAACTTCCTCTATCCGTTTATTACATGATGCATCTATAGGTTCCAACTCACCCTACGTTTATCACCTCTCTGTTTATCACCTACGTCTCTCTATCTCCATATATTTACTACAACCTCCATGACCTGTACCTCCGTCTCCAAAAAACACTAACATTGGAAGCCAGAGTGTAGCCCAATTCAACGGAATCTGCTTCAATATGTGGCAAGTAAGGGTCGATGGTTACTTCATGAAGAAAGAATTGTGCAGCATCATCCACCAGTAGATCCCTTAAATTACCCAAAGGGAAGGAACACACAAGCAGCATTATTTGTTGAATGAGATGGAAAAGCTCCTGAAATGTTCATTTCAAGCCTAGACCACGGTTAAAGCCACTATATTAATGAAGCTACATCAGCAAGGAAAATGCAACTTTCTGAATTATCATGGCAACAAGACAACACACTTTTTTCATTCATCAACAAGCGTAAAAGTTTAGGAAATTCTCTTATAAGTTATGAGATTACTAATTAGTCATTACGTCCTAAAGAACATTTATAAGCAAACACATTCAGGTCGAGTTCATACTACATAGAAAGAATTACCTGGTGCTCGAGATTGGTGGGAAATAAATCTATCCTCGAAGGATGGCTTTGATAAGCCACCTGCTGCAGGAGTCCAGCGATACTTCAAATCCAAAATTGAGAGCAGGAAAATTAAATAAGAAGAAGAAGATGGTTCTTAAAAACTAGTTCTGAAATTAGAGTTTGAGTATATCGCAACAAAGTTGGAAAGGGTTAATTTTCAATGCAGATGCTTTTTGCAAATCATTGTTCGTAAGTTCAGTCCCTCTAAATAAAATAGCTCAGAGCAACCAAGGACATGAAAATAATTGCTTCCAAATAGGTATAAGAAGTCATTTGAAAGCATGTGTTACAAAAGTGAAAGGCTGTTGTTAATCATAAGTGCTAATCTACAAAACTTTATTCTTTGTCTTAGAGACTAACTTAAAAAGCAAAATAAATTTACGATTATAACATCTTATTGTTATCACGAGAAAGTTCTATTACTAAAGTGGAGCTTCCTATATATACATATGTATATGTATAAACACACACACACACACTCACACACATACATACATACATATATATATATATATATATATATATATATATATATATATATATATATATATATATATATATATATATATATATATATATATATATATATATATATATATATATATATATATATATATAGAGAGAGAGAGAGAGAGAGAGAGAGAGAGAGAGGGGGGGGAGGGGAGGAGCAATAAAAAGTCTGTTCCCATGTTACTAGGGAATGTGTCTTTTTCTACAAGACATGACAACAATATTCATAAGCTCACCACTTGTGTCCATAAGGGGGTTCCCTTCTTGTGAATATAGAACATAAACATGAAACTTTGAGCACTTTGACGAGCTAGTCATTTCAAGATCTTTCAACATTTAAACATTTTTTTTAATCAATGATAACTTTGTTTAATTTGATAATGTAATAAACCACAGCCCTCACTACAGTGCAGATATATCCTTCCCCATAAGTACATTCTAGAACAAGCATTCATGTGGAGAATCCTAATACTTACTGGTGAGACTCCCGAAAGCCATTTTGTGGCAATAGCTTGTTCTTGCTGCCATTCATGTTCACACTTCCAGCAATTCAAAGATTGTGCAGCATTTGCCGCACCCTAACCTAACACAAACAAATCTGAACGTTTTGAGGAAAATAACTGTAACTCTTTTGAGAACATCAGTCATTGACTTATGTTAAAAGCAATCTACTGCTTTATTAACCTTTTGAAACTACAATAAGATGAATAAAAACCCACTTGTGAAGGCTGCATCCAGATCGTCACCCTCCCTAAAGAAGTGCCTATGAGCAAGGCCCGTGTACAAGATGAAGGAGACCACTCCAAAAATTGAACATAGTCAAACATTGAGTCTGGCCAGCAATAATCACAATGTTGCCTCATGGCTAAGATTCTTGCAAAATTTAGAATCTATAATGATGTCACAACCAAAAAAGCACCATGGACATGAAAGAAACAGAAGAAAGAACAGATACTGTAGACATCTTTTTTAGCTTAGCAAAATACAAGAAATATGATGTAACATACCAGCATTTACATTGAATACAGAATGTTCAGTGGGCCGCTCAGGGTGAATGATATGGATCGGAATCCAGAATGAGGGACCGCTATTCAGCCTTCAGACAGTATATAAATAAAAATAGAGCTATTTCAATGTATCATATGTGTAACTTTCAAAAAGACGCAACAAAATGTTTCAGCTCTGGAATAACATCTTCACTTTTTTCTAACAAATAGACACGACAAAGTTGTATACAATGCGAGTGTACCTTGCATCCTTTGCACGCACTTCTGTAGCACAAGCAAGAAGACCAGATTTTGCACACCAGGCAATGGCGCTACAAAACAACAAAGTGTGATTAAGAAACAAGGAGTTAGTCCTCTTTAAACAAACCCCTGTGATGCTATAAATTATAGAATAAAACTACAATTAGCCACGGAAGCACAAGCCTTTGTGGAAGTAATGTAATCGTGGATATTTCTACTGGGGAACTTTATGTACTAACCTTTGCTAAAAGATATCTCGGTAGTTTTAGTGTTTGTAAGTTTAGGATTTTACAATAAAAATCAGAGTAGCATTTTCAAATCTTATGTTTTTACAATAAAAACCGGATTGTAGTTATTAATTTTAGGGCTTTATAAAAGAGGAGAACTGCAATTTTTATCATTAAGGTTTTTTTCTTTTTATTTTTAACAAAACAAAATTTAGATTTTCACATTAAAAAAACCAGCTTTTCCATGTAAAAAAGCAAAGTTCAACGGGCCTTCAGATTTTATATAAAGATTATTGAAGCCATAATTGTTCACCTCAGACCATCTTCACGATGTTCAACATATCAAGGAAAACGCTTGCTCAACATACCTCAACTTTGGCAGTTTTTTCATGTGGCTGCTGTCAACATTAAGTCATTATTTCTTATTGAATATCTACTTTAAAGTTTAGTGTAGTGTATCTTAGAGGCCTAAAAGAACATATTCAGGGATTTTGGCATTCATATTCAGCGTGGATCTTCTTTACCCTCCGTTTCGTCATTATTCTTTATGCTCATTTTGCATAATCTCAGATTGATGCTCACTGAGCTTTTGTATTTCAGACTTGTATATATTTAGATTTACTTATTAGACAAATTATACACCAATTCTTATCTTTTATTGCCTTATCTCTTGTGTTATCTTTCATCTAAGATCTAGGACTAACAAAATCCAAGAATTCCCACCATTTTCCTCAGTTATCTTATTGGCTTAAATTCTAGTCAATGGTTCATTTACCTTTCCTTCAGATAAATCAAACTATTACTAATATCATAGCACCCCCGTTTAAAATCAAAGAATAACCCTCGACTAGAAAAACAGATGTACTGTGTGTATGTGCATTGTGTACACTTGTGTTGTTCTTGTTGTTGTCATTCTCGTTATGTTGTTGCTGTTGTTTTTGTTTATTAGATTTCCTTAAGGTTGAGATATTCACACTAATCTCCATCAAGTTTTCAAAAAACCACAAACACAAAATAGGGCCCAATAGCATCTTATTTACAAAAAACAAGTAACACATTCCTAACTCACCTTCCTCATAAATAACATATGCAAGACAAATCACTTCTCATTATTTCTATGACAAAAATTTAATCAAAAGAGTCTCATAAGCTTAGATATTTTTCTTGGACTGCCTATCTCTTTTGTGGTGTTAATCTTTCCTTTCCATAAGAATCAAACATCACCTCCTAAGTTTCTACTTCTCTAATCCACGTTGCCAAAAGTAAAAGAAGTCAAGATCACGAAGAGATACCAAGCATAGCAAACCAAAAGAGGATGTTTCTCCACAATATATGATTAAACATGAGCATATATATCCGCTTTATATGAGCATAAATGTATGGGTCAATATAAAAATCATGAAGAATGTATTTCTCAGCAAAAATATGAAATTTGAGTTACGATAGTCAGAATGGATGAATATGAAGGGTTTAGAAATTAGCATAAAAAGATGTAGGTACCTATACAATTGTCCAAAGGGTTGAGTTAGATTAACCCTAACAATCCCTCCCTTAAGCCAAGACTCAAGGCATGATAAGAGGACTACAAAAACCATGTGTATTATGTAACGCTTATATATGCAACATGAACGATTCATGTGCCATTGCTTTAACTTTTTTTTTAACTTAGTTTGGGTTTTTAAACTGTTATTGAATTTGATCAAAAATTAGGGTTTGACTTTTCCATCGGTTAGAGGTATTGGATGGTAAACTATTATATATGGATGGAAAGCTCTATCATTTTTTACCAACCATTTTTGTATCATGAATGTCCTACACAAACTAATAACAACTCAAAGTTCAAAAATATAAGTATAATATATACAAATAGATCAACCTACCAATAGTTTGACTATATACTATACTATCAAATGATTCTTCTATATCACTGTAGTTTGATAAATTTAAGTTAGGTTCAATAGGTGTGGAAATATTCTTAAAATCTTGCATGCCAAATCTTTCAAGCAATTTTTGAATGTTTTCTTTTGATTCATAGAGATAGAGTGACTATTGTGAGAAAATTGTATGCCTAAATAATAATTGCGGTAATCCCATAGCTCACATATCAAAATTGTTTTTCATGTTCTTTTTTATTTTCTCTTCAATGGAATCTATTAATACAAATTCATCTACATGTATGATCCATAGTTGCTATTTGTATGTGTACGAATAGATTCGTAGATTCTTCCAGATTCCTACATATTCGTACACATTCGTACGATAGCACTTTGACATCTGAAAATATTTGCATAGGTTCGTCAACATGAACATCCAAATAATTTGAAATCTTTTGTAACCAAATAGTTTCTAGCATAGCTCTAAAGGCTTTTCTATACTCTTCTTCACTTGAGTGTTGAAGACATAGTTATTATGGTTGTTTCTTAGAATGCCATGAAATCAAGCATTTTGCAACAAAGAAAAGATAACCAC
>CM035427.1:56013830-56183830 GCA_020310875.1 Ceratopteris richardii | reverse complement strand
CACAAATCCAGGATCTACAACACAGATTCCAGTATCTTCCAAAATTGACAAACATGAACATACCACACTTAATCATACAATGATGAGACAAAGATAGAGAGAAATAAAACATGTTTAAAGTGTTATGTAAGCCACTTCTTACTCACACAATCATATATACAAATGTCAAATTACAATGTGGGAGTCAAAACCCAAACCACTTTATGTGAACAGAAATAGATGGAAGAGTGTATGTGCAAAATTTACAAGAATATTTAGATGTAGGAACAGAAATCTGATTATGTATGAGATGTATGACCTGATAGGTTGTAGAAGAGTGTATATGAGTGACAGAAAGAGGAAAGATCAGTTTGAAACTGATATTCAGCAAACCCTAATCTGAATTTAAGCTATGGAAGACCCTAAATCAGATGTGTGTGTGATAGATCACATACTTATGGAATAAGCATAGAATGCTAACATGTTGCTTACAGAAATCCTCATACTCATGTGGAAACACCTTCTCTAACACCTCATCTGAATGCATGTAGCATGCATGTACTGATTCTCCTTTAGATATGCCGAATAGGACGACTCCTGATATGGATGCCACTGCCTCCATAAGCTCCAAGTAGTACGTGTGTGCATAAAGAGAATATGTACCTGAATAATTAACATAAGATGCAAATCTTATGTTAAGCTCCATCCAATGTCTTTGAAGTACTCCATAATCTTCATGTAGAAGACAATCTTCAAATACATCATGTAGATGGATGATCCACACCACCAAGCTGCTCATAGGTAAGTCTTCTCCATAAGCAAGAGTGTGAGCACACTCTTCTCCAAGAAGAACTCCATAGCTACTCCTCAACATGCTCCTAGAGTGCACCATGGCTGCCCCATGAGTGCTAGAGCACTATCTCCTCAAGAGAGGGACCAAAGCTTGCGTTGGATAGTGTTGGATATCTCAATTGTGATCATAAGACCCTCTTATATAGGCCTTGATGATGTCTTGCGATAAAGCATCTTTTTTTCGTTAAAATTTGGCGATTGGAATCAAATAAAGCTGATCGCTTTTTGTTTTAAAAACTTAACGTAAGTTTTTAATAGCTTTTGCTTTATTGCTAAAAATGCTTCTTGACTTGCTTTTTCACACTTCTGATCACCTGATGAATGATCTGACAATATTTTTATGATCCTCATGCTTAAAAATATCAAATGAGGTAAAAACCCTAAATTAGCAGAAAATTAGGGTTAGTGTTTTCTCCCAAACCCTAAATCAGCAGAAAATTAAGGTTAGGGTTTTCTCCCAAATCTGATCTTTGATGACCGAATGTCATATACCATTGGAAACCTCTCTTCAAGCTCTACAAGATAGGCTCATAAAAATTTTACCCAAATTATGTGCCAAAAATGACTAAGTACCAAAATTAGGGTTTCTGCCCTAATAGAATTTTGGATTGATGTGACATTGTTTTCCAACAGCTAAGTACCCCTTGTATGGTTGCAAGACACAATAAGAGCTCTAGAAGATCATATCAAAATTCTTTGAGAAGATCGAGATAAATGGAAAGCTCAAAGATCACCAAACTAAATGATTTAAAGGAGGATATCAAGAACAATTGGAAGACGGATATGCAAGAAGACATCAAATCAAAAATGGAATCAACCCAAAATAGTTGGGTGAAAGTAGTAAGTAAAAACATTAAAAAAGAGGTTAAGGAAGAAGCAATAAAAAATGAATACATCTGTGTATAAGAGGTCAAGGAAGGCGCAATAAAAAATGAATACATCTATGTACAAGACACACTTGAAGAGGAGAGACTCAAACAAGTTTGACATCTGCATGTGAGAATCATGGGTCTCCCTGAAGGCACATCAACAGAAATGGATGCATCACACATATGTCGAGAGTTGGGATATAGCGATATGCCATGGAGAGTGGGGAAAGATAGTAAGAAATCTCAAGCATTGATATTGCACATGAGCTCAACAGAGGAGCTAATAGCTTTCTTCAAGAAACAGTCAGTATTCGGGAGTCTTCAATAAGCACCCTTATTCATGGATGAGGACCTCACAAATATGCAAATAGAGCATAGAAGGGCATGTATGCCCAAGACTTACACGCCAAGAGAGAAGAAAGGAAAGCCTTTTACCGTGACAGTAGGTTTTTATGGTTGGATGCCCTACTAAATAGGGGTATGCGGCCTATGAGACAACACTATATCAGGACCAATGGGGCTTTACGGACACGACTTACATAATGTGTATCACATTCTTGTCTCCTCTCGCAAAGGGACAATGTTCTTGCATGCCATGGAAGCACATGCACCAACATAGTACGACCAAATAGTGATTTTTTGCCTAAAGTAAAAATCATTTAAACCTTAAAACGATTTAAATCGTTCGTAGCAATTTTTATATTATGTTGCACAAATTTTTTTTCCTGCCTTATAGTTCATATATCTAGGCAAAGAGAGAGAGATGGAACAAAGTTCATATGTGACAAGACAAGAGGGAGAAATATGATTTGCATTTGAATGTGCACATGTATAACATAGCGGAACCTTCATGCCTATATGTATCCTCCTCTTTGTCCCCCAACTTTCCATGTTCCATGGCCTTTCACGTACTAACGAACCCCTTTAAAGCATATAAGGGTTCAAATTTGAATTTACAATGAGATTTCTAGCAATATGGCCTTCAACCACATTGTTCAATTTCATGGAGGATAACCTAGGCTGGCATAAGGCAGGGTATTTTATGGAAAAAAAAAATCTCTTTGAGTGGATGAAAACCTCGATTTTTATTTTGGGTCTCAACGATTTAAACGATCTAAACGATTAAATCTCAATTTAAATCTTGCGATTTAAATCTCTTGGTCACACTATGTGAGCCAAGGATGATTGTCAAAGGTGAATTCGTTTACTCCCATGTGAAAAAATAAATAGAAGATGTTGGGAGCAAGAATGTCGTGCAAGTGATTACAGATCATGCATCTAATTGTGAGGCTATGGGATGCATGTTAGAGGATGAGTTTCCTGGAATTAAATGGACTCCTTGTGCTAGCCATAGTCTAGATCTCTTAATGGAAGACATTGGTGTGATGGAATAGATGAGATCCATCCTTGAGAAGGCTAGCTTCATTGTAAGATTTGTGACCTCTCGCCCTAAAGTCTATAATATTTTCAATGCACATTCGGATCTTGAACTCCAAAAGCCCTCCATGACTCGATTTTGTTACATGTTCATAGTACTAGATAGAGTGCTTGGTGTAAGGAAAGAGCTTCTTCGAACACTTGTCTCGGAGGAATGGTATCAGATACCCATCACATATCCATTGTATACACGCTTTTCAGCATTGGTTATAGGAGATGATGTCTTTCAGTCAAAGGAAGAGATACTCATTATACCAATAGATAAGGCATGCCATAGAGTTATCATCGTCATTATCGATCTCTAGGTATCTTATTTGCGCAATTTTATATTTCAATTATAATTCCACATGTCAATTTTGTTTTTCATATTGATTATTTTGATTTTTTAATGTGTGACCTCTTTTTTAGGAAAAATGATGTATTGCGGCTTGTCCATTCACGACGGGACTATCTATCATGCCCCATTCATGGATTTGCAAGTCTTTTATATCCATATTTTAAAAGTCCAAACCTGTGGAGTAATGGCACACTTCGTCATATAAAGGACTTGTATATGGAGAGGATTTTGTCTCCCGATGATCATATTGCATTTCAGGCCGATTTTTCTGCCTATATGGGAAATATAGGCATCGCGTATGCTCATACCACCTCCATACGACCAAAGGTGACATCTCGACCATTGGAATGCTGGAACCACTATGGATATGGTCATCCACATATGTCACGGCATGCTTTGCAAGTTTTGTCTCAGGTGTATATCTATTTTTTTAAGCTAATTGAATAATTACTATTCAACATTTGATTATGTCTCATATAATCATTTCTCATTGATTTAGGATTCATCTGCGTCATCTTATGAGCGCAATTGGAGCACGTTTTCTCTAGTGCACACCAAGCTCCGCAATTGCTTGAGTGTTTCACAACTAGAGAGAGTAGTATTTTGTAAGGCCAATGTTTATTACAAAGCTTGAGGGATCTTGAAGGTCCTATACAGGTATGTTGGTGAAAAATGCAATAGTAGTTTTTCGAATTACACATATGTATTTTTTAATAATCAAGTTTCATATGTTTTCTAGGTGTTGCCTTTTGTATTTGAGACCGTTCTTACAGCAAGTAATGAGGTTCAGGTAGATTTGTCTATTCATGATGAACAAAATGACATCTATCATATGTTACATTTGAAGCTGAAGACTATTGATCGACGAGTTACGAAAGCTCTCTTACAGAGGCTATCCAGATTTGAAGCTGAAGACTATCATATGTTACATTTGAAGCTGAAGACTATTGATCGACGAGTTACGAAAGCTCTCTTACAGAGGCTATCCAGATTGAGTTGACGACAGACGCGGAGCGATGCTCCATCTAGTAGCACTGTTGCACCTAGAGGGAGAGCCGCAAATTGCGCACTCGCAAGAGAGGAGATCCAATACCATCACAAGAGGATATAGATGATGATATACAAGACGATCCACTTGCAAATATAGAGATTGATGTATCACTTCCAGATTATGACGATGAAGGAAACCCTATCATTATAGATGTGGTTCTTTCATCATAATCTTCTTAATCAGATTCATTCACCATGGTTGACTCATAGTACTTAGTACTTACTAGTTGCTAGTGGACTCGGCTTATCATTGTTCACATTCATTGTTTTTCTTTGGTTGTATTCCATGGACATTAGACTATGACCCATTAAATATTTGCCAGAGTCACTAGTTCTGAGATTACTTTGTTGGACAGTGGATTTTCATACATGATCATTGAAATATGCCATGGCCCATATGGTCACTTGTCATTGGTTATGATTTTGTATTTGTCATTGACATTCTGTGTTTTATAATCCATGTGGTGGTGCTGAGTTCTCTCTAATTTTTTTATTGTCTGTCAACTTTCAAGTTTTGTATTTTCAATTTTGAAATGGCATGTAACCTTAAAATGCACTGAAGGCACCTAACTTCCTTGATACACATACATACATCCATATGTGTGTGTATATACACATACACATACACACACATATATATATATATATATATATATATATATATATATATATATATATATATATATATATATATATAAAAGCCCTTGTAGCATGCGACACAAAGAGAATGAAACAGACAGAGAGAGAAAGAGAGAAAGATATTAGAAGTGTGAAATATACACTAGCAGTGAATTGAGCATGCGACACAAAGAGACTGAAGACAGACAGAGAAGGAGAGAAAGATTGCAGAAGAGTGAAATATAAACTAACGGTGACTTGAGTACGAAAAACGAAGAGTTCAGTAGCACGTCCCGTGTCAGCAGAAAAATAGAGAGAATGAAAATGAAGGTAAAAAAAACGTGTGATAAAAGGAAATTTGGCACCTGAATGTCCTCTGTAGCACTGCGAATTCACCGCTCTGAATGGATGACGCAGGGGGAGTGTGCAGATACACGTGAAGAACTGTGGCAATCATACTCTCCTCGTCTTCTTCGTCGCCTTCGTAAGCATCTATCCTCCTAGCTGGAACAGGAGGAGAGCTCTCACTTTCCACCTCTTCTTTTGCAGCAGCCATGTCTTCCTAGTCGGGCGTCGGCGCGTACCAACAGTTCTGTTGACAAGTAACAGAGTAATTGTTATATCATTGATCCCGCGCAAATTATGTCAACTTGGTCTTATTTGTCATGCGTCTAATGATAATTTATTTTTGTTTAAATCAAAGTTCAGCCGAAGGTTAATCTCTTTTTGCTTGAATTGATTGAAAAAACAACTCTGCGTCTATTGAAAAAACAACTCTGCACATAGTACTCGTGAGAGCCCTATCCATAAAGTAAGAGTTAAGACTATCCAAATGCGATACAACGATGACCACTGAAAGTAAGAAGACAAGGAGCTGAAATATCAATAATGGATCATCAAACATCCTATATTGCATAATATATCATCTAACATCAATGATGAATGGATATTGATTTATTGTATGGCTATTATGTATATAATATACGAAATAGGTTATGATCATTTATATACCCTACGTTTTCTATTATCAAATCACCCACATAAAAACGCATGGTCCATAGCTATTTCATACGTATGCTATAAAGTTTTACATTTATGTGTGCCTTTTTCTTCATTTATATGTTTACTTTCATATGTACAGTATCCTAGCATACCATAATTACTTTTTTATTTCCTCACCTTCTACTAAAACTACTTACAATTCAATGTTTCGGAAACCTACATGGACATGGAATGGAGGCATGTTTATCATACTTCCTTCCATCTTGACAATTCAAAAATGGTGTTTTGTACTTGTTAAAATGAGCATTTTTAGGTTACACGTGTATGTGTATATGTGTATGTTTATATATGTCATACTTTATAGAATAATGGAATGTTCAATGGAATTTAATGTCTTGAGGTTTTTAATGTGATTGTCTTTTGATTTAATAGGTGAAAAATCATGAGGGTGTGAAGACACATGGATTTACTCAAATATTTTTGAAGATATATGTTATACTTTATGGAATAATGGAATGTTAAATGGATTTTAATGTCTTGAGGTTTTTAATGTGATTGTGTTTTGATTTAGCACGTGAAGAATCACGAAAGCATGAACCCGCATGGATTTACTCATATATTTTTGAAGATATTTAAAAGATAGTATTTTATATATTTTTCGTAAAAATAGTAGATCGCTTAGAAAGCAATGTTTTGTAAATAAAACAGATTTTTCGTAAATGCACACTTTTTGAAGCGCCACCCTCATGTATCTTCTATTCAAGACATAATGAAAAATACCTATAAATACACATACTATGATAGAATCATCCATCAGAGTATGTGGGGGGAGATTATACCCAATCTTGTGTTCAGTATTTTCTCTTTCTATTATGTGTGTGTGTGTTCTTTTGAGATTACGTTATTGTATTATCTCTTTGTACATGCATTTACAAGATCTCGTCAACAAAAGGAGAGAAAATATTCAAGGGATGGACTTTCCTGCAATATCAAATTGGGTAAAACCTACCTATGTGTGAAGTATAGCTTCATTACGAGATAGTCATAGAAGATGATGAAAAAAGTCAATTACACTCCTATGAAACTCTTAGATGAATCCATGGTATCCAATAGTTTTGCTTGCTACCTCCTTAATCAAATCAAATGAACATGCAAAGAGATTTCTGCCTCATAAAGAGAGAGAGGGAATAGAAGAGATTTTTCTATAAGGCTCAGTCCATCCCCTGTCTTCTTTGCATTCCTTCTTTGTGAAACAAATTGGCACTAGATATCGGGATAATGTTGGAAACAATGTCAACATGTCCCAAGTCTTCAAACTCTAGCAAGCTTATTAGATATTTGTTTAGTATGCCTCTACAATATAGTGGAATGAGAAGCATGGCTAGGTGAAAAGCCTCCCAAAACTCTCATCCGAGTTCGATACCCACCAATGGTAGCCCATGGAGAAGTTTTTGTGAGATGTTTCTTTTTGGAGCCACTTTTTGTGGAGCTTTTGCAAAGTCAAATTATTGTGGCATTTCATTAAGGAGATCGTAGCTTTATTGCTTTTTGAAGCTTGCTTTTGAAGGGTTAATTACTATATAATAGAGGCCAAAACTCATTGTTTAGTATCTTCTCGAGGCACAAGGTGTGTTCAATGCAAGTGGAAGAAGATCACTAGGAGAAGAGTTCATATACGCTTGGAGGATATGTGCTCTCTATATCTGGGTTATTTGTAGGAGTTCGTATCAGACAACCATCAGCACATTGTTGGAAGTGGTAGTGGACCACAATAACAATAAATCATAGGTTTATAGGTTCTTCCAACAGATGAACCTTAACATACACCCCTTAAGACTCAAAAATAGATGAGTGAGAGATAGAGAGAGAATAGATGAGATTTCAAGTGTAACGGTAAGCTATGAGGCTCACCTACACTATCTACATATGAATGTCAAATTACAATGTGTGAATATGATACAAACTGACAATATCTGTATCTCGGCAGAAATAGGAACTAGATACAAGAGATTGTGTGCCTAAGAGGTACGAAGAGTGTGTGTGTGTGAATATGGAGAATACGAACAATTTAGAAATGTTTTACAGCAAACCCAAATTCTGATCAACCTAAATCAGAAACGAGTGACCTAGCAAGTGTGAATGCAAATAGACTTGCTACTCACAGTAAATCAACAACTGATGTTGATGGTAAGCTGACAAAATCTCCTCTAGATAATCACCAAGACATAGACCGCAACTCCTCCAAGAGTGTGAGAACTCCTCCTCCAAGATCTCCTCCAAGTTCTCCTTGAGTAGCTTGAGAAGATAGCTTGTGTGATAATATAACAATGAACCTTGCCCTCCTTATATAGTTTTAGAAGCCTTGCAAAAAGCATATCTAAAAGCAAGTAAAAGCACTACGATCAATAATGATTGCAAATAAATCATAAAATATCTCTGTCCATGGCACGTTGTTAAATAAAAGCATCGATTTGCTTTTCTAAAAGTATTTCATGAATTTGCACCAGCCAGGAATCGAACTCGGGCAGCCGCTATTAGAAGTGTTTGATCTAAACCATGTCGCCCACGGTTTTGCTTGTACAAGAGATGTAAAGAACATAATACATGTTGTACAAAGTGAATGATATGAACCAATGTAGACATTGTTTCCAACAATCCCCCTTAAATGTCACAATGGTACAAGATTCAATAACCTGCAAAAACTTCCTGTGTCTGCAAATATCTCTTAATTGATTTCCACTAAATCTTAAGCTGACTATGTATGAACCTATATACTTGAGAAATTGGAAACTGAATGTCTGGTTGTGTTTTACATAGATATATCAAGCAACCATTTGCTTGACTATATAATGTAGCATCAAATGGTTCTGAATCTGCTTCCGATTGTAATAACACATCAACATCCATAGGTGTCTGCATAGGCTTGGAATCTATCATCTCAAACCTTTCTAATAATTTCTCAATGTACTTCTATTGTGTCATGTAGATACACTCATCTCTGTGCTTGAACTTAATCCTGGGACTTGTGATTATCACATCACTTTGTAGTGCATCTTGAACACTAGCTGGTTGATTCTCGACTGAAGTAAGAGCTAAAACATTATGAATCTCAAAATGTTATGCATAATTTACCTAGTCTCCTTGTTGCCTCCTGGTCTGACTTCTAGTTCTTCCTGTGTATTCCTGTATACCAATGTCTTTCCATGTTTGATATAACCACTTTGGTGTATTCCTAAAAAGTGGTGGTATATTTTCTGGTTCTTCAATATCTCTTTCTTCTAGAACTCTAGAACCTTCTCCAACCTCATAAGTTGGAACTTCAAGAAGTACTAATGATGGACTAGGTACTGATGTAGGTAATGAAATTCTCTCTTCACTTGTATCTCTTAGGATTTGAGTAGGTTCATCACCCCCCTTGTATGGCTGAATGTAAGTATCCAAATTCCTTCTAAAAAATGCATAGTCATCTGCCTTTATGAATTCTGGAATCTCTTCCTTCTTATCATAAATCTGATTTTCTATAATATATGCATTGCGTGACAATAGGATATCACCTGTACCTGGAACATAGAATTTGTATCCTTTGCTTTCAATTGCATAACCAATAAAGACCGCTTTAATGGCCTTTACATCAAGCTTACCTTCTCAATGTGAACATAAGTTGGGGAACCAAAACCTTCGAAGTAACTCACATTGGGTTTCTTCTCATAATAAGCTTCATAAGGTCTAATGACCTTCAAAGATTTTGTGGAAGACCTATTTAGAATGTGATTAGTTGTATGCACTACATCAAACCAAAACTTGGGAGAAAGCGTTTTGGATGACATCATACTACGCATCATCTCAACAAGTATCCTATTCTTTCTCTCTACAACACCATTCTGTTTTGGTGTGTAAGCAATAGTGAGTTGATGAGAGATCATTTGTCTTCTAAAAAAAACTTAAAGTCTTTAGACATGTACTCTCCTCCTCTATCACTTCTCAAAATCTAGATCTTTGACTGACTTTCATTTTCAACCATAGCTAAGAACTGCTTAAAAGTAAGAAAAACATGTGACTTCACTTTAAGACCGTAAATCCATGAATATCTTGAGAAATCATCTATGAACATAATAAAGTACCTATAACCTTGAATAGAATCTGTTCTCATCGGACCATTCACATCTAAATGTATGATCTGCAACTTCCTTGTGGTTGTGATATATCCATGCTTCTTGAAAGGTAGTTTGTGAAACTTTCCTTCAAGACATCCTTCACATGATTCTCCATCATTTGGTAAAGCAAAAGTAGGCAAACTCTCCACCATACATTGATCTTTGATATGCTTGAGAGCTATGTAACTGATATGGCCAAATCTAGCATGCCATAACTTCATGTTCTCCTTAGGTGTACTAGACCTAGCAACATTAGCATGTCTAATTTTGGATAATACAAACATGCCACTTTTGTTTTCACCTTGAAGTAGACAATGCTCCTCATGAATCTCTCTTAAATACTACTTTATAACCATCTGACAAGAAAGTCGAGATTGAAAGCAAATTCTTCTTTATTTATGGAACATAAAGAACATTGGAAATTGTGAAATTTCCACCTTCTCTTGACTTTAGGTTTACTTCTCCAACACCAAGAGCATCCAAATCATGACCATCTACAATGGTCACTCTTCTACCTGAAGAGTTAGAAAGGGAAGAAAATACCTTTTTATAACCTGTCATATGCTTAGTAGCTCCATAATAAAAAATCCAAGGATTATCTGAGATTGCTTTTAACACTGCCTGATCAAAAGCTATCTTTTCAATAGTGGCACATGCATATGAATCTACCTTTGAAGATTTAGGTTTTGGATCATCTTCAACACTATTACCTGATGCTTTCTTCTTCTCATTGAAAATCCTTGCTTTACATTCTACTATGAAATGACATGGCTTCTTATAGTAATGGCATACTCCTTTCTTTGAATTAGATGTAGTCGAAGATTTTTCTTTGGGTGTAAAGGAAGCATTAGGAAAAGGACTAGAAGACTTTGGATTAAAAGACTTACTTTCCTTCTTGGATTGCTAAATCTTCTGCTCCTTCTTTGTCTCCTTCTTCTTCTTTCCCTTTGGTGCTGATAACGTGGCTTCATCATTCTCTTCCATACCCTTTTGTTGATCTTCATCTTGAAGTAATAAGAACTGCAACTCTTCAAATGAAATTTCTTTATCTCATGTAGAGAGAGATAAAGAAGTGACAAAAGCACGATATGTAGATGGAAGTGAGTTTAGAAGTGTGTTTACCATCTCTTCATCTAAAATGTTGACTCCAACATTCAGTAACTGATCTCGTAAATCTTTGAGCTTCAAAATATGTGTGTGGATTGATTCACCAACTTTCATCCTTGTGTTGGCTAGTTGTCTCTTTAGATGAGCTTTCCTAGCAAGGTTTCTGCTTTGATAGAGATTCTCTAACTCCAACCAAGCTTGGCGAGAGGTTCTGCAAGACCTGATCTGAGGTATAATATGCCTTTTGACTCTCATAGCAATATATGAAAGTGCTAGTGCATCCCTTGAATCCCATCTGGATTGCTCTTCTGTAGGAAGTAATCTGGTAGTAGTACGGACTCCTGATGATGAAAGAGTTTCTTATTCTTCACTAACCTCCTCTTGAGCAAAAATAGGAACAGCAGGTCTTCAAGAAGATGAAGTAGCCTCTTCTCCGACTTGTCCTGGCCTTGGATAAGTGCCATTGACAATATTCCATAAGTCCTTTGATACTAATAGATTCATCATCATAAAACTCCATGTTTTACAACAAACCCAAATTCTGATCAACCTAAATAAAAAACGAGTGACCTAGCAAGTGTGAACGCAAATAGACTTGCTACTCACAGTAAATCAACAACTGATGTTGATGGTAAGCTGGCAGAATCTCCTCCAGATAATCACAAAGACGTAGGCTGCAACTCCTCCAAGAGTATGAGAAATCCTCCCCCAAGATGGCCTCCAAGTTCTCCTTGAGTAGCTTGAGAAGATAGCTTGTGTGATAATATAACAATGAACCTTGCCCTCCTTATATAGTTTTAGAAGCCTTGCAAAAAGCATATCTAAAAGCAAGTAAAAGAACTACGATCAATCGTGATCACAAATAAATAATAAAATATCTATGTCCGTGGCATGTTGTTAAATAAAAGCATCGATTTGCTTTCCTAAAAGTATTTCAAGAATTTGCGCCAGCCAGGAATCGAACCCGGGCAGCCGCTATTACTAATGTTTGATCTAAACCATGTCACCCACGCTTTTGCTTATACAAAAACTATAATACATATTTTACAAAGTTATTGATTTGAACCAATGTAGACATCGTTTCCAACACACATTGTTAAGTTACTATGAGTAACGAGTCTATTTCTGTCCTCACTTGTTCATTCACTAGTTTCTAATTTAGGTTAATCGAAATTTGGGTTTGCTATAAAACAATTGTAAACTATTAATATTCTCCATATTCTCATAAACACCCTCTTCATACCTCTTAGGTACACAATTTCTTGTATCTAGTTCCTATTTTTTCCTAGATTCAGATCTTGTCAGTTTGTATGATATTCACACATTGTAATTTGACATTGGAATATAAACTTGGGACCTGGTGACATTGTTTCCAACAATCCCCCCTTCAATGTCAAAATGGTAGAAGGTTCAATAACCTGCAAAACTTCTTGTGACTCTATGGTCAATGCTTTGGTAAAAATATATGTAACATTTTCACAGGTAGGTATATAGACTAGCTCAATGTGCTTCTTGGATACATGTTCCTGAATATAATGATAATGAACATCTATATGCTTTGTCCTAGCATGATGAACACGGTTCTTTGCAATAGCAATAACACTTTGACTATTTGAAAGTATATGAACTCGAAGATGATTTTGAACATCAAGACAACTCGTAATTTTCTGTAACCAAACTGATTCAAGTGTAGTTGTAAAGGAAGCCCTATGCTCTGCTTCACTTGAAGATGTAGCAATTGTAGGCTATTTCTTGGACACCAAGAGATAAGACAATCTCCTAGATGGAAACAATAGTCGCTTATGCTTCTTCTTGAGTCTTTATCACCTTCCCAATCAAAATATGAAAAACTCGTAAGTAAGAAATGTGACGACTTCATAAATACCATAGCATAATTGGAAGTTCCCTTCAAATATTCGAAAATATATCTCTTAACGGATTTCCATTGAATCTTAAGATGATTGTACATGAATCCGAACTGAATTCGTAAGTTACTAAGCTTCGAAATGTGTGACTGAACTTTGAACTTCAAAATGTATGACTAAACTTTGAACTTCAAAATGTGTGACCAAAATTTGAACTTCAAAATGTATGATTGCACTTTGAAATGTTTTGGGCGAATCATACTTTTCAAGTTTTTGAGCTTTGAATTGAATCAACTGAACTAACTAAATTATTTGAGCTGTTTGAACTATCTGAACTGTTTGAACTTACTAAAGTGTTTGAATTGATTGAACTTACTAAACTGGTTGACTGACTCCTTAGATGAGCATTTTTAGCAGAGTTTCTACTCTAATAGAGATTCTTTAACTCCAATCAAGCCTGACAAGAGGTTTTGCATGACCTCATTTGGGGTATAATATGCCTCTTGACTCCCATAACAATATATGAAAGTGCTTGTGCATAGCTTCAATCCCATCTAGATTGCAATTTTGTGGGAAGTAATTTGGTAGTAGTATAGACTCCTAATGATGATGTAGTTCCTTCTCCTTCACTAACCTCCTATTGAGTAGAAATAGGAATAGAAGATCTTCTAGAAGATGAAGTAGCTTCTTATTTGACTTGTATTGGTCTTCGATAAGTGCCATTGACAATATTCCGTAAGTCCTTTGATACTAATAGATTCATCATCATAAAACTCCACATTGGATAATTAAACATTCCTTCAAGCTTGTCCTCATTCTCAACTCTATAATCAGTCATCTCATTAAAGTGTGTTTGTTAAGGTTCATGTGTTGGAAGATCCTATAAACCTATGGTTTATTATTATTGAGGCCCACCCCACTTCCAACAAATAACTCCAAGAAAATCATGGGTTTCTTAGTGTGCAACTGAATCAATCCACCACCCGAAGAAGATAGACAACATCAAATATTGAGTTGCTAAATCAAGCAAAAATCTTCATCCAATGATTGAGAGCAAATGGAGACAATGTTGGAATGGAAATTGTTTTATGCAATTTCGAAAAGAGAAGGCATGCACTATATTTGGCATGTTTTGTAGAGTGAAGGATGTATTTTGTTGAGTTGGGTAGTATTTTAATGCACATCCTTATTTGTATTGCATGTGAAAAGAGGAATTTTTATGAACCAATAACATGTATGTGTGAGAAAAGAGTGAAATTCTAGTATGTTCATGTATCACGTGAAAGAATTTTAAGTTGCCATCTAATATTAGAAGAAGGCTATTTGGTGCCTCAAGGACAGAATATTCATTTTTTTGAGATTTCACATCATCATCTATTTGCTCCACTACATGCATGTCCTTTTTCAAGTTTTATATTTGTCTATATATTATGAGGTAAACAAAATCATATATGGTTTTCCTTTTTTAAAGGGATAAGACACCATCATGCATAAACATGGTAGGACCTTCCCTCTCTACCTCCATTATGGCACTATGTATTTTCTATACTCTCTCACGTAAGTTTATACATACCTCTCTCCTGCATGTAAAAGGAGAATCAGACTCTCCCAATATTACATCCAAAGCTGCCCAAAGATAAGAAGAAGACTATACTCAAAGGATGAGGACCCAATCTTCTACAAGACAATATGAAAGATAGACAAGGACTTATCAATTGATCAAAAGAATGACTATATCAATGAAGGAAGCATGTGCAAAACATCTATGATTGATATATCTTTCAAATACACCACCTACCCCCATGATGTCGACCTTTATACATGTCTAAGGATGCCACATGTCTCTAGACTCGATGGATGTCATATCTCCCAACACCATGGATGTCAAATGTCCATGAAACTAAAACTACATGGATGCAAGATGTCCACGATACACCAAGGGATTCCATATGTTCCAATTTTCCTACATTCACCAAAAACTACTCCTAAATCCTAAGATGCTTGAGTCTTTAATCCTTTGAGATTTCCTAAAGTCTAATCATGGCTTTCAATTTTCTTAGCTTCACTCCATCCAAGGCTTTTGTAATCATGTCTGCACATTGTTGTTGAGTAGATAGATATGAAAGTTCAATATCTTTTCCTGTAATCTCCTCCCTAACATAATAATAATGGACCTCAATATGTTTGGTCCTAGCATGATAAATGGTATTAGCTGCTATTTTATCCCCAAAAATATGAGGAGTGGATGACCACACCCAAATATGAGTATAATGTCTTAATCTGCATAGCTTCCTGACTTGCATTTGTCAAGCCTCTATATTCACCATCTGTAGATGAAAGAGCAACAATGGGACTTGTATGGCCATGATATAGCTTTGTACCTACAAATGAAAGATATCATGAAGTGCTCCTTCTATCGTCTTTTGAAACTTGCCCAATCTACATTAGGGAATAACTTTATATCTACATCCAATGTGTATGGGTAGAATAGAACTTCATTTATTGTCCCTTTTAGATAATAAAGAATCCTTCTAGCTGCCATGTGTGGCTTCCTAGGTGTATGCATAAATTGGCTCAAAACACTTATACTATAGCACATGTCTACGCTAGTGACAATGGCATAGTTGAGACTTCCCACCAAGCTTTGAAAGTTTGTCACATCTTCAATTAACCACCATGGGTGTATGTGCAACCTTAGCATTCTCCATTTTGAACTTTGATAGCATATCCCTAATGTATTTCTTATGAGTAAGATACATACCCTTCTCTGTATATACTAGTTCCAATCCAAGGAAGTAAGTGAGATGCCTTAAGTCATTGATCTTGAATTCCTCCTTCATTGTAGTTCAATCCTTAAAATACCTTCAACATAATTATGTGTGAGTATGATGAAATCTACACATAGACAAAGGTATATGACTTGTCCATGTGATTTCTTGATAAAGAGAGAATAATATGCTTTGTTCACTACAAACCCTGACCTGTAAATAAGTCACAAGCCTATGATTCCAAGCTCTTGGAGCTTGCTTTAGCCCATATAAGGCTTTTCATAACTTGCATACATGTGCAAGGCAATGTTAAATTTCAAACCCAAGGGATTGAACCATTATATCTCTTCATATATCTATCCATTGAGAAACCATTCTTCACCTCCATTTGATAGATCTTCCAATTTTTGCCAGCTTCAATACTCATAAGTACTTTGATTGTAAGCATCTTTGTCACAAGAGAGAAGGTATCCTCATAGTCAATACCTTGGGTCTAAGCATACACTTTGGCCATAAGTCTAGATTTGTATCTATTAATGATTCCATCAGAGTTTTTCTTTATCTTTTAGATCAATCTGAATCCTATTATCTTCATAGTCTTGGGTACCAACTCCCAAGTGTTGTTTTCATGCAAGGCGTCAATATCTTTTTCCATAACATGCATCCATCCTAGTTTCTTCTTGGCCTCCTCATAAGATGAGTGGTCCTCAGAGCTCAAACTCTAAACTATATAGATAGAGTGTTTAGGTACTGATGATGTGTCATAGCCATACCTTTGTGGCTGCTTCTTTTCCCTTGTAGGTCTCTTAATGATTTGTTGAGAGGATTCTACACTACCCCTCAACTCTTGTACCTTGGCTTTACCTTTGGATTTCCATGAGTTGATCCCCCTCCTAGGAGTCTCCTGATAGTCCTTAGAATCACGTGAAACTTTAAGT
Source organism: Ceratopteris richardii (assembly GCA_020310875.1). Classification (NCBI taxonomy): domain Eukaryota; kingdom Viridiplantae; phylum Streptophyta; class Polypodiopsida; order Polypodiales; family Pteridaceae; genus Ceratopteris; species Ceratopteris richardii. Next base: position 56,166,854 of record CM035427.1, on the reverse strand, counting down.
GTATGTGTAACTTTGCTTCAGAGTGTTGGAAAGTCTTCCTCCAAATCATATGGTAGTTTGATCTTCATGCAATAATCTTCAAACCAAAATTTCTTTTCATCAAAAAATACATATTGAATAACTATGATGCCTTTGGTGCTAGGTTTATATAGCCTAAAACCCTTTTGATTAAGGTCATCATTTGTAAAGACACACTTCTCCGCCTTAGGATCAATTTTACCTCTTATTTGAGATGGTATGTGTGCATATGCAACGCACCCAAATATCCTGCAATGATCCAGGTTTGGTCTCCTTGCATTCGAAGCTTCATAAGGAGTAACCTATTTGTGAGGTATGTGGTAGTGGATACTATCTTCACACCTAAGTAATTTGGTAACTTCTTCTCATTCAACATGGACCTTGCTGCTTCCATAATGGTTCTAGTCCTCCTTTATGCTACTCCATTCTGCTTAGGTGTGTATTTGTGTTGTTCGAGGTCTGCAAAAGCACGCGAATAGCACAAGGAAAAAGAAGAAGCTTGGAGCACAACATACAATAGTGAATGTATTGCCACTAGAATGTACAAAGATAAGTAACCCATTATGGCCTACAAGGGGGGGGGGGACCTTTGAAAGAGGGAAAAAAGTGCCTCAGTGTTCCTAGAGTGTTCAAACACATCACTACCTAAATATGTCAACAAATCCCCCTTGGGAGTAATGTGGTGAACAAGGAGTTGGCACTCGTGTATAAGGAGGTGCCAAGCTATATGGAATCACTCCACAAAAGGAAGTAAGCCCAAAGCTTTGCAAAAAGCTTCAAGCTTCTCCCTAGGCAGAGCCTTCATGAAAAGGTCTACAATGTTCTCCTGTGTGGGCACATATGCCAAGCTTATCTCTACAGTAGAGAACCCCTCACTGACATAATGATAATGCACCTCAATGTGCTTAGTGCAAGCATGGAACACAGGCTTTCTTGCAACTGCCAATGCGCTCTAACTGTCACTGAAGATAGTGGTGATAGAAGACTGACCAACACCCAAATCAGCCATAAGGAATTTGAGCCACACACTCAATAGTCGTTGTGAAAGCTTCCCTATACTCGGTCTCACAACTAGAAGTGGCCATAGTAGGCTGCTTCTTGCTCAACCTAGATATACATGAGCTACCAAGCATGAAGCAAAAACCACTAGTGGACACACAAGTGTCATAGCAACCAACCTAGTCAGAGTCAGAAAAAGCATGTAAATCTAGCAGTATTGATCCCCCTTGGGATAAAACAATCCAAGTAGTCGGGTACCACTGAAGTAGCGAAAGATGCACTTAACCACCTACCGATGCTTGACACCTGGGAATGCATAAACCTTCTCATCTGTGAGACAAAAAACTGAATATTTGGCTGAGTATGCATAAGTAAATCAAGCATCCAACAACCTGTTGATAGCGAACAATATCAAATGCATCTCGAGCATCATGCCCTTGGGATAAAACAATCCAAGTAGCCGAGAACTACTCAACTAGTGAAAGATGCGCTTAACCGCTTGCCAATGCTTGACACCTGGGCAATGCATAAACATGTTTATCTATGAGATAACAAACTGAATACCTGGCCGAGTAATGCACAAGTAAATCAAGCATCCAACAACCTATTGATAGAGAACAACATCAAATGGATCTCCACCATCATGAAGTCTCAATCGTAAACCTGTCTCCATAGGAGTGGTAATAGGTTTGCAGTCTTCAAGGCCAAAAAACTGCAATAATGTGTCAATATATTTTGTTTGACACAAAGCTATTCCACCATCAATTGCATAAACTGAAGGCCCAACTAATGATGTGAATGCCCTAATGTGACATCTCAAATGAGGAATGCAGATCATCCTTAAAATCAGCAGTATGCTTCTCATGAGGACCAATGAGCAACATGTCATCAACACATCATTTGCATGCTTACCATATAAGGTGCTTTCAATTGGACTGTTCTCAAAACCATATGCAATCAGATAGGCATGTATCTTTTCATATCAAGCATGTGGTGCTTGCTTTAAACCATATAATGCCTTCTTCAACCTGCACACTTTGTTTTCATGCCCTTTCTAAACAAATCCACGGGGCTGAAAAACATACACTTATTCATGCAAGTCACCATTCAAAAATGTACTTTTAATGTCAAACTGATGTACATTCCAACCATGATGAGCTGCAAGTGCACAGGTGCCAGGAACAGTAGTCATTCGGCATGTAGGAGCAAAGGTTTCATTAAAATCAATGCCTCTTTCCTGAGCATAACCCTTTGCAACAAGCCTAGCCTTATACTTGTCAAATGTTCCATCAGGCTTACACTTGAGCTTGTATACCCACTTAGTGCCAATGGCCTTCTTGCAAGGGGCAAGTCACATAAAAAATAGGTACCATTTTTCATAATAGCATCATATTCTGATTGCGTAGCAGCCATCCAATTTTTCAGAATTTTGTGCTTCATCAAATGAAACAAGTTCATTCTCATCACAAAGATTAGAGGCAGCCATAGCATAGCAATCACATGCAAAAGAAGCACTCTAAGAGCCTGAATGAGTACGATATGGCAAAGATGCATCTAATTTGCACAAAGTCTACGCCAATCATCTTGGCATAGTTTTTGTTACCTCAATATAACCTCTCTCATCAACAAGTGCATCATGTAAATCTGCATAAGAAATGGAATGATATACATTATCACGTGAAACCTGTAAAGGCTAAGAAGTTGCCTTATTAGGAACAACACTAGACTGTCCACGTGTAAACAAAGGCAGCAAAGTTCATACATGTCTTTGGAGCTAAGAAATGTATCCTTGGTACATGAAAGTAATGGTTGAATAACATCTTCCACAAAACACAACATCTCAGCTCAACAGAATGCATTTAGTTTGTGGATGATACAAATGATAGCTTTGCTTTCAAAACTGTACCCAATAAAAATACATTTCACTACTTTATCATCCCATTTCCTATGTTGTTATTCAAGCACTAATGCATATGCGAGATAACAAAAAACATGCAGGTGAGCAAGAGAGGGCTTATGACCATGCCAAGCCTCATATGGAGTGATAGAATTCAATGCTTTACTAGGACACCTGTTAAGTACATATGTTGCACACATAATAGACTGATGCCAACAACTATATGGTAAAGCGTGACTCTTCACCATACACCTTGCCATCTCCATGAGTGACCTATTCTTCCGCTCAACAACTCCATTCTGTTGAGGTATATATGGCACTATACACTGATGTTTTATCCCACGTTCACCTAGAAATGCATTAAAATAAAAAGACACATACCCCCCCCCCTTGGATCAAAATGGAGGGTACCCATTTCACATGCTGACATATTTTCAGCCAAAACCAGAAACTCTTTGAAGCACATAAACACTTCGGACTATGGATATACCCATGCATGCCTAGAAGAATAATCAATGAAAGTCATGAAGTAAAGAAAGTTTCCAAAAGACGGTGACTGCATAGGATCAAAGACATCACTGTGAACAAGCTGCAATTTTTGAGTAGCTCGAACTGAACCATCTTTTGGGAATGAGCAACGCTGCATTTTGCCCAAAATACAACCTTCACAAACATGTTTACCAAGTGCCTTAAGTTTGGGCAGAGAGGAAACCACTTCAAATTTCTGCACGCATAGTAAACTAGCAAAATTCTGATGAACAAAGCATGCATGCCAAAAATTTGCATCTCACAAAGCATGAGAATCATGTACTGCACATGTTGAATCATTCATAGATTTTTCATGGTCTATGATCTTATACAACCCATGACATAAAATGCCACAAGGAATACTGACATCACCATTTGATAGATCATGAGTTGTACATCTGTCATCAACAAATTTAGCCAAGCCAATCTTGGCTAAGCTGAAACTGATAACATATTCTTCTTGATCCCTAGCACAAATAAAGCATCTGACAATGTAAAATAACTACCATCAGGAGTAGTAAAAAAGATCTTACCAAATCTCATAACACGATGAGAGGAGTTGTTGGTGCATATGACACTATTCCATGTAGGGGCAAGCTCTAGTGAAGTGAAAAAATTGTGCTCTGATGTAATATATTTGGTTGCCCCACTATCAAAGTACCAAACATGTGAGTCTAATATAGACATGCACTGTTCATAATAAGATGGGTCATAACTACAAACAATCATAAATACCCATTCTTCATTCTGCGCAAGATTAGCAGGCTTTGTTTTGGGTGTAGAGGCCTCTGCAACAACCATTCCATCCTCTTTCTTTCTTGCCTCTTTAGTAGCCAGTTTTGGACAACTCTTTATTGTTACACTTATGTGTTCCTCGAGTAGCTTTGATGTGAACCTTTTCCCTATACATGGGCACTTTTTACTCTAGTGCTGGCTAGAGGTTTTTTCCCCATGTTACCACATACTTGATACTCTCATATGTGGTGGTACTTTGTACTTAGGGATATTATTCAGCTCCTACTTCAGTTCAGTTCATCGATCAATAGAGAGAGCTATTCCAGCCATCGTCTTCTCCGTGTGTCTTGCTGCGTTTGTGCTCCTTGTGTGTGCTTCTTGTGTGTCTCTCGCACTTATACACTCACCCAACAGTGGTATCAGAGCAGGTTCAGCTTCTTCTCAAGTTTCGGTTTTTCGCGTCGCGGCGCGCGCACTTTAACAGTGCAAATCGACTTCGGAGCATAAAACTGTGAATTTAAGAAGCCCAGAAACATTTCCACCAGGTGCGTTGGGGTTTTACCCCCATTTCAAAGCCATTCGTGCAGTCAAAATTGCCATCAGAGTGACGGTTTGTGAGCTGAAATTTCAGCACTCATTTCAGCTTTCATCGAAGTGAACATTTTGTCACATTCTTGTTCCTCAGTGAAATGGCGGGCAACAATGACTTGTTTGGCATGCTTCAAGCTGAAGATAAGCTTGATGGGACCAACTATCCGATGTGGTCTTACATGATGAAGCATGTTCTTGTTGCAAAACAACTTTGGAACATAGTGGTAGATGTAGATCGAAGACCGGCAGGTGCTTCTACTTCACAGTCTACTGTCACAGATGGAGCTTCTTCTTCGAGTACAGTGGTTTCTCCTTCTCCACCTACACAGGAGCAGCTTAGATGGGATGGAAAAGATGCTCAAGCTCATGCTTTGATTGCACTTTCAGTGAAGCGTCATATAGTTCCACACATTCGGTCATGTTCTACATCACGACAGGCATGGGATACTCTTGCTTCTTTGTATGCCGTGCGTAATGAAGCACGTGTTGCATACTTGAGGATGTATGTATGGCTGAAAATGAGTCAGTGGATGTGTATGTGACACACATCAAGGACTTGAAAGAGCAATTGGCAAACATAGATGAGATCATTCCAGATGCATCACTCATTTCTACATTGTTGAAAGGATTACTGGAATCTTTTCAAAGCTTTGCTACTACACTTCGTTTGGTTGCAAAAGGAAATCCTAATATGTATGCATTTGATGAGGTTGTGTCTCTTCTTTTGCAAGAAGAGCAATCTAGAGTGAATAGGAGTGGTTTGATTGAAGGAACGCAAGCACTTGCTATCTCAAGGTTGTGAGTGAGGCTGATTCGGATTGGTTCTTTGATAGTGGTGCTTCAAAGCACATAACATCATGCAAAAGATTTTTTGCCTCTTTGAAAGATGCACCTAAAGGAGGACATGTGGTGTGTGCAAACAATGCCTCTTATCCTATCATTGGAGTAGGAGAAATTGAGCTTATGGCTGCAAATGGAGGTGTGATTCTCTTGAAAAATGCATTGTATGTGCCCGATATCAAGAAGAACTTAATTTCAGTTCCGTTGATTGCCAAAGCTGGACTTCATGTACACTTTGTTGATGATAAGTGTATGGTTCATGATTTCAGCAATGGCGATGTTATCGTGATGTCTAGTACATTATGTAATGGTTTGTATCGCATGGATACATACAAGAGGGCTGCCTCGAATGCTTTAGTTGCTCATACTTCTTCCATGGCTGAAATGGAGCTTTGGCATGCTCGTTTTGGTCATTTAAACTTCAATAGTTTGCTCTACTTGCAAAAGAAGGACATGGTTATTGGCTTGCCTACACTTGAGTCCATTGAAAAGCATGCATGTGAAGGTTGCATTCTTGGAAAAATGCATCGTGCTTCTTTTCCAAAAGATAGTCACACACACACTACAAGAAAATTGCAACTTGTTCATAGTGATGTATGTGGTCCCGTCAAGACTCCATATTTTGGGAAGCATGTATATTTTGTTACCTTCATTGATGATGCTACTCGCCATACATGGGTGTATCCTATGAAAGCAAAGAATGAGGTATTTTCTTGCTTCAAAGCATTTTTAGCTATGGCTGAAAATTTTTCTTCACAAAAGCTTTTGACTCTACGCATGGATCGTGGTGGTGAATACATGTCACATGAGTTTAATGCTTTTCTTCGTGAAAGAGGTATTTCACACCAATGTACGGTTCCATATACACCTCAACAAAATGGTGTTGCCGAGCGTAAAAATAGAACTCTACTTGAAATGGCACGATGTATGGTTAAAGGAAAGCATCTTCCTCATAAGTTTTGGATGGAAGCGGTCATGTGTGCAAACTATGTGTTGAATCGCTGCCCTACAAAAGCATTAAGAGTCATCACTCCTTATGAGGCTTGGAATGGTCATAAGCCTATGGTTAGTCATATGCGTGTGTTTGGTTGTTTGGCATATGCTCTTGTGCCATCACAACAACGTCACAAACTTGATGACAAGGCAAAGAAATGTATATTTGTTGGTTATAGTGCTGAAAGTAAGGGATATCGGTTGTACCATCCATTGACGAACACAATTATTGTAATTCGAGATGTGGTATTTGCTGGAAATTCAGTTTTCCCTCTACTTGAATGCAAAAAACTGCCAACAATTAGCTCACAAGATGTGTTCGATACACTCATGCCTTTGTTCCAAAATGGTGCGCTTGACTATGGCCATGTAGACCAGCCAACTGAGGTTCAAAGGGCTGAAAAATTCCAGCAAAATAGAGTTGAAAATGCAGAGAATTTCCAGCCAAACATGGCTAAAAAAATTCAGCCAAAAATTGTCAAAAACTGTTGGAAATTTCCAGCCACATATGGCTGAACATTTGCGTCAAAATTTGGCTGAAATTGAGCATGAAATTCAGCCCACGCATGATGTACATATTGAAGATGTTTTACATAATGAACGCATGTCTATCAAGAGTGCACAATCTATGCCAAAGTGGTTGAAACAAACTTTATAGGATAGCAAATTGAGTGCACCTTTACTTGGTAGAACAAGATCAAACTCTCACCATGCATCAAATAATTTTGTGGATTATTCTCTTATTGCTACAGCATGTAATGAAGAGCCACTTTCTTTTGAAGATGCATGTGACGATCCACAATGGATGAGTGCTATGCAATCAGAAATGGATTCCATACATAGGAATGGTACTTGGGAGTTATGTGAATTGCCAAAAGGAAAGAATGTCATTGGCACAAAGTGGGTTTACAAGATTAAGAGAAAATCTGATGGTAGCCTTGATCGCTGCAAAGCTATATTGGTTGCCAAAGGATATGCACAGCAATATGGCATTGACTATGAGGAAAATTTGCACATACTTCACGCATGACTACCATTCGTACCGTGGTTGCATTGGCTGCCCATCGAGGTTGGAAAGTGCATCAGCTGGACATAAAAACAACCTTCTTGAATGGTGATTTGCAAGAAGAAGTCTATGTGAAGCAACCTCCTGGATTTGCTATGAAAGGGAAAGAGCATATGGTTTGTCGCTTGCATAAAGCCTTGTATGACTACATGTGAAGCCAAGAGCAATCAAGTGCTTATGTATTTTGTCAAGAGCAATCATGTGAAGCCAAGAGCAATCAGGTGCATGGTATGACAAAATACATAAGCACTTGATTGCTCTTGGCTTCACATGTAGTCTGATTGAAAGCACACTCTATGTACGCAAAAATGGGGCTGATCTTATAGTGCTTGTTCTTTATGTCGATGACATACTCTTGACTGGGTCATGTGATGCAAAACTTGACATTCTTATGGCTGATTTGCAGCATACTTTTGATGTCACTTATCTTGGTCTTTTGAGCTACTATCTTGGCATCCAGTTTGTATCCGTTGAGGGGGGAATCGTTATGCATCAAGCAAAGTATGTTAAAAAACTACTTCAGCGTTTTGACTTTGAGGATTGCAAGCCAAATCTCAATGATACAACGGAAATGAAACTGAAGTCCTCCAATAAAATCTCAATGATACAAAGCTTCCCGCTACAGTGCGGGTCGGTGATACGGAAATCCGCTACAGTGCGGAACAGGTGAATACAAATATATGCCATCGTTACAGTGCGGATCGGCCCAATATAATGTAGACTTCCCGCTACAGTGCGAGAAATCACCCACGATCTTTGTCTTCTGATCTTTGCAGATGGATCCTTCCTTTGCTTTATGTCTTCGGTCTCCAAACAAGCTTTTCTTCAAATGATCTCGGCAATAGCTTTTCTTTTCTTTATATCAATAGTCCATGCAAAATCAAATACCTGGAAAAAGATCCACAGAAATGTCCATGGTGAGAACAAATGAGGCTTGATCCCTATTTATAGGTTCCACTCTTGTTATCCCCTTGGGACTATTCTCTAGAAGCTTCTAACCTCCTTACTCAACTTTCTAGATCCAGAATCCTATTGCATGGTCATTTACTATTTTGGAAATTCACACCCTTTATTTCTATTTTTGATTTTTCTCCTTTTTATTTTCCTATACTAAGGTTTAGGTTTCACACTGTATATACATTAATTAATTTTAAGGGTTTGACCTAGGGTAAATGCCAATTCGAAGGGTCTAAGCTAGGGGTTTTGGTCAGAGAAATCAGAGGTTTGCTCACAATTAACTCAAGCTCGTCAATTCAAGGGTTTATGTATAACTACGGGCAAAAATCCTAGGGGTTTCTAAGGGTCTAGGCTCGGTTTTCATTGGATAAACCCGCATTTTTAGGGGTTTTCAAGGGTCAAACCTAGGTTTCTTGAGGGTCAAAAGTTAGCTATTTACACACACAGGTCGAATGTACATGTCTAACATGGTTTGACATCTCACAATCAGCCAAATCATGCACGAAATATACCCCTCTTTAGATCAAAACATCACACAAAACTCATAAAATCAATGAACTTTGAAAAAAAATCAGGCACACTTCCCTGCGGGATTTCATCCTGACATTCGCCCCCACTAAACCTGCACATCCTCTCGATGGGCCAACCTGCAAGATCCAACAAAAGCATATCACGGTTCTTTTTGAAAACTCTTTTTACCTTTTATGTTATTCTTTTAAAAAATCAAAACGTGATCTCATGCGGTTCATGCAATTTTACAAAGATTAGTACAAATTTTAGAAAATTATGTAGATTCAAGCTTCACAAACATCATACTATGTTTCTGCATCTACAATCTGATAAGTAATCACATGAATAAATCATGGGCTTTCTAGATCTTCTGTTTGTTCAACTGGTGCAGATCCAGCAACTCATTCTAAGTACTAGCATATACTAAGTTTCTACTAACTCAATTTGCAGAATATGCCCTATTTCCCCTATTTATCTCCTACTATCCAACTCTCCATTAGATCTCTTTTCTTTTCTTTTTCTTTTTCACTTCATCTCAGCTCATCATTTTTCTTTTTATCTTTATTTCACAAATCGGCCTATGTCAAAATCGAGTGCGACCCATGGACTTGTCCGCTCGGCCAAGTTTACCCCACCTGTCTACCAACCTAACATAGCACATGACATACACAACATCAGCCCTATATGAAATCGACGTCAGCTCATGGCTCTGACCACCCACCCAGAGTGGCTCCACCTGCCTACCGACCCATGCAAGTGCATGATAGCAGATAAGTCAGGCCTACGATGAAACTAGCATCAGCTCATGACCTTGATCACTTGACCAAGGTGGTTCCACCCGCCTACTAGATCATCGCAGTGCACTAATAACATGCACACACATATAAAGATGGCTTAAGCATGAAGATTTTCTCTACATCATGTTCCATATGGAGGTAAGATCTCACAAGAAATAAATAATAGGACTCAAAGAATCCCACTTACTAAGTGTTGAAATCGATGAGCATATACATGCACCCAGTCTAAGCATGCCATCACATTCCCAAGCTTTCACTCCCAAAAGTCTCTAGTCTGCTAACTGACTCCATTCATATAATTCCTAGTCACTCATGCTTCATACAAACCCATAATAGATATTTGTTATCTTCATTCTACATGATTTTCTTAAATTCATACATATCTTTATCATACACATAAATGCAATACATATGCTCTATCAGAAAGAAAACAGATTTCAAATCAGAAACATTTCACCTGGTCATTTTTCTTCATCTTCATCATTGATTGATCCAATTTTTCTTCAACTTCATGGTCTATCGTTCTTCATCAACATCAGTATCATCAGCTTCCTCCAGTCGTCAACATCATAATCATCATCAATCATTTTTAATATCAATTATTATCTTTCATCATCAGCCACCATCAATCATCATCATCATGATCATCATCAACCATCATTTTAACTATCATCATCAATCACTAATCATCTTCATCATCTATCATCATAAACCATCATCATCATAAACCATCAATCATCATTATTTACTAATCATTCATCAATCATCATAAACCATCATCATCATCATTTACTAATCATTCATCAATCATCATAAACCATCATCATCATTATCATCAATGATCATAAACCATCAACATCGATCATTTTCAACATCAATCATTATCTTTCATCATCATCAATCATCATAACATCAATCATCATCATTCACTAATCATCATCTTCATATATCATCATAAACCGTCATCATCATCAACCATCAATCATTATCATTCACTAATTATTCATCAATAATCAACAATCATCATCATCAATATCACTCATCCTCATCATTTAATCATCATAAATCATCATTATTTATCATCATCATTCATCAATCATCAATCATCAATCTTCATCATTCATCAATCATCATCATTCATCAACCATCAATCTTCATCATTCATCAATCATCATCATTCATCAATCGTCATTATTCATCAATCATAATCATACATCAATCATCAATTAATAATCATTCATCATCATAAACCATCAATCATAAATCATCATCAATCAATGATCAATCATTATCGCTCATCAATCATAAAAAACTATCAATCATAAATCATCATCAATCAATGATCAAACATTATCACTCAGTCATCAATCATCAATCATCAATCATCATTCATCAATTATCATCATCAATCAATCATCATAAGTCATCATCATCCAATAGCTCTTGATCATTCTCGTATATTTCATTATGATTCTTCTTCAATCATCATTCAATATCGGCAAATATATCTTGAAAAGTTAGGTTTTTACTTCTCTTGTTCTTTTTCAAAGACTTAGAAGTCTTCGAAGTTGTCTTTACTCCTCTCGGAATTTGCTTAATAATATCATCAAGCAACTATTTTTCTGCTTTGTTAACTCGGTTTGTATCTTCTCAAGTTTCTTCTCTACTCTTTTCATGTTGAACTTGTTTGTCAAAGTTTAATTGGGATCGTAATTTTGTTACTTTCTCTTGATCAAATAGATTCTCATTAGTTAAATTTTTTGGATCAAATGAAACATATACATCTTGATCTTTCTTTGATCTTTCTTGATTTTCTCTATCAGATTCTCTTTTATTGATTTCCATTTGTTCTCTTAATATCTACTCAACATTTTGCTTCTCGACCTTTATTTGTCTACCTTTGGTTTCTTCAATAGATTTCTCTTGACTCTCAATAGATAGCAAGCTCTTTTTTTCATCAAATCTATTATCTTCATGAGTTTTTGGTCTCCATATCTTTTGAAATGATTTTGTTCTAGTTTTGGTTTCTTCAAAATATTCTTTCATCCCACCTTTTCCTACATTCAAATGCAAAGGTGATCTATCTTGGTATTTGCAACTTTTACTTTTATGTTCACTGACTAGTCTTTGTCTGCATGCACTTTCATACGCTCTGCAATCCCAAAACATATGTCCATATTGGTCACACCAAAAGCAACGTATAGGTCTCTTCTCAACCCAACTTGATTTCCTAGGTATCACTCTAGGCATGGTTCTTCTAAGACCTAATGACTCTTTTTGTGCAGATATTCCTTGGACCTTTACCACATGTTCATGGTCATATTTCAATGTTTGTAGGTCTTTAACTTGGTTAGACAATAGGTCAACCTTATGTTTCAATTCAGAAATTCTAGAATCCATTTCATTTTTTACATCTTTAATACTTATGCCCATTAGCTGAATAGTATCAGATATTGCATTTATTGTTTGCATTAGGGTCATCACAATACTAAACTTTGATTTTATAGACTCACTTGTGTTAATTTCTATTTCTTTGATTCTTTCTTCATATCTTCTAAACTGTTGATAAATCATTTCCTTCATTTTAATTTCCCTCTTGTTATGATTTAAGTTGAGAAGTAGATTCTTAATCTATGCGTCAGTAGAAAAGTGCACACTCGTATGATCAAACTAATGCAAAAAGTGGAGCATCAAAGTCAGGTAGTCAAAAGCAATCTTTCTATTCAAGTGTGTGGAACAATGCAATAATTCAAAGAACCTGAAATGCTAGTACCTGGAGTCTCTGTCCGATGCCGAGGTTCTCGTCTATCTTCTCAAGGAGTGGGTGATGTGTCGAGGATCATCGGGCAACTGCCTCGCTTCACGTCGGGTTCAGGTGTCGGGAAGAAGGAGGCCAGGTGAATGGGAAGAGCCGGTGCAGGGTTGGATCAGGCCCCGTGTGTGCGCCGCTCCCACTGTCCGGCGAGCGGCGTCTGCACGCTAGGCACCTTGCCCTCTCACTCTCTGGTGTGGCGATCCTCGTAGGGCCCCTACCCTCTCGAAAGAGACAGACGAACATGCATACGCGAAAGACCGTAGGCGTCTGGAGCGAAAGAAATCCAGATATGATGTGCAGACAAAGCTCAATGATACAACATAACTGTAATCGATTTCGTCCAATAAAATCTGGAGGTCAGGTGAATGGGAAGAGCCAGCGTGGGGTTGGATCAGGCCCCGTGTGTGCACCGTTCCCACTGTCTGGTGAGCGGTGTTTGCGCGTTGGGCACCTTGCCCTCTCACTCTCTGGTGTGGTGATCCTTGTAGGGCCCCTACCCTCTCTCGGAAGAGACGGGTGAACGTGCATACGCGGGAGACCATAGGCATCGAGAGCGAAAGAATCTAGATACCAAGCTAAAACCACGGAAGTCACAGGATCGATGTGCGTACAAATCTCAATGATACAATGGAAATGAAACTGAAGTCCTCCAATAAAATCTCAATGATACAAAGATTCCCGCTACAGTGTGGGTCGGTGATACGAAAATCCGCTACAGTGCGGAACGGGTGACTACAAATATATTTCGCCGCTATAGTGCGGATTGGCCCAATATAATGTAGACTTCCCACTACAGTGCGAGAAATCGCCCACGATCTTTGTCTTCTGATCTTTGCAGATGGATCCTTCCTTTGCTTTATGTCTTCGGTCTCCAAACTAGCTTTTCTTCAAATGATCTTGGCAATAGCTTTTCTTTTCTTTACTTCAATAGTCCATGTAAAATCAAATACCTGGAAAGAAGATCCACAGAAATTTCCATGGTGAGAACAAATGAGGCTTGACCTCTATTTATAGGTTCCCCTCCTATTCTCCCCTTGGGACTATTCTCTAGAAGCTTCTAACCTCCTTACTCAACTTTCTAAATCCAGAATCCTGTTGCATGGTCATTTACTATTTTGGAAATTCACACTCTTTATTTCTATTTTTGATTTTTCTCCTTTTTATTTTCCTATACTAAGGTTTTGGTTTCACACTGTATATACATTAATTAATTTTAAGGGTTTGACCTAGGGTAAATGCCAATTCCAAGGGTCTAAGCTAGGGTTTTTGGTCGGAGAAATCAAGGGTTTGCTCAAAATTAACTCAAGCTCGTCAATTCAAGGGTTTATTTACAATTATGGGCAAAAATCCTAGGGGTTTCTAAGGGTCTAGGCTCGGTTTTCATGGAATAAACCCGCATTTTCAAGGGGTTTCAAGTGTCAAACCTAGGTTTCTCGAGGGTCAAAAGTTAGCTATTTACACACACAGGTCTAATGTACATGTCTAACATGGTTTGATATCTCACAATCGGCCAAATCATGCACGAAATATACCCCTCTTTAGATCATAACATCACACAAAACTCATAAAATCAATGAACTTTGAAAAAAAATCAGGCACACTTCACTGCGAGATTTCATCCCGACAACGTAGATAGCCATGTGTGATAATTCAAGATGAGATGGGTTGCCATTAGATCTGATGTTGTATATAATGATTAGACCAAGAAAGATCATTTTGGAGCTACATTCTAGGGTAAGGTGATGGAATGTTTATGTAGCATGGAATCACGACATTCGTTGATTATAAATGCTTGAGAAATAGGTTTTAGCTTGCCTTTGGGTGGGAAAAAACCAAAGAATATCCTAATGAACTTAAGAAAAATTAAAAGCAAGCTTTTCTAGTTCAAGATTATGCACAACAATTCAGGAATCTTTTTAATAGACCGCCAACTACATAGCGGCCTTCTTGGGAATAGGCTGGCTATTATTTTTGCCGAGGATCATGCAAGCAACTGATGAGTGCAATGGTGGGACATGCACCACCGACACAAGAGAAAGACCTCACATACTTTGTGGAATCTGCTATCAAAGTTCAAAGGAGGTATGGACTCATTTGGAAAAGTAAGTCAAGCAAGAAGAAAAAATCCAGATATGATTCAAATTTATATGCATTGGATTCCAGTGAATTGGATCAAGATATTGAGTTATCTCAATATCTTGAGATAAAGAAAGCTAAGGAAAGAAAGCTAAGGAAAGAAAGCAAGAAAGGAAAGCAAGAAAGGAAAGCAAAATCTAAAGATACAAAGGATTCAATATCCATGATTGAAGTAGCAAACATTAATAAATTGATTTGGAAAAAGTCAATGCATTACAAGAACCAATAAAACCTTAAAAGCAATTATACTATCCATTATGCCAACGATTAAGGCATGACTATGAAACATCCTATTATTATGCCCACTTGAAGTGCAATAGGCCACCCCACGTCTTGGCAAAGATGGAGGTCTAGAACAATGCAGTGATGTCATAGAACATGTCATCTAGATATTGGCAAGTTGGATAAGGAGAAGGCATGCAACAAAGCAACTAGTGATGGAAAAAAGCCTATCAAGGATATGATTTACAATGCACTTATTGTGGCTTGACATGGCATAAACAAGGTCCTAGATTTGAGCTATGGTGTAAGAATCAACAGAGCATGGGATTTCCATTGTAAACCCACCATTGGGAAGTCATGCAGTTAACATCTCCATAGACTTGAAGATGAAGGGGCTAGCAAAGTCTAATGTTGTCATCATCATACTACTAGATGAAGAGACTTACAATATTAAAATGCATAAATCATGAAAAAATAAAATTTTGGCTGATCTCTATGAATGTGGTTGTAGCACTTGAAGCTTTGAGTCAAGAGAGCCAAATTTCCTTGTTGTGATGAGACTATTGTAGGATATTACAATCATGCATGTAGAGATACAATACAAAATTTGAAAACACATAGAAACATAGATGCATAGTAGAAAAAGTAGTACATAGTATGAGGTAAAATTCCCCCCCAATGCATTTTGTCAGACGAGTCTCTAGAGTGCATGTATTTATAGTTTTTTCATTAGGTCCAAATAGAGAGGTTAAAATGAGGGTGGGGGCTTCAAAAAGTAGGCATATAAGTAAAATGTTGCTCACTTTTATGGTGAGCCTTATCTTTTCTTTAGAAAAGCCATGTTGTACAATGATCCTTATCTCAAACACTATTTTTATGAATTTCTAGAAATAGCCTTCTATGTGGATCTTTTATTTACAAAATATATGGAAAATATAATTTCTATATTTAGGTTCAGATGCATCCAAATAAGTCCATGCCCATCCACGTCTCACTAACCTTCGTATGCTAAATCAAAACACAACACATTAAAATCTCAATAATAAACTCCAATAATTCAACATTCCATAAGTGATAACATGCTCAGCAGTTGAAAAAGCAACTGGCCTCAGTTGATAAGAAACAAAATAGACATGGATGGCCAATCTCATGTCTCGTAATTGAACAAAAATAATCATGCTCCATTTAAAAACACATGCATAGAAATGTATGTTTGCAGAGTTAAATTATTGTGATTGTGAATGATATGCAAAAATTAAGTGACCATAATGGGAGTCTATGAAGTCTTATGGATCCACTAACAAAATATTACACAATATTGGTTGCGATCTCCCCCCACACACTCTATCAAACAAATCTCCAGAGTGCATGTATTTATAGATTTTTAATTCCATCCAAATACAGAGGTTACAATGAGGGTGGTTGCTTCCAAAAGAAAGTGTCTAAGTAAAAAGTTGCTCACTTATGTGGTGAGCCTTATCTTTTATTTACAAAATTCGTGTTCTACAACGATCTTTATCTCAACCACTATTTTTATGAATTTCTAGAAACAACTCTCTATGTGGGTCTTCTATTTACAAAATATATGGAAAATATAATTTCTTTATTTATGTTCAGATGTATCAGAATAATTCCATGCCCATCCATGCCCTCACAAACCTTCATCTACTTAATCAAAGCACAAAGCATATTAAAATCTCAATAATAAACTCCAAGAATTCAATATTCCATAAGTGATAACAGGGAGATATGGTGAAGATGAAGCCACTATGTCAAAAACTCGATGAATCTTTCTTCTTGTGTCAGAATGTTCCCATAGAAGCTTTGCGTGAAGATGATTACTAATCACCCAATTGAGAGATGTGTTGTTTGCCTCCCCGCCTTGTGGTCCTCCCATGTAGCACCATGCACTGAACTATATTTCCACTTTACTAAGCACTCTTTATATAAGTGAATCTTTGTCCATTTCTCTCAAATACATAGTATCCTCTCAATTTCATGTGGAATAGATTGAACAAAAATAGGCACTACTACCTCACTATCTTGAATGAGATTATGAGATTCACCAAGCCTTTTCTTAAGCTAGATCATATGAATTACTAGATGGAGTTGGCTATTCTTTGGAAGTTGGAGTTGATAATCAATTTTTCCTATTCTCTTAAGTATTGGGAATGGTCCACAATACCTAGGATATAGTTTTGGACAAGTTCTAGTCTTCATGGTTTTAAAACTAAAGGGAAATCTAAGATAGACTTGATCTCCTACCTCAAGGTTGCTTTCTTTTCTTTGAGGGTCAACATAGGTTCTAGCCCTATCATGAGCTCTCTTAATGTTGTCCTTCACAAGCCTAAGCATATTGTTCATCTCTTCCAAGAAGTCCTTTGGATCTTGGAACTTTTCATGCTTCAATCCTAATGCATAAGGAGCTCTTGGCTGAAACTTGTAGATATGCATAAATTGACCATGCTTAGTGGAAGAGTGCTTGGCACTATTACATAAAAATTCTACTATAGGTAAGTACTCTTCCCAATTAGTTTTCCTTTCATTTACATATGTTCAAAGCACATCTTTTAGAATTTGGTTAACCCTCTCTAATTTAACATCCATTTGTGGATGCTTGGTCATGCTCACGCTAAGTTTAGTATCCAACCTTTTGAAGAACACTCTCCATAAGTTGGTAGTATGCTTCCTATCCTGATCTAAGATAATGTATAATGGAATACCATATAACTCGTATAGATTCTCGACAAATAACCCAACCAACTTACGTGGCTTCATTGTGCTACATGTTCTAATGAACCTAGCCATCTTGATTAACCTATCAATGATTATCCAAACCAAATCGAGCCCCTTTTTTGTCTTAGATGATCCTAATATAAAATCCATGGAGATAGTCTCCCACTTCTCATTGGGAATATCCGATGGGTAGAGAAGACCTCCAATCCTCAATCTCTTAGCTTTATTGACTTGGAATTTTATGCACTTATGCACATACTCTAGGATGTCCTTATGAAGTCAAGGTTAGTAAACTTGCCTCTTAACAAGATCATAAGTCTTGTTAACTCCTGGGTATCCCACTCTAGGTCTATCAAGACACTCCTGCAATATATGTCATCTCATCTCTAAGTCTTTAGGGACACACAACTTTCCTTTAAATAACAAATATTCATCATGGATATTGTAATTCTTCCACTTGATTACTTCTTAAGTACCCATCAATAGTCCATCCTCATTGGAAACCCATGAACTTGGATCCCCTTTTTCAGTGGCCTCCCAAATCTGCGAATAAGTAGGATCATTCCTGCACTTTCCTCTAATGGATAAAGCAAACCACTAGTGATCTGAGTAAACTCATTCTATTGAGCATAGGCATGTGACTAAGTGAATCATCAACAAAATTAAATTTTCCCCTCTTATACCTAAGCTCATAATCAAACTCTTGAAGTGTCCACGCCCATTGGGCCTTATGACCTTTAAGGTCATTTCTATTAGTGGGCCACTTAATGCTCTCTTGATCAAACACTATAGTAACCTTGGCACCATATAAGTAATGTTGCCACTTCTTCAAAGCATGGATAATTGCATACAATTTTCTCATAGACATAGTAATTTCTCTGAGTTGATTCTAGTTTCTTACTCTCAAATGCTATTGGTCGACCACTACAATATATGAGCGTTATATCGGCCCTTATATCGATGCAAATAAACATGGGGAATTCAGCCATGACATTGGTATGAGCATCGGTATGATGATACTGATATAAGCATCGGTATAAGCACTAGTATGTCTTTAGTACCACTGGTATAAGCATCGTTATAAATGCCAACATTTTTTTGCCGGTATATGCATTGATATGGACCTGCAAAAAGCGTTGGTATGAAAATTACCAGTATAAGTGCCAGTATGTCCCTGGGCCAAATCATCGATATGAGCATCGATATGGCCTAGGGCATAGCGACACTCATACCAGTGCATATATCGATGACCATATCTACAAATTTTTTTTGGGTAGAGTGTAGTGTCTCTTATTGCAACAATATAACAATGCTATCATGTAGCAAAGGGCAATACACTCTGCCAAAAAAATGAGTTTTTGTCGTGACATGTACTCTAGTGGTTCTTGATTTAGGGTTTAGATGACTGACAACCAAAACAAGATTTGAGAAAACAAAACACATTGTCGAACATAAAAGATATATCTAAGAGCAAAATGAACCATGAACCATGTACAAAAGAGATATTCCATAAATGAACCATGTACAAAATTGTGGCAAATCACTGCCATATATGAACCAAATACGAAATGTTGCAAACCACTATATCTGAGCCAAATACAAAATGTGGAAAACCACTACCTTATATGTGCCAAATACAAAATGTGGAAAACCACTACAATATATGAACCAAATACAAAACTGTGGCACACCACTTCCATACACAAAATTAGAGGGATCAAAACATCTATATCTGTAGTCCTACAACAAAGCACATTCATGAAATCAGACAAATTGAAACGATGTTTATAAACAACAACTAAACGCACTAAAACAAGTTCAGAAGCTCACCTCATGGTAGATGCTCCCATGAAATAACCGCACACATCCTTCTAAGTCCTGCAACAGTGCAAAAAACCCACGAAGATATCCATAAGCCTCCTCTGCTTGTGTCGAAAGATGACCCAATACCAACTCTTACAACAAATATGCAAAACATGAGATCAACAAACATGACGTGCTTAACATAAGAAAATTCATTAACCAAAATGATACTTACAAACTCGTGATGCATCGTGTCATAGCCGCTGCTACCCAAATGTGATGCTCCGACTATATCTAGATGTGTGGCCATCACATCTACTACTGATGATATCGGTCATGAGTCTGTTATTGCTCATTGTAAATGATCTCTCACTCCTCAGGTTCTAGTGATACAAGCTTCGGTAAGCCTCCTCTAAAAGGGTTGCGAGCCTTTGATCATTGATGGGACATCACCTCATGTGCCGTGTGCTGAATCCACTTTGAACTGACAAGGGGGTGCCTAGATGCTGGTCGATACTTGTGATAGATTACCTCTATGATGTAATTTTTGTGATCCTTGTCCTGTTCACTCCATTTGACCATAACATAATGTCCAAACTATATTGTGCACAACTATCATATGCAGTGATGCATGTATTTTTTGACCACACCCATCATTGGAGCTCCATCATGTATATGGTACACCTTGGAGTCATCATGGTCATGAGCACCCCAAGGTGTACATGGTGTACCGTGAAATATACCTAAATCTGAGGTACTCAGTCTAGGAGTAGTTGTGGATGACACAACATCCATCACACCACCTCCACAACATCCAACTCCTCCTCCAAACCCACCCGTAGATCCACCTCTAGAACCTGCTCCTCCAGAATGTGACCTAGATGGACAAGACAGGTGAGCACCTTTATCATGTGGTGGTGTTGAACGTTGGTGCTTACATTGTCGAAAGGATTTTATCACTCTAATCGACATTCAAAAAAAATTAAAATTTTGTTCCAAATCTTTAAACTATTAAAAATCTTTTTGATATGAATTGTTGAATTGACTAACTTCTCTTTTGGGTACCTGCAGGTTGATAAAGATGGAAATATGTTTTGATTAGAACTTGGGGAGATACTTAAGTAGAAGCACTCACTTTAGAAACTATCACTTTATGTCCATATGAAAGCATCATTTGAACCTTTCCACTTAATCTTCATTCACACTCTTAATTGCACCCTTAAGGGTTAGTGTAAGGGTTAAGGGTGTATGTGATTGTGATAGTATGTATGAGTGCCCTTAGATGCCCTAAATATATGAGTTTATGTATTTCAATATATGTGATAATGTGTTCCTGTGTATGCATGATTATGTTCCCCTTTATATATATGAATGTAATTGTGAGGATATGTGCCTATGTGTTTCTAAATTTTTAGCTATGTGTTTGTGTTTATGTATGAGGAGTTTGTATGTGCACTTGGCCTTAAGACTCTATGTGTGTTTTAATAAATCGACAACCTCTATGGATGTGTACTAAGTGTATGTATTTGTGTGTGTGTGTAAGGATTCTAGCCCTAATAAGGAATCTAGTATATGTATGCAATGTGTGAAACACACACACACACACACACACATATATATATATATATATATATATATATATATATATATATATATATATATATATATATATATATATATATATATATATATATATATATATATATATATATATATATATGTGTGTGTGTGTGCGCGTGTGCGCGCGCGCTATTTAATATATATTAATATATGTTCCTATTTGTTTTAATATATGTTAACATATGATTAATTAATATATGTGCATATATTTGACTTAATATGATTAGCTAATATATATAAATTGATAGATATAACTAATGGTTATATTTAATTTAAACTAAATTAATTAGGATTAATAAATATAACTAATAAATAATATGTATTTGAATTTATAATATGTAAATGAATGTATACGTATGGTAAGCATACGTGTATGTGTGAGATGAGAGTGGAATGTGCATTTAGAATGTGTGTACGTGGGTGTAGTATGTGCGTGAATGAGCATTTAGAATGTGTGTGATGTATGCATAGTTACTAAAAAAGTAAAATATATGCACTCGTATGCATGATTTTGTGTATATACATGTTATGTATGTGTGTTTGGATTTTTCTAATGTTTCTTGTGCAGGTGTGTACGAGAGAGAGAGAGAGAGATTGGATCTCCACTCCTCTCGGTGACTGCTTTTTATGTGTAGGCACACACAAAGAGAGAGAGAGAGAGAGAGAGAGAGAGAGAGAGAGAGAGAGAGAGAGAGAGACCCATATTCAAATCACATCGACTGGCATAATGTTTGAAGGAAGAGCGGCGCATGAGAAGATAGATATGCATTTGCTTATGTAGAGAGCATGCTAGACAGCAGACAAAGTGTCTCTGTTTGAATTTTGAACTTTACTACGCATTTGTCGGAGACCGCAACAATAACACCAAATAGTTGTAATTTGTTTAGCGATGGCAGAATCAGAAAGCCATCTCTTATTTGCAATTCTGTTATTGTGCTGCAAAAATCATAATCTGTTGCATTATTCGTATACGATGCATACCTGATGAAAGAACGAGCGGCGCCTTCCAATGTTCTTTACAACTTTATGTCTATGGTCATACATCAATAGTTTGTCAGGGATATTATTTGATGCGAGAGAGAGTATTTTTGAATTATTTTTTTTATAATCTTTTTTATGATGTGTATTAGGTGGATTACATCAAAACACATAGACAAAAACTCGATAACACAAAAGAAACGTGAATACAAGGAGCTACTATGTTTGATGGAGAAAGAGCAAGCTTCCTACTTCATTTTTTGATATTCTGGTTCAGTTATTAGTCCATCTTGTGGATGAAATAGAGATTGAAGGTGTTGTCAACACTCAATGGATGTTTTGGGTCGAGCGATTTATGGGAATATTGAAAGGTTATGTGCGGCAAAGAGCGAAACCACAAGGATCCATGGCAAAGGGTTGGATGCTTGAGGAGTGCATGTACTATGTTAGTGAGTACCTTGAAAGAGTTCATGAATAAGCTCCATGTGCATGGACCAACAAGTCTTCTTCAAAAATAATAGTCTAGGTATTATCGGGTAAGGGAGCTCCATTTTTATTTACATTTCAAGAAAAAAAATGATGTTTCTACTTTTGTAACATATAATAGCAAATGGATGCAAGCATTCGTTAGTGAGTACGAACAGGAACTTCAAAATATTCGAAGTAAAAGCCTGAGAAAGAAAACATATAGATTTACTATATTAATATATATAACATTATATGTATATATATATATATATATATATATATATATATATATACATATATATATATATATATATATATATATATATATATAGTTAGTTAGTTAGTTAGTTAGTTAGTTAGTTAGTTAGTTATAAATATATCTATATATTGATTTATTATATTAATATATATACATAATATATATATACACTGTTATATATATATTTTTTGATATATATGTATATATATATATATATATATATATATATATATATATATATATATATATATATATATATGTATATTATATATATGTGTGTGTATACTATTATAAAAATAAAAATATATGTATACTGATATATATATATATATATATATATATATATATATATATATATATATATATATATATATATATATATATATATATATATATATATATATATATATATATATATATATATATATATATATATATATATATATATATGTATGTATGTATGTATATTGCTATAAAAATATAGTGTTATAAAATTATAAAAATATATGTATATATATATATATATATATATATATATATATATATATATATATATATATATATATATATATATATATATAGTTATTTATATATTATAATTATATATACACACACAAATACACACACACACACACACACACACACACACACACATATATATATATATATATATATATATATATATATATATATATATATATATATATATATATATATATATATATATATATATATATATATATATATATATATATATATATATATACTGTATGTATGTGTGTGTATCCATGTGTATATATTATTATGTGAGTCAATGTGTGTGCGTACATATGATTATGTATGTGTATGTGTATGTGAGTATGTGTATGTGTCTATGTGTGTATTCATGTATATGTATGTATCTGCATGCACGTGTATGTGTGTGTGTAAATGTGCATGTATGTGTGTGTGTATGCGTGTATGTGTGTACCTCCGATTGCACTCCTTTCTCTCTCTCTCATATCATACGTACATACATAAACACACATATGCATATCTACATAATATACATAAACACATACACATGTATGCATGTGACCTGATGTGCATGTACGTTCGTGTATATATGTGTGTATATAAATATGTGTATAAATATATATATATGCAAATATACGTGTATATTATATGTGTGTGTGTATATATATATATATATATAGTTACACATATAAATATAACAAATAAAAGAAATGCATACCGTGCATTATCACGACGATGATCCATAAGTGTTCGCATCTCCTTTAGACACCACTTATGCAACCACCGAGTCCCAAATTCTATCTCAAATGAACTAAGTACATATTTTTTATCCGTCTCATCATGCTCATTACAAAGAAAAAAATCATTTAAATAAAACATAAGATATATATTTCAATTTATATGTAAAACTTATACTTACTTCCACTGCAAGTGGACAAGGCACAGGTAGGAGTCGCATAATGCTTGCATTCTTCTTTTGAACTCCAATCCATTCCTTATATACACTATATTGCCCCTCTGGCTCTATATTGCACTCCAACCCTAGGGTGCCTATGCATGTCCTCGTAGGCACCTTTGCTCTGCTCTCATGATTTGGAGGTGGTATAGGTGTGCTGAAAATAGATAGATAAAAATAAATAAAAATATGTGTTATATATCATTTTTAAAAAAAATTTGTGAAAAAAAAACATACAAATGAGCAGATAGTTCTCTTCCTGCACGTGGAGCCACAAAAGAGCCCTCCTTTGGTCGTTGGGTAAGCATCTGGATCATAAAATCCAACTCATCATCATGCATCTTTGAGTACTCATGCATGATGATCCCTAAGGTATCACACAGAACTCTTGCTCTCATAACACTTTTTATAAGAGTGAGTTTCACCTTTCTCTCTCTACTACGATCCATAATATCTCTACATATAAAACAAAGTGGTTTAGAAATCAATATATGTACGTGTACATATGTATGCATGTATATGTATCTGTGTGTATATGTATGTGTATGTATATGTATGTGTGTATGCATGTGTATGTGTGCATTGTGTATGCATGCGTATGTGTATATGCATGTGTATGTATCTTTCATAGCTAAGAATTACCGGGTCGGTTATTTTGTTGTTCATCGACTCCCATCAAGCTTTACATTGCCCTCTACATCAAGTTATACATTGCCCGCTATTCTGATCATCAACAAGTCACAGTAGCATATTCTTTTCCTCTTGAACTGCTGTGTCCAGCTTTATAATTCCACATTACCATGATTGTTGTGTCCTCAGTTCCCCTCACAATCATTCAGACCCACTTTGATGAGCAAATACTCCTATGCTAATACATTCATGAATCTCCTTTTAATACCCTACCTAGAGGGTTTTGGTAGCTTCCAATATGGGTAAAAGGATCATGGCGCAGCTCTCAAACCAGCTGATCTACCCATTCATTGGTGATACCTCAGAGTATTGAAGATCCTAATCCAAGAAGAGATATCCTCCCTTCTTCTATCAGATGATGACGAAGGATCATGTGCCGCCCTATATCTGGTCCTCATGGAAGGAGAGCATATCCACCCCCAAACACTCTCCTCTTCCGATCACTCTCCTCTGTTGAAATCAAGGTCTACGTCCCTTTTTGGCAGCACACCTCTGGTGAAGTGAAGTTGAGCACCTTTGTTTCTCTGCATAGTTCTGTGAGGAGGTTTGCTAAAGTTGACATGCCTCTGTTGAAGTCAACAAAACCCTGAATCTACCGAAGTCTGATTGCACAATTACCTTAGCTGATGAAAAACCTTTCTACAGCTGTTGCAAAGTATTTCAAGGGTGAGCAATTCACGACTTGTACTCAAGTTAGCACTTCTACACAGTTGGAAGCTCCTAAATCTCTCTCTCTCTCTTCCTCGTATCAGTTGGACCTCCAATGCCTTGTAACAAT
This sequence comes from Ceratopteris richardii, assembly GCA_020310875.1. Taxonomy (NCBI): domain Eukaryota; kingdom Viridiplantae; phylum Streptophyta; class Polypodiopsida; order Polypodiales; family Pteridaceae; genus Ceratopteris; species Ceratopteris richardii. The sequence goes on along the minus strand of CM035427.1, from coordinate 56,140,947 downwards.
TAGTCTTTTGTTCTCGTGCCTCTTGCTGCTTCTCTCTCCTTCATCATGTGCTCCAAGCCCCTTCAGTATTTGTCCTCAAAGATCCCTTGTTGCTCTCCTTCGACGATCCCCAACTGAAGCCGTGGAGAAAAATTGAAGAGCCTTCTAGGCAAGAACAGAGCTTCCCCCTCCAAAGTGGTTGTATACCCCCTCCTTCTGCTGATGCTGGCCGCGACCTCGTGCCCCTCCCTTTCTTCACCAGCAACCCCGATACCCTCCTTCCTTCTCTGCTTTCGCTCCTCTCCTGCGTACCTGCACTAAAAAACCACACTTTAACACACAATTCTCCTCCCCTTATCTCCCGCTCTTATGTGCCTTCTGTTTCTGTGACAGTCCCCCAAAAGACGAACCCCTGCCCACTGACTACTCAGAGAGAGAGTCCCCCAAGAAAATCAGGAGAGCGTAGTAGAGGGCCCCCGAGAGAGAGTGACTAGGGAGGAGCCTTCATGTTCCCCACTCACCCACTCCCCCCGACGGATGATCCCGATGAGCCTCGAAATTCCTCCCAATGGTACGCTTTCAATTGCCCGAGAATGCCATCACAATCTCCTTCAACTTCTCAACAGAGATACACTTAGATGTTCACTTTAACCTCCCACGTTCTATTGGGTACCTCCTTCCGTATTTGGTTCAATGACAATCATGCCTCCTCTCCCAAGCCATGTTCTCCATATCCCATGATAAGTGCAGTCCATGTAATCACATCTCGATTTTGCATCATCCTGAAGACTTCAAGTGCATCTTCAAACAAGCTTTGCTTTACATACATATCTACAAGTGTATCTCCAATAAAAATATTTCCTTCCAAACTCTCCTCAGTGATCTTTGAATGTAGCCATAGGCCCTCATGCATAGATTCTAGATTGGTACATCCTTTCAAGCTGCAGACAAAAGTCATTGAATTAGGAGCGATTCCCTCTTCTTGCATTTGAAATAAGCATTTTAATGCTTGCTCAGTATGGCCATGTTCAACATAACCTCCAATGAATGCTGTCCATGAGACAACATCATGACCAAGAAGTTCATTGAAGACTTCTTGTGCTTCTCCCACTATGCTAAACTTAGCATACATATCCACCAAAGCACACCCAACAAAGGATGGCATTCAAAGCCATCTTCTGCAATCTCACATTATACATTTCTACCACTTTCTATTGACTTCATGTTGATACACCCTCTTAGTAATGACTGGTGGGTGTAAGTATTAGGATTTATTCCATTTGTTCGCATACCATGATGCAAATGGAAGGCATGTTGATAATCTCCATGATCAACATAACCTGATATTAATGCAGTCCAAGAGTATGCATTGCGATAAGCTAGCAACCCAAAGAGTTGATCAGCATCTTTCAAGCTTCCACATTCAACTAAAGTTGGAACAAGATAACTTCCAAGGACATTATCAAGTTCTAAGTTATGGTCTTTAATGTGCTTCCAAACCTGCTTCACGTGAAAAAGGATTTTCTCCTTCTGCACTTTTGTAAAATATGAATGAAACTCTGCACATAAACCCGCTGACTTTTGGCATTCAACAGTGCAAGTGCTTCATCCAAACTCACTGGTTCCATAATAGGATCAATCACTGTCTTACTACTAGTGTCCTGAGAGGTGATGGTACATTGATGAAGATTTGATTAAGGATTCAAGAATTTGGAAGCAAAAGTTTCGGCCTCCACATCCCCATCATATGTACATAACAATGATAGATCGTATGTCCTTGGCCCATGATCAACCAACTATTCTTCATCACCAGATGGTTGTCCATTTTCACTTTCATGGTTCTCATGGACACCAGCACTGTGATCGTCCTGATTATGGACAACTTCAAAAGAGTAGGCAACTCCATTTGAATCAAATAAACCCGAAAGAAGGTCCAAAAATTGTTGCTGAAAGACGCTCATGCTTTTATCTTTGACAGCTCCCTGTATATTCTGATAACAGATACCATTAGCTACTCTGGGCTACCATGTTTGATCAAAGTTTATCGCTAACGACCAACATTTACATTTCTCCTTGTAAGAGACCTGCAATCAATATATAAGCTGCAAAATAGAAATACATCAATACACAAAAATCAATAGTTTATCAGGGGTAACAGATGCATGCATTGGTTGATTACATGTCTTTCTTTGACATTTACTGTCGTGCATCCTCCAAAGCTCCTAGGGTCCATGAGGCTTTTGCCTCAAGCACATGATAGTATAATATGTTGGTGATGGGAAATGACACTACAAGAATAGTGAATCTCATCTCGGCTCCCTTGCAGAAGGAGAAACACATCCATGAAGTGGCTTTGCACAACATGACATCCAATAGCAGCGTTGCATTATGCAATCGTCCTCCAATAGGTAAAGTTCCTTTTCTTCTTGATAACACCGTTTTTCTCCATTCATTGATTGGAAAGGATCCTCAACGGAAAGGGAATGAACATTTTTCTCTTTTTAGAAGTCCTAAAGTCACGACCACGAAGACCTTCTTGTCCCCAAGGAACAAAGAATCCTCTATGCATTTTGACCTCTGCTCTCCCATTCTAACTAGAAGCTCTAACAAAAAAGAGTAGCTTAGAGAGACACAACAATCAACTAAAGAAGTTGGAAAAATTTTGAACACTAAGAAACGCTTTTGTTGTCCTAAACAAGAGCTCCATGATGCAATAGGGTTTTTAGAAGAAAATATCCTCATTAGACTCTTTCAAAGACCACGGCCTCCTCTAGAAATCCTACATTTCTAGCTTAAGAACTCCTATGGGGCCTTAGACTTTCCATCTCCTCATATTCAATATGAGTGAATGATCATTTCTTTTTGTCTTTGATAATGCGGTGCAAGTTGAACTTGCTCTTACGTAGCTCAACCCAAGCATAAGACAAACACCTATTGCATTTTTCAAATCGTATCCTATGTTCAATTTTCTCACTCATAAGCCAAAAAGAACTACCTATTTGGGTAGAGTGAGTCGACAACGAGCTGTGAGTTTCTACTGAAGGGTTACATAAACTTAAGAAGGGAGCTTCTACCTCCGCCTATGCCCATGAATATTGAAATCATGCCCTTCAACTTCAAAAAGATTCACAAATTTATCCAAGGCTAAAGCGATCAAGAAATGCCTTAGAACCCACTCCTCTATAGTTTATGTACTATTTTTACGTGAAATTAAAACCCAAGGTCCAAGATTATTGTGGAATAAAAAATATCCTTCTCCTAGAATTCATCTAGTTTAACACCAACCAAAGGTCTAGTGTGGGAGGCACGTCTATTTGTTGTTCATTCGGTGATAGCCAATATAATTGTGGACCATGTCATCGACCCAAATAATCAATGGGTGTTGATATGGCTTGGACATTCATACAATTTCAGTATTTTCTCAATTTATGCAACAAATACCTCTTGCAATCCTTATTTGGGGTGGATGCCAATGGTGCATGTGGTATTGTCTCAAAATCAAAACTTTGTGCCCTTCAAAATTTAGTTTGGTAAATCTTACAATAGAATAAACTAGAACTTCATTCTACAATCTCTTCAATTTTGTGGATTTGGACCATACACTACACATTTGGTCCACTTGCAGCAAATTTGTTGTCAATGGTACCTTGAACAAATCAATTCTTCACAAGAGGTCTATTAGACAGGGTTGCCTTCTCCCCCCCTCCTCTTTGTGGTTTTGTCTGACTCTCTTGGGTGGCTTTTATAGTATGAATACATTAGAGGTAGCCTCAAGGGTATGTCTCTGCTTGGTCACCAAGAAGATATGTTGTTGCAGTTGTACATTGATGGAACCAATGCAACCATACACAATGATCCTAACAATATTTCTCACTTTTGGGAGGCTCTAAAAACTTTTTGTGAAGCTAGTAGATCCATTATCAATCACAAAAAAAAACCCCTGATAAAGCACTTTGGTAGCCCTTTACTTGATTTTGTTATCAATGCACGATATCAAAATATCTCTCACAAGGAGATTATCAATATGCTTGCAATGCCTTGGGGATTCAATGTGTCCTCTAATATTAGGTGGATTGGATTTTAAATAAATTTAAATCTAAAGTCTCAAAATGGAATTAGCACCACTCAAATCTTGCCTACGAAATCTTTCTACACAATCATTATGTCACTCCAACTATTAGATTCCACCTCTCGGGTTATATCATGTCTAACTCTCGATTTTAATAGGTTAAATATGTCCTCCTCAACTTCATTTAAGGCTTCTCTAAGCAAATTAAAAGCCTCCCAAGAGTAAAGTTCACTACTTGCTATCTTCCTAAAGATGAAGGAGGTATTCACCCTCTTGATTTGGAGAAGGTTGCGAAAAAGGTTGTTGCTAAATGGATCTGCAAGATGATGAGTTTAAATGATCTTTGGTCCACTTTGCTTAAGCATTTCATTATGAAAAGCTTCCCAATAGATTATCCTGCTTGGACTAGCTTTGACCTTTTTACCACTTGTTATAGCAACTAGGAGTTACACTTTAAAATCCTACTTTCTTTCAAAGATCCTTCCAAGATTGGCAAATCCTTAAGCAAAAAGTTGGATACCCTAAATTTAGTTGGGAAAATATTTTGGACACTAAAATTTGGTTTAACTTCCATCATCCTCCCCTTAACATAAGTTTTTTAAAGCATGCCATAAGTTTACAATGTGTAGTGTCATAATTCACAAATACTTCTAAAATGAACATCACCATCTCCTAAACCTTGATGCACTTTCACAAGCAAAGAATATCTTGCAAAGAGCCTACAAAATTTTATGTAATATTATTTCGTAGGAATTCCCAACCCAAGTTATGCCCAAAATTGCATGTGACTGCTAGAAATTCATCTCCTTTGCTCTAGCACCTAGTGCCTATAGGTCCACCCTTATTGCCAAAGTTAATAGGATATGGGATATTAATTATCTTGACAACAATGGAAAGATGGATTTTGTGTTTTTTGGTTATTATCTTTTAATCACAAACAATTGGTTCTATTTTGTCCCTTACTTCACCAGGGTATTTGGTATGGCAACAGGTTGAACCAAATTCACCATACCAAAGTTTCCTAAAACTTCTATAAATAAGAAGAATATCTTATGCATCTTTTTGTTTACTACTATAATGCAAAAAAATAATGGCTCTGGATCTACTCCAAATGGCTACCATAAGAAAAAAATTCCCTTTCAATGGCAGGAAATATTATTGGGAGTTAATGCATTCATAGAAATGTACCTATGGAATGCAGTTAAGATGAGGATCTTGTTTATCATTGTTGATATATTTAGGATAGTGATGTGTGTGAACACACTAGGACTACCGGGGTACTTTTTTCCCTCTTTAGGAGGTTTTTTCCCCCGGCTTGTATATGCCTATAACCCTAATGGGTTACTTATCTTTGTACATTATAGTGGTAATACATTTAGTATTGTGTGTTGTGCTTCAAGCTGCTTCTTCTTCCTTGTGTTGTTCGCATGCATTTGTAGACCTTAAACTCTAACAATTGGTATCAGAGCAAGTCGTTACTTCATCTAGGGCATCGTTGACACCCCTCCAATCACAATCTCATAACCACACAAAAAATGGTGAGCATAATCAAGGTGATTAATGGTTCAAAAGCACTTTTCTATGTGGTGTCCAAATCATGATCTGAGCTTGTTTCGGCCTCTGAATGCGCTATCACAATGCTTGTGTAGGTAATTTCATCTTTTTGTGCCACAGATATATACAGGTTTTGGTTTGCTAGTATAATCATCTCTAAGTCTATACAGGTTTAGCAAAACTCGACAAGGCAATTTTGTTGAATATTTTGAGATATAGTCATTTTTCTACATCAGGGTATTTTAGTCAGTGAAAACTTGATGGTTATTTCTCCCCAAATGATTGTTGGAGCTTGAGGTCTACAAAATCATGCAAACAACAAAAGGAAGAAGAACAAGAAGCTTGGAGTACAACATACAATACTAAATGTATTACCACTAGAATGTACAAAGATAAGTTACCTGTTAAGGTTATACGCATACATACAAGATGGGGGAAAAACCTCCTCAAGAGGGAAAAAATTGTCCCGATGGTCCTAGTGTGTTCACACACATCACTACCTAAATATATCAACAAATCCCCGTGGGAGTGATGCGGTGAACAAGGAGCTGACCATCATGTATAAGGAAGTGCCAAGCTATGTGGAATCAATCCACAAAAGGAAGTAAGCCCAAAGCTTTGCAGAAAGCTTCAAAATTCTCCCTTGGCAGAGCCTTTGTGAAAAGGTCTATAATGTTCTCCTATGTGGGCACATATGCCAAATTGATCTCTCCAGTAGAGAACGTCTCCCTAACATAATGATAGTGCACCTCAATGTGCTTAGTGCGAGCATGGAACATGAGGTTCCTCAGAACTACCAATGCGCTTTGATTGTTAGTGAAGATGGTAGTGGTATAAGACTGACCAACACCCAAATAAGCCATAAGAGCCACACATACTCAATAGACACTATGAAAGCTGCCCTATACTCAACCTCACAACTTGAAGTAGCCAGAGTAGGCTGCTTCTTGCTCAAGCAAGATATACATGAGCTACCAAGCATGAAGCAAAATCCACTATTGGACACATGAGTGTCATAGCAACCAACCTAGTTAGAGTCACAAAAAGCATGCAAATCTAGCGGTAGTGATCCCCCCTTGTAATTAAACAAAGTAGTCCAGTACCACTCAAGTAGAAAAAGATGCACTTGACTTGCTACGAGTGATTGACACCTCGGCAATGCATAAACCTACTCATTTGTGAGACAACAAACTAAATATCTGGCTGAGTAATGCATAAGTGAATCAAACATCCAACAACCTATTGATAGAGAACATCATCAAATGCATCTCCAACATCATCAAGACTCAATCGTAAACATGTCTCCATAGGAGTGGAAATAGGTTTGTAGTCTTCAACGCCAAAACAATGCAATAATGTGTCAATATATTTTTTTTGACACAAAGCTATTCCAACATCACCTTGCATAAAATGAATGCCCAAATTATGATGCAAATGCCCCAAATCTGACATCTCGAATGAGGCATGGAGATCAGCCTTAAAATGAGCAATATGCTTCTCATGAGGACTAGTGAGCAACATGTCCTCAACATACACAACAATGATCAGAAGCACTTCATTTGCATGCTTAACATATAAGGTGCTCTCAGTTGGGCTGTTCTCAAAACCATTGGCAATCAGGTAAGAATGTAACCCTTCATACCAAGCACATGGTGCTTGCTTCAATCTAATGCCTTTTTCAACTTGCACACTTGGTTTTCATGCCCTTTTTGCACAAAGGCATGGGGATGAAAAACATACACTTCTTCATGCAATTCACCATTTAGAAATGCAGTCTTAATTTCCAAGTGATGTACATTCCAACCATGATGAGCTGCAAATGCATCAATGCTACAAACATTAGTCATTCGAGAAGTAGGAGCAAAGGTCTCATCAAAATCAATGCCTCTTTCCTAAGCATAATCCTTTGCAACAAGCCTAGCCTTATACCTATCAACTGCTCCATCGGGCTTACGCTTCGGCTTGTATACCCACTTAATGCTAATAGCCTTCTTGCCAAGAGGCAAGTCACATAAAGACTAGGTACCATTTTTCATAATAGCATCATATTCTGATTGCATAACAGCCATCCAATTTTCAAAATTTTGTGCTTCATCAAATGAAAGCTCAGTCTTATCATAGAAACTAGAGGCAGCCATAGCATAGCAATCTGATGCAAAAGAAGCACTATGAGAGCTAGAACATGTACGATATGCCGAGGTGCATCTAATTTGCTATTATGCAAAGTCTTCACTAGCCATTTTGGCATAGTTTTTGCCTCCTCAATATCAACTCTCTCATCAACAAGTGCATCATGTAAATTTGCATCAGAAATGGAATGATATGCATCATCACATGAAACCTATAAAGGCTCAGAAGTTGCCTCATTAGGACCAACACTAGACTGTCCACTTGTAAAAAGAGGTAGCAAAGTGTCATTCATGTCTTTGGAGCTAACTGATGTCTCCTTAGTACATGAAAGTAATGGCTAAATAGCATCTTCCACAAAAACAACATTAGGACTAAGCGAAATGTGTTTCGTGTGTGGATGATACAAATGATAGCCTTTGCTTTCAGAACTGTACCCAACAAAAATACATTTCACTATTTTATCATCCAATTTCCTGCATTGTTGTTCAGGCACTAATGCATTGTTGATATATTTAGGTAGTGATGTGTGTGAACACACTAGGATCTCTAGGGCACTTTTTTCCCTCTTTAGGATGTTTTTTTCCCCCAGCTTGTATATACGCCTATTGCCCTAATAGGCTACTTATTTTTGTACATTCTGTAGTAATACATTCAGTATTGTGTGTTGTGCTCCAAGCTTCTTCTTCTTCCTTGTGCTGTTCGCGTGCTTCCGTAGACATCTAACTCCAACAATTGGTAGAGCAGGTCGTCGCTTCATCTAGGGCACTATTGACACTCTTTCGTTTGCAATCTCAGAATCACATGATTTTTGGTGAGCATACACAACATGTTTTTGAGATCAAAACAGCTTTGCTTTGTGTGTCGAAATCACGATCTGAGCTCGTTTCGACCTTCGAATGCACTATCATAGTGCTTGTGTAGGCTATTTTGTCTTTTTGTGCCAAAGGTATATACCAGTTTCTGTTCTCTAGTATAAGCATCTCAAAGTCTCCTACAGGTCCAGAAAAATTCGTCTAGGTACTTCTGTTCAACTTTTTGAGATACAGTCAATTTTCTGCATCAAGGTATTTTAGTCACCGGCCATGGCTGAAAGCAGTGATGTATTCTGTATGTTGGCTGTTGAGGATAAGTTGGATGGTACCAACTACCCGTTATGGGCTTATATGATGCGACATGTGTTGGTTGCAAAAGGACTGTGAAACATTGTGTAGGGTGTCGAAAAACATCCTGTCACACCTGCAACTCTTACAACTACAGGTACTGAAGCTAATGCAGAAGGTGTCAAAGATGATGGTATTCTACATATTCTTGTTCATGCTACGCTTTCTGGTGCACCTACTGTAGAGCAGATTCATTGGGATGGTAGAGATGCCCAGGCACATGCATTGATAGCTTTGTCTATCAAACGTGCCACTATTCCTCACATTCGCTCTTGTAGAACAGCTAAGGATGCTTGGGATACACTTACCACATTGTACCAAGCTAGGAATGAGGCTCGTGTTGCTTACCTCCAAAAACAGTTGGAAAGTGAGCACATGAATAAAGGTGATTCTATGGACAGTTTCCTAACGAAGATCAAATACTTGAAGGAACAGTTGATTTCTGCTGATGAGGTTATACGAGATAGCTCACTTGTGCAGACCGTTCTGAATGGTCTTCCTGATTCATATCAGAGTTTTGCTTCTACTCTTCGGTTGATGATGAAACGCAATCCAAATGCCTTATCATTTGAGGAGTTAGTCTCTGTTCTATTGCAGGAAGATCAATCCAGGCAGAACACGTCCATTATGCGAGTTGCAGATCAAGCTTTCCTGGCTAGTCAGAAGGGCAAAGGAAAATGGAGCTCTTCAACTAGTAAGCAGAAATCTGCTAATTCTGCACATTTGAAGATGGAAGATAAAGATGAGAAGAAATAAGAAAAGCAAAAATTGTTTTGTAAGTACTGTAAAGGGAATGATCATATCATAAAGAACTGTCCAAAACTGGCTGCTAAAGAGGCAAAGAAGAAAGAGGCTTGAATGGTTGTTGCAGAGGCCTCTACACCAAAAACAAAGTCTGCTAATCTTGTACAGGAAGAAGAATGGGTTTTTACTACTGTCTGCAGTTTTGACCCATCTTCTAATGAATAGTGCATGTCTGTAGTGGACTTAGATGTTTGGTATTTTGACAGTGGGGCGACCAAATATATTACCTCGCAGCATAGTTTCTTCTCTTCACTTGAGCCTACCCCTACAGAGAATACTGTTACATGCGCCAACAACTCCTCTTATCCTATTATGGGAGTTAGTAAGATCATTTTGACTACTGCTGATGGTAGTTCTTTCACTTTGTCAGATGCTTTATTTGTGCCAGGGATCAAGAAGAACCTTCTATCAGTTTTTGCATTAGCCAAGATTGGCTTGGTTGCGAAATTTGTTGATGACAGGTGTACAGTTCATGATCTGTCAAATGGCGATGTGATTATTGCTTCTGGCATTTTATGTCGTGGGCTCTATAAGCTCATAGACTATGAAAGATCTGTAAATGATTTGCATGTGTAGTAAATGATTCTCAGGCTATGTCAGATGCAAAACTTTGGCATGCATGCTTTGGTCATCTAAATTTTTCCAGTTTGCTACACGTGCAGGAATCTGAAATGGTGTCCTCTTTGCCCAAACTTGAGGCACTTAGAAAACATGTTTGTGAAGGCTGTATTTTGGGCAAAATGTAGCATTCATCCTTTCCAAAAGATTGTTCATTTCGGGCTACTTAGAAATTAGAGCTTGTACATAGTGATGTCAGTGGTCCTATGCATACACCTTCTTTTGGGAATTATCTTTACTTTGTGACTTTCATCGATGATTTTTCCAGGCATGCATGGGTATATCCATTGAAGGCAAAGTCTGAAGTGCTCATGTGCTTTAAACAGTTTTTGGTTTTGGCTGAAAATCTATTAGCATGTCAAATGGGCACCCTCCGTTCTGATCGAGGGGGGGAATACATGTCTTCTGATTTTAATGCATTTCTGGCTGAATGTGGGATAAAACACCAGTTTACAGTGCCGTATACACCTCAATAAAATGGAGTTGTTGAATGAAAGAACATGTCACTCATGGAGATGGCGAGGTGTATGGTCAAGAGTCAGGCTTTACCACATAGTTTCTAGCTTGAGGTTGTCATGTGTGCAACATATGTGCTGAACAGGTGTCTCACTAAAGCGCTACAGTCTATCACTCCATATGAGGCTTGGCATGATCGTAAGCCATCTGTTGCTCATCTCCGTGTTTTTGGTTGTTTGTCATATGCATTAGTGCTTGAACAACATCGTAGAAAATTCGATGATAAAGCAGTAAAATGTATTTTTGTTGGGTACAGTTCTGGAAGTAAAGGCTATCGTCTGTATTATCCACAGACTAAATGCATTCTGGTTAGCCGTGATGTTGTTTTTGTAGAAGATTCTATTCAGCCATTGCTTTCATGTACTAAAGAGACATTTGTTAGCTCCAAAGCCATGTATGATACTTTGCTGCCTCTTTTTATAGGTGGATAGTCTAGTGCTGGTCCCAATGAGGCAACTTCTCAGCCTTTGCAGGTTTCATGTGATGATGCAGATCATTCTATTTCTGATGTAGATTTACATGATGCACTAGTTGATGAGAGAGCTGATATTGAGCAGGCAAAAACCATGCCAAAATGGCTGGTGGAGACTTTGCGTGACAACAAATTAGATGCACCTCTATCATATCGTACTCGTTCATGCTCTCATAGTGCCTCTTTTGCATCAGATTGCTATGTTATGGCTGCATCTAGTCTCCGTGATGAGAATGAGCCTGTTTCGTTTGATGAAGCACAAAATTCAGAAAATTGGATGTCTGCTATGCAATCTGAATATGATGCTATAATGAAGAATGGTACTTGGTCTTTATGTGACTTGCCTCCTGGCAAGAAGGCCATTGGCACTAAGTGGGTATACAAGCTAAAGCGTAAATCGGATGGTACAATTGACAGGTATAAGGCTAGGCTTGTTGCAAAGGGTTATGCACAGGAAAGAGGCATTGATTTTGATGAGACCTTGCACCTACATGCCATATGACTATTGTTCGGAGCATCTATGAACTTGCAGCTCATCATGGTTGGAATGTACATCTGTTGGACATTAAAACATCATTTCTAAATGGTGACTTGCATGAAGAAGTGTATGTTTTTCAGCCCTGTGGCTTTGTGCAGAAAGGGCATGAAAACCAGGTGTGCAGGTTAAAGAAGGCATTATATGGTTTAAAGCAAGCACCACATGCTTGGTATGAGAAGATACATGCCTATCTGATTGCACATGGTTTTGAGAATAGTCCAACTAAAAGCACCTTATATGTTAAGCATGCTAATGATGTGCTTTTGATCATTGTTGTCTATGTTGATGACATGCTGCTCATTGGTCCTATTGAGAAGCATATTGCTGATTTTAAGGTTGATTTGCATGCCTCATTTGAGATGTCTGATTTGGGGCATTTGCATCACTATTTGGGCATTCAGTTTATGCAAGTTGATGGTCGAATGGCTTTGTGTCAAACGAAATATGTTGACACATTATTGCAACGTTTTGGCCTTGAAGACTGTAAGCCTATTGCCACTCCTATGGAGACAAGTTTATGATTGAGTCTTCATGATGCTCGAGATGCATTTGATGCTGTTCTCTATCAGCAGGCTATTGGATGCTTGATTTACTTATGCATTACTCGACCAGATATTCAGTTTGCTATCTCACAGATGAGCAGGTTAATGCATTGCCCAAGAGTCAAGCATTGGCAGGCAGTTAAGTGCATCTTTTGCTATTTGAGTGGTACTCGGCTACTTGGGTTGTTTTATCCCAAGGGGGGATCACTACCGCCAGGTTTGCATGCTTTTTTTTTTTTACTCTGATTGGGCTGGTTGCTATGACACTCGTGTGTCCACTAGTGGCTTTTGCTTCATGTTTGGTAGCTCATGTATATCTTGGTTGAGCAAGAAGAAGCCTACTGTGGCCACTTCCAGTTGTGAGGATGAGTATAGGGCAGCTTTCACAACAACTGTTGAGTGTGTGTGGCTCTGATGCCTTATGGCTGATTTGGGTGTTGGTCAAACTTCTGCCACCACCATCTTCACTGACAGTCAGAATGCATTGGTAGTTGCGAGGAACCCTATGTTCCATGCTCACACTAAGCACATTGAGGTGCATTATCACTATGTCAGGGAGAGGTTCTTTGTTGGGGAGATTAGCTTTTCTGTAAGCTTTGGGCTTACTTCCTTTTGTGGAGTAATTTCCACATAGCTTGGCACTTCCTTATACATGAGTGCCAACTCCTTGTTCACCGCATCACTCCCAGGGGGGATTTGTTGATATATTTAGGTAGTGATGTGTGTGAACACACTAGGACCATCGGGGCACTATTTTACCTCTTTAGGAGGTTTTTTTCCCCCGGCTTGTATATACACCTATTGACTAATAGGCTACTTATCTTTGTACATTCTCTAGTAATACATTCAGTATTGTGTGTTGTGCTCCAAGCTTCTTCTTCTTCCTTGTGCTGTTCGCGTGCTTCCGTAGATGTCTAAATCCAACATGCATATTCTAGACAACCAAAAAGACATAAATGAGCAACAGATGGCTTACGACCATGCAAAGCCTCATATCGAGTGGTAGACTACAATAATTTTGTTGGACACCGGTTAAGTACATATGTTGCACACATAATAGCCTCAAGCCAGAAACTGTGTGGTAAATCTTGACCGTTGAACATACACCTTGCCATTTACATAATTGGCCTATTCTTTCATTCAACAACTCCATTCTTTTGAGGTGTATATGGCACTATACACTGATGTTTTATCCCTTTTTTAGCCAAAAATGCATTAAAATCAAAAGACATATACCCCCCCAATCACAACAAAGGGTTCCCATTTTACATGTTGATAGATTTTCAGCCAAAACTAGAAATTATTTGAAGCACATAAACACTTTGGAATTTTCTTTAAATGGATATACCTATGCATGCCTGGAAAAATCATCAATGAAGGTCACAACGTAAAGATAGTTTCCGAAAGAGGGTGTCTGCATAGGACCACAAACATCACTGTGAACAAGCTGCAATTTCTTAGCTCGAATTGAACCATCTTTTGGGAATGAGGAATGCTGCATTTTGCCCAAAATAAAGCCTTCATAGACATGTTTACCAGGTGCCTCAAGTTTGGGTAAAGAGGATACCATTTCATATTTCTACAGGCGTAGCAAACTAACAAAATTCAGATGACCAAAGCATGCATACCAAAGCTTTGCATTTGATAAAGCTTGAGAATCATGTACTGCACGTGCTGAATCATTCACAGATTTTTCATAGTCTATGAGCTTATACAACCCATGACATAAAATTCTAGAAGCAATAATAACATTGCCATTTGGCACATCATGAAGTGTACATCTATCATCAAGAAATTTTACAACCAAGTCAATCTTGGCTAAAGCTGAAACTGATAATAGATTCTTCTTGATCCATGGCACAAATAAAGCATCCGAAAATGTAAAAGAATTACCATCAACAGTAGTTAGAATGATCTTAGCAACTCCCATGATAGGATAAGAGGACTTGTTGGTGCATGTGATAGTATTCCTCTAGGGGCAGGCTCGAGTGAAGTGAAGAAACTACGCTACAAGGTAATATGTTTGTTTGCCCCACTATCAAAGTACTAAACAATTGAGTCTATTGCAGACATACACTATTCATGAGAAGATAGTTCATAACTTCAAAAAGTGGTTAATGCCCATTCTTCATTCTGCACAAGATTAGTAGACTCTGTTTTGGGTGTAGAGGCCTCTACAACAACCATTCCAACCTCGTTCTTCCTTGCCTCTTTAGCAACTAGTTTTGGACAACTCTTTATGACATTATTTCCTTTACAATATTTGCAAAACAATTTTTGCTTTTTGTTTTGTTCTTATCTCTATCATCCTTCTTTGATTCTGCAGAATTAGTAGATTTTTGCTTACTAGTAGAAGAGCTCCATTTACCTTTGCCATTCTGACTAGCCAAGAAAGCTGGATCTACAACACGCATAATGGACCTATTCTACCTAGATTGATCTTCCTACAACATAATAGAGACTAACTCCTCAAATGATATGGCATTTGGACTGCCTTTCATCATCAATCAAAGAGTAGAAGCAAAACTCTGATATAAATCTGGAAGACCATGCAGAACAGTTTGCACAAGTGAACTGGCAGGCAAGACTTCATCAATAGAAATCAACTGCTCAAAATCTTTGATCTTTATCAAAACATTGTCCATGGAATCTCCTACATTCATCTGCTCACTCTCCAACTGTTTTCAAAGGTAAGCAACATGAGCCTCATGTTGCTTACCTTTGTACAAGGTAACTCTCCTTACCTGGTACAAAGTGGTTAATGTATCCCAAGCATCCTTTGTTGTTTTGCAAGAGCGGATGTGGGGAATAATGGCATGTTTGATAGACAAGGCTATCAATGCATGAGCCTGAGCATCTCTACCATCCCAATGAAGGTACTCTATAGTAGGTGCAATAGGAATCAAAGCATGAACAAGAATCTAAAGAATATCACCATCTTCAATGCCATCTGCATCACCTTCAACAACTATGTTTGCAGGTGTTATAGGATGTTTTTCAACACCCTGCACAATATTCCATAGTCCTTTTGCAACCAATACATGACACATCATATAATCCCATAATGGGTGGTTGGTACCATCCAACTTATCCTCAAGAACCAACATACAAAATACATCACTACTTTCAACCAAGAAAACAAAGATGAAAGGAAACAAAAAAGCATAAACAACTTTGCAAGTATTAGAAGGAAAATGTTCATATCATTAAGAGTTATCCTAAAATGGCTACATAAGAGGCAAAGAAGAAAGAGGTTGGAATGGTTGTTGTAGAGGCCGCTATACCTAAAATTGAGTTTGCTAACCTTGTTCAAAATGAAGAATCAGCACTTACTACACGTTGCAACTATGCACCATGTTCTCATGAGTTGTATGTTTGTAGTAGACCCCAATGTTTGGTATTTTGATAGTGGTGCAACCAAACATATTACCTCATAACATACTTTCTTTAGTTCACTCAAGTTTAACCATGTAAGGAATACTATCACATATGAAAAAAAACTCCTCTTATATTGTCATGGGATTTGGAAAGATTACTAATGAAGATGGTAGTATTTTCACAGTGTTAAATGCCTTATATATACTAGGGATCTAGAAAAAATTGTTATCAATTTTAACACTAGCAAAAATTGGGTTGGTTGTTAAATTTGTTCATGACATGTATATAGTTCATGATCTCTCAAATGGTGATAACATAATTGCTTCAAGAATTTTATGTCATAAACTATAAAATCATAGATTATGCAGAATTTGAGAATGATTCAATATGTGCAGTTCATGATTCTCATGTTATTTTAGATGCAAAACATTGGCATACATGCTTTAGTCATATAGATTTTGCTAGTTTCCTTCACCTATAGAAATTTGAAATGGTGTTCTCTTTGCCTAAACTTGAAGCATCTTCTAAGCATGCTTGTGAGGGATGTGTTTTGCATAAAATGAAGCATTTCTCCTTACCCAAATATAATTTCAGCTACAAATAAATTGCAGCTTGCTCAAATTGATATCTATAATCGTATGCAAATACCTTCATTTGGGAATTACCTATACTTCTTGACTTTTATTGATGACTTTTCTAGGCATGCATGTGTTAAGCCATTGAAAGAAAATTTGGAAGTGTTTATTTGCATTAAGTGTTTCCTTGTTATGGCCCAAAACCTATCAGTATGTAAGATGGATGCCTTCGTTTTTTATCAAGGGGGAGTATATATCTTCATAGTGTAATGAATTTCTAGTTGAGCATAGGATAAAACATCAATAGTGATATATATGCCTTAAGAAAATGGAGTAGAACAGGTATGTCATGGAAATGGAAAGGTTTATGGTCAAAAGTCAAGCTTCATCACATAGCTTATGGCTTGAGTCTATTATGTATGCAACATATGTACTTAACAAGTATCCCATGAAATCATTGTAGTCTATCACTCCATACATATGTACTTAACAAGTGTCCCATGAAATCATTGTAGTCTATCACTTCATATAAGTCTTGGCATAGCTGCAACCTATCTATTTCTCATTTGCATTTTTTGGTTGTTTAGGATATCATTAGTGCTTGAATAACAATGCAAAACTTTGGATGATATATCTGTGAAATGCATTTTCTTTTAGCATAGTTCTCAAAGAAAAGGCTATTGCCTATATCATCCATGCATTCGGACAATTCTCTTCACAAAATGGAAAATAAGTTGGAAAAATGATTAAATATCCCTTTTTCTTTTGATAAGAATCAACAAGAAAGACTACCACCATTTAGATGATGTCTCAACTATGGGGATGATCATTCTGCCAATTTCTATCTTCAACAAACTCAAGGTTATGATAATAGACCACCCTAAAAATAGAGGAAACCTCTAGTACTTTGAGATTGAGCAAAAGATGACTAATCATTTGATCTTAGCGTTTCTATTATAAGCAACATGTACAAAAGCAACCTAGTTGAAAGAGGTTTTTTGGATACCAAGCCCAAGCCCAATAACAATAAGGCCAAGCCTAGCACCAATAGTAGCCACAGAGATACCCTTAGGGTTGCAACTAGCCCTAAAGCTCTAGGAGGCAATATATGCTCATCAACCTAGGAACAAATAGTTTGGGCCAATGCTAGCACAACTAGTGTTTGTTCAATAGCCACCACATCCCAACCTAGTATTTCCATTAAAATACATAGTGTAAAGGAACTCAAAAAGGGCTTTTATGGCTAATAAAACTCGTGTTGTACTCTAGGAATTGTGAATCCAACTATGATTATGGCTATGCTGCTTATGAGCAAGATCCGAATGAATATTCTTTAGGTGAATCCTACCCAGCACAAGCTTGGGAATAAGACCTGCAACAATATGGAGAGAATGAACCTAAATGCTTAGGTGTTTGGTAGATGAACCCTAAAAATCAAGAATCCTCTCATGCAAGACCACCAGAAAGAATGCAAATGCAAAGAGATCCATGTTATATATTCAATGCTAATCACTTCATTCATGAAGGCCCTCTTACACATAAAAAATGCCTCAACAGAAACCAAACTTTGCATTTTGTGAAGGGTGTGGCGTTGATGATGTGCCCAATGACTGTTGCAAGAATCCCAATAATGTGAAAGTGATCCCTTTGAATGTGGCTAATATATACTATCATATAGTGAAAGCAATAACATGAAGCCCATTCAAGTGTTTACAAAAGTGCAAGATAAATTTCAACAAGAGAAGAAGTCAGAATCTATCTCAATTGAAGAACCCAAAATCTCCAACTAGTCCAATCAAGATTTAGACAAAACGCTTGAGGGATGGAAAAAAAAAACTAAAGACAAAGAAAAGACACTTCCAAAACCCTCTAAAAACACGATCAATGACTTAGAGAAAAAGAAGAGGCATTTGTGGAAAGTAAGACGTGAAAGAGTCAATCCTCTTAAGAAGAAGATACATGAAATGGAAAATCATCTCTTTGAATGGAACTCTCAACTACGTGATAAGCACTTAGAGCTAAGAGTGAGATCAGATGAGCATGAGAAGGAAAATCTCCTTGTTGGCACTTAAGGCCAAGCACAAGGTGTGGGGACATATTGAAGAAGTGGACACATAAGAAGAGGAAGCATATAGGGATCTCCAAGAAATATATGTCTAATTTTCAGAAGAAACCCCTATAAAAATAGTGATTATGATCACATAAACCATTGTAAGTATCATTTCACACTTTTTCAACTCCATTTTGTTCAAGTCGAGGAGTTCTCAAGCTTGAGGAGTATTAGAATTATATACATGCCAATTTTCATCATTTTTAGCCTCCGTTTGAGCCCTCAAAGAAGCCCTAGAACCTAATTTTTAATTAGGCTGAACATAGGTCAAGACAAGGCCAAAACTAGTCAAAAAACTATAAAAAGACATAGAGAGCTCATTTTTGCGGGTTAGCATTTTTGAGGTTAACAAGTTAGAGAAAGAGCTTCTTAAAGAGTGTAACCGAGTTCTTGAGAATCAAGGCTTCCATTGTTTCTACCTTTGTTATCTTGCCGTCTATGTGTGTGTGTGCATGCATGCATGTATGTGCTTGTCACTCACATTTGCTTGCCACAGTTGCTCACAATCTTCATATCCTCCTCACATCTCCATGGATTGACAAGTAAAGGAGGTGGTGCTCATGTCTTAAAAATAATATGTTGATTTTTAGATAGGATAGTTTGAAGTTGACCTTCAAGTGGGATTAAGAAACCAAGGGGGATCTTGAGGGTTTTCCATCATTACAAAAGGGGAAAAAGGATCTTTGGAAGTACTTGAATCAAACTATCTATGAAATAAATTAGAGTCAAACCTTGATCTAAACTTGGGACTTTTACATGTTCGCTGAGAGCCTTTCAAGGGTGTCAAAGCAAGGTGGCAAGTGTGTTGCAAGGTTGGGAACACGTGTCTTGAGCATTCATGTGTGATCAGGGACTTGAGGTTGGAAGCATTCTTAACCCCCTGAGTCAATTCTTAGCCTAGGCTAAGCATGATTTGTTATTAACTACTTAGGGTGATGATCAACATGACATAAGTACAAGAAACACTAATTACTCAAGTTCAAGCATAAGTTAGGATATTGTTGCCACAAACCATAAAGGAAAAACACTCAAGTGGATTGATCACATCTTAGAGTGTGATAAGCTCAAGTATTCCTGTAAAAGAAAAAATAACTAATTCAAAAGAACATTGCAACATGGTTGTACTTGGGAAAATTGGGGCTAGTAGAAAAAGCTTATGAACCTTAGATCAGGTAGACACCTAAGCTGGGATAGACAAAGCATCAGATCATATGAAGCTAGTGTCATCACAGAGCTAGGTCGTGGGCACAACAACTTAGTGGTTATCCCTATGTACTAAGTTCGGAAACAAGTAATTCACAAATGCCTTTTAGCATGGAGAAATGCACAGGTAGCTCACACACTTCCTATTTACAGACACAAGAAGATCCCTATAAGACACAGTTGGAGTATATTAGGACTAGATGGTCTGAGGCAATTACTTGTCCAACTCAAAAATCTAGATCAACCCTTCGAACTTGAACACGTAAATTCAAAGAGGGTTCATGCATTGATAAGCTAGGAACCATGTACATGGTTACCAACTTACTCGATAGGATAGACAAGTTTGGAAATGTCATTCCCAAGAACAACATAGGAGACCTAGAACAAGTATACCTAGGATGAGAACCCAAGACTCCTCGAGGAAAATCCATCTTGACCAGAGTGATTGCCCCAGAGTGGGTTCCCCAAGACAACAAAAGTGTAGAACTATACTTGAATAGTGAAATGGAGGAATCTTTTTGGTGATTCAAGCCAGATGAACTTAGAAAAATAGGTGGAGTCACCATCTACAAGTTCAAAGATCTTGAGATACCAGACAAAGTTGTCTATTTGGATAACATGTCGAAGAGAATGTTCTTGGTAACAGAGCATGGTAGGAATTTATACACTTGGAAGGGCAAATTGGTTTTTCCTCCACCATGATGCAATGAATCCCATGGCCTCCAAGGTATAGGATCATCCCACGCACA
Source organism: Ceratopteris richardii (assembly GCA_020310875.1). NCBI lineage: Eukaryota > Viridiplantae > Streptophyta > Polypodiopsida > Polypodiales > Pteridaceae > Ceratopteris > Ceratopteris richardii. The sequence continues at coordinate 56,120,550 of CM035427.1, read as the reverse complement.
TGAAACCTAGAGGGAAAGAGACAGAGAGAGACCTGAGGTAAGCTTTGCACACATTGTGGGCAAAGATAGATCAAGACTTGAAAGTGAAAGACATGAAAGAGAGAGACATAGAGCACATACGCATCAAAGAGATGATCAAGATTTCCCATTGCCTAGACCCCAAGACTACCCAAGAGCCGTTAGATCCTATCAAGTGGTCAAGATAGTGAAAAACTACTTTGATGGGTTAGGAGATCCATATGGTCATGTGGCCGAGTTCAAACAAGTGTTAAGAGTTGAACAGGTCGAGGACTTGTTCACCCAATTCGAGGCATTTCGTTTGACCCTCAAGGGTACAACTTTAGCTTGGTTTCAGCCCCTGAATAATTCGAACTACCAAAATATAGGTCAACTACTATAAGCATTCATCATAGAATTTTCCAAGAGTGGCATCAGGCATCACACATCATCCTTCATCGAGAGCTTCAAGCAGACACCCTAAGAAACATTTCGGCTAGCTGGATGAGGATATAAACAATACGTGGAAAGATGTCCCAAACCTGAATTACCTACACAAGAAAACCAAGTTACCCTATTTTTAGATGGACTTCTAAGTGGGAAACTTAGACCATACGTATATCTCAAGGAGCCAATCACACTAAATCAGTGCTTGAGAATGTGTATTAACATACAAGAAAACTTAGGTGAGGATCTAGAACTCTATAAGGATTCTAACAGTTCTACTAGTCATACTTCCAGACCCTCCACTTCAATAGATGATCTAGCTAAGCAAGTTGCCAAGAAGCTAGGAGCTCAAAATAGACAAACACCTAGGGTCACCTCGTTGAAGCGATGTTATACTTGTGGAGGCGACAACATGGTTAACGTATGCCCAATGCAAAACTAGAACACGAGAGAATTGAATGCTCCATAATGCACTATTGAGAGGAAATACATGAGCCATACAACTCAAGATTGTTTGTACAATAGGCAAGCCATTAGACAAACTTATCAGCAACCTTACCAATAGGGCAGGTATGAGAACCAATAGCAATAACCATATTATAGGCCACAACAACAATATCAACCTCAATAGCAACAACAATATCAGGCACCATATAGGCCACAACCGGTCCTAGAAAACCAATTTCCACCTTCTGCCAAAGTGATTCCAATTAAGTACGCAGTCACAGAGGAGAACCCTAATAAAGCATTGGTGCCGATGACCCCTTTGGTCTCAGAAAATGACTCTCACGTGCAAAGTTCTAACTACACCCATGAAGATAGTTTGCAAGCTTACTACACAGAATCACTTGAACATAGTGAGACTTATCCATATCAATATAAGGCATTACCTATGGAACCAAATTTGGAGCCATAATACTCCAATGTCATGTGTATGAATCCTAATCCCATGCCCCAATTGAGACAAATGAGACCACAAGCTCCTAGAGGACCAGATAAAAAAAAAATCCAATATTGGCAAGAAGTATATACAAACAAGATACACAGGGTGTACTAGCTTGTTGTGTCAAGGAGGATGACATCTGCAGAAGCACGTGAGCAACACAAGGAAGCAAATGAAGCTTGGAGCACAACACACAATACTGAATGTATTACCACTAGAATGTACAAAGATTAGTAATGTGTTAGGGCAATAGGCATATATACAAGCTGGGGGAAAAAACCTCCTAAAGAGGGGAAAAAGTGCCCTGATGGTCGTAGTGTTCACACACATCACTACCTGAATATATCAACAAATCCCCCCTGGGAGTGATGTGGTGAATAAGGAGCTGGCACTAATATATAATGAAGTTCCAAGCTATGTGGAATCAATCCACAAAAGGAACTAAGCCCAAAGCTTTGCAAAAAGCTTCAAACTTCTCCCTAGGCAGAGCCTTCATGAAAATGTCTACAATGTTCTCCTACGTGGGCACATATGCCAAGTTGATCTCTCCAGCAGAGAACCTCTCCCTGACATAATGATAATTCACCTCAATGTGCTTAGTGTGATCATGGACCATAGGGTTCTTTGCAACTACCAATGTGCTCTCACTATTAGTGAAGATGGTGGTGGTAGAAGATTGACCATCACCCAAATCAGCCATAAGGCATTTGAGCCACACACACTCAATAGTCGCTATGAAAGCTTCCCTATACTCAGGCTCATAACTAGAGGTGGCCACAATAGGCTGCTTCTTGCTCAACCAGGATATACATGAGCTACCAAGCATGAAGCAAAAGCCACTAGTGGACACATGAGTGTCATAGCAACTAGCCTAGTCAGAGTAAAAAAAAGCATGTAAATCTGGTAGTAGTGATCCCCCATTGGGATGAAACAATCCATGTAGTCGGTTACCACTCAAGTAGCGAAAGATGTGCTTAACCGCCTACCAATGCTTGACACTTGGGCAATGCATAAATTTGCTCATCTGTGAGATAGCAAACTAAATATCTGGCTGAGTAATGCATAAGTAAATCAAGCATCCAAAAGCCTCCTAATATAGAACAACATCAAATGCATCTCCAACATCATGAAGACTCAATCATAAACCTCTCTCCATAGGAATGGTAGTAGGTTTACAGTCTTCAAGGTGAAAACACTACAATAATGTGTCAATATATTTCGTTTGACACAAATCCATTCCACCATCAACTTGCATAAATTGAATGCCCAAATAATGATGCAAATGCCCCAAATCAGACATCTCAAATGAGGCATGCAAATCAACCTTAAAATCAGCAATATGCTTGTCATGAGGACCCGTGAGTAGCATATCATTAACATACACAACAATGATCAGAAGCACATCATTAGCACGCTTAACATATATGGTGCTTTTAGTTGGATTTTTCTCAAAACCATGTGCAATAAAATAGGCATGTATCTTTTCATACCAAGCACGTGGTGCTTGCTTTAAACCATATAATGCCTTCTTTAACCTACACACCTTGTTTTCATGACCTTTCTCCACAAAGCCACGGGGTTGAAAAACATACACTTCTTCATGCAAATCACCATTCAAAAATGCACTTCTAATGTCCAACTAATGTACATTCCAACCATGATGAGCTGCAAGTACATAGATGCTAGGAACAGTAGTCATTCAGCAAAGGTCTGATCAAAATCAATTCCTCTTTCCTAAGCATAACGCTTTGCAATAAGCCTAACCTTATAGATGTCAACTGTTCCATCAGGCTTACGCTTTAGCTTGTATACCCACATGGTGTCAATGGCCTTCTCACCAAGATGCGAGTCACATAAAGATCAGGTACCGATTTTCATGATAGCATCATATTCAGATTGCATTGCAGCCATCCAATGTTCAAAATTGTATGCTTCATCAAACGAAACAGGTTCAGTCTCATCACTGAGACTAGAGGCAGCCATAGCATAGCAATTTGATGCAAAAAGAGTCACTATGAGAGCCTGAACGAGTATGGTATGATAGAGGTGCATCTAATTTGCTATCACGTAAAGTTTGCACCAGCCATTTTGGCATAGTTTTTGCCTCCTCAATATCAAGTCTCTCATCAACAAGTGCATCATGTAAATTTGCATTAGAAATAGAATGATCTGCATCAACACATGAAACTTGTAAAGGCTGAGAAATTGCCTCATTAGGACCAAAATTAGACTATCCACTTGTAAAAAGAGGTAGCAAAGTATCATACGTGTCTTTGGAGCTAACAGATGTCTCCTTCATACATGAAAGTAAAGGTTGAATAGCATCTTTCACAAAAACAACATTACGGCTAACCAAAATGCATTTAGTCTATGGATGATATAGACAATAGCCTTTGCTTTCAGAACTATATAAAAAAAAATACATTTTATTGCTTTATCATCCAATTTCTTGCGATGTTGTTCAGGCACTAATGCATATACCAGACAATGAAAAACATGCAAGTGAGCAACATATAGCTTATGACCATGCCAAGCCTCATATGGAGTGATATACTACAATGCTTTAGTGGGACATCTGTTAAGTACAGATGTTGCACACATGATAGCCTCAAGCCAAAAACTATGATAAAGCCTCACTCTTGACCATACACCTTGCCATCACCATGACCTGTTCTTCCATTTAGCAACTCCATTTTATTGAGGTGTATACGACACTGTACACTGATGTTTTATCCCACATTCAGCTAGGAATGCATTAAAGTCAGAAGACATATAATCCCCCCTTGATCAAAATGGAGGGTGCCCATTTTACATGCTGACACATTTTCAGCCAAAAGCAAAAATTGTTTGAAGCACATAAACATTTTTGACTTTGCTTTCAATGGATATACCCATGCATGCCTGGAAAAATCATTAATGAAAGTCACAAAGTAAAGATATGTGTTGTAAAGGATTGGGTAGAGATGTTAAGCCATTAGAAGCTTATTTAGTGGGCTTAAGAGGTGTGGAAACCCCTTGTATTAGTGAGGTGGACATTCCTATCCTCTTGAAGAATGTCCCTTTGACTGTAAAGTTGCTATTTTGTGATGATGAGGAACTCACAAAACATATGTTATTAGGACAAGATTGGTTGTATGATCACACAATTGACTTCGGTTAACAAGCAATGCGTGATTGTTGAATTGGAAGGCAGGGGCCCTTTTGGTTCTAGTACCACACACTTTGCATGCACTATAGAGTCCAATGTGCACCATTACTCACCTATAGATGGGCAAGTCATGAAAGTGCTATAATCCCCTTCTCTTCCAAAAGTATCAACATCACAATTGAAACAATCAATTTCACAGAGCAGAGGAGGACAATTGCAACTAGATGGCAAGAAGGTGGCCACCTTGATGACAAAAGCTACTACAAAACCTCGCTCCTCATGCATAGGGACAAAACTGAACCAAATTTGAAGTCCAAAAAAATATGGGTGATGAAAGACAAGCAACCACTAGCTTTGCCTCAACCATTCCCATCTAGACAAGCCAACCAGACCAAGAGAAGAACCAAGCAAGTATGGAACTAGCTAGAGCTCAACAAGGGCGATTCCACATGTGGGTACCCAAGGAACTCTTACATACACAAAACCCTAAGCTCTCCCTCATGAAAGAAGTCTCAACAAAGAAGCCAAGGAGAGGCAAGGGTCAGAACTAAGCACAAATATCAAAAGAAGATCAACTCACCTCTTTGGCAATAGTAAGAAGAAAATCAACAAGGGTATGTATTTAGAGGCCAAAACCAACAGTAAAACCCACATATCCAAAGATCCAAGCATGAGCAATACAAAATTTAAGAAACCATCCAAAGATGAAGAGGCCAAAAGTGATCTATTATTTGGACAAAAACTATTATAAATTGGATCCCTATAAGGTGCAATGATCGGTTGTTAGTTAACCATCGATTGATTGCATCATTTTGGATCTAATGGATCCCTCCAAACAAAGATTGCATCAACATTTGCAAGTAAAATCAGAAGCCTTAACATGAAAAAACCATGTACCATTTGCATAACCTCGTCTTTTGCACCATTGAGTTCATGCATTTCCATACTATGCATTAATATAGGGCCACATTACAACATCTGCATAGACACAATTGAGAATCCCAGGCACATGAGACACATTTGAATTATGTAAACTATTTTATTGATACTAACCTCTTTCTTCTTGTTTTCTGACATTGTTCCATAACAGAAAAGAGGAGAATAGGGTCAGGACCATGTGCTTGAAGAATCTCATCAGTGAACCATCAACAAGGACATCCATCAACAATGATATACGAGCCAATGATCAATCTCAATCCTCATGATAGGATTACAACACAAAGAGATGAATATCGATTGACCTTTCACCATGGTAAGAATCCCCTAATTTGGAAACATTATAGCAATGATAGATTAGGAAACCTATTTGTCAGCATACCCTTGAGCACTTAGCTCAAGACCCAAATTTTAGCACCATACTTCTTACAAAGGCTTGCGCTTTCCCTATAAGTTGTTCCATCATTGGAACAACAATCTTGGCATAAATCTTGATGAATCTTCAATAGAATCTCGATAAGATGAGGAAGATTTGGATTTCTATAGGTTTCCAAGATGTGGCCATTCCATAATAGTGCACACCTTACAGATTGAACATTAAGGAGGTGGAGCACATCGATGTGGTACTCATCCTTGTCTAGAGTGACACCAAATTTAATGTTGTTTCTAGGGAGTGTGCTCAAGGATGAGCATATGATGGTAAGAGTGTTTGAAGATCGACATTGGAAGGTAATTTGGTAGATTTTTCTAGTTTTTGCACTAATTTTTAGGCTTTTTAGCTTCATTATAATCTTCTCTATCTTCCTTCTCCATAGCCAAACTTCACCTTCTTCACCAAAAATTTCTTTTTTTCCCATTTTGTTTTTGATGTTTCGTTGCAGATCTACGTCCATCATTATCTTGAATAGGGTACACAGGTATGACATAGCATTTTTCAAATTTCATGCTTACCGCCTCCATCTGTCACAATGGACCGAGAAAGTCATCTTTTCAACAATGCACCTACATCATTGCAAAGACTCCCTAGCACCATCCTAGTGGCATAGATGCTTCACAAAAACTTTGCATTTTTGGCTTTGTTATGAGACCAAAAACTCGCTACAAGCGACATACCCTTCTATCATGATAGAAAACCGCTATCACAATAGACCACCCAGTCTGTCATGGAAAACCATCACAATGGATCCCATCTATCATGAGAGATGGACCATCTATCTTGACGAATCCATTCATCATGATAGGCACCCTCTATCACAACAAACTATAGCCACAACAGACCCCGTCTATTGTGATAGACTGACCCCGTGATAGACCAAGTGTCAATAGATACCCATCTGTCATGACAAACACTCTTTATCACAATAGACTCCTCTATCGCGACATACCACCTAGTCTATCGTGATAGATCTCTCCCATGATACACCTCATCTATCATGATAGACGATCCATCTCTCATGATAGACCACCCATGCAACAAATTCCTCTATTGCAATAGACCCACTCTATCATGATAGATGGCTCTATCATGATAGATCCCTCTACTGCGATAGACCAACTCTATTGTGACATACAACCTAGATGATGAAAAATTAGGGTTTTAATATTTTACTTCAAATTGATCTTTTTTTATGGTTTTCTTGGTGGGTTCCAAGGTCTACAAAGCCACATAACAAGTGATCAAAGCACGTGCCAAGGGTCAAAGTGAACTGCCAAGGCTTGTGAGATTTCTTGTGCTATACTTAGCACACAAAGCAAGTAACACAAGGTTGGAAAATCACAAAACCCCCTTTGTCAATGCTAGCCTACGCTAAGGTGTTAATGTTGGTACTAGTACATAGGATAATGATAGGAAACCTCAAGTCCAAGGCACTCAAGAAACTCAAGTATAAGGCCTAAAGTAGTTATAATCACGATAACACCAAGGGGCAAAGAACTTAAGGTAACAACCCACGATTAAATTAAACAATGCAAGTATTCCTGACAATTGTGCATCAAGACAAGAGCTAAAAAGACAAGAAATCAACAAGTAAATTGATAAGAACCCATAATAATTAGCAGGTAATAAAGGGGTAAAGAAAGGGAACTCCATCTAATTCATGAACCTTGGGTCAGACAAGTACCTTGGCAAGGTGGATCTACAAAGCCTAAGATCTAGGTTGAGGTCTAAGCAATTAGGTAATCCCTAGCCAATTGATAGTCAGGAAACCATTGATTCAGATAGCTCTTATAGTATGGAGAGATCAACTCATAGCAATAAGGCTACACACTTAGAGATGTGAGAAGGACCTTACAAGAATCAGTTGGAGTACATCCGAACCAACTGATTACATGCTTGCATCTATGAGGATGGTTTGAGAAGATCACTTGTACAATTGATGAACCCAAAGCATCCCTATGGCTTAGATCACCTAGAGGTTACCTTTGAGAATGCCTCATATATAGATAAGCAGGGAACTATGTACATGGTTATTAGTCACCCTAAGTGGATGGACGACCTTGGGAACATTCTTCCAAAGTCAGAAGCTTGAGATTTAGAAGTGGAAAATCAAATGGATATCCCCTCCACTCCTAGGAACAAATTGGTGCTTACTAAAATCATAGCTACCATAAAAGTACCTCAAGACAATACTTCCATAGGTCATACATTAACATGGCTATGGAAGAAGACTTTTGGAAATTCAAACCAGACAAGCCTCATACTAAGTAGGAGTTCCTATTATATGAGTTCAAGGACCTAGATGGCCAAGGGAAATCGGCTTATCTGAGTTGTGAATAAAAAAGAATGTACCTAGTCTCTGACTACAATAAGTAGACTCATTTTTTGCAAGGCCAAAAGGTTTACCCCCTACATAAACCATTAGCTATTCTATGATAGGTCAACCCTTCAAGAGACAATCAACAGAAAACAAAGGAAGCCCCCAAGGTAAGCTTTGTGCATAACATAGGGAGACACAAGTATGAGGAAGTCACAAGCAAATAAAAAAGAGAAAGCACTAGAGGACACAAGTCATGTGGAGATGAAGATGATTTCCCTCCAGCTCGATAGAGATAGCACTCAAGGATGTTGACACACTCTCAAGTGATTAAGACCAAGATCTTTATGATCATGTAGCCAGATTTAAGCAAGTGTTGAGAGCGGAGCAAGTGGAAGATCTGTTCAGTCAATACGAGGCTTTTGTTCTAACCTTGAAGAACACGGACGTTGCATGGTTTCAACCCTCACAATGAAGTCATCTTAGAGACATCACACAACTATTAGATGCCTTCATCACAGAGTTGTGTAAGAGTGGAATCAGGCACAACACCTCGTCTTTGATCCATAGCTTCAAACAAACACCCTAAGAGATAGTAAGGCTAGCAGGATGTAGATTCAGGCAATACATAGAGAGATATCCATTCCTAAAGCTATCTACATAATCTGAGTAGGTATCACTATCTTACGTGATCTCTTGAATGGAAAATTGAGATCTTATGTGTACTTGAAAGATCCAAATAGCCTAGACCAATGTGTACATAGAAGACAACTTAGCATAGGAGTTAGAGTTGTCCAAGCTCAACAAAGCACCATATTGCTCAGTTAGTATTACATCCAAATCATCATCTTTAATGGAGGAAATAGCTTAGTTGGTCGCATAAAATCTAGGAGGAAACTTCCAGAATAGAAAATATCAGAAGGTCACTGGCATTAAATATTTCTACACTTGTGGCGGTGATCACATGGCTAATGGTTGTTCAAGAAAAAACCAAGTGCCTTAGCACCATACTCATACTATTGCACCATAGAGACATCATACACTAATCATATGGCACAAGATTGTCCACATAACAAAGAGGTAGTCAGACAGAACTACCAGTAGCCATATAGGTATCAAAATCAATATCAATAGCATCCCTATTATAGGCCACAACAAACTACCAGCCACAATACCATGCACAACCTAAATCAAACACTATTAAGGCAGCAACCACCACCCCCTGCTAATGTAATATGAGTCAAGTATGCAATGGTAGAAGAGAATATTGATAGGGCTTTAGTAGCAATTTCCCTATTGATCGCTGACAATGACCCTAATTCCAATAATTTTGACTCATGTCATGGAGAGAACATTCCCAGATACTATACAAAATCCCTAGGACATACAAAGACGTATGAAGATGCAGCCCCGACATAGGAATACAATTGGGAACTGAATGCTCCAATGTGATGTACAGAAAACATAAACCTAGGCCTCAAATGAGATAAATGAGACCCCAAGCCCGTAGAGGACCATGCTATAGATGCCATGCATATCATTTCATATGGGAATGCCCCTGTCCCCCACTAGTAGGTCAACCACACTATCTTACCATTGAAGGATATTTTTTAGAGTACGTTAAAGAGCATATTATTCACGAATGTCCCAAGAATCTGGCTAATGCCTTGAATACAACTCCAATCAATTTGATAGGCATAGTGCAAGGTTCAAATGGTTCTTCACCCACACCCAATGCATTGGAATTAGAAAAGAGCTACCTTAGAGAAGACCTAGAATTAGAAGGAATAAAGTTGTGCATCAAAATATTCAAACTAGCTCAGGCTATGTTTGAGGTCATTCAACTCTTTAACCAAAGTAACCTAGGCAAACCAAAGTTGCACTTCCAAGACTATTACAAATATTAGAGCAAATGACGTCTAAACCTGTTGGCAAACAATGTCCCATTGGTCAAGGATTGGTCAAATTTATCCACTGTTTAAAGCATGTGTACAAGTTGTATTCACTCCCTTGTACAACAAACCACGACGGGCGCCATGGATAAGCGAAAGTCCTCCCATCCCAGTGGTCCGGGTTCAAATCCCGTCGGCAGCATATCGCGCAGCGGATGATTTTTTAGCTTTTGCTTTTATATTCGCGAACGGACAGCGCCAAAACTATGAACATGCTTTCTTATGATCGTGCTTTATTGAAGCTTTAACGATCGTAGCGTTGGCGAGTGTTTTAAGCTTTTGGAAGAGCTTTTGAAGTACATACACTACTATATAATGAGAGCATGGCTCATTATTCATGTATCCTTCACCTAGGATCAACACAAGCTTTCTAGAGCTTGTACCTCAGTAGAGGTGGTGTTTCTTCTAGCACATGGGGCAGCCATGGTGCTAACTTGAAGCATGTTGAGGAGCAGCTATGGAGTTCTTCTTGGTGATTCTTCTTGGAGAAGATGAAGGGTGTGCTCACACTCTAGCTCATGGAGAGGAGGTCATCTATTGTTCATGGCAAGAAGACTTGATTATTAGCAGCCTGATGGTGAGGATCGCCCATCTACATGATGTATTTGAAGATCATCTTCTACAAGAAGATGTTAGGTTGAAGATTATCTTCTACAAGAAGATGTCTGGCTACTTCAAAGACATTGGATGGGACCATCTACATGATTTTGAAGATTATCTTCTAGAGGAAGATATTAGGTTGAAGATTGTCTTCTACAAGAAGATGTTGGGCTATTTCAAAGACATTAGATGGAGATTAACATAAGATTCACATCTTATGTTAAGTATTCAGGTACATATTCTCTTTATGCACACAGGTACTATTTGAAGTTTATGGAGGCTGTGGCGTTCATATCAGGAGGAGTCCTATTCGGCATAGGTACAAGAGAATCAGTACTTATATGCTTTATGCATATTTTTATGAGGTGTTTGAGAAGGTGTGTTCACATGAGTTTGAGGATTTCCGGCAACAATATTGTTAGCATTCTATGCTACTTTATAAGTATGTGATCTTTTCACACACGTATCTGACTTAGGGTCTTTCATAGCCTAAGTTTAGATGTAGGTTTGTTGACCATCAGTTTCACACTAATCCTTCCTCATTCAGTCACTCATATTCACTCTTCTATAACCTATAAGGTCACACATCTCATGTATATTCAGATTACTGCCCATACATCTGAATATGTTTGTTACATTGTACATTCACTCATACATCTATTTCTCATCACATAGAGTGGTTGAGAATTTTGCTCCCACATTGTACATTGAACATTGGTATATATGATACTATGAGTAAGCGATGGCTTACGTAACACCTTACACATGTCGGTTATTCTTTCTCTATCTTTGTCTCATCATCTGTATGATTAAGTTGTGGAATGTTCATGTTTTGTCAATATGGAAGATTGCTGGAATTAATGTTGTACATGAATGGAAGTATGGAACCATGGACCTGTGACATGAGCCTAAGGGCCTACCTCACTTCCAACAAAACCTAACCGCTTAGCAGCTTAAAAGGATCAATCAATTTAAAGCAAAATAGGATAATTCTTTCTTCTAGATTCATACATTTCTAAGTCTACAAAGGGCAGAATTACTCCTTCAATCAATAAATACTTGCAAGAGTTCTTGACAGAAATTCAAGAAGAGAAAGGAGGTATGGAATATATGACTTTCCCACCCACTCAAGAGATGGATGACCTTCATGATCAATTTCCTTAAGACATTCCCTCAATCTACAGAGAACAGGAAGATGTACAATCAAGCAAAAGATTAGACTTTGCATCCGATTCCCTTGGGATTCAAAGTCTATTCAAATGAGAGCTCCCATGATAATGATTAGAAACGAAGAGTCACTCATACCTAAAAACATGGAGGTAGTAAAGAAAACTAAGGTGTAGTGTCATCTCACTTTAGACAAACTACTCAAATTCAAATAGAAGTTGTGGAAACACATAGCGAACCAAGTGCTAGAAATTGTTAGTTTCCACTCTCAGGTCGGATCAAAATGAAAAGTTCCAGAGATATCCATAGACAAGATAGGAGATATGAGTGAAGGAGAAAAAGGAAACACCTATTACCTACTAAGCTTATACATTGAGGTCAATCCTAAATTCAAGAGCAAGAGTTATCATTGCTACTCTTCTTTGGGGAAAACCAACTTTAAGACCTATAAAAATGGAAGATGGAAACATAAAAAACTCACTAGGGTTGTTAGAAGGAATCACTTTCACTACTTGTAGTGTACTAGAGTTTGAGCATACTTTTGACATATGCAAATTCAGAAAGAACCATGTCTATGAAATGATCTTGGGTAGACGTTTCATGAGACAATTGTAGATAGTTCAGGATTGGGGAACCAATTCTTTGTACTTATAGTATTTTGGGGTAAATACCAAGGTTAATCTCAAAGTCTATATGCATAGAGATGTACCAATCCTATAGTGTAACAATATCCATAAGACACCAAAATATATTGAATCGGTGCACTCCATAGGATCACATCCTTTTAGGATGCACAAGGATGCTCACTTACGATGTAGGCGCGAAAGCAACAGCTGGTGGATCAAGCCAACCGCTGGAATTACGGCGCACGCCGAGTGCTTGGAGCAAGCTCAGGTACAGTGAACACTCAAAGAGCATATACAAACTAAGAAAAATTATTAATGGTCAATTGCAAAATCATATCCTCGCATCAAGAACTATAGAGAAAAAATCGTTTACTCATCATATTTGTCATTTGTAGATTAAAACTTTCTTGCATAAATAATTTGATTTCTCAAAGGTAATATTTATTTATTCTAAAAACAACTAAATAACTTCTTGATTTCTCAAAGGTAATTAGCAATATTGAATTATCCATCAGTGAATGGCGCAAATTTCAGAAAAGTTGCGCAGAACTCACTCACTGATATCTGCATCGCGGAAAACTATCTCTACTTCAATATCAACAAAAACATAACAGATATAGATTAATGAACCAATCACCAGTAACGCCTTCCTCTGGATGGACTCTCCACCAATCTTCACAGCCGCTGGCCTATCTTTGATGAGTTTTATAGATCTTCCAGGCTTCTCCAAATCTCTATCTCTCTATTTCTTCAGACCTGCCTTATTCAAAACCATGTGAGCGATCAAAACCATATAACCTGTGCTATCAAATCCTCGAATATCCAAGAACATCTGTATTCAGTGTGCAATATTAAATTTGCATGACCAGATCGTGCCTCTTTGCATCATATTACGCTGTATGGTCTTGATAGAATTAGCAATTCAGTATCGCATACTACGATCAGTTCCTCAAAGAATTCTTCGAACGTGGATTTAGGCTAAATCCTTACGAGCATATCCATGAGGCTGCTTCTTTATCCTCTGATTCCTGCTTCAGCGTCAGTCCACCCTCCCACGATCTTCAAGACAACATTCCCCTCAAAGCGTCTGCTTCACTCCCCTTCCATCCTCCGATTCGATGCCTCGAGTCCTCCTTTTTTTTCGGGCAGCAGCGCTCTCCTCCCCTCTTCGATCCGCCACTACCATGCCTATTGTATATATGCCTCCATCGAGTTTTTTCCCATGGAGAACACTTCGTTAACTTCCCTTCAACGATGCGCCTCCTTCCTATGATCTTGCCCATGTAAAACTTCTTGTCACCTTCAGTTGTGCCGATTTGTCCACATCTTCCTTCATCCTTTTGCTCGAACGGAAGACGCAGCCAACAACTTGTCTTGATACCATTGGATGCCATTGTACATCTAGAATCACAACTTTTGTAGGACCTCTCAACAAACCCCTCACTCTTCTCATCCAAGTACAACCGGAAGGATAAAGGCATCGTGAGGACATTTTATTTCTTTTGGATGATAATTGTGAAGATAAAATCTTCACGACAACGGATGTGTAAGCTTGCGGAGAAAGAAGAGAGAAGAATAGAAACCAGAGACATAGGAGCATCAAGAAAGCAATAGAATAGATCACTTCAAGACCCAACCTATGCACCTATGATTTTCCTTGATGAAGAGTTTGAACCCCACAATTGGGTAGAAAATTTAGCAACAATGGACATACTAGTAAATGAAGAAAAATGGACCCCCAATTGTGATGAGGATGGCTATGACATCTCAGTGTTCATGTCTGAACCCATAATCGAAGAGTGTGAACCTAATGTAGACATTCATGAAGAGGAGAGTGATGAAGTTCTAGAAACCATCATCATGGATCCCTTTTTCGATTAAGAAGAAGAGTGCCTATAGTTGATGGAAGCTAAGACTTAGGAACACAAGGAGTGTAAGAATGACATAGTGTTATCAACACAAGTAGACACAATGATTAAGAAAAAGAAACTTAAGAAGAATCCCTCCACACAAGAAGAAGAACCAAGTCGAAGTACTTGAGAACTTCAAGAAGTATGAGATAGAAGATAGAAAAATCATGGTGAAAGTGCCAAGAAGAGAAGCTCTTACGGTAGAAGCTTATGACAAAAAGAGCAAACCAAGAAAGTAATAGTGATGATAGAAGACGAAGAGGAGAGAAGATCATATATCGGAAACAACCTTAGTGATTTGAAAGGAGTGGATCCATACATATGTTCCCATAGGATCTCCATGAATCGAAAATCCAAACCAATAAAACAAAAGCCTTACATGTATAATGACACCTAGGCAACAAAGATAAGATAGGAAATAGATAGATTGATAGAAGCTAGATTTGTTTATGAGATTGAGCATACATAATGGGTATCACCCATCGTTGTTGTTCCCAAGAAAAATGGTAAATTGTGTGTGTATTAACCTAAAGAAAGTTATTAATGCTACCACAATATGAGATAGTTATCTGCTTCCTATAAAAAAACATGTGTTAGAACGCATAGCAGTCAAGGAAGTTTACAACTTT
Organism: Ceratopteris richardii; assembly: GCA_020310875.1. Lineage (NCBI taxonomy): Eukaryota > Viridiplantae > Streptophyta > Polypodiopsida > Polypodiales > Pteridaceae > Ceratopteris > Ceratopteris richardii. The sequence goes on along the minus strand of CM035427.1, from coordinate 56,105,442 downwards.
CTTAATAGAATTTTAGGTTAAAATCAAGTAACCATTGTCCTTGAAGATCAACACAAGACAACTTTTGCCATAGAATGGGGAACCTTTGCAATTTTTGTGATGCCATTTGGGCTTACAAATGCACCTGGTGCTTTCCAAAGGCTCATATGTCATGTGTTTAAGGAGTTCTTGCATAAGAATTTAGAAATTTATGTGGATGATCTCTACCCTCATTCCCACATAAGACAAACTGATTATCTCAGAACTTAGGTAAATGTTCAACAAGTGTAGAGAATATTATGTGTGCTTAAACTGAGAAAAATATATATTCATGGTTAGACACAAAAAGATCTTAACACACATAGTGTCAATGAATGGGATATCAATAGAACAAAAGACAAAGTGAGAGCTATAGCAAAATTACCAAGACCAAAATTATTTGAGGAAGTACAAGTCTTTATGGATCATTGTGGATAATACCGATGTCTTATCCATATCCACATTCATTGTGAATCCCTTGTATAACCTTTTGGCAAACTTCAAGTGGGATGAAGAATGTGAGAAATCTTTTATAGATCTAAAATGACTTTTGTGCTCAGTCCCTATTTTAACAATTCAAATTGGAATGAGCCATTCCATGTCCACATAGATGCCTCCAATTTCTTTATTGGATGCATGGTAACACAACCCATAGGAGAAGAAAACATAGATCTTTCGATAGCATATGCGAGTAGATAGTTGAATGCAGTAGTAATGAATTGCACGACCATTTAAAGAGAATGGCTAGGCACACTCTATCTAGTCAAAACATTTTGGCATTATTTGCATGTAGATAAGTTCAAGATTTTTATAGACCATCAAGCCTTCTTATAATTGGTGAAGAAACCTTGTAATCCTATGTCGGGATGAAATCCCTCTAGGATTGTGTACCAATAATTTTTTTCAAAAATATTTCTTTGCTTTTCTGACTGAGAACTAATGTTTTGACTGCAAAAAGATAAAAAGAGTTGTAAACTGTTTAAATATTTGATTGATTTGATTGATTGAGTGATGAAAATATTTCATCTATACATTAGACTTGTATATTTACTTGTATAAATTTCATTAATCCCTTAAAAACCCTAACTCTAGCTGTATTCTAACCAAAACCCATTTAAAAACCCCATGTGTTTGATTAAAAGAAGAATAAGAAACCCATGTATATTGAGAATCCCTAAGAAACCATGTTAATTTTACCCTTAGAAACTTCAAACCCCTACGAAGCATTCGAACTAACCCTTGAAAATGAGTTTCTAACCCTAGAAAACCTAACCCTTAACCCTTGAAAACTCAACTTGGAACCTTAAAAACCCATGACTTTAGACCCTTTCTGTAAATATTAAGAGTTGGAAACTCTAATTTTTCCTTGATAAAGACCCTAGTTAGAGCCCATTTTTCCTAACTCTAACCCTTAGTTTATTAGTTGAAATTAAAATAAAAACTTAATAAAACAGAAGTGAACTTATAAGAATTAAAAAAAAAATCAAAATCAAAATCAAAATCAAAAATAGAAAAGAAAGAATAGAGTTTTCCAAAATTGAAAAGGAATGAAAAGAAGATAATTTCAAATTAGAATGGAAATTTGGGAAAGATCTAAAAATCTAAAATCTAAGAAGGAATAAGTGAAAAAAATTTAAAAGTGCCATGTGTCGTGTAAAAATTTAAGAACTGGGATGTTCGAATTCTATAAGAAGGATTTTGATTAACCATTTGGTTTACTTTTTTCTCTTCTGTTCGTGCTGCTGATTTAAGCATACTCTGAAATTGTCTCTCTATGATCTTCATCCCTCCATCTCTGGTGTGAGCCCATAGAGAGAGAAGGAACGGGAGAGAGAGAGAGAGAAGGAACGGGAGAGAGAATGAGATAGAGTGATCTTCATCCCTCCATCTCTGGTGTTAGCCCATAGAGAGAGAAGGAACGGGAGAGAGAATGAGATAGAGTGAGATTCATTGTCTTGTCTCTTCTTCTTCGTGTTGTGTGCATATTGCCAGTTGACTTCATGTTGTCTTTAGCTATTGAAATGCTTTATGCAATAAAAATGAAACATTTCTGTATACGGGTCTTATTCGTGAGGTGTCTCCGTGCGTGTATGAGTCGCAAAGAGAGATGGAGAGAACTGAGAGCGAGAGAATGGGTCGGCAGCTTAGACACAGAGAGAGAGAGAGAGAAATAGATGGGGAGTAGGTATTCAGAAGCTACAGATAGAGAAGCGGCAGATTCACGATGAGGTAGAGAAAAGGGAAGAAGCATTTTGGCTTTTTCAAAGATCTCCCGCTGTAAGAGGGAGATACACAGTTTCCGTCGTCCTACATCCCCACCTTCCTTTCACGGATGCCATCCTTCTAGGAGCTAACAGTCTTCCATCCTCTGCTTCTGCCACCATGGCAAATGTAGCATCTGGGATAGCTGTTGACGATGAATGTAAGCTTACGTTTCTGGAACTGCAGAGCAATAGACTGCACTGATACATCATCTACAAGATTGTGGTCGAGAAGGTGGGTGGACCTGAAGAAAGATATGATGCATTTACTGGAACTCTGCCCGAGAAAATTTGCCGATATGCCATATATGAATATGATTTTGTAACAGAGGAGAACTGTCAGAAGAGCAATATCTTTTTTGTCGCGTGGTCTCCTGATGTTGCTCCTGTGTGTGTGTGTGTGAGAGAGAGAGATGGTTGCAGCCCGCAGAGTACAGAGGAAGAAGATGGAGCAAATGAGAGAGGGAAAGATGCGTGCAACTGAGAGGATGAATCAATCACAGATGCGCGCTGCTGAGAGGATGAATGAGAGAGAGAGAGAGAGGTGTGGCTCGTGCGCTGAAGAGGAAGCCTTAATCGAATTCAGTTATGATTCCTGTTCATCGTATCACAACTCCTAAGTCAAGAAGTAGGGAGGAAAAAAGAAGACCACAAGAAGAAAAAAGATCGGGTCCCTCCCCTCAAAGAGGGCAACCATCATTAATGAAATTCACATCTCTAAACGTCAGGGGTCTGTCTGACCCGTCAAGAGCTTCGATTCTTGGCCAGTGGTTCAAAGACAAGTGCTTCGCCCCTGACTTTATTTGCTTACAAGAGATTAAAATCGACGGAGAGGATCTACAGAAACGGCTTAAATGCATTTCTCCGAACCACCTTTGGTTCTCCACTTCTCACCCTAGAGGGATGGGGGGTGCTTCTATCGGCATTAGTCACTCCTTGTCTGGCAATGTGACCTCGACTTTTGAAGGTCGGAATCATCGTTGGATTGTTGCCTCTTTCGGGTTCCCTTTCCAGTTCACTGTGGTCTCAATTTATGCCCCTAATGGTGAAGCAGATAGAATGGATACTTGGGCTTCCCTCGACTCCCTTTCACACAATGTTCTGATTTGTGGGGACTTCAACATGGTTGAGTTTCCTGAGGACCGATGGAATAACAAAGGAAAAATTATTGACGGTCAGGAGAAAGAGATATGGGATAAAATCAAGCTCCATCTTGACCTGGTCGAGGTGAAAGACATGAAGGGGTTCTCCTGGTCAAATCTCCAATCGGGGGACTCTTTGAGGAAAGCAAGACTTGATAGATGCTACATCGATCAGAACACCATCCTTCAGTGGGGTATTCCTTCGATTTCCCAACACATGGACCTGACTATCTCAGACCACTATCCGATTACTCTGTCTTTCAAACTGATTCCCATGTTCCAGAAAGCTCCTTGGTTTCATGCTTGTCAGACATCGTTTTCCCTCCCCTCTGTCCACCAAGAAATTTCTGAGGTGTGAACAGAAGCCTTTGCTTACTGTAATGAACCGGCTAAGTGTTGGAGAAGCGCAGTAGAAAGGACTCGAAAAATTCTAATCAGGACTCAAAAGGCTATAAGAGAAATCCGAAAAAAAAGAAGAGAAACGGTGTACCGGAGGCTCTCACGGCTTGAAGAAGAGATGAACAAAGGTAAGTTACATTGCCAACAAGGTCTTTTGAAAACCAGGGGAAGACTAAGATTAGAGGAGGAGGTTCAAAGGAAAAATCTTTAAATTTTCTTCAAAGATTGGTGGGCAGGGAAGGCCGACAAAGCAACGAAAGAGATGTGTAACATCCTCAAAAGGAAACAAGCTAGGGAATCCATCCCCCTATTGGTCGATAACAATGGAACTGAATGTTGCACGGAAGTGGAGAATAGATCTATCATCGTCGAACACTTTACCAATCTTTTCGAGGTCTCGACTCCTCTTTCCCCCCACAGGCGCGACTCCATGGCAACCATCTCAAGGGTTGCTCAAACCAGAATCCCACAGAACTTGATTGCTCTACTAGATGCTAACATCTCCGAGAATGAAACTATCGAGGTTATTGATGCCCTTCCCAATGGGAAAAGTCCGGGTCCGGATGGCCTTACCAATGAGTTTTTCAAGTCCTTCAAACACACCCCACTGCGCCTCGTGTGGCAAGAGGATCTCTCTTTCGGTGCCCTCCCTGAGTGCCTGAATAATGGCGTCATCAAGTTAATCCACAAACGGGGAGATAAGAACAAAATTGAAAACTGGCGCCCGATTACCATGCTCCAAACAGGATACAAGATAATTGCAAAAGTTATCGCCAATAGAATCTCTTGTCATTTAAAGTCATGGCTGTGCGAGGACCAGAAAGGTTTTATCAAAGGTAGATCTATACTTGAAGCAATTATCGATATTTGGGAAGGCCTTGCTTTTGCTGAGGAGTCTGCTCAAGATCTGGTATTCATTAAGATCGACTTCGACAAAGCGTATGACAGATTGGAATGGGACTTTATTCTTCAATCATTGAAAGACCTTGGATGCAGCCAAAAGTTCACGAAGATGGTTTCCACTCTTCTTGGAAATGCTTCAACTAGAATAAACATCAACGGTAAGCTCTCTGAGCCCATTCGTTTAAAAAGATCAATTAGGCAAGGCTGCCCTTTGGCTCCATTACTATTCGCTACCGCCTCGAATGGACTCAGCTGCCTATTAAAGCATCACATGGACGCTGGCAATCTCAAGGGTCTTTCCTTACCTCTAAATCACGGCCAAATGATTGTGAGACTTTTGCTGATGACATGAATGCCTTTGTGCATAACGATATAAACAACATTGAGGTGTTTTGGTGGTGCCTCCACACCTTTTGTGTGGCATCAGGCTCAAAAATCAACCATGCTAAAACTGCTTTTAGAGCAATCAGCGGACATACTCCCCAATTGTTGGTGGATCAGGGGTGTCAAGTTATCCCTAGCGGTCAAGTCTTCCGTCTCCTTGGTATTCCGATGGGATTCGACATCTCAATGGACCAACGCTGGAACTGGGTGTTATCCAAGCTAGATAGGAAGTTGAATCAGTGGAAAGGTATGCAAGTCAACCTGGCAGGGCGTGCTATGGTTGTTAACACATTTATGCTGTCTACAATTATTTACTTTATCTCGTGTTGGAGACCTAAGGAGAAAGACTTGGCCAAAGTGGAAAGAATCTGCAGAAACTTCCTTTGGACTGGGGACCCCAACAGGAGGGGGATTCCCAAAATCAAATGGGAAACTTGCGTTAGCCCTAAAGACTCAGGGGGCTTGGGAATTTTGGATATTGTTGGGTTGGCTGACAAGTTGGCGGCAAAGTGGCTTATCAAGGCTTGGAGCAATAGGGAGTCCTCTTGGGCTAAATTGATCTTCAGAAACACGGAAGACCTCACCTTAGTTGGCCACCCTGGTTGGAAGGACATAGGGATTCTCACGCTTTTGTTCTCCCCCCACCCGGTCTTCCCTAAAGGCTCTAGCCTCGTGTGTTCCTTATGGAAGAATTGGAACAAGGCCAAACAGTTCATCAGAACCAGTGACGAGTGGAAGTGGGCGGCTGGCATAAGACAAAATGACTCTATTTGGTTCCCGATCAGTGGCATTCAGGGGGTGGAGTCTTGGAACCTCCAAACTGCAAGGCGGTTATGGAACAAGGGGTTCAAACAGTGGAAACAACTCTGGAAACAAGAGACCAGCCAGTGGATTAGGTTCGAAGAATTGGATCCGAGACTTAGAGTTACCTTTGAGGAATGGACTCTTCTTCAAAGCAGGTGTTTAGCCTGGGACCGCTCAACTACCCGCCTTCTCTGCGGTCAGGATCTTCCTTGCTTGGAGGGCCTCAAATGGAGCAATGGTAAGAAGATATCCAGAATCCCCAACTTCAAAGAGGATTTAGATGTTCACCACACCCTTAACAAGAGATGGTGCCTTTCTTGGACCAAACTTCGGTGGGAGCTAAAATTCATGTCTATTTGGCACCCCCTAATTGAGGTCAAAAAGTCCGTTCTCATGTGGCAGATCTTGCATAAAGGTATCTGGACCAATGCAAGGGCTAACAAAATCTGTGGTGTGCCGCCATGGTGCAAGCGTTGCCATCGGTGCATCGAAGATTTAGCTCACCTATTCTTCGACTGCCCCAAGTCCCGTGTTATCTGGCATCACGTGACCCAAGTATTGAGACTCACGAGTCAAATCAACTGGCAACAAGTGATGTTGGGTGAGGCGATCGGCTGCTCATCGAGGCTGTGGAATGCCATCAGAGGTGAGGCTCTCTGGAAGATTTGGAGGGAGCGTTGTGCTATCAATTTTGGCCAAACTCCTAAGGAATGGTCGAGCGAGAAATCATTGTTTCTCCTAGGTAAAAGAATCTCCCGAGTCAAGAGATCGCCACCGTTTAGACATCACTGTATTTATCTCCTCGAAAACAACAAGTTGAAACCCAAATGGGTCCCACATGAGGGTGATGATAATTTTATCCGCCTCATTTGTAATGTCCTGTAGCTTGCCATACTCCTCCCCTGCATTGTGGGATTTGGGGGGTCCCATGGACACTAGTCCCATTCACTTGTAACTTTTTCTCTTTATTATAATTAAAGTTCGGGAGATTAGGCTAAGGCCGAACTTCCTTTATAAAAAAAAAAAACTCTTGAGTCTTCATGAGAGAGAGAGAGAGAGTTTGTTTTGTTGCTAGGCAAATACGGCACAGAGAGAGAGACTTCGAAGAAGGCTCATGCGTGAAGAGAGAGAGAGATAAAACCAACAATATGCTTCTCATGAGGAGCAGTGAGCAGCATGTCATCAACATACACAACAATGATCAAAAGCACATTATTAGCACGTTTAACATATAAGGTGCTCTCTGTTTGACTATTCTCAAAACCATGTGCAATCAGGTAGGCATGTATTTTTTCACACCAAGCACATGCTGCTTGTTTCAACCCATATAATACCTTTTTCAACATGCACACCTGGTTTTCATGCTCTTCCTACACAAAACCATAGGGCAAAAGAACATACACTTCTTCATGCAAGTCACCATTCAGAAATGCAATTTTAATGTCCAAGTGATGTACATTCCAACCATGATGAGCTGCAAGTGGACAGACGCTATGAACAATAGTCATTCGGCATGTAGGTGCAAAGGTCTCATCAAAATCAATGCCTCTTTCTTGTGCATAATCCTTTGCAACAAGCCTAGCCTTATACCTGTCAACTATTCGATCTAGTTTATGCTTCAGCTTGTATAGCCACTTGGTGACAAATGGCCTTCTTTCCAGGAGGCAAGTTACATAAAGACTAGGTATCATTTTTCAGGATAGCATCATATTTTGATTGCATAAGAGCCAACCAATTTTCAGAATTTTGTGCTTCATCAAACAAAATAGGCTCATTCTTATCACAGAGACCAGAGCTAGCCATAGCATAGCAATCTGATGCAAAAGAAGCACTATGAGAGCCTAAACGAGAAAGAGGTGCATCTAATTTACTATCACGCAAAGTCTGCACCATTCATTTTGGCATAGTTTTTGCCTCCTAAATATCAGCTCTCTCATCAACAAGTGCATCATGTAAATCTACATAAAAAATAGAATGATCTACAACATCACATGAAACTTGTAAAGGCTGAGAAATTGACTCATTAGGACCAACACTAGACTGTCCACCTGTAGAAAGAGGCATCAAAGTACCATAATGTCCTTAGAGCTAACATATGTCTGCTTAGTACATGAAAGTAATGGCTAAATAGAATCTTCCATAAAAATAACATCACAACTAAGCAAAATGTGTTTAATCTGTAGATGATACAGACGATAGCCTTTGTTGTCATAACTGTATCCAACAAAAATACATTTCACTACTTTATCATCCAATTTCCTCCATTGTTGTTCAACCACTAATGCATATACCGAACAACCAAAAACATGTAGGTGAGCAACAGATATCTTGCAACCATGCCAAGCCTCATATGGAGTGATAGATTATAATGCTTTTGTGGTACAGCTGTTAAGTACATATGCTACACACATAACAGCCTCAAGCCAAAAACTATGTGGTAAAACTTGACTCTTGACCATATACCTCGCCATCTCCATGAGTGATCTATTCTTCCATTCAGCAACTCCATTCTATTGAGGTGTATACTTCATTGTACAAAATGATGTTTTATTCCACATTCAGCTAGAAATGCATTTAAGCCAGAGGACATATATTCGCCCCCTCGATCAGAACTGAGCTTGCCTATTCTACATGCTGATAGATTTTCAACCAAAACTAGAAACTCTTTGAAGCACATAAACACTTCGGACTTTGCTTTCAATGGATATACCCATGCATGCCTGGAAAAATCATCGATGAAAGTCATCAAGTTAAGATAGTTTCCAAAACAGGATGTCTGCATAGGACCACATACATCACTATGAACAAGCTGCAATTTTTGAGTAGCTTGAACTGAACCATCATTTGGGAACAAGGAATGCTTCATTTTGCCTAGAAAATAGCCTTCACATACATGTTTACTAGGTGCCTCAAGTTTGGGAAAAGAGGACACCATTTCAGATTTCTGTGGTGTAGTAAACCATTAGGGCAAAAAACGGCTCAAAAAGGGTTGTGTAAGGATTTCAATTATTTGTGCTTAATCTGGATCAAAGTTGTCAAATCCTTTAAGAAATTCCATGTAAGTTCATATAAAACGTATCTTATGCAAATTTTGAAGAGAGAGAAACTCGTATGATAATCATGAAAAGTTTGTGTGATATCTTACACCTTGAAGTTTGTGCTCATCGGGCGCTGATCAAAATTTGAATTTTCCTCTTGTTCATGGATCTATATAATATGTGCTGATGACGTTTTGCACTTTTTTACTCCACTTTTCATAGCAGGCCTGTTTCTCTCTTTCACGTCATTTTAGACACTTGCCGATCACTTTTCATAGCAGACCATGGAGAACCTTAACCCAAATACTCTTGCTGAGCTTTCAAACAATCGAAATCATTATGAAAAGCTCCATATCAACATTGCAATTAGTCATGAGTATGCGACGACAAGAAAAGTATTCCGAAAGGCTCTTCATCCTCCTGAAGTGGATGGATTGCAAAAGGAAGGCAAGAAACATATCGACATATGGACAGACGGATCTGTTTATCCAATTGATCCAAAAACTGGAAGGTATCCCCCTTTTTCATAATCTTCATGATTTGATTAGATTTGTAGGAGATGGTGAGGATAGTTTACGAGGCTATTGTTCAAGGCTCTGGGATATTTCAAGGAATTATGTACAATACATGAACTATCTACAAAACACACTACATCAGAAGGATTTACATATGAGGGAGCTAGAAAACAAATTATCCACTTTATCTTCTCAGTTAGAGTCTTTTAAATGAAAGAAACTCCTATAGGTTTGAGAATGCGATCAAAACGAGTAAAACCTTTTTTCAATTTGACTGAAAAATCTGACCAAAAAAAGAAAAGAATGAAAATTGTTAGAGATCATGTGACAAATGTGCTATGTTTCAATATGTCGAGCAGTTTTGAGCACATACATTTCTATAATGAAATTTTGAGTCAAAATGATGTTTTAAGACTATTGAAACTGAATGAAAATACATGCTTGAAACGCTTTGTTTTCCAAAAACTCATGATAGAAATGAATCTGCTACTAGAACCATCTCAAATTCAGAAGATTTGTGATAGCGTCGGAGTGAGTAGGAAAGGTTATAGAGCGATTTCAAAAGTTTGGTGTGAATTTTTAAATTTAACAAAGTTAGAAGTTTTGGATTGCCTAGACCTCATCACGTAGGAAAGTTTCGGCTCTGCTTGAATAAAAAGATCACATCAGAATTTGGTGAATATAAACATATTCACGGTAACATGCCTTACGAAGTAGGAAAACAAAAGTTATATTTCACTTACAATGCATTTAACAACATATGGATAGATATTATAAAACTTCAAACATACATAGTTCAGTTCTATAATATAAAAGAACATGAATATTTTGGTCTATTGAAATTTGTAATCAAACTTGATGAAACAGAGCTTAAAAAACATCAAAAGATGGAGAGAATAAGTATTGCACTGATGAACAAAGCTTTGGACTATAGCCTTGGGAAATTGGATACTCCATATCTCAAAGTACAATTAGAAAGGGAGTTATGGTGGGTTGGCTATGCTCAAGTTCCATCTGAGAGCCATAAAATACTTAAATGGTTATTCTCACATACAAACATTCCAAATGTTATCCAAAGGCATCATGTAGGAGAATTGTTGAATGTCAAAGACTACGGGAACTTTCAAGTTGAGTGGCATTTGAGTGGAGACCTAAAGACGCTCAAATGCATGTTTGGTATAAGTGGGGGAGCAAATTCTAAGTACCCTTGCTTGTACTGCATGCAAATTAACTGTATACCTTTACGTCATCTTCCTCAAGTCCAAACACGACCGATGCAAGCGATAAGGTCCAACAGAAAATATCCGATGGGCATTATCGCTTGCATCGATCGTGATCGACTTCTCACAGTCCAAATCGAGACCTTGGAGAAAACCGATTGTCGCATCTCATCTCCTTAGCCTAAAAATCATGAGAATATATTTTACCACATACCTTGACGCTAGAGATTTTGCGTCAATCCCATCTCATATCCTAAGCCTAAAATTCTTGAGAATATAATTAACTCTATACCTTGACATCATCTTCCTCAAGTCCAAACACGACCGATACAAGCGATAAGGCCCAACGGAAAATATCCAATGGGCCTTATCGCTTGCATCAGTCGTGGTTGACTTCTCACAGTCTAAATGGAGACCTTGGAGAAAACCGATTGTCGCATCTCATTTCCATGAAGATTGGCATAAGTACATACAATTTGTACATAAATAAATCTTCCAACCTATGTTGGTTTTACAATAGATTTCAATCTAAGACTCAAAAATGATTCGACCCTTTCTATCCTTTTTGGAGCCCTGTTTTTTCAATTGCTTCTGTCCCTTTTTGGAGCTTTCAGCTTGACTCTTTTTGTTGGTCCCATGCTTTAATGGTGAATGAAGATGAAGCCCTTTCTTTTTATCTTCAAACTTTTTTTTATCAGGTGGAGGGGGTGGAGGTGAGTTTGGATCATACGAGCAGATTACATGTTTCATGATGCCATTTATTGCTCTCTCTTTGATCAAGATGATCCATGCATCTGGGTAGTCTGATAAATTCAATTCAGGACTGTAAAACCTTCTTTCTAAGAATCTTACAGCATTTGCACTCACTCTCCAGCCACATGATGTTCTCTTTGCAATGGCACATGAATTTGTATGTATCCAAATTGCTTTTGTTCATTCATTTTAGCAATTCCAGGAAAATTCTGATCAATATGCATCTTGAGAAGCTTTGTAGCACTGCATTGTAAATTAAAAATCAGAATGGATGGCATGGCTTCTAAATAGAGAACAACAAAATGTATAGCAACTTACACTTTGCAATTCCCATGTTGTGATTGAAGAGAATTGAGGAAAAGAGCTTGATATGCATTGAAGTCAACAATAATCAGACTCCAATGGCCCTGTCAATGAGTTGCATGTAAATAAACTTACTTTTACAAATATCTTTCCAAAATGAAGATGAATACTTACTTTTCAATATATAGGTAGATAACACATTCTACCTCTTCTGTAAAATTATGTAGAAAGGACTTGGCATCTCCATGTTTATGCAAAAAACATTGTGTCACCAGAGGATCTAAAATAAATACTTTTCTTTGAACTGCTTCCTCACATTGTTGAAGAAGAATCCTACAAATCAAGAAATAAAAACTCAGTTAAGGAACTAGAAAATTAAGCAATACAAGAGCACTTTATGGCCTCTAGATATACCTGAGTGAAATGTTGACCACGCTATCTGATATTTCAACATGAAGCTCCCTCAACATTTTATTGTCTTCAGGTCTAATGTCAAGAAACCAATCTTTTTGCCATGGCATTGCAGCATTAACTATTATCTGTCCATCTCCTTTCTTAAGGAAGCTCTTTATTTGCTTTTTGTAACTTTTGAATCTGGGTCAAGATGACACTTTCCTCTGTAAATAATCCTTGCTTTTTCCTCTCCTCCTCACTATTTGTTGCAGTTCTAGTTTCATGATCATGAGTGACCTCAGGGTTGATCTCTTCAATGACAACTGTTGTTTTGGGTGCTCGAGCTGGAGGTATATTTAAAATATCGAAGAATTTTTTATCATGGTGATCAATAAGAACCAGAGATTTATCAAATTTATATCTTATTCTTGAAACAATAACATAATCCTTCGCCATTAGTGTTACCCTATGAGAATGAGCAGCACATAAATAGGCATAATTCATAAAATCAATAGCAAAGTCCTCTGTAGCTTCTTGCAGGCATAGCAGTGCTTGAGTTTTCTACCTCACATTGATAAAGGATGAGGTCTTCATCAAAGAACAGAGGTTGGCTGAGATCTGCTTGACAACTCTCATAAATGGAAGTCAAGGGATCAACAATCCCACAGACTTTTGAGCTCTTCTAATTTCCCTCAAGGACTTTACATGGTACTTGACCCTTTTCTTTGAAGGCTTGTCTGATACATTGCCTTGAACCTTCTGGGTATTTTGCTCCTCGACATTTTGCTCCTGGGCATTTTGGTCTTGACCCTCGGGGTACAACTTCCTTGCTGTCTTTTTGGTCCTAACCATACTCTACACAAAATGAGAGTCTTTAGGCAAGGAATTAGGAAAGAAAAGAAACTTACTCTCAAAAATTTTGATCAAGGACTCTTTCCACTGTCAAAAACACGATCGATCCAAGCGATAAGAGTCATCCGGAAATGCCCGGATGTCCCTTATCGCTTGCATCAGTCGTCCTTGAATTCATCATCAAATATCAATCAATACTAGTTCAAATATATCTTACAATGCAAAATACTCAAGTATCACTAAGGAAAACATAATTTGCAAGCAATGATCAATGAATCTTTCCATTGTCAGAGACACGACCGATCCAAGCGATAAAAGTCATCCGGAAATGCCTGGATGTCCCTTATCACTTGAATCGGTCGTCCTTGGATTCATCATCAAATATCAATCAATACTAGTTCAAATATATTTTACAATGCAAAATACTCAAGTATCACTTAGAAAAACATAATTTGCAAGCTATGATTAAACATTGCCTTCTTGATATGGCTTGATCACATCTCAGTTGAAAAGGAGGAAGATGTTCATGTTGAAGACGAGCCTTTCTTAGAGCTAGCACTTGAGGGAAGCTCAAAAACTATGAAAGGTGTCATGGAGATTGTTGAGGAGATCAATCTCCAAGCAGAAGAAGAGCAGGTCAAAGGTTTTGATGTGGCCACTTTTAAAGCAGAGACTACAATAAGGGAGCCAACTGAAGAAGTTCAAGTGTCTGAGAAGTCCCTACTTCTCCCAAATCTACCTTTTTACTTTATCTCTGAAAAAGATTTTATACCTCTATTTTACATTCAGGAACTTTTCAATCTAAGGGAGGACTAGTGCCTTGCAACTATACCTGAGTCAGAAGAAGTTGCAAGGAGATTCATCTATAAGAAAGGAGAAAGAAAAGAAGAATTTTTGTGTCTTGATTTGGATTTTTCTAATGAAGAATTCAAAGATTCATCACAAGCTCTTTCAAAATGCTTTGAAAAAGCTATCTCAGAGAAGCCAAGACTTGCTGATGAAGAGTTTGATGAGCATCAGAAGCAACTTGGAATATACTCGTTTGGGTGAGGCTATTCATTCTTGGATGTTGCTGAGGACAAAGGAACAATTTGTATTGACTCAAAAGAGCTCATCGAGGAGGAAGATGAGCTCAAGGTATGTTGTTTAATATATTCTTATGAATTTAAGGTTTTGTCCAAGATCTCCATTTTTAGTGAGAAATCGACCATGACCGATGCAAGCGATAAGGCCCATCGGATATTTTCCGTTGGGCCTTATGGCTTGCATCAATCGTGTTTGGACTTGAAGAGGAAGATGAGGTCAAGGTATGTAGTAAAATATATTCTCATGATTTTTATGCTAAGGAAGATGGTCATTGTAACCATATTTATTTGCCTTTACAATATTTATATGCCTTGAGAAATACACAATTGTATTGAACCTCTTGAGAGTTAAACAAAAGTTCATTGCATGGTCCAATTCAATTTGTTTGTGTCACAAATATGACTGCATTGTGGGTTTCTTACTTCATTCCTGTTGGAAAGTTTAAATTGGAGAAGACACAGAAGAATATAAAGAATTAAGAGCACATGACCGATACAAGCGATACGGGGAATCAGAGAATTTTGGATTGCCCCTATCCCTTGCATCGGTCCTGTTATCCATTTCAACATAGGATCCTATTGGAGTTAGATGTCTGCGGAAGCACGCGAATAGCACAAGGAAGAAGAAGAAGCTTGGAGGACAACACACAATACTGAATGTATTACTAGAGAATGTATAAAGATAAGTAGCCCATTAGGGCAATAGGCGTATATACAAGCCGAGGGAAAAAAACCTCCTAAAGAGGGAAAAAAGTGCCCCAGCGGTCCTAGAGTGTTCACACACATCACTACCTAAATATATCAACAAATCCCCCCCGGGAGTGATGCGGTGAACAAGTAGCTCGCACTCATGTATAAGGAAGTGCCAAGCTATGTGGAAGTCACTCCACAAAAGGAAGTAAGCCTAAAGCTTTGCGGAAAGCTTCAAACTTCTCCCTGGGCAGAGCCTTCGTAAAAAGGTCTACAATGTTCTCCTGCGTGGGCACATATGCCAAGCTGATCTCCCCAACAGAGAACCTCTCCCTGACATAGTGATAATGCACCTCAATGTGCTTAGTGAGAGCATGGAACACAGGGTTCCTCGCAACTGCCAATGCGCTCTGACTGTCAGTGAAGATAGTGGTGGCAGAATTGTGACCAACACCTAAATCAGCCATAAGGCGTCTGAGCCACACACACTCAACAGTAGCTATGAAAGCTGCCCTATACTCAACCTCACAATTGGAAGTGGACACAGTTGGCTGCTTCTTGCTCAACCAAGATATACATGAGCTACCAAGCATGAAGCAAAAGCCACTGGTGGACACACGAGTGTCATAGCAACCAGCCCAATCTGAGCCAGAAAAAGCATGCAAATCTAGCAGTAGTGATCCCCCCTTGGGATAAAACAACCCAAGTAGCCGAGTACCACTCAAGTAGCGAAAGATGCGCTTAACCGCCTGCCAATGCTTGACTCCTCAGCAATGCATAAATCTGCTCATCTGTGAGACAACAAACTCAATATCTCACCGAGTAATGCATAAGTAAATCAAGCATCCAATAGCCTGCTGATAGAGAACAGTATCAAATGCATCTCCAGCATCATGAAGACTCAGTCATAAACCTGTCTCCATAGGAGTGGCAATAGGCTTACAGTCTTCAAGGCCAAAACGCTACAATAATGTGTCAATATATTTCATTTGACACAAAGCCATTCCACCATCAACTTGCATAAACTGAATGCCCAAATAGTGATGCAAATGCCCCAAATTAGACATCTCAAATGAGGCATGCAAATCAGCCTTCAAATCAGCAATATGCTTCTCAATAGGACCAGTGAGCAGCATGTCGTCAACATAGACAAGAATGATCAGAAGCACATCATTAGCACGCTTAACATATAAGGTGCTTTCAATTGGATTGTTCTCAAAACCATGTGCAATCAAATAGGCATGTATCTTCTCATAGCAAGCACGTGGTGCTTGCTTTAAACCATATAATGCCTTCTTTAACCTGCACACCTGGTTTTCATGCCCTTTCTGCACAAAGCCGCGGGGCTGAAAAACATACACTTCTTCATGCAAGTCACCATTTAGAAATGCAGTTTTAATGTCCAACTGATGTACATTCCAACCATGATGGGCTGCAAGTGCACAAATGCTCCGAACAATAGTCATACGGCATGTAGGTGCAAAGGTCTCATCAAAATCAATGCCTCTTTCCTGCGCATAACCCTTTGCAATAGGCCTAGCCTTATACCTGTCAACTGTACCATCAAGTTTACACTTCAACTTGTATACCCACTTAGTGCCAATGGCCTTCTTGCTAGGAGGCAAGTCACATAAAGACCAAGTACCATTCTTCATTATTGCATCATATTCAGATTGCATAGCAGCCATCCAAATTTCTGAATTTTGTCCTTCATCGAACAAAACAGGCTCATTCTCATCACAGAGACTAGATGAAGCCATAGCATAGCAATCTGATGCAAAAGAGGCACTATGAGAGCCTGAACGAGTACGATATGACAGAGGTGCATCTAATTTGCTGTCACACAAAGTCTACACCAGCCATTTTGGCATAGTTTTTGCCTGCTCAATATCAGCTCTCTCATCAACTAGTGCATGATGTAAATCTGCATCAGAAATGGAATGATTTGCATCATCACATGAAACCTGCAAAGGTTGAGAAGTTGCTTCATTAGGACTAGCACTAGACTGTCCACCTGTAAAAAGAGGCATCAAAGTATCATACATGTCTTTCGAGCTAACAGATGTCTCCTTAGTACATGAAAGCAATGGCTGAATAGCATCTTCCACAAAAACAACATCACGGCTAACCAAAATGCGTTTAGTCTGTGGATGATAGAGACATAGCCTTTACTTTCAGAACTGTACCCAACAAAAATACATTTTACTGCTTTATCATCCAATTTTTTGCGATGTTGTTCAGGCACTAATGCGTATGCCAAACAACCAAAAACACGCAGATGAGCAACAGATGGCTTGCGATCATGCCAAGCCTCATATGGAGTGATAGACTACAACGCTTTAGTGGGACACCTGTTCAGTACATATGTTGCACACATGACAACCTCAAGCCAGAAACTATGAGGTAAAGCTTGAGTCTTGACCATACACCTCGCCATCTCCATGAGAGACCTATTCTTCCGTTCAGCAACTCCATTGTTTTGAGGTGTATACGGCACTGTACACTGGTGTTTTATCCCACGTTCAGCCAGAAATGCATTAAAATCAGAAGACATATATTCCCCCCCTCCATCAGAACGGAGGGTGCCCATTTTACATGCTGATAGATTTTCAGCCAAAACCAAAAACTGTTTGAAGCACATGAACACTTCGGACTTTGCCTTCAATGGATATACCTATGCATGCCTAGAAAAATCGTCGATGAAAGTCACGAAGTAAAGATAATTCCCAAAAGAAGGTGTCTGCATAGGACCACAGACATCACTATGTACAAGTTGCGATTTCTGAGTAACCCGAACTGAACCATCTTTTGGAAATAATGAATGCTGCATTTTGCCCAAAATACAGCCTTCACAAACATGTTTTCTAGGTACCTCAATTTTGGGCAATGAGGACACCATTTCAGATTTCTACAGGCGTAGCAAACTAGCAAAATTTAGATGACCAAAGCGTGCATGCCAAAGCTTTGCATCTGACATAGCCTGCGAATCATTTACTACACATGCCAAATCATTTACAGATCTTTCATAGTCTATGAGCTTATATAGCCCACGACATAAAATGCCAGAAGCAATAATCACATCGCCATTTGACAGATCATGAACTGTACACCTGTCATTAACGAATTTCACAACCAAGCCAATCTTGGCTAATGCAAAAACTGATAACATGTTCTTTTTTATCCCTGGCACAAATCAAGCATCTGACAAAGTGAAAGAACTACCATCAACAGTAGTCAAAATGATGTTACCAACTCCCATAACAGGATAAGAGGAGTTGTTGGCGCATGTAACAATATTCCTTGTAGGGGCAGGCTCGAGTGAAGAGAAGAAACTGTGCTGCGAGGTAATATGTTTGGTCGCCCCACTGTCAAAATACTGGCAAACATCTGAGTCTACTGCAGACATGCACTGATCATGAGAAGATGGGTCAAGACTGCAGACAGTAGTAAACGCCCATTCTTCTTCCTCCACAAGATTTGCAGACTTTGTTTTTCGTGTAGAGGCCTCTGCAACAACCATTCCATCCTCTTTCTTCTTTGTCTCTTTAGCAGCCAGTTTTGGACAGTTCTTTATGATATGATCATTCCCTTTACACTACTTACAAAACAATTTCTGCTTTTCTGATTTCTTCTCATCTTTATCTTCCTTCTTCGAATATGCAGAATTAGGAGATTTCTGCTTACTAGTTGAAGAGCTCCATTTTCCTTTGCCCTTCTGACTAGCCAGGAAAGCTTGATCTGCAACTCGCATAATGGACCTGTTTTGCCTGGACTGATCTTCCTGCAACAGAACAAAGACTAACTCCTAAAATGATAAGGCATTTGGTTTGCCGTTCATCATCAACCAAAGAGTAGAAGCAAAACTCTGATATGAATCAGGAAGACCATTCAGAACGGTCTACACAAGTGAGTTATCTGGTATAACCTCATCAACAGAAATCAACTGTTCCTTCAAGTCTTTGATCTTTGTTAGGAAACTGTCCATAGAATCACCTTCATTCATGTGCTCACTCTCCAACTGTTTTCGGAGGTAAGCAACACGATCCTCATTCCTAACTTGGTACAATGTGGTAAGTGTATCCCAAGCATCCTTCGTTGTTCTACAAGAGCGAATGTGAGGAATAATGGCACATTTGAAAGACAAAGCTATCAATGCATGTGCCTGGGCATCTCTGCCATCCCAGCAAATCTGCTCTGTAGTAGGTGCAGCAGAAATAGCAACACGAACAGGAATCTACGGAATATCATCTTCGACACCATCTTCATCAGCTCCAACACCTGTATTTGCAGTACTTGTAGTCAGAGGTGTAACACGACGTCTTTCAACACCCTGCACAATGTTCCACAATCCTTTTGCAACCAATACATGTCGCATCATATAAGCCCATAATGGGTAGTTGGTACCATCCAACTTATCCTCAACAGCCAACATACGGTATACATCACTGCTTTCAGCCATGGCCGGTGACTAAAATACCTTGATGCAGAAAATTGACTGTATCTCAAAAAGTTGAACAAAACTGCACCAACGAATTCTACTAGACTTGTAGCAGACTTCGAGATACTTATATTGGCGAACAGAAACTGGTATATACCTTTGTCACAAAAAGACGAAATAGCCTGCACAAGCGCTACGATAATGCATTCGGAGGCCGAAACGAGCTTAGATCGCGATTTCGACACTGCATAGCGAAGCTGTTTTGATCTCTGAAACACCCTAAGTATGCTCACCAAATTTCGTGCGAATCTGAGACTGCAAACGGAAGAGTGTCGACGGCGCCCTAGATGAAGCGACAACCTGCTCTGATACCAATTGTTGGAGTTAGACGTCTACGGAAGCACGTAAACAGCACAAGGAAGAAGAAGAAGCTTGGAGCACAACACACAATACTGAATATATTACTAGAGAATGTACAAAGATAAGTAGCCCATTAGGGCAATAGGCGTATATACAAGCCGGGGGAAAAAAACCTCCTAAAGAGGGAAAAAAGTGCCTCGGCGATCCTAGAGTGTTCACACACATCACTACCTAAATATATCAACAGATCCCCTTTTAGCAACCTTGCATGAGATGAGTTGTTGCTAGTTGTTTTTATACTCATGAGTTAAATCTTTACGCAAGGTCACTTTTTGAAGTCTCTCGCGGTAGTTTGCTAACACGACCGATCTAAGCGATAAGGGCCATCTGACAAGTTCATATTGCACTAGTCACTTGCATCGGTCGTCTTCTCTAATCTTGTCTCGTCTATTTTATGCCTTAAGTCATGCTCCTCATATTTTGAAATATCAAACCTTGGATTGGAATTTGTACCAGGTTCTCCACCCTCTCTTATATTACTTATTATGTGTACCATGATATTTTCTCTTGCATTACTTGAGGATAGAAAAGATGGATAGAATCAAATTATTTAATTGAGACTAATGTGCACCTTTGATAGACTATAATAATTAAATCAAAATTAGATATTGAATTCTAGATCTCTTGTTCATCTAGAATTAACTTATGCAAGTTCTTGTATAATTATTTCTTAGTTGGAACCTCATCAGAAGGTTAAGATTAAACAAAAAATGCCAATATGAGTTTAGACGAAGGGGAATAATTGAAGTCATCAATTCACTCCTACAAATAAAAATCAATGGAAATATGAAATAAAGGACCTAAAAAATATCTAAGAATGTCTTGGTTTATATTCTTATCATTGTACAATAAGAACCTCATCAAAATCTTGAAAGTAAATTAAAAAAATGCAAATATGAATATAGAGATTCAAAATTCATAATTTAACACACATTCTTTGTCACCATCCTGCAAAGAAAATTCAATGGAAGTATCAATAGAAGCTTCTATTAGAGGAAGATGCATTATGTAAGAATGTCAGGGTTAACTTGTTACAATCTTAAGGGTTGGAACTTAATCACCCTTGGTGGCAGGCAACTTATGCAAGATAATGATTTCTCTGATCTAATGTTAACTATTGCATCATCAATTTAGAATCTACACTGTGATGATACCTCATCAAGGTATTCTAGGAGCTCCCTTACATTTCTGAGATTCCAATTTGCAGTGAGAATTATTTTCCTTGATTGAAAATCTGGATGAATCAATACTTCTAACTCAAATTCTGGACAGCTCTCCACTGAGTCCAAGGCTATCCAAAGTCCAAGCTTTTTTTCCCACCTTCTATAGTCATATCCTAGAACTAGAGATTGTCGACATATCTTATATGAGATTGAAAGAGAATTGGGACTAACTTTACATAAAATAATGTCACCTAGCTTTTGAACTTCTTTGCTATCCCATTCCCTATGTAAAACATCATCAATCTCTGAAATAGAGACTCTCCTATTCAACCATATTGTTTTTGTTTTCTGTAATAACATGTTTTCAAAGCATGCTACAAAGACATGAATAGGCAAAAACCATTGAATCTTTATCCTTCTCAAAATTCGTCCTGCTAACATTGCCTTTTGGATATCATATTTAATTTTGCATAGAAAACTTGAAACTGTTGAATGATCAGGAGCATCCCAATCTAATAAAGAGATGCAAGGACCAAGTATATGTACAAGATTTCCATAAGAACTCCTCGCTGATGGCACTTGATAATCTGCATAATGAACAAATAACTCTATGCTATTGAAAAATTGAACAGATTTGTCTGCATACATGAGTTCTGCATATTCCTTATGAAGAACTCTGAATGTTCCTATTAAACATTCAACAGGTTGCCATTCCACAATATTGGAAGGAAAGATATCCGCAGTACAAAAACATATGTTTTATTATACAAAAACAACCGGAATGATAGAAGAGCATTGTCAAACTTCACTTATAGTACGAAGGGAATTGCAGATGATTTTCTAGAACAAGATCCTTAGCGGTGTACACATGTTGTACTCGTGCAAACCAACCGCATCTCTTCAATCTGAAACTGAGAATATGTCCCTTCCAGTGGTTTCTTGTGTTTTCTCTTTTGGCACGCTTGACTTTATGGGCACCTGTGGAGCTAGGAAGCATAGTCACCCATTCATTTACTTTCACAGAAAGAGGTTTCCACAAAGAATCCTCTCTTCTGTTGTAAACCTCACATGAGGTTACACAATTGGAAGGACGACGAGAAGAAGAAGCCATTTGAACTTAGAAGAAGAAGAAGAATGTTCAAAGCGAGAAACCGACGTCACAAATTTTGGCAGTATTTATAGAGAAAAAGGCTTTGTACACGTGGAAACTTTTGATTTGATGTAAACCCTGTCGCTGAATGATCATGAAACTTTGTGAACCCAAAAATATTTTGTATCTTCAAAAATCAATTCCTTCTTGGAAATTCGATAATATGCTTTGTGTAGTGTGCCAAAGTATCTTTTTTTGCATCAAACCGAAAAATTGTACACTGAATACAAGACTCTTCATCACTTTAGTGGCGCTTTTAGAGAAAATTATATTAAAAAGAGAAATTCTTCATACGGTTAAAAGAGACACCAATGTTATATTCTTGTACATGTGGAAAGACTCTATTTATCAATTTCCTTAATCTCTCATTAGCAAACAAACCCTTTTCAGTCATTTTTCGCCCTAATGCTAGCAAATTTTAGATGAACAAAGTATGCATGCCAAAGCTTTGCATATGACGTAGCCTGAGAATCATGTACTGTGCATGCTAAATCATTCATAGATTTTTCATAGTCTATGAGCTTATACAACCCACGATATAAAATGCCAAAAGCAATAATGACATCACCATTTGATAAATCATGAACTGTACATCTGTCATCATTGACAAATTTCACAACCAAGCCAATCTTGGCTATTGTTGAAATTGATAATAGATTTTTCTTGATCCTTGGCACAAGTAAAGCATCTGACAATGTAAAAGAACTACCATCAGTAGTAGTCAAAATGATCTTACCAACTCCAATAATGGGATAAGAGGAGTTCTTGGTGCATGTGACAGGATTTCTTATAGGAGCAGCTCGAGTGAAGTGAAGAAACTGTGTTGTGAGGTAATATGTTTGGTTGCCCCACTATCAAAGTACCAAACATCTGAGTCTACTGCATACATACACTATTCAGGAGAAGGAGGGTAAATAATACAAACAATAGTAAACACAACAACCATTCCAACCTCTTTTTTCTTTGCCTCTTTTGCAGCAAGTTTTGGACAATTCTTTATGGCATGATTATTTTCTTTGCAATACTTACAAAACAATTTCTGCTTTTCTGTCTTCTTGTCATCTCTGTCATCTTTCTTTGATTGTGCAGATTTGCAGATTTCTGCTTACTAGTAGAAGAGCTCCATTTACCTTTGCCCTTCTGACTAGCTACGAAAGCTTGAACCACAACACACATAATGGACATGTTCTACCTATAGTAATCTTCCTGCAATAGAATAGAGACTAAATCCTCAAATGTTAAGGAATTTGGATTGCGTTCATCATCAAATGAAGAGTGGAAGCAAAAATCTTTCAAATCTCTGATCTTTATCAGAAAACTATCCATGGAATCTCCTTCATTCATGTGCTCACTCTCCAACTAGTTTTGGACGTAAACAACACGAGCCTCATTTGTTGCCTGGTATAAAGTGGTAAGTGTATCCCAAGCATCCTTAGCTATTCTGCAAGAGCAAATGTGAGGAATAATGGCATGTTTGACAGACAAGGCTATCAATGCATGTGCCTAAGCATCTTTTCTATCCCAACAAATTTTCTCTACAGTAGGTGCAACAAAAACCCCAGCATGAACATGAATCTACAGAATATCACAATCTTTGACACCATCTGCATCAGCTTTAGTACTTGTATTTGCGGGTATAATAGGATGTTTTTCAACACCTTGCACAATATTCCATAGTCTTTTTGTGTCCAATACATGCTGCATCATATAATCCCATAATGGGTAATTGGTACGATCCAACTTATCCTCAATAGCCAACATACAAAATACATCACTGCTTTCAACCACGGCCACTGACTAAGATACCGTGATGCAAAAAATTAACTGTATCTCGAAAAGTTGAACAGAACTATCCTGTCACGTTATGCTAAACCTACAGCAGACTTCAAGATGCTTATATTGGCGAACCAAAACCTATATATATCTTTGGCACAAAAAGATGAACTAGCTTGCATAAGCACTATGATAGTGCATTCGAAGGCCAAAACAAGCTCAGATCGGGATTTCACCATAGAACAAAGTGGTTTTGATCTTCTAATCATCCTGAGTATGCTCACCAAATTTCATGCGATTCTGAGACTGTGACCAGAGGAGTGTCGATGATGCCCTAGATGAAGCAGCGACCTGCTCTAATACCAATTGTTGGAGTTCGAGGTCTATGAAAACACGCAAACGACACAAGAAAGAAGAAGAAGCTTGGAGCACAACACACAATACTGAATGTATTACCACTAGAATGTACAAAGATAAGTAACCCATTAGGGAAATATACAAGACAGGGGAAAAAAACCTCCTAAAGAGGGAAGAAAGTGCCCCAATAGTCCTAGTGTGTTCACATATATCAAGAGATTTTACCTTGGCTATTATATTTATACTTTCATTTCTCGATCACGTGCTTCTTCCTGGATGACCCGCTTCTCCTACTCCATGATCTATGCATGATAAGTGTTTTTTCTTAGCCCCATAGTGAGCCTCCTAGCGTATCATTTCCCGAGGAAAAGGAACCCAATGTGTGAAACCCACCCCATCGGACGAGAGTGGTGTGATACACCCCCAGGTCTTGATCCAACCCCCAAGGGCCTAATCCAACCCCAGTTGCTCATTCTGCCCATGGCGATTGACATCCCATCGACAACAGGCAGGTTAGTAAGATGGTTTCTCTTACTAATGGAATATGATTTTGAAGTAATGGCTAGAAAAGGCAAGATACACCTTAGGCAAGATCATCTTTCATGACTTACTTGAAGAAAATCTCTATAAATTGTGCCAAATGAACTTGTTGATGCATATTTGTTCAACCTTAAAGTAGTTCCAAATTGCACAAAT
Organism: Ceratopteris richardii; assembly: GCA_020310875.1. Lineage (NCBI taxonomy): Eukaryota > Viridiplantae > Streptophyta > Polypodiopsida > Polypodiales > Pteridaceae > Ceratopteris > Ceratopteris richardii. The sequence continues at coordinate 56,080,685 of CM035427.1, read as the reverse complement.
CAGTTAGTACCAATCCTAACTTTTGGACCCAAGAACCTTGCAATAAGAACAAAGGAAGAGGAAGCAATTAAGTCACAAAGCTATCACGTAATCACAAGAAGTAATTATAAGCAAGACAATCAAGGCATTTTAGCATTTTAACTTGTTGTGTGTAAGAGGAAGAGCATGACAAATGGTTGCAAATAGCACATGTAGGTGCACTAGGGAAACATCATTTGAAGCATAGAAGCTTAAACACATTAAAGCAATTAGTTGTGTATTATCCAAGACCCTAAGAAGATCGAGACAATCCTTGATTGACAACCACCTTCATCTGTTTCAGATGTACATTGTTTTCTAGGAATTGCCAATTTTTATAGAAAATTCATAAGAAATTACTCCAAGATATTAACACCTCTTATCAAGCATACAAGAAACACAAAATTCTCATGGAACATAGACATAGAGAAAGCCTTTCAGACCTTGAAATCATCATTCACCACTACTCTAGTTCTAGTTCACCCTGATTCTACCAAGTCTTTTTCTTTTGACATAGATGGAACAAACTTGTGCTATCCCAACATGTGGATGATGGACCTATACTCAATTGCATATCATTCAAGGAAATTCTCTCCTCCAGATACTAATTATGAAATCCATGATAAAGAACTTCTGATAGTGGATGTGTTTGATACTTGGCATCATCGTCTAAAAGGAGAATCTCATAAAGTTATTTTGTACAGAGATCATAAGAATTTAGATTACTTTATGACCACTTGCATCCTCAATAGAATGCAATCGCTAAGAACTAAATTTCTACATAGGTTTGATCTTATCATCACATATTGTCAAGACACCAGCAATGTCAGTCACATGCCTTGTCAAGAAGACTGCACCAAAGAGACGTGAAGAGCCTTTTGATCAATAAGAGAGTGTATTACTCAAGCCCAAACATCTCTAGTTACGATTATCTCCTCATAAGAAGATTCATCCTTGATCCATTTGACTCTTGAGACTCTATCACATAATGAATTGTTTCGTAACATCAAGTAGAAAATTCAAGAAGGGAGAGTTCATGAAGTAAATGGGTTCCAAGAAAATGATGGGTTAGTATCCTATAAGAATCTATTGCACATCCCCCCAGGAAATCCTTCGATCCAAGTACTTTAGCAACATCATGATAACCTTGTAGCAGGAGATTTTCGAGTGAATGAAATAATAGAACTCATATCAAGGGATTTCTGGTGGCCTGAAATGTGGAAGGAAGTCAAAGAATATATCCAAATGCGTGACATTTGCAACAGATCTAAGGTATCCTCACATAAGTCTCATGGCCTCTTGCAATCTTAGCCTATTCTAGAAAGGCCATGGTCTTCATTATCTATGGATTTCATCACATATCTACCAAGGTCGGATAAGTATGTTGTCATTCTTGTTATGGTGGATAGATTTACAAAGATGGCACACTCCATTCCAACTATCAAGGCAATCACAACTGCAGTCACTGCTATACTTTTTCTCAAATACATCTTTAGGCTTCATGGATTGTCTCATGATATTTTCAGTGTTTGAGTTCCACATTTCATATCCAACTTTTGGAACAGTCTTTGCAAGCTCCTTGGTGTTCAAAGTTAAATTTTCTACAATCAATCACCCATTGTCTAATGAACAAACAAAATGGGTGAATTAAGTCCTAGAACATTATCTCCATTGCACCATCAACTATCATCAAAATGATTTATTTGAGCTTTGGCCCTTTGTAGAGTTTTCCTATTACAACATTATTCATACATCTACCAAGTAGACTCCCAAATTATGGACAAAAGCCAAGGATGGATATACAATTCTCAAATCATGTCAAGAACTGAGCTGCTAGAGATAAGGCCCAATACCTCATGGATATTTACCAAGAAATCAAGCAAGAAATCCATAGAGCTCAAGAACAATATAAGCATTATCCAGATCAAAATCATGTTCAAAATCCATCCTATCACATTGGGGATAAAATTTGGCTCCTCTGATTCAATAATTTATTGACTTCAAGGCCTTGTGCAAAGCTAGACCATCAAAGATTTGGTCCATTCACCATCTTGGTCAAGATTAATCCAATTAGCTTCAAGCTTCAATTACCAAGTGCCATGAGAATACTTCTAGTTTTCCATGTGTCCATGTTGGAACCATATCAGATTTCACCATTGAGGGGGGGGAGACCTAGTCCCTCACCACTTATCGAGATTGATGATCATGAAAAATTTGAGCATGTCCTAGATTCTAGAATAACTTGAGGAAGATTAGAGTACCTTTTTCATTGGAAAGAGTATGACATCATCTATCATACTTGGGAACTTGCATAAAACCTTTAGAGAGCACCAATCAAGGTCCTAGAATTTCATAAGGAAAATCCAATGAAACTGAGACAAGAGAACGTCAAGGCTCCTCATGGAACTTGTTGCTTGAGGGGGAGGTGATATCATGGATAAAGGAAACCATCCTAAACTTTAGATTCCATGCGACTTCTATATCTCAAGATTGGTTCAAAATTTGGAGAAAAAGATCTTCCATTACATCCACAACATACAAAACCCTTAAATCAACTATCTACATGCTAGATTCTAACATTTGGAGGTCTTATTTTGGATTGCTTACATCATTGATGACATCATCAATTCATAACCACCCTTGAACACCTATATAAGGAGGGCTTGGTCACATACATCCTCAAACTTGCCAATGCCTATCCTAGGATCTCAAGGAGTTATGATCACCAAGTACTTTTGAAGTTCCAGTTCCAGTTCTTGTTTTACTCCTTGTTCGAGTCCTGATTAATCTAGTTCTCGGACATCTAGTCTTGTCCTCTTGTAATATTTTAGTACGAGATCTTATCAATTTATTTCTTGTATCTAGTTCATCTCCCTCAAGGGAGTTGTTATAATTCAGATATCGTGTTATATACTTGTTAGTCTCGATTTGTGGGACTCTTGTATGAATTACATATTATTGTATTTTTTTCCTTATGTGGGTGATCTTATAATCAAAAATATAATTTTAAAATATTTTCTTGTCTAGTCAGAGGGCACAATCTAGTGCTCACTTGATAGCTACCTTACAGGAAAAAAATGCAGTGTGCACCATTCTTGAAAGACCAGCAATACCCCTTGATGTTCCTACACTGAAAGAACTTGTCAAAATTCATGTCGACCAATCCTTTGAATAAGAGTATGAACCTCAAATCACGATCAATGGTAGAGTTACCAAGGAGGTCCAGGATACCTTTGAATTATAGAGATCGACATGGATGAACCCTATTAAAGAACTAGTATGAACGCATTTGACAAGAGTCAAAGCATAGTTACAAACCATGGTAATGTTTGAAGAAACAATTCTAAAGTTGGATTACTTCAAAGAGATCATGACTCCTACATACATCTCTACAAACAAAATGTAGTTTATACCTTACTTCATGATTTTGGTTGAGTACAACGTAGAGATCAAACAAATAACACAAAAAAAACCGACTCATGCCATCCAATTCCAATGAGAAGACTTGCCCCTAGCAACACAAAAAGGCACCATCTTTCAAGCCAACTGGCAAGCATAACTCCTGCAAGAATACCTAGAAATGATGTAGACATGGATGAAGGTGGCCCTACATGTCCATGCTATGAACTAGTGCCTAGACACCACTCTTTGGCTAACCTTTGCGATTTAAGTGCAGAACAGTACAAAGTTTCAGAACTAATTGAATTATCCATAGCTTGCACCACCTCAAGGCCCCCCTATGATAGCATACATGATGGCTACAATAAGACATTGGCTTTTGAGATTACATAGTACTCAACATGTGATCCTTTTGTTGGAGGATTTATAGGTTCTATGAAGTCAATGCCCCATTTACACAAGGCTCTTGTGCAGATCATGGGTCTTAGAGGCGTGTCATCTCTTCTTATAGGATACTTAATTCTTTGGCACACCTCACGACTTCGTACGTACATGTTGGCATCCATGTGTAGAGTTGGCCACAACAAGCCTGCAAAGAGAATCATTTTTATAGTTTTTTCAGCTGAAAATGTCCTCCCATTGCTCTATAATGGGTAAATATTCTCCTTCATGTACACATAACCATAGTTGATTGTCCTTTCCCCTTTTGAACATTTGTTTTCCAAATATGGTGTAGTCCTTGCTCATTTCCTCTAGAGTTCTCTTCCTTGCTAGACGAGCTCCTTCCTCATGCACTCATGTTTTTAAGAATTTTACCAATGCCTTACTCCATGCTGGTGCTATTGTAGAGAATTGTAGAGATGCATGGTCCTCAGGGGTATTCTCCTAGCATTCTTGGCAACTACGAATGTGTTCATGTATGTCTTTTGGCATGTCTAGCCAATATACTCCCAGTCTTTTCAATTATCTTATCCTCCCATGAACTCCCTTATGAATTTTCCATCCATTCACATGAGCTTGCTCCATTAAGTTTTTCTGTTCTACCTCTTCTACACATCTCAATAATATGCCATTTGGTTCTTTGTAGTGTAAATTGCATGATACAATATGTAAATTACGGGACTGCAAAAATTCTTTCTTGTTATTTCGATTGATCCTATGAAGTGGTCCATGCATGAGGATGGGTATCATCTTTTCTGCCCATTTTAGACACACTTCTAAGTTGAATAAGTATGTGTCAGGTAGATCATCATCCACTCCAGAGGGTGGTTCTTCGTGTGTCATTCATGATAAGTGGTCCGCTTGTACATGAGTATTTCCTTTTTTTTACTATGACTTCAAAATCGAACTCCATCAGTAATATGAAACATCTCACTAGCCTTCCCATATTACAGGGCTTATTGACAAGATACAATAATGTTTGATGGTCGATAAAGAACTTGAGTTTATTGGCTAGGAGGTAATGTTAGAATTCACCATTCCTAGGCCTTCTCTTTCCATCGTGGTATAATTCCTCTCTATGTGGTTTAATTGTCTAATAGCATATGCAATAGGATGATCTAATTTTCCTTCATCTACAAGTTGAGCTAGTATGCATCCTATTGCAAAATTTGATGCATCAACATGGATATGGAATGGTTTGTTCTAGTTAGGTACCTTCAAAATAGGTGTTGAACTTAATCTTCATTTCAATTCATTAAATGCCTTTTCTCATTCCTCCGACCAAGTGAATTGAGTTAACAACCCATATAAAAGTTTCACAATTATAGTGTACATGTGGATAAACCGACAATAGTATCCATAATGACCCATAAAAGTTTGTAGTTCCTTTGCATTTTTAGGTCTAGGTAAGTCTAAGATCACCTTAATCTTATCCTCATCTGTGGAAATACCATTCCTTGATACAATATGTCCCAAGATCTTTCCTTGCCTTACCGTAAAGACACATTTCTCTGGATTCAAACATACTCGGTACTATCAACATTTTTTGAATATCCTCCGTAGTTCAAGAATGTGTTCAATTCTTGGACTGGAGTAGGTGCACAAATCATCTAAATAGACTTCCATGATCTTTCTTAAAAATTCCTTGAATACATGACACATCAGTCTTTGGAAAGTTGTGAGGTCATTGGTGATCCCGAATGGCATCACTCGAAAAGCATATACTCCCCATTCAGTTTCGAAAACTGTGTGATGTTGGTCCTCTGTAGCAATGGTTATCTAGTTATAACCAGAGAATCCATCCAGAAAGCTATAGACTTCCTTGACTGCAAATCTTTCCAAGAGGTGGTCGGTGATAGGTAAAAAACAGCTATCACGTATAGTAGCTGCATTCACTTTTTTCAAATTGATGTAGACTCTAAGTTTACCATTCTTCTTGGGTACTACTACAAAAGGTGACACCCATTCTGTGTGCTCTATCTCATAAATGAATCCTATCACCAACAACTTGTCAATTTCTTCTTTAATCTTAGCCGAATAGACATCATTGTACATGTATGGTTGTTGCTTCGAGGGTTTTTCCTTAGAAGTCATTGGGATTCTATGGGAACAAATGGATGGATCTACTCCCTTGAGGTCTTTGTAGGTCCATGCAAATACAGCCCTGTATTCCCTAATTAGTTCTATTAGTTTTTGTTCTTCTTTAGGAGATACGTCTTTTCCAAGGTATGTACATCTCTCCTCTTCCTCTTCCATGGTTACTAGCACTTTCTTGGTTTGTAACTCATTATTGTAAGTCTCTCCTTCTTTTGCTTCTCTCTTGGGCATTTGAATAGCTATCTTTCGTTCCTCTACTTTGTATCTTTTGAAATGTTTCGGAACTTTGAAGGGATCTGATGGTCGCTCTACTCTATCTAACATTTCCTTGTTGTCCTATCTCGTTTGGATCGCTTCTACCGTGCACACTTTTGGTGTCTCCTTTTCATTGTTCACCCTAATCTCTTCTAAATATCGTTCCTCTGAATCAAACTGTGGTTTCATCTCTATGCTTTCATAATCCTCCCTCCATTCCTTTTCTAGTAATTCTCCCGCTTCCATTTCTTGAAGGATTACCATGTAAAGATTTACATCATATCCTTCTTCATCCACACACTCATTCATGGTTAGTACTTCTTCATTCATGGACACATCTAAGGTGGGTAATATTTCCATCCATCCATGTGGTTTGAATGCTTCATCTTGGAAAATTTGAGACGTGTACATTAGATTAGCTATGGGTCAATAATTTTGATGCCCTATTGGCCATAACTGGTTCTTGTTTTCTTCTCTTTTTGCCTCTTTGCACATCTATAGTTGACCATCTTCATTCATCCATGATTGGTCACTAGATCCTGTGCTATGAATGGATAAGTCATCTTCTTCTCGGTGGATTGGATTCCACTATAATGGGGGTACATCCCTATACGAAAAGGTGTGCAAATTTATCTTTGTAGTTGTCCCTTGGTGTTGTAAATACAATGCATCTCTTCCCCAATCTTGTACTACTCTGAGTTGTTTCATGAATGGTCATCCCAAAATCATTTTGTAATTATTGGTTTTTCCAAACTGACATACGGCTAGAGAGTGTTCAAACTCTACTCCGCAGATGGTCAGTTTATTTTTTTCTAGTATTCCTAATGGCCTGTCCACGTGAGCATCTGCTAGTTGAAGTTTCATGCGTGTTGGTCGTAGGGATAGCTTTCCCCATTTTTCCCAAATCTCTTTGGTGGCTATGCCTACACCAGCTCTGGTGTCTAAGATGGCTTTAGTCATATATCAATTGAAAGTGATGGGTAGGCACGTATTTCCTTCATCTTCCTCACTAAATTCTCCAACTTTATCGATTGGGATTTGAATGGTGGACGGCTCTTCAACTTCTTTCTTCTCATTCATGGGTTCTCCAATTTCTATTTTCAAGTGCCCGGCTAATTGCTTCCACATTCATGGCTTAGTTCGTAGTAATTCTTCTATCATCAATAAGAATTGTACTTTAATTTTCCTGAGTTCAGATAAGTTGTGTGATGTCTTATCTTGTGACCTTTCGAATTGTGGCAGCATGGAATACGATCAACCTTCTCTCATAGTCTCCCATGTAATTGGGTAGAGCGGACATGCTAATCGATTCTTCCCTGTTTTGGTCTAAGATGGATGCTTCCTCATATACCTCTTCTAAGTTTGCTACAGGTTGATTTTCCCACGTGTCTAATTCTTCAAAAAGTGGTGGAGAGTTTTCATTATTTTTCCATTGTTCCTCTTGAATCCTGGCCCATAAGTTATGTGGCCAATTGGCCTCTAGTTTTGGAATCACTGAGGTCTGTTCTTCCTTGTTATTCTTCCATTCTCTTTCACTATTCTCCACTTGTTGTTTCTTTACTAGATTTCGATTGTTATTTTCTAGGCATTTGTTGAACTGGTTTTCTGGTATCCTCATCTTTGGAAGGATTGGGGTAGTATGTTCCAGAGTGGTTTGAGCTATTTCTATAAGTTTCCTGCATATTGCCAATCTTTCCTTCTCTAACTCTCCTTGTGGATAGAGTTTCTCATGTTGCTCTATGCTCGGTTCGATCACGATTCTGGAATGCTAAGCCTTCAACCAGATATCCAAGTCTTATGGGCTGGGTTTGCTAAAATTGATCCTGGCTTGACTGGCTTTGATGCTTGGATCATCATATGAGATTTTCCTTGCAACTCCCATTCTTGAGGTTTCTTCCTTTCCTTTATTGATTTCTCATTCTCTTCACTTTTCTTCTTCATCCATTTATTCTTGAGTTTTTCCCTTCTAGTCTTCCATTTTTTAGTTTTCCTTGTTTTGTTAGTTTCTCCTAGGTGTTTTGAATCCTCAACTATCTGAATTTTAGGTCCTAAACTTTTATTCATCTCAGGTTCAGAATCTATTTCTTTTACTGCTTGTCCCTTGGCTTGGGCTCAAGTAATGGCTTTTAGTGGCACAGTGTATTCTTTGTCACTTCCAGATGGTTCAATGAATTCTATTACGTTGATCTAGGTAGTGGTGGGAACCTTATTGCATTTTTTTGTGTAGTCCCTAAACAGATGTTCCTTGCCACAATCATTGCAATATCCTTCCCATGTCCTAGGGGGTGGTGGGTTGTATGGCAAAGTGCATTCCCTTATGAAGTGATCTCCGCCACATCATGGTCCTCTTGGTGAAGGTGGTCTAGTAGGAAGTCTCATTGGGGTTTGTGCCTTAGGTGTAGTGTACGTAAGGTTTGCATATCCCGATCTATAAGAATTTTCATACCCCTCATGTCTGTAGTATGGTTGCTTGTAGGTTTGCTCATAGTCTATCAGGCTAGCATCATAAGGATAATAATCTCCCTAGGTTTGCTCATATCCCTGATTTTTTATTTCCTCATTAGCCAAAGATGTAGCTAGTAATATGGCTCTCTCTAAATTTTCCTCTTGTTGAGTGTATTTGGCTGGCACTACATTCTATGGATGGGGTGGTTATTGTCCTAGTACAGGTTATGGTTGTCCATATCCTCCCTGTTCAAATGGTTTAGGTGCTCCCTGTGGTCCTGGGTAAGGGTTGTACCTAGGAACCTCTCTGCCTTGTCCCCTCGGAGGATATCCATAAGGTCTATACTAGGATTGAGTCACTGGTTTTGGCTGCCTGTTAAGTGGACAATTTTTGGTGTTGTGGTTGGTATATTTTTTTCTCAATGTGATAGTACATGTTGGGCCCTTGATTTGGTTGTCTGTTGTATGAGTAAGGTTGTGGTAATCGTAATCCTCCTCTTGTGTAGGCATGGAACGGATGGTCTCCACTGCACAGGGTGCATCTTCTCAACATACGCATTCTCAATGGGGGATTCTGGTAGTTCCTCTGTCCGTGCAATCCCAATTTTTTGGCTACCAATTCTGCTAATTCCTCCACATTACTTGAACTAGATGTCACAATGCTCCGAGTGTCCTCTAATTTAGTGGAGTTTTGTGTACTTTTGAGATCATATGACAAGTTGTCTTCCAAGTCTATGCATTCTTGAAGAAACTCGCTCAATGTCTACAATCGTTTTACATAGACTAAAGTTCTCAACGTCCCATTAGTCAATCCATCTAGAAATAGTGATATCGTCTTTTGCTATGAAGGCCTCTCCATCACTGGGCATCTATCAATGTACTGATTAAACCTTCGGGCTGCAATTTTTACTGTTTCATTTGGAGCTTGTTTGAAACTATGAATTAATGATGACGAGCTGTGCTTAATCCCTCGCTTGGTGAATTCTCTAATAAACTCCTAGAATAATTGTTCGGTATTGCCATTTGGATCCAAGGGTTGGAACCAAGTCAAGGTTGTTCCCATAAGGGTTAGCCCAAAGGATTCATATTGCACAAAAAAGTCATCTACTTGTTTTGCTCGCAATACTTGCTTGAACTCCTCTCGTGTCATCATAATGATTTCTCATGCATTTGGCCACCTAGATTGGTCTCAGCCTTCTTGCCAATTTTGGGGGTCTGATCATCGTAGGAACTTTCGGTCTTAGTGGTTGCAGTCCTGGTCCTACACCTAATTGTTGTCTTACTCTAATGGGTGGCCTATTCATAATACCCATTCCTAAATTAGTGTGGTTGTGGGGGTTCACTCCTGGCATAGCAAATTGAACGTGGGTTCTAGTGGGGATACTACGTTGACTAGTTTGACTTGACATTGTGTTCTTCATTCCTTGATGTGATCCAAATGGGTTTTGCAAGGTGGTTGACTGTTCTCAAGGAGGAAATACAAGCAACCCCATGTATTTTAGTCGAGACCTATCAACTTCATCTACCAGCCAATATCTCCTTTGATTTTGGTCTAGGTAAGTAACTCTAGATGCATCCTCTGGATCATTAAGCTCATATATAGTTACTAGGTTTACCCCTTCTCCTCGTGTAGGTGAGTCGGTTTGTAAAAGTAGATCATATCCATGAATCAAATATACATCCATCAAGTAATCACCTTGAGGTATTAGGTCCCCTCTCAAGACTTGGGTCACTACAGACTTGCCCCTTGGGGTAGTCACAATGTCTCCGTTGTTAGGTCTTCTTGAAGTTCCCTGCCCTTCTAATTCCCCTCTGTCGTTGACTTGATCTGGATTCTCGGTAACCACATAGATCTGGCCCAACTTGTCCATATAAAATCCACCTTCATTCTTGATGGAGGGTCTTAGAACTATCTCTGAATCTGTAATATTTTCCATTCATACTACTGACCTATTTATGCCATCAAGGTAAATGGCTACTCCCTGTGGGTTGGTGAACATGTACTTTAGGGATGTCCAGTATTCTCCCTCTATGGTGGACATAAAGCCTTCCCTTAGAGTCGAACCTTGCATTTCTTCAAAGGCCATGGTTATTTCCTCCTCTGAGTCACTTGATGTGTTAGAATAGATAGAATGATGGCTCGCTTGGGTAGCACTTCCTGTCGATGAAATGATGCTTCTTCAATTGCCTAACACGTCCGGATCTCAAATTCATTCACCGCTTAGTTCCTATATTATCTTTTATTCTTTCCCCGGTGTTTTGATCTTCCTCTCACTTTTCACTTCCAGGTTGTTTGGGCTTGCCACAATACACGATACTACTCAGTTGGTACCAATTCTAGGCAATACTCAATATTGGCCTAGAACAATATGATACCTTAGATTTTCCCAATACCCGATGCCGATATGGACGATACCACCTCAGAGCAATACACGATACCACTGAGGGCGATACTGATACCGACTCCCAACGATACAATACTGATCTATATGATACGACCCTAGGATATGTCACGATATGATACCACTAAAACCAACAATACATGATACTGCTCCCCGGGAGATACGATACCTGCCTTCCGCGATATGATACCACCAGATTAGCGATACATGACACCTAAGATACAATATGATACCAAGTGCCTCACGATACGATACCTCTAGACTGATGATTCACGATACCACCTATTCACACGATACGATACCACTTGTGGATATGATATCGCAAGGTTTGCGATACACAACACCTCAACTTGGCAATACATGATACCTCGATGGTATTGCAATACCTCAAGGAGGCACTCACGATACATGATATCTGGCGAGTATCGCAATACTAGGGAATTGTGGTATCGTGATACCAAAACTCGACCGATCGCGATACTATAGCCAAATATGATCAAAAATCTTTTTTTTTTTTTTTGCAAAGTGTCTCTCCCACACTGCTCTTCTCTCTTGGCACAATGTGGTTGAAAAAATCTCACTCGAACCCCTCTGTTCTAACCCATGATACCGGTGTGGTGTCGTGTCACGTTTGTGAGTGGTTTTTTTTATTTTTTAAGATTATAGAGTTAAAGTTCTCACCTTCAAGAATGTGTCTTCTTAGTCTTGCCCTTAACCCCTCACTATTCTATGTGCTCTCCATGACATTACCTCCACAATATCGGTTGCTGCTCTCCATGATACTTGTTTCACACAAATGACTCAGAAATTGAAGTGTTTTTGGATTTTATGGCCTTAGGTGACCAAGTACCTGAACTAAAAGGAACTAACTTTTCTTTCTTTTTTGAGTTTTCTACTGGAAATTTATCTATCCTAACCCTACCTCTCTCTCTTCCCTAAACCCTAACTCTTCCTCACTCCCTCACTCGTAACCCTATGAACTCATTACACACACTCCTAAAGCGTGAATTAACAAGTGTTGATGTATTTGGTAACTCGCCACTAACTGAAACTACCTCTACACATATGATTCATTCACTTCATAGCTATAACATCGTGAAGGCACCTTGATTGGGCTAATCCCCGACAATGATGCCAAAAACGTGTGTACCTAAGTCATAGATCCTTAGGGACTTGTGTCAATTGAGACTATACCTTAATTGCCCCACAAGTGCACATAGTGGTGGATTAATACACGTTTAATTATCAATATGAAAGATTAGACGTATCATGTGTATGAAGACATGTGCACACATAATGGTAAGTGAAGTGCTTAAGCTACAATGCATGTGACTTGTATCAGCTACCTCTCCTACTCACTAATCCTGTGAAAATGCACGTCATGATACTTGTTACTGCAGTAAGCACAAATTCAAACTTTTATCTCAGCTCCAAACTCCAAATATGATCAATAATAGGTTCATTTCGAAGCTCTCAATGAGATGCATCTAATGGTGGTCCTTTCAATCAAATCTGACAAACATGCTTCAAGTTATGAGAAAAATAGTGAATGACAAGAAACACCAACACCCACTCAACAACTCCTCAAGACTCACACACACACTACATCAGTTCAAACATGAAGGAGAGGGATAGACAATAGTCCTACACATACATTTCAAGCATGAATCACACACACAAGCTCTTGGAGAAGAAGATAATCAGTTGGAAAGAGGCAAATTCAAAAATCCGCTTGAGTTCTCACAATGGCAAAAAGTTCTTTACAAGAGTCATCAACCGACTTATATACATGTGCCCTAAAATTGGTCCTTTCACACAAGAGACCAACAACTTTATTTAAAAACACTAAATTCCTACTTTGTTACAAGGATTATGTTACAATATTTGGTATTCATGCATTTAGAGGACTCCTCTAGTGCATTTTCACGGCTTCATGAGGTTCTCATAGGAACATGAAGAAGAAAATTTGCATCTGTAATTCGAAAATTTTGGGGTCCCTTTTATGTGCTCCTTTTCTCTGCAACAATGAGGACTGAAACTCCAAAGGAAAACCTAGTTCTAAGCAGGTATTCTACTCTAGCAGGGAAAGAGGCATAGATAGAGGTTTCAGAAGTGGAAGATGAAACAATAACCAAGACCAAGGTCAATATCAGAATCATGCAAAAGGTAGATGACAGTTTCAAGGAAGGGGGAGCCAAAGAGGCTACAAAAATTTCCAAAGAAATGACTCACATAATGACAATAAAGAATGTTGGAATTGTAGTCAAGCCAGACACTTTGAACATGATTGTAGGTCGAAGAATCACAATAAAAGAAGGCAGCAAAAAAGCTATGCATCCACAAGTGGAGATGATTCTAAGAAGTTGTTCATGGTCCAACATCATGATGAATACGATGTTTGCTGGTGTTTCAGAATCGAATTGTAATGTCTGGTATGTTGATTCAGGTGCTTCAAATCACATGAACATTCATGTGGAATGGTTTAATAGTTTGCAAAAATTACCAGTTCCTGGATATGTTGAAATAGGTGATGACACATCACATCTTATCGATCGATCATACAGGAAACATAGCATTGTCTATGGAGAAAAGGAAGCTAAAACATCTTGCTGATGTGGTGCATGTTCCAAATATAAGAAAGAATGTTATTTCTATTGGAAAAATGATTGACAATGGATTACAAGACAAGCTTAATGTTGCTAGATTATATGTAGAAGAGTACAAACAAGATGGAAGATTGATTGCCAAAGGAAATAGGCTAGGTATCATTTTCACCTTAAATGTGAAAGTTCTTGAAATGAATGTAGCCATGTTTGCAAAAGGTGTAGGAGTTATTGTTGATATAGAGATTTGGCACAAACAAATTGGACATGCAAATTTGCAGAGGATGAAATTGATGCAGTCAAAGGAGATTGTTGATGGACTACCAAATTTCAATGTTGAAAAGATGCAAAAGGTATGCGTGACATGTCAATTTGGTAAACAGTCAAAAGCATCATTTTTGCATGACAAGCATGTTAGAGAGAATGTGTTAGAAATAGTACATACAGATGTTGGGGGTCCTACAAAGACCACATCTATGGGCGGTTGCAGGTTCTTTGTTACTTTGACCATACATGGAAAGTATGGGTATATTTCATGAAAGAGAAGAGTGAGGTTTTCACTCACTTCCAGAATTCTAAGGCTATGGTGGAAAAGCATACAAGGAAGTATATTAAAAGATTATGATCTGATGGAGGAGGTGAATACATGTCAAATGACCTCAATAGCTTTCTAAAAAGTCATGGAATTTGACAATAGTTTTCATGCAAGTACATACCACAAGATAATGGCATTGCTGAATGCAAAAATAGACATATTGCAAAAATAGCAAGAGTCTTGATGGCTAAGAAGAATATGCCTAATTGTTATTGGGTAGAAGTTGTGCACACTACTGTATACATCATGAACAAAACTCTGACTTCTGTTGTACATGAGTTACACGTGAAGAGAAGTTTACAAGTAAAAAGCCAAACTTATCACATATGAAAGTATTTGATTGGATTGCATACGTACATGTTCTAGATGATTTGAGGATGAACCTTGATCCAAAAGCAAAAGAAAATTATCTTCATTGGGTACTCCCTTGAGAAAAAGGGATATAAATGTTATAACCCACTGACCTAACAGGTGAAGGTAAGCAGAGATGTGATGTTTGATGAAAAATGTCAAGCTTCTATGCAAAGATTCTATGCAGATGCCAAAGAAGGACTTAATCTTGAATCAAAGTACAAAGGAAATCCTAAAAAATCAAGTGATGAATCTCTTGTTTTGAGTGGACCTTATGTGTCACCAAGCAATAGTTCCAACTCAAATCCACAGAGTGGAAGATTGCATGGAAATTTCACTCAAGAAAATTCATCAACTACATTGAAGAAAGGTAAACAAAAGCTTTCTATTGGTAGTAAAATTGTAAACATCTATAGGTTTTGAAGACATCGATTGAGATTCAAGTGGTTTAGAAAAGAGCGTTGATGAGGAACCTGGATTGCTCTCTATGAAGACTTGAGGAGTAAGAAAGGCACATGCAGATGATACAAGGAGAAGTTATCCAGGATCAAGAAGATCTTGGAGGATGCAGAATTTCGTGCAACGATTGACGTATGTTAGTTAATGGCTAATCATTGTTCCTACATGACCAAGGTAATACAAAATGCCAAACCTTCTTGTTTTGAAGATGCAATTGGAAATGCAGATTGGGAGAAATCTATGGATGAGGAGATGGCTACACTTTACGGAAATGAAACATGGAAGTTGGTTGCATTACCGCAAGGAAAGAAATCCATAGCTTGCAAGTGGTTTTACAAGGTAAATGTCACATGATGTATGTATGGGGGTCTTACAGAGCATGCCACATGGCATCATTTTGGATGGACTCCACATTAATGGCAGAGGCAAGAAGGAAAAAGCTCTATCATCATTCGAATGAAGGGTGGACGGTTCGGACATGGCTGGGAGGTAACGCGAACGTTTCTCTGTGTGGGTGCTCATGGAAGTTCGTCGAAGACTGTAGAGCAGCAAGGAGCAAAAAAGAGGTTTTCCAACACTAGTATTAGAGCTACAAGATCGTCTTCGTTGCTGCGCTACATGGGATTTGAACCCACGCCAACAATGTAATAGCAACCACACTATCCAGCCTGCCATACATCCTTGATGGTATTATCATACAATCTATAAACATGATACGTGCATCGCTGCTCATGACATCGAGGAGAACAATATAAAGGACCCGTATTCTCACTCTTCTCTTGAAGAGGTGAAACATCCATGCCACCATAGAGATTTTCCAAGAGTCTATTATCCAAGAAGCAAAAAAGGAAAGCTTCCGATGGTTTCTCCCACTCACGGATGTGAAAGGGACATAACGATCATGAAGGTAACGAGCAAAGGTAGAAGATGATACTCTCCTCTATGGAAGATAAGGACCTTCACGGCATCCTACGTGATTCTAGCAAGGAGGAGAAGTTATGGCCTCATTTCCAGGTTTGAGTGTTTAAATTGAATTTCTGTAAAATCTTTATTTTCGAGAAGGATAATGAAGAGCTAAAGGGCTAAGTATTAGGAGGGAAATCATGTGTATGGAGAATTTGAGATATATACTCTCATCTTGAATCAAGGATTCCCTCAAAATATAACAAAAGGCAAGCTTTAGGTATCTCCAAAGTAGCCTATTTTTTATGATTTTTACATAAATTTCAGGAGCTATTTTGGATGAGTAGCCATGTTGGGAAGGGGAAAAGAGGAGGTATTTTTCATAGATTTATGGAAAAAACCATGCACACTTAGAGTCTAGTGTATTGACTTCCATATACAATCAAGAAATTCAAGATATAACTCAGTATGATGGGAGTTTTAAGCTCCACAAAACCCCCTTCCATCATAGTTTGAGAAAAAAAAATTCAGCACCTAAATCTAAGAAATTCCCATTTTGGAAGAGGGACAAAGAGGTGCAATAGCCATGGATGGATGGGAAAAATATATATACTGAGAGTATGGTGTATGGACGTCTTAGGTGAATCATTAGATTCATCAAAATGATAAGTTAAGGAGGAATTTTACTTCCTCAAAGACCCCCTTCCCGCACTTTTTGGAAAAAATTCAGATGTTAAATTTTGCCAAACTCCACTTTTGGAAGTAAGGAAAGAGACCATTTATGAGGCTTCTCATGGATGAGTGCACACGTACATGAAGTATGGTGTATGAATTACCATGGAGAAGAGAAAATCCAAGAAAAATCCATATTAGGATGGATTAAGAGCTTGCTAAAAGCTCTCATTTAAGTTTTTGCATAAAAGCAAAAATCTTGATTTAGGCCTCTTTTGGGGAGCAAATTAGAATGCACTAAGGGAGGATTTGGAAAAGTGGAAATAGGCCCAAGCATCTTCATATACCACTCTTTGAGGTTATGGAGAGACTTTTAGCATTTACTTGATGGAAGAATGCTTTTGGGCACCTCAAAAATCACTTTTTTACACTTTTTCCAGCCCCTCCAATAGTCCACTAGTTTGGCATGTCCCACTTGTAATGGCCATATCTTGGGCTAGAAAAACTCCTAATTGGACGTGCTATGCCTCGTTTCGAAGAGCACAAGGTCTACTTTCAGTTTATCATAAGAAATTTTGGAAAACAAATATTTTTGCAGTTTTGTACAGCTCTGCAAAGTCTGAACAATTTTTGGCAATTATCTTTCAGGAGCCATAGCTTACAGACCGGGAAGGCGATTTGAGTAATTTCACTTCGATTTCTTTGCACATGTTATATATTTCAGTTTATGACTATTTGCAGGTCCCAAAGTGGTTTTTGCAGGTCCCAAAGTGGTTTTTGCAGGTCTAAAGAAGGATTACTAATGCATTTTTTGACTAAAACTGCATTATTTTGGTAATCACCTGACCATTCTTTATGTTTTGGGAAGTGATCCGATGTTTTCGGACACTTCAAAGTTTATGTTAGGACCTGAGGAGGAAGGTGGAGAGGTATCGAAGCTCATCGAGAACGATTGGATGCATGCAATTCCAAAACCAAACCACTCAGGGATGTATATTTTATGCTTCAGACATTTTACTTTATGTTATGGCATGTTCTGTATGTACATGCATAGATTGGATTGCATACATCAAATGTTGATCATTATTTAAATTCTAAAAGTATGGATCGATAGGCAAGAAGTATACTTTTTGATTGTTTGCAGGAAAGAGGATTGCAGAAACTATATGGTTAGGCAACACAGAGAATGGTTGCCAACATTATTTTTTTATGTTTTTGTAGGTCAGGGAATCCATATATGAGTTTATGGCGTGCATGCCATGGGCCTGTCAAGCCCTATGTTATTGGGTGGCCTATGTGCCACTAAGCTATTGGTTATAATTTTTTTTCGGATTCCATTTCCTGGGGAAATATTGTCCAAAATTTTCCCCTCTCATGGCATTATATACGCACTTGCCTTTAAGTAAGAATGTTATGGCATGGAAACATGCCCTTTCTGCAAACTTCAATAAAGTGTAGGCATGCTTCTAAGCATGTATTTGATGGACTTAGTACCATCATAGTATTATACATAAGGCAACTTCAGTAGTAACAGGATCCCTACACATAATCCTTATGGATTTACACCATAGGATTGCTAAGGGAAGGAGCTACACCTTCACCATTAGTAATGTGCACAAGCAATCCTATAGGTTTTAGGAAGTTGCATACAGGGGGGAGATACGTTTATGATAATCTCCACTGTAGTGAAGATTTACTTATCTTCACAAGAGTCTCACAATATGATTAAGAGACTATGGGGTATCATGATGAATACCCAAAGAGTGACTAGTTTCACTCATGCACATCACTTGACCAAGTAGTGAAGCATTTTTGCTGCACTACAAAGGAAACCAATTAGATGGGATCACAGAGATGGTTATGGCAAACTACAGGGAAGAGAAATATTAGAGTTTGCACAAGTGCCAATAGATGCTCTTACAATAGAACTTAGTCCAAAGGTAATGGATGAAAAACCACAGATTTCTTGGTTGGTGAAATGTAGAGATTGCATTTTACTACCATGAGCTAGATGATGGATTTGCATAGTTCACAAGATAGTTAAGTTAAACAATTACTTGTGATTACACTCAAGGTTAGGAAGACCTAGAGTGGTATGAGGGCAATCTATCATTTAGTCTTAGATGGGTTTGGAGTCACTTGTTATGGGACTTTGTTCTATATCTTAGAGGATTCTATGATTTATTATCTCCATTATGATACGGTCAAGCTTGTAAGTTTGGCACCTTTACACTTGCTTTACATATTATTACTCCATAGAGGATATATCATATGGACTTAGGTCATTTGGAAGTTGAGTGTACATGGGAGATAGTAGGCACCACACTCAGACGGTTTCCCACCTTTGAGATGATCACATATGAGCCTTCTTAAGGGGAAGGATATGGGGAAACACCACACAGAGATGACCATGTACATAGAGTACATGGGGTTCAGGGGAGTCCGAGCACTTTCTTCTACCATTACAGACATTTCATTTACATTTTCAAGGACAAAAATGTTTTCAAGGGGAAGGAAATGTCACATGATGTATGTATGGGGGTCTTACAGAGCATGCCACATGGCATCATTTTGGATGGACTCCACATTAATGGTAGAGGCAAGAAGGAAAAAGCTCTATCATCATTCGAATGAAGGGTGGACGGTTTGGACATGGCTGGGAGGTAACGCGAACGTTTCTCTATGTGTGTGTGGGTGCTCACGGAAGTTCGTCGAAGATTGTAGAGCAGCAAGGAGCAAAAAAGAGGTTTTCCAACAGTAAAGCACAATGCTGATGGTATCATAAGCACGTATAAAGCACGATTGGTAGCAAAAGGATATGCATAGACATATGGCATTGATTATTAGGAAACGTTTCGCATCAGATGGATTGTGAAGAATGCTTTCTTACATGGTGAGTTACAAGGAGAAATATACATGGACCAACCACAAGGATATGAAGATTCAAAGCACCCAAAATATGTTTGTAGGTTGCAAAAGGCTTTGTATGGGCTTAAACAAGCCTCTGGTGCTTGGCATGCAAGGACTGTTCATTACTAAACTACCACTAGATTTTCTATATGTGATGCAGATCATTCATTACATGCAAGGAAGGGTGATGATGGCATCACAATTGTGGCTATTTATGTTGATGACTTGATTGTAGGAGGTGATAGTGAAGAAAGAATTAAAGAGGTAAAGCAACTCCTTATGCAAGAATTTTAAATGAAAGATCTTGGTATGCTATGCTATTTTTTGGACGTTGAGTTTATACATACAAAAACAGGTATATGGATGTCGCAAAGGCAATATGCCTTGAGTGTGTTGCAAAAGTATGATATGACTGATTGTAAGCAAATATCAATGTCATTAGATCAGAATTTGAAGTTGGATACTACATCATGTGAAGCATTGGAAAATGCTACTATGTAGAGGAAAATTGTGGGAAGTTTGATACTTCTCACAATTACAAGGCCTGATCTAAGCTACACAGTTGGACTTGAAAGTCAACTTATGTAGGTTCCCAAGAAACTGCATTTAGATGCTATGAAGCACACTCTATGTTATGTGAGTGCTACTTTGGATTATGAGTTGTCTTATGAAGTTGGTGTAGGTTTGCAAGCTCATGGATACACCAATGTAGATCGGGCTGGTATGATTCCTAATAGAAGTTCTACTAGTGGCTTTCTATTCTCACTTGGGAGTGCAACTATTACGTGGAGCAGCAAGAAGCAACCCACTATTGTTTTGTGGAATATAGAAGCTTAGTATAGAAGTGTTGCAATGGAAGCATGTGAAGCATCATGCTTAGAGATGCTACTTGCAGATTTAGGTGTGGAAGTGCAAAGGCCAATCATCATCTATTGTGATAATCTTATCAGCATTCAGTTAGCATGAATTCCTATTTTTCATGCTAGAAAAAAGCATATCAAGGTACATTATCACTTCATGAGAGAGAGTGATATTGATCTTGTTTATGTGAGGACAAATGAGCAGGTTGCTGAAATATTCACTAAAGCACTTGGAGCAGAGAAGCTGAAGAAGTTTCAGAAGATGCTTTGATTAGAGGACATGACATTGAGCTTGAGGGGGAGTGTTGAGATATCAAGTCCAAAATGTGATGATTGAGGATGAAACCTATCACTTTTTCATTTCTCTGACATGTATAGTGGTCACATAGGTATATGTCAGGGATATTTTAGTGAGCTTTACTAGATTCATCTATCGAGAGTGATGGCACACTTGTTTCTTGCAAGCTCACTCCTTCATGGACATTGTGCTTTTCCTTATACTATTGTTTATATATTGCACTAGTTGTATTGTTGTATTAGGTCATTCTTGTATACTCCTTTTATGTAATAGAAGAAGAAGAAGAAGAAGAAGAGGAAGAAGAAGAGGAAGAAGAAGAGGAAGAAGAAGAAGAAGAAGAAGAAGAAGAAGAAGAAGAAGAAGAAGAAGAAGAAGAAGAAGAAGAAGAAGAAGAAGAAGAAGAAGAAGAAGAAGAAGAAGAAGAAGAAGATCATTCTTCCTTGCCTCAATCTGTGTGTGTGTTCCTCTTTGAGTGTGAGAGTGTGTGAGTGAGCTCTCTTCCTTATCTCCTTCCTCGTGATAGTTCATACACTCAAAGGTATACGTGTGTGTGTTAACTTCATATATATATGTCTCCACTAGGCCCCCTTTGAATAAGATTATAAATATTTTCTCTCCCAATTAATGGAAGTTGACTGGCATACCATGATAAAGAGAGAATGGGACGCATGGAAATGACTACAACGAGTGGCAGATTGGTTCTAAATATGGGACTTCATACTTGGTTGGTTGAGATTACTGCGAGTATTTTATCATTTAGGATCAAAATTTGAAGAATTCTCTGTAATTTCAACATACAAAATGATCAACACGCCGCTCAAAAATCACGCACGGAGGCATTGATTAAGGAACTCTAAGTAAGAAGGGAGAAGAACTCGATATGGGTCTGAAAGAGCTGAGGAGAGTCTCATGGAAGCGGGAAGTGTACACTTGTCACATGACCATTGACAAGTTTCACGTTTAGATTTTATAGAAAAAGTACGTGCAAATCTGTCGCCTCTTAACATGGCCCCCTCGAGGCTCGATGAATAAAACAGTCAAGCCAGCGCAAACGGCGATAGAATATATCATCTTAAGAGGGAACATTTGAAGACTTGGTGAAATCAAAGTCTAATGCGCTGAGCGTGGGAAGGTGGCAGTTTATCTGCTGTTGCGTTTTGCAGGAGAAAGAGGAAGAGAGAAAAAATGGGACTACTTTTTAGCGTTGAGAAACCTCCTCCCGTGGTGCTGGTTCCACCTTTATTTCATCGTCCTGAATTTGCCTCTCGCTACAGGTACTGCTTTCCTTGATCATTCACATACGTTATCACGCTTTCTATCCTGCGCACACATGTACACATTCATGTTGATAATGCTATGCTTCTTTCGTGTGAATGGTGATATGCAATTCATGGAAGCGTGATAGCGAGAGGAAAGATACAACGATATTAACGTATGAAGGATTGGATTAAAAATTAAACTTGAGCTTGGGGTGGCATCTCATAAAATGAACGTCTGCTAGCAGGCCTTTCTCTGAATGGAAAAGCTATGAAGAGGGGAAAATATTTTGTTCCATGGCAAGGTTGCAAAAAAAGAGGAACGTGGGCACATGATTCTGATATTCATGAATCAATGTAATGCATTTTTATACATCACTGACTCCTATCAACATCCATGTACATGGAAGGTTGCAATTCGTCTGACCATGTTTATGTAAATTTTGTATGTACTATGGTGTCAGAGCTCACCCCAAAATTTTGAGGATATTTTTGGCCAACCCTATGAGAGTGTTCTGCTGTGCACAAGATCCAATAGTTCTATTTGGAAGTTTTTTAGAGATATCTTTGTTTTATTTATTGTTCGATTATTGGCCAAAATATGGACATTATCTCTACATTTTATTGAATTATGATAGACTTGGTTGTTGGAGTTAGATGTCTGCGGAAGCACGCGAACAGCACAAGGAAGAAGAAGAAGCTTGGAGCACAAACACACAATACTGAATGTATTACTAGAGAATGTACAAAGATAAGTAGTCCATTAGGGCAATAGGTGTATATACAAGCCGGGGAAAAAAACCTCCTAAAGAGGGAAAAAAGTGCCCCGGCGATCCTACTGTGTTCACACACATCACTACCTAAATATATCAACAAATCCCCCTTGGGAGTGATGCGGTGAACAAGGAGCTGGCACTCATGTATAAGGAAGTGCAAAGCTATGTAGAAATCACTCCACAAAAGGAAGTAAGCCCAAAGCTTTACGGAAAGCTTCAAACTTCTCCCTAAGCAGAGCCTTCGTGAAAAGGTATGCAATGTTCTCTTGCGTGGGCACATATGCAAAGCTGATCTCCCAGCAGAGAACCTCTCCCTGACATAGTGATAATGCACCTAAATGTGCTTAGTGCGAGCATGGAACATAGGGTTCCTCGCAACTTCCAATGCGCTCTGACTGTCAGTGAAGATGGTGGTGGCAGAAGACTGGCCAACACCCAAATTAGTCATAAGGCGAATGAGCCACACACACTAAACAGTCGCTGTGAAAGCTTCCCTATACTCAGCCTCACAACTAGAAGTGGCCACAGTAGGATGCTTCTTGCTCAACCAAGATATATATGAGCTACCAAGCATGAAGCAAAAACCAGTGGTGGACACACGAGTGTCATAGCAACCAGCCCAATCTGAGTCAGAAAAAGCATGCAAATCTGGCGGTAGTGATCCCCCTTGGGATAAAACAACCCAAGTAGTCGAGTACCACTCAAGTAGCGAAAGATGCGCTTAACCGCCTTCCAATGCGTGACTTCTGGGCAATGCATAAACCTGTTCATATGTGAGACAGCAAACTGAATATCTGGCCGAGTAATGCATAAGTAAATCAAGCATCCATAAGCCAGCATCAAATGCATCTCCAGCATCGTGAAGACTCAATCGTAAACCTGTCTCCATACGAGTGGCAATAGACTTACAGTCTTCAAGGCCAAAACGCTGCAATAATGTGTCAATATATTTCGTTTGACACAAAGCCATTCCACCATCAACTTCCATAAACTGAATGCCCAAATAGTGATGCAAATGCCCCAAATTAGACATCTCAAATGAGGCATGCAAATCAGCCTTGAAATAAGCAATGTGCTTCTCAATAGGACCAGTGAGCAGCATGTCGTCAACATAGACAACAATGATCAGAAGCACATCATTAGCACGCTTAACATATAAGGTGCTTTCAGTTGGACTGTTCACAAAACCATGTGCAACCAGATAGGCATGTATCTTCTCATACCAAGCACGTGGTGCTTGCTTTAAACCATATAATGCCTTCTTTAACCTGCACACCTGGTTTTCATGCCCTTTCTGCACAAAGCCACGGGGCTGAAAAACATACACTTCTTCATGCAAGTCACCATTCAGAAATGCTGTTTTAATGTCCAACTGATGTACATTCCAACCATGATGGGCTGCAAGTGCACAAATGCTCCGAAGAGTAGTCATTAAGCATGTAGGTGCAAAGGTCTCATCAAAATCAATGCCTCTTTCGTGCGCATAACCCTTTGCAACAAGCCTAGCCTTATACCTGTCAACTGTACCATCAGGTTTACGCTTCAGCTTGTATACCCACTTAGTGCCAATGGCCTTCTTGCAAGGAGGCAAGTCACATAAAGACCATGTACCATTCTTCATTATAGCATCATATTCAGATTGCATGGAAGTCATCCAATTTTCTGAATTCTGTGCTTCATTAAAAGAAACAGGCTCATTCTCATCACAGAGACTAGACGCAGCCATAGCATAGCAATCTGATGCAAAGGAGGCACTATGAGAGCCTGAACGAGTACGATATGACAAAGGTGCATCTAATTTGCTGTCACGCAAAGTGTGCACCAGCCATTTTGGCATAGTTTTTGCCTGCTCAATATCAGCTCTCTCATCAATAAGTGCATCATGTAAATCTGCATCAGAAATAGAATGATCTGCATCATCATATGAAACCTGCAAAGGCTGAGAAGTTGCCTCATTAGGAACAGCACTAGATTGTCCACCTGTAAAAAGAGGCATCAACGTATCATACATGTCTTTGGAGCTAACAGATGTCTCCTTAGTACATGAAAGCAATGGCTGAATAGCATCTTCCACAAAGACAACATCAAGGCTAACCAGAATGCGTTTAGTCTGTGGATGATACAGACGATAGCCTTTACTTTCAGAACTGTACCCAACAAAAATACATTTTACTTCCTTATCATCCAATTTTTTGCGATGTTGTTCAGGCACTAATGCATATGCCAAACAACCAAAAACATGCAGATGCGCAACAGATGGCTTGCGGTCATGCCAAGCCTCATATGGAGTGATAGCAAAGTCACATGGGGACGGGGATGGGTCCCGGGAACGGTAGTGTCCCCGGGACGGGGACGGAGCTTAGGGTGTCCGGGACGGCACTAAAAAAGTGCTGATTTTTTAAAAATAATCAAATGAAAGTTATTTACAATGAATGTCTGAACACATGAGATGACCAATAACAACAAAACCTTAGAGAAAAGGTGGTTCTTTAAGTAGAAACATATACAAAGCATGTTTAACATTTAGAGTTTACTCCAAAAGGGACAAGTGACAAGTCGTATGTATTTCATTATGTCAAAAACAAGATTATAATTTATAAATCATCATCATCATATGAAAATTCCATATACATGAAAAGAACTAAGGTTGAAGAGTCAATCATCATCTAACATAAATGATATGGAATAATCATGAGAACAAAAAGATTTTACATCATACCCTCGATCGACAAAGTGACTACATATGCCTTGAACATAAATGTCCAGACTCCAACATAAATGTAATGAATGTAGACAATCCAAGTGGGGAGTGACGAGTCTCATTTTTTGCAACACAATCAATGGCTTCTTCTTCTTCATGTTCTTTATTTGCCGCTTGATTTAACCCCTATGCAACCTTCCATTCTTTGAGAAGATCTCCCTTCATGCAATGGACCCTTGCTCAAGCCTTCAAAGTTCACACACATGAAATGCTTCAGCCTTGCTATGAAGCCTCTAAGTGAACGTGTGGCTGGATGAGCTCAAATGAGGCCTATCTATGCTTGTTCGTGAGGTCAAAACAACCTTCTAGATGTCTTAAAAGAAGGCACAAATAGATAAGTAAGCAAAATGGCAAATGGACCTTAATTCTAGCTCGTGAAAAATCTCAATCCAAACATCAAGATCTGCTGACCCCTCCCGAACAGCTTCCATCACATGAAAACGTCCCGGGGACGCGTCCCGGGGACGGAAGGCTGTTACAGACTTGCATGGGGGGACGGATGGTGTCCCGCCTCCAACCAAGTCGGGGACGGCGTCCCGGCGTCCCTAGGGCCCGGGGACGCGTCCCCGTGTGACATTGAGTGATAGATTGCAGCGCTTTAGTGGGACACTTGTTCAGTACATATGCTGCACACATGACAGCCTCAAGCCAGAAACTATGTGGTAAAGCCTTACTCATGACCATGCACCTCGCCATCTCCATGAGTGACCTGTTCTTTCGTTCAACAACTCCATTCTGTTGAGGTGTATACGGCACTGTACACTGGTGTTTTATCCCACGTTCAGCCAGAAATGCATTAAAATCAGAAGACATATATTCCCCCCCTTGATCAGAACGGAGGGTGCCCATTTTACATGCTGACAGATTTTCAGCCAAAACCAAAAACTGTTTAAAGCACATGAACACTTCGGACTTTGCTTTGAGTGGATATACCCATGCATGCCTGGAAAAATCATCGATGAAAGTCACGAAGTTAAAGGTAATTCCCAAAAGAGGGTGTTTGCATAAGACCAAAGACATCACTATGTACGAGCTGCAATTTCTGCGTAGCCCGAACTGAACCATCTTTTGGAAAGGAGGAACGCTGCATTTTGCCCAAAATACAGCCTTCACATACATGTTTTCCAGGTGCCTCAAGCTTGGGCAAAGAAGACACCATATCAGATTTCTGCAGGCGTAGCAAACTAGCAAAATTCAGATGACCAAAGCGTGCATGCCAAAGCTTTGCATCTGACATAGCCTGAGAATCATGAACTTCACATGCCGAATCAGTCACAGATCTTTCATAGTCTATGAGCTTATACAACCCACGACATAAAATGCCAAAAGCAATAATCACATCGCCGTTTGATAGATCATGAACTGCACACCTGTCATCAACGAATTTCACAACCAAGCCAATCTTGGCTAATGCAGAAACTGATAACAGATTCTTCTTGATCCCTGACACAAATAAGGCATCTGACAAGGTGAAAGAACTACCATCAGCAGTAGTCAGAATGATCTTACCAACTCCCATAACAGGATAAGAGGAGTTGTTGGCGCATGTGACAGTATTCCCTGTAGGGGAAGGCTCGAGTGAAGAGAAGAAACTGCATTGCGAGGTAATATGTTTGGTCGCCCCATTGTCAAAGTACCAAACATCTGAGTCCACTGCAGACATGCACTGCTCATGAGAAGATGGGTCAAAACTGCGAACAGTAGTAAACGCCCATTCTTCTTCTTGCACAAGATTAGCAGACTCTGTTTTTGGTGTAGAGGCTTCTGCAACAACCATTCCAGCCTCCTTTTTCTTTGCCTCTTTTGCAACCAGTTTTAGACAGTTCTTTATGATATGATCATTCCCTTTACAGTACTTGCAAAACAATTTCTGCTTTTCTGATTTCTTCTCATCTTTATCCTGGTTCTTCGAATGTGAAGCATTTGCAGATTTCTGCTTACTAGTAGAAGAGCTCCATTTTCCTTTGCCCTTTTGACTAGCAAGGAAAGCTTGAACTTCAACACGCATAATGGACCTGTTCTTCCTGGATTGATCTTCCTGCAACAGAACAGAGACTAACTCCTCAAATGATAAGGCATTCGGATTGCCTTTCATCATCAACCGAAGAGTAGAATCAAAACTCTGATATGAATCAGGAAGACCATTCAGAACGGTCTGCACAAGTGAGCTATCTGGTATAACCTCATCAGCAGAAATCAACTGTTCCTTCAAATCTTTGATCTTCGTTAGGAAAGCTATCTGGTATAACCTCATCAGCAGAAATCAACTGTTCCCAAGCATCCCTAGCTGTTCTGCAAGAGCGAATATGAGGAATAATGGCACGTTCAACAGACAAAGCTATCAATGCATGTGCCTGGGCATTTCTGCCATCCCAACGAATTTGCTCTGCAGTAGGTGCAACAGAAACAGAAGCACGAACAGGAATCTGCGGAATATTATATTCGACACCATCTTCATGAGCTCCAGCACCTGTATTTGTAGTACCTGTCGTTACAGGTGTAACAGGACGTCTTTCAACACACTGCACAATGTTCCACAATCCTTTTGCAACCAAAACATGTCGCATCATATAAGCCCATAATGGGTAGTTGGTACCATCCAACTTATCTTCAACAACCAACATACGGAATACATCACTGCTTTCAGCCATGGCCGGTGACTAAAATACCTTGATGCAGAAAATTGACTGTATCTCAAAAAGTTGAACAGAACTGCCTAGACGAGTTCTGCTAGACCTGTAGCAGACTTCGAGATGCTTAAACTGGCGAACAGAAATTGGTATATACCTTTGGCACCAAAAGACGAAATAGCCTGCACAAGCGCTGCGATAGTGCGTTCGGAGGCCGAAACGAGCTCAGATCGCGATTTCGGCACCACAAAGCGAAGCAGTTTTGATCTCGAAAACACGCTGAGTATGCTCACCAAAATTCGTGCGATTTTGAGACTGCAAACGGAGGAGTGTCGACGGCGCCCTAGATGAAGCGACGACCTGCTCTGATACCAATTGTTGGAGTTAGATGTCTGCGGAAGCACGCGAACAACACAAGGAAGAAGAAGAAGCTTGGGGCACAAACACACAATACTGAATGTATTACTAGAGAATGTACAAAGATAAGTAGCCCATTAGGGCAATAGGCGTATATACAAGCTGGGAAAAAAAACCTCCTAAAGAGGGAAAAAAATGCACCGGCGGTCCTAGTGTGTTCACACACATCACTACCTAAATATATCAACATTGGTTACTTGAAATGGTTTTACATTACACGTGAAGGCTAATAATGAATCATGATAATGCATATATGATATGACACATGCCACATAATGCATATACGTGTTACATATGAATCTATGATCATGATTCATGATTCAAATTTCATATCATAATTGAAATTTTGAATTTGCAATGTGGATAATGCATTATCACTTGTGGATGCAATGTGCCACAAGAAATTTGAAATTTGAGAATAAAGGTTAAAGAATAGACTCTTTTTTGACCGTAATACTGAACAAGTGATGCATCTATTGCTCGAAGGAACATGGTGCTTTTGCAACAATGCCCCAAAATATTATACACATTTCTCTTTCTCATGTCCGTCCATCCATCGCACATGATGGTGCATCCATACTTTGCCCATGTCTCCTTCATGGGTTCAAGCTCTCCCCCCCCCCCCCCCCCCCCCCCCCCTCTGACGCTTTGTTCTTTTTAGTTTCGTTGTCCTCAATTTTTGATAAGTAGGACCTTGCCTCCGGTACCCTAACAATGGTACTTTCGCAATGGCATTTCTCCATGCGAGTGTCCATGCAACATTAAATGACAACCCACATTGTATAAAAGCCTTCATGAGTGCTTGTATGGCTTCTTGTTTACATTGCTTTTGCAAGTTAACACGTATGGAGACGCATCCAAGAGACTCATGTTGATGCTCTTGATAATCATGCTTTACTCTTGCACTTTTTTTCTTGGTTTATTGTGCATGCTCTATGTCAATGCCTATGGGCTCATAAGCTTGAGTATGGGGATCATATGAGCCATGTGTACTATTTGCGTGTGATTTAACTTGAGATTGTGGGATTCCCTTTCCCTCTTTTTGAGCTATCCATTGTTATAGCTCTTCCTTGATAGATTTAGACATTGGCTCCTTGCAAGGAGCAACCCCTAAGCCACTCTACTTTTTAAGATGGGTCCTAATTCTATGGGCTTCACCATCTCCCCTATACCCAAATAGCTTGCAAGTTTCTCTCTTACTTCCCCTCAAGCCAAACTTCCCTTGGCTTGTGATATATGGCGAACTTGTTTGGCTTTTGGCATAGTGATGGGAGGGAATAGGAGGACAAAAAGAGGGTTTTGATGCTTGGAAATGGCAAGAAAGGAGAGGAGATGGATTAGACTTGAGGTAGAAAAGAGGGAAAGTAGAGAAATAGAAGGCCTTTATCTTGCTTGGCTTTGTTGCACAATCACATAAGCTCGAAAATGAAGTTCTTTAGAATTATGGTGAAATGCTCAATGAGGCCATTTCAATAAAATGACATTATTTGAAGCAAAAGTTTTTGCTGTTATTTGCAATGCATTGCGAATGTCGTAACGTTGCTGCATTGCATTGTGAACGCATTGCAACCCGTTGTGATGCAACACTAGCGTTCAAAATCCATCTTATCATGTTAGAAATAATTTATGAGCTTCAAGGCCTTGTGCAAAGCTAGACTTCTTTGTCATCAAGCTTCAATTATCAAGTACCATTGGAATATATCCAGTTTTCCATGTATCCATGTTGGAACCATGTTGCATGTTACCATTGAACGGGGAGAGACCGAGTCCTTCACCACCTATCGAGATAGAAGATAATGAAGAATTCGAAGTTAAGCATGTTCTAAATTTGAGAATCTCTCGAGGAAGATTGGAATATCTTGTTCAATTGGAAAGGGTATGACATATTTCAAAACTTGCAAAAAATCTTCAGAGAGCATCAATCAAGGTTTGTGAATTCCCCAAGAAAAACCCAATGAAGCTCATTTCAGAGAACATGGCCGCTTCTCGTGGAACTCATTGCTTAGGGGGATGTGATATCATGGATATGATGGAAACCATCTTGAATTGTAGATTAATGCCACTTTTCATATCTCATGATTGGTTACGAATTTGGATATTAGAATTGCCCCTTGAGGGTGCCAAAACCCTAAGAGCAACTATCTACTTGCCTTCTTTCAACATCCAAAGACCTTTTTCCAACAATTGACATCATTGATGACATCATCAATTTGTAATTGCCTCAAATCCACTTCCCTTAAGCACCTATATAAGGAGGGCTTGACCACATAGATCCTGAATCTTGCTAATGCCAACCTTGAGAGCTCAAGGAGTTCCAGTCTCCAAGTACGTACTTTCCAAGGTCCAGTTCTTGTCCTTGTCTAGCTTTTGTTCTAGTCGTGTCTAGTCTTGTTTCAAGACATCTAGTCTTGTCATCTTCTAATCTTGTGGTACGAGATTTGTCTAGTTCCTTCTTGTATCTAACTCATTTTTGTGAAGGAGTTTTTGTATTATGACATCGTGTTTTATACCTATGGTTCCAATTTGTTGGATCCTTGTATCCTATCTAGTCCAATTATTCATACCTATTAGTCTTAGGTTGTGGGACTTCTTGTCTCAATGTATATTCTTGTATTGTTTCCCTTGTGTAGGTAATCTTGTAATCGGAAATATATTCCAGTAATCTTGTCTAGTCTAGTGAGAGGGCACAATCTAATGCTCCCTGACATGTTGTGTTAATAACCAAAATCTTCAAGTGCATAGTATATGAAGAGTCTTGTTAGAGATTATGAGTGGTGACCAATACCAACCCTTGGATGTTCTCTATGTGCAAAACATTGCTAGGAACTTGATTTTTATTTTTGGATTGTTAAAAGATAATTTAATGATTAATTTTGATAAGAGTAAGTGCATTATATTTGATAAGATAAAAGAGAGGTTTTAGATTTTGGTACTTTGTCTAAAGGTCCCTTTGAACTGGAATTGTCAAGTACTAATAAATCTTGTGATTTTGTGAGTAGAGTAAAAGAAAAGTTCACATTTACTGTTGAGTGTACACATTATGTTTTAGATTTTTGAATTTTCTCTTGATGATGTGAATACATGTGGATGTTTCTCATATGAATGTAACTACTCATTATGCTCCTTGAGAGTCTTTCCACATCCTCAAGTATTCAAATATCTTCAGATTCACATACACGACTTGCACCAGTTCCTTCTCTTGATCCTTCTCTTGCACTAACTCTTAGATTTTTTGAACCTCAAATTGCCAAATCCTTACCTATCAATGAAAGGAATGCTTATCTAGGGTGTGATATGTCCATTGATGATATCTTTGTGAATATTTTGTTAGATGAGATATATACATGTACGTTTAAAGACAAAGAATTTGAAGATCAACTTAAAGTTTGGACTTCTACTGTTCAAAGTAATCCTAAATCTTTTATCAAATATATCCTATGTGCATGATATTCTTATATCTATTTAAGAAGACAATATACAAAATCATTGTACAAATCCAAATTAGATTTAGAAATTCTTGGATTATCTTAAGGATCAGAATTTCATGGATTTTAAAGGAAAATTATCTATATTTATTTCGAAAGACAATATTTTATCCATAGGTCCCAAAATGTTTGGGATACTTGTATTATTCTTTGGTTATATTATGGAGCTTTGCATCTCATAAAGAAATTACTACTTCAACATACTTTGGAGAATCTACCTATTGAGAGGTTTATCCCTCATAGGAAGTTCGTTAGGCAGAGGAGACTGGAAAGTTCGTCAACCTCTTTTTACGCATCATTTCTACTTCAAAGCCCCATACAATTAGAATTTGGGGGGAAGGGATTGTATAAGAAATTCTAATTGTACATTTGTGGGGACTTAGTCATTTGATCATTGTATATATATACATGTAATTTGTATATTTAGGATAATTTTAGGAGAAATTCAACCTTAGATCCGAAAACTACTCAATGAGAGCTTTCCAACTATATCTAATACTTTACCAACAAACCTTGATTTGGAACCCAAAACCCTAATCCTAAATTTTGGTTGAGAAGTCAATAGGAGCTGAAATGTCAAATCTAATCAAGTCAATGGTCAAAAGAACTTCCACATGTCAACAAGAGAAAGCTTGTGCATATGATATTTGTCACATCATCAAAGTTCTTTCAAGTCATAAAAAAATTAGCGATGTCAACACTTTTGCAAAAGAATTCCAATCTTGTTTTTTAGGTGACTTTCGCGGATGCTTTTCACTTTGGATAAAAACGTATATAAAGAGATGATTGCATACTCATAGGCATCATAATATTGAGGAGCTTCTTGCTTGCTCTCTTGGAGAGGTGCTTCTTTGTAGGAGATAAATTTCGCATTGTAAATAATTGTACATTATAGGACATTCTATTTGATCATTTTGTATATGAACACTCAAATGGCACTTAGGACAATCTCAGAATAGGCCAAATTTAGGTGAAAAATGACATTTTAGGAATTGGAAAACTAACATCACATTCTTGAACTCCTCTCTGAGAGATTTCCAACCATATCCCTCTTGCCACCAACAATTCACTCTTTGATTCACAAAACATGAACCCTAATTTGTAGGTAAAAAAGTCAACAACACCTAAGAGTCAACCATTTTTAATCAAAAGTCAATGTTTAGTTTACGTCTTGCCACATTATCATTATCAAACCTATATAAAGAGGTGACAGCAGACCCTTTGGTATAAAAATCTAGTAGAGCTTACTCTTATGCCCTCTTGGAAGAGGTTTTCTTCACACCTACTATTATAAAATATGTCAAATAGGGCAACCTCCCACTAGGGATCCCACGTGCCCCTTTAAAAGATTAATACATTTAACCGTAAAAATGGTCCCATTTCTAGGAAATGGAAAAAGCATATGACAAAAATTTTATCACATAATGTGATATTATTCAATGAGAGCTATCCAACCATATACAACACTTGTTTGTTTGGCACCTAAATCAAGGTCAAAACTCAAACCCTAATTTTCAATTTTAGTGTGAAAAACTTATTTTAAGTGAAAAGAAGCTTTTGTTTTATTGCATGATATGTGAAAAAGGTACTTAAACTAAAAACAAATAACTACAACAAATAACAAATATACCTACCTGGAAGTTTGTGCTAGGCTTCATTATGGCCGAGTTTGCCCATTACTTCCAAAAGTGATAGAAACTCGGTTTGCAGAGCTTCTAGTGAGCTCATGCTTGTGGTGTGTATGCATTGTGGGGTGCGTGTGTGAGCATGTATTCTTTTGTAGTTGTACACTTACTATTGGGCACTGATGACATTAGTGGGGATGTCATAGTATTGAGTCGATACTATGCATACTGGAGTCTGGAGATGATATGCTATATAGTCTTATGGTATAATCTTGGCCAAGATGGTGAATGGACCAGATCTTTGATGGTCTAGCTTTGCACAAGGCCTTGAAGTTTGCAAATTATTTTTGAGTAACCACACTTTATCCCCAATTTGATAAGATGGATTCTGAACACCATGTTGATCTTCATAATACTATATTGTTCTTGAGCTTTATGTATCTCTTCCTTGAGTACTTTGTGAATGTCCATGAGGTAGTGGGCCTTATCTCTGGAAGTTGAGTTCTTGACATGATTTGAGAGTTAGTATATCCATCCTGGGATATTGTCCATAATTTGCAAAGAAGGGAGTATGCCTGGTAGATGTATGAACACTGTTCTTATAGGCAAACTTTGCAAAGGGTAAAAGCTCGAACCAACCATTGATGATAGTTTATGGTGCGACGAAGATACTGTTCTAGGAGTTGATTCACCTATTCTTTTGTCCATCAGTCTGTGGATGATTTGTTGTAGACAATTTTAACGTGAACACCAAGGAGCTTGCATAGACTATTCCAAAAGCTGGATATGAACTGGACCTCGATCAGTGATAATATCATCAGGCAATCCATGAAGCCTAAATATGTATCTGAGATAAAGTCTCGCAGCGGTTGCACCTGTGATTACCTTGGTAGTTGGAATGAAGTATGCCATCTTTGTAAGTCTATCCACTATAACAAGAATGGCATCATACTTATCAGACTTTGGTAGATTTGTGATAAAATCCATAGACAATGAAGCCCATGGCCTTTTTGGAATAGGTAAGGGTTGAAAGAGGTCATGAGGTTTATGTCGCGGTACCTTAGATCTATTGCAAGTATCACAAGATCGGATATATTCTTTGACTTCCTTCCACATTTGAGGCCACAAAAAATCCCTTGATATGAGATCTATTGTTTTATTCACTCTAAAATGACTTGCTGCAAGGTTGTCATGACATTGTTGAAGTACTTGGATCTTGGGCTTCTTGAGGGACATACAACAGGTTCTTATAGAATAGTAACCCATCCTTTTCTTGAAACTCATTTACTTATTGAATTTTTCCCTCTTGAGTTTTTTGCTTAATGTTACAAAACAATTCATCTTGTGGTAGAGTCTGACGGATCAAATGATTCAAAGCTGAATCTTAATGATGGATTGAAGAGATAGCTCCTAACTGGAGATGCCCAGGCTTGAGTAATACACTCTCTTGTTGATCAAAGGCCTCTTCACCTTTCTTTGGTGCAAGGTAAGAACTTGTGGACAAGGCATTTGACTAACATTGCTGATGTCTTGGACGGTATGTGATGACAAATTCAAACCTGGATAAAAAAGTTACTCCATCGAGATTGCCTTCTATTGAGGATGCGGGTGGTCATAAAATACCCTAGGTTGTTATGATTCGTATACTCAGTAACTTTATGAGTTGCTCCTTCTAGATGGTGACATCAGGTATCAAACACATGCACTATGGCAAGAAGTTGTTTATCATGGATTTCATAATTAATCTCTGGAGAGGAAAATTTCCTTGAATGATATTCAACTCGATGTAGGTGTCAATCATCTCTGTATTGGGATAGAATGGCCCCTAGGGTGAAGTTTGATGCATCTGTCAGGAAGAGGGGCTTACATGAATGAGGATGAACTAGAATTGGAGTAGTGGTGAATATTGATTCCAAGGTCTGAAAGGCTCTTTTTGCTTCTTTGGCCCATGAGAATTTTGAATTTCCTATAAGCTTGGCAAGAGGTGTCACTTTCTTTGAGTAATCCTTGATGAATATCCTATAAAAGTTGTCAAACCCTAGAAAACATTATACATCTTGAACACGTGAAGATGGTTGCCAATCAAGTATTGTCTCGATCTTCTTAGGGTCCATAAAGATTCCTTTCTCTGACACAATATACCCTAAAAACTCCATATGTATGATGAAAAGAGCACTTCTCCAATTTTGCATATAAACCTTTTTCTCTTAGTTTCTCTAGGACTATCTTTACATGAGTTTCATGATCCTCTAGATTTTTGGAGAATATCAAGATATCATCGAGGTATATTACTACAAAATCATCTAAATACTCTCGAAAGATATCATTCATCATATGTTGAAAGAGCGCTGGAGCGTTTGTGAGACCAAATGACATAACTACATATTCAAAATGCCCATACCTCGTTCGAAATGCTGTCCTCCATTCTTCTCAATCTATGATCATGACAAGACTGTAAGCTCCTCGAAGGTCAATCGTTGTGAAGAACTTTGCTTTTTCAAGGTGTTCCAAGAGCTCTGATATAAGTGGTAGAGGATATCTGTTCTTTATTGTGACTTTATTCAATGCACGATAGTCTACACACATTTGAAGAGTCCCATCCTTCTTCTTTACAAATAGGATTGGGCTCCTGCTGGAGACTTTGAGTGTTTAATAAACCCTTTGGCTAGATTCTCATCAATATTCTTACAAAATTTTGTAAGTTCCTTTGGGGATAGTCTATAGATTGGTCCAAAGGGTGGTTGTGCTCCCTCTTGAAGTTCTATGGCACAATCATAAGGTCTATGCTCTAGGAGGATATCTGCATTCTTCTTCGCAAAAACATCTTCAAAACCTTGGTATTGGTCGGCAAGCTTCATTGAATCATCTTTCAACAGATTTTTCTCGATCCTTGGCATAAATAAAGCATGAGGCAATGTAAAAGAACTGCCATTAGTAGTAGCCAGAATGATTTTACCAACTCCCATGACAGGATAAGAGGAGTTGTTGGCGCATATGATAGTACTCCCTGTAGGAGAAGGCTCAAGTGAAGTGAAGAAATTACGCCACGAGGTAATATGTTTGGTTGTCCTATTATCAAAGTACCAAATATCTGAGTCTACTGGAGATATACGCTCTACATGAGAAGATGGATCATAACTGCATAGATTAGTAAATGCCCATTCTTCATTCTACACAAGATTTGTAGACTTTGATTTGGGTGTAGAGGCTTTTGCAACAACCATTTGTATCCGTTCGATGTCGTAATCTATGGCGTCGTGAGCGGAAGGTCCTTCACATCATCTCTTAAGCCCCATCTAAATTGGCTTATGAAATAATCTTCATGCTAGGTCAGATCACATATCGACTGCCTAAATTTTGATGCATAGGTAGAAGCAGGGTGGTTACCTTGACCTAGCTTCCAAAGTTTTGTTTCTGCCACACGACTTATGTGCATCTCCAAATGTGGTGGTGAGTTCTCAAAGAAACCCCTCATAGTCCTAAAGTACTTCCATGTTCTTCTCCAAGATTGGGGCAAACCATGATAATGCTTGGCCACAGAGCGAGGTTCCAATAAACTCGACCTTGGATGCCTCATCAAGGTATCTATTAGGTTGCATACGGATGTACAATTTAATTTGTCGGAGAAATCCACGAAACTTTGTGCGATCCCCATCGAACTTTCTGGCATGCAAATCTTGGGTTCCTTCATGAAGGATGTACTAGGCTCTTGATTCATTTGAATACTCCCTTGATTTGCTTGAAGATTCCTGATTTGTTCTTATAATTCTTGGAGGAGTGCGCCTACATGCACGGGATGTCCCATCTCGACTTGTGTCTATCGATGACTTAGGCGCTCGACTTGTTGGAGACTCTGAAGTGATGCCACAGCCTATTCATAAGCATTCTCCATGATGCGTGGTCTTGGATAGAGGCTAATCTTGCCAAAATGTTAGGGGAGCACTAAATTGTGCTCTTTGACTATAGTAGACAAGATTTCGAAAATATACTTTTGATTACAAGAACACCCGCGTAGAGGAAATAATACAAGAATATGTGGTTGATACAACAAGTCCGACAAATCGGGAGTGATAGGTATGGATAACTCGACTAGAGATGATACACGAGATCCCACAACCTGGGATCGTAAGTATGAAACAAGATATCAGGATTACAAGAACTCCCTTCAGAGAGATGAACTAGATACAAGAATTAACTCGACAAGATCTCGTACTACGAGATTACAATATGACACAATAGGATGTCCAAGATTCTAGACTAGACAAGGCTAGAACAAGGCACAAGACTAGAACTCGAACAGGAGCTTGGAAAGGACTTACTTGGAGATCACGATTTCTTGAGCTCCCAAGACTGGCATTGGCAAGACTGAGTATGTATGTGGCCAAGGCCTTCTTATATAGGAGTTCGATGACGGTTCCAAAGGGCAGTTATGAAGTCGGTTACGAGTTGATGATATCATCAATGATGTCAGAAATCCGAACAGGACCTCCGGATGTCAGAATTCAGCAAGTAAACAATCGATCTTAGGGTTTTGGCATGTTTCGAACGCAATTGAGACATTGGTCTCCAAATTCTAAACCAATTATGAGATATAGAAGTCACATGGAATATGAGGTTCAAGATGGTTTCCTTTGTCCATGACACTACCCTCGTTGCCAAAGCAAAAGGCAATAGTAAAAGCAAGAGTAGCAAGAGTTCTAGCTCTAAATCCAAAAAGATTTCTAGTTATGCCTTCAAATTTAGAGAGGATTATACTGATTCTAGTGATGATCCATTGATTCTGAGAAGAAGAATACTTACAAGAAAGAGTTCTGGGATGTTACACTTATGTGTTTCTCGAGTAGTTTTAGTGTGAACCTTTTCCCTATACATGGACACTTTTTACTCTAGTGTTGACTAGAGTTTTTCCCCTTGTTAGCACATACATGGTTCACTCATAAGTGGTGGTACTTTGTACTCAGAGATATTATTAAGCTCTGTTTATCATCAATAGAGAGAGCTATTCCAACCATCCGTCTTTTTTGTGTGTCTTCTTTGTGACTTGCTACATTTGTGTTCCTTGTGTATGCTTCTTGTGTGTCTCTTGCACTTCTACACACCCAACTATGGTATCATAAGTAGGTTTAGCTCCTTCTCAAGTTTCGTTTTTTCGAGTCACGGTGTGCACATTTTTAACAATGCAAATCGACTTTGGAGCATAGAAATAGAGGCAAAAAAACATTTCCATCATTTGCATTGGGGTTATATCCCCCTTTCAAAGCCATTCATGCAGTTAGAATCACCATAAGAGCGATGGATTATGAGCTGAAATTTCAACATTCATTGAAGTAAAGATCTTTTCACATTCTTGTTCTTTAGTGAAATGGAAGGCATCAATGACTTGTTTGGCATGCTTCAAGTGGAAGATAAACTTGATGGGACCAACTATCCAATGTGGTCTTACATGATGAAACATGTTCTTGTTGCAAAACAACTATGGAACATAGTGGCAAATGTAGATTGAAGACTTGCAGGTTCTACTTCAGAGTCTACCATCACAGATGGAGCTTTTTCTTCAAGTATAGTGGTTACTTCTCCTCCACCTACATAGGAGCAACTTAGATGGGATTGAAAAGATGCTCAAGCTCATGCATTGATTGCGTTGTCTATGAAGCATCATATAATTCCACACATTCGGTCATGTTCTACATCAAGACATGCATGGGACACTTTTTCTTCTTTGTATGTCGTGCGTAATGAAGCACGTGTTGCATACTTGTGATGTATGTGGTCTGATCATTGATGATGCTACTCACTATACATGGATGTATCCTATGAAAGCAAAGAATGAGGCATTTTCTTGCTTCAAAGCATTTTTAGCTATGGATGAAAATGTTTTTGGAAACAAGCTTTTGACTCTATGCACATATCGTGGTGATGAATACATGATCGTGGTGGTGAATACATGTCACGCGAGCTTTTCCTTTGTGAAAGAGGAATTTCACACCAATGTACGGTGCCATATACACCTCAACAAAATGGTATTGCAGAGTGTAAAAATAGAACACTCTTTGAAATGGCACGATGTATGGTTAAAGAAAAGCACCTTTCGGACGAGTTCTGGATGGAAGCATTCATGTGTGCAAACTATGTCTTGAGTCGTTGCTTTACAAAAGCATTGAGAGTCGTCACTCTTTATGAGGCTTGGAATGGACATAAACCTATGATTAGTCATATGTGCGTGTTTGGTTGTTTGACATATGCTTGTGTCATCGCAACAACGTCACAAACTTAATGACAAGGCAAACAAATATATATTTGTTGGTTATAGTGCTGAAAGTAAGGGATATCTTTTGTACCATCCATTGACGAACATAATTATTGAGAGTCGAGATGTGGTACTTTGCAAAAACTTCATTGTTCCCTCTACTTGAATATAAAAAAAAGCCAACAGTTAGCTCACAAGATGTGTTTGATACACTCATGCCTTTGTTCCAAAGTTTTGCGCCTGACTATGGCCATGTAGAGCAGCCAAAGTGAGGTTCAAAGGGCCAAAAAATTTCTGCAAAATAGAGCTGGAAATGTAGAGAATTTCCATTCAAACATGGTTAAAATTTTCCGGCCAACCATAGTTGGAACTACAAGAAATTTCGAGATACATATGGCTGAACATTTGCATTAGGATATGGCTGAAATGAACATTTGCATCAGGATATGGCTGAAAATGAACATGAAATTCAGCCCACCCATGATATACATGTTGACAATGCATTACATAATGAACCCATGTCTATCAAAAGTGCACAAACTATGCCAAAGTGGTTGAAGCAAACTTTGTAGGAAAGCAAATTGAGTGATGCATATGATGATCCACAATGGATGAGCGCTATGCAATCAGAAATGGATTCCATACATAGGAATGGTACTCCTGAGTTATATGAATTGCCTAAAGAAAAAAATGCCATTCGTACAAAATCAGTTTATAAGATTAAAAGAAAGTCAGACGGTAGCATTGATCGCTACAAAGTTAGATTGGTTGCGAAAGGGGATGCGTAACAATAGGGCATTGACTATGAGGAAACTTTTGCACGCACTTCATGCATGGCTACCATTCGTACTGTGGTTGCATTGGCTGCCCAACGAGCTTGGAAAGTACATCAGTTTGATATAAAAACAACTTTTTTGAATGGTGATGTGTGTCATGGACAAAGGAAACCATCCTGAACCTTAGATTCCATGTGAATCCTATATCTCATGGTTGGTTCAGAATTAGGAGAAACCAATGCTTCCATTACGTCCGGAACGTGGCAAAACCCTAAGATCGACTTTCTAATTGCTAAATTTTGACATTTTGAGGTCCTGATCGATTTGCTGACATCATTGATGACATCATCATCTCGCAACCGCCTTGGGAACCGCCCTTGAAAACCTATATAAGGAAGGGTTGGCCACATTCATAATCAGTCTTGCCAATACCAGTCTTGGGAGCTCAAAGAGTCGTGACCGCCAAGTAAGTACTCTTCAAGTTCCAATTCCAGTTCTTGTCTTGTACCTTGTTCTAGTCAAGTTCTTGGACATCCTATCTTGTCCCCTTGTAATCTCGTAGTACGAGATCCTGTTGAGTTCGTTCTTGTATCTAGTTCATCTCCCAGAAGGGAGTTCTTGTAATCCATATATCTTGTCTCATACTTACGATCCCGGGTTGTGAGATCTCCTGTATCATCTCTAGTC
Source organism: Ceratopteris richardii (assembly GCA_020310875.1). Lineage (NCBI taxonomy): Eukaryota > Viridiplantae > Streptophyta > Polypodiopsida > Polypodiales > Pteridaceae > Ceratopteris > Ceratopteris richardii. The sequence continues at coordinate 56,039,317 of CM035427.1, read as the reverse complement.
CAATTTTCCATACCTATTGGTCTCGAGTTATGGGACGTCTTGTATCGGCTACATCTTCTTGTATTATTTTCCCTACGTGGGTGTTCTTGTAATTATAAGTGTATTTCCGAAATCTTGTCTACTGTAGTAAGAGAGCACAATCTAGTGCTCCCTTGACATTTTGGCAAGACTACCTTTTATCCAAGACCGGGCATCATGGAGAATGGAGAATGCTTATGAACAGATTGTAGCATCGCTTCAGAGTCTCCAAAAACAAGTTGAGGACCTAACTCATCGACAGACACAAGTCGAGATGGGACATCTAGTGCATAGTGCATGTAGGTGCACTCCTCAAAGAATTACAAGAACGAATCGGGAGTTTTCAAGCAAATCAAGGGGTATTCAAGTGAATCAACGACCTAGTACATCATTTATGAAGGAACCCAAGATTTGCATGCCAGAAAAGTTCGATGGGGATCGCACAAAGTTCCGTGGATTTCTCCAGCAAGTTAAATTGTACATCCGTATGCAACCTGATAGATACCCTGACAAGGCATCCAAGGTCGGGTTTATTGGAACCTTGCTCTGTGGCCAAGCATTATCATGGTTTGCCCCAATCTTGGAGAAGAACATGGCAGTACTTCAGGACTATGAGGGGTTTCTTCGAGAATAGCAGAAACAAAACTTCGGAAGTTACGTCAAGGTAACCGCCCTGCCTCTACCTATGCATCTAAATTTAGGAAGTTGATATGTGATCTCACTTGGCATGAAGATTATTTCATAAGCCAATTTAGATGGGGTTTAAGAGATGATGTGAAGGACCTTTTGCTCACGATGCCAGAGGTTAAAACATTGAATGAATATATCATGCAAGCTATTCAATGTGATAACCGATTTTTTGAAAGGAAACAAGAAAAACAAGTAGAAGGAAGACCTTGCCAGTGGAAACTTTTCCAACCAACTACTAAAGATGAGTCTATGCCTGGACCTATGCAAATAGATGTAACTAGGTTTCAGCCTCTAACGCTCGAAGAGAAACAGAGAAGGAGAGTTAATAAGTTATGTCTCTACTCTGGAAACCGTGGACATATTGCAATTAATTGTCTGAACAAGAGAACAAACTCCAGAGTCGTAGCCACCCTTGTAGAGGAGGGAAACGAGGAAGTCCAGTTGTAAAAGAGACCTTGCAACTGGAAATGATATAAGAAAGGGCCTCATAATTCAAGCTACATCCATAGAAACATGTCTTGCACCTGTCAAGTTAATCATGCCCAAGAAGATCCTTTCCCTTACAACCCTAGTAGATTCAAGAGCCTCCTCATGTTTCATCGATGAAGGATTGGTTAAGAAACATGGAACTCCTGTACTTCGGAAGAACAAACCAGTAGTAGCTGAAGTAGTAGATGGACGACCTCTAGCATCTGGGAATATAAAGAGTACACCTGGTGACCATGAATACACTATTAAGAGTACACCTGGTGACCATGAATCCCACATATGTTTCAATATAATATCGAGCCCAGTACATCTAGTTATCATTGGAATGCCTTGGTTAAAGAAGCATAATCCAGACATTAATTGGGAAAAGAATAAAATCACCCGTTGAGATATCCAGAAGAACCCAAGCTATGTCGGAGCCAAAGCCTTCATACATGCAGTAAGGAAGGAACCTACATATGCCATACCAACTTAAGAATCCAAGAAAGATGATCCAGTACAACTACCCAATCAGTTCAAAGGCTTTGAAGATTTTTTTGAAAAGAAGAATGCACATATCCTCCCAGACATAGACCTTACGATTGCCCCATAGATCTTCAAGAGGGAGCACAACCACCCTTTGGACCAATCTACAGACTGTCCCCAGAGGAACTTATAGAACTATGCAAGAACATTGATGAGAATCTAGCAAAGGGGTTTATCAAACACTCGATGTCTCCAGCAGGAGCTCCTATTTTATTTGTAAAGAAGAAGGATGGGACTCTCCGGATGTGTGTAGACTAATGTGGATTGAACAAAGTCACTATAAAAAAGAGATACCCTCTACCACTCATATCAGAGCTCTTTGAACGCCTTGGAAAAGCAAAATTCTTCACAAAAATTGATCTTCGAGGAGCTTACAACCTTGTCAAGATCAGAGAAGGAGACGAATGGAAGACAACATTTCGAACAAGGTATGGCCATTTTGAATATGTAGTTATGCCATTCGGTTTTACAAATGCTTGAGTTGTTTTCCAATATATGATGAATGATATCTTTCGAGAATATTTAGATGATTTTGTTGTAATATACCTTGACGATATCTTGATATTCTCCAAAAACCTAGAGGATCATGAATGTCATGTAAAGATAGTCCTAGAGAAACTAAGAGAAAAAGGATTATATGCAAAATTGGAGAAGTGCTCTTTCCATAAGACAGAAGTGGAATTTGTAGGGTACATTGTATCAGATAAAGGAATTTTTATGGACACTAAGAAAATTGAGACAATCCTTGATTGGCAACCTTCATGTGTTCGAGACCTACAATGTTGTTTGAGGTTTGCCAACTTCTACAGGATATTCATCAGAGATTACTCCAAGATAGTGACACCTCTTACTAAGCTTACAGGGAACTCCAAATTCTCATGGACCGAAGAAGCAAAAAAAGCCTTTCGAACCTTGAAATCAGCATTCACTACTGCTCCAAAATTGTAGTTCATCTTGATTCTAGTAAGCCCTTCTTCCTAGAGACAGATGCATCAGACTTTGCCCTAGGAGCCATTCTTTCCCAATATGGAGATGATGGGCACCTACGTCCAGTTGCGTATCATTCAAGGAAATTTTCCCCTCTAGAAATTAATTATGAAATTCATGATAAAGAAATTCTTGCCATAGTGGACGCGTTTGATACTTGGCGTCACCATCTAGAAGGAGCAACGCATAAAATTACTGTATATACAGATTACAAGAACCTAGAGTATTTTATGACCACCCGCATCCTCAATAGAAGGCAATCTCGATGGAGTAACTTTCTATCCAGATTCGATTTTGTCATCACATACCGTCCAGGACGTCAGCAATGTCAATCAGATGCCTTGTCCAGAAGATCTTACCTTGCACCAAAGAAGGGTGAAGAGGCCTTTGATCAACAAGAGAGTGTATTACTCAAGCCTGAGCATCTCCAGTTAGCAGCTATCATGAAGATTCAGCCTTGAATCATTTGATATGTGAGAATCTACCACAAGATGAATTGTTTTGTAATGTTAAGTAGAAAGCTCAAGAAGGAAAAGTCTAAGAAGTAAATGAATTCAAGGAAAAGGAAGGATTACTATTCTATAGGAACCTATTGTATGTCCTCGAGGAAAGCCGAGGATCCAAGTGCTTCAACAACGTCATGACAACCTTGCAACATGACATTTTGGAGTAAATAAAACAATAGAACTCATATCAAGGGATTTTTGGTGGCCTCAAATATGGAAGGAAGTCAAAGAATATATTCGAACCTGTGATACTTGCAATAGATCTAAGGTATCGCGACATAAACCTCATGGCCGCTTGCAACCTTTACCTATTCCAGAAAGGCCATGGGCTTCATGGTCTATGGATTTCATCACATATCTACCAAAGTTAGATAAGTATGATGCCATTCTTGTTATTGTGGATAGAGTTACAAAGATGGCACACTTCATTCCAACTACAAAGGCAATCACAGGTGCAGCCACTGCTAGACTTTTTCTCAGATACATCTTTAGGCTTCATGGATTGCCTGATGATATTGTCAGTGATCGAGGTCCATAGTTCATATCCAGCTTTTGAAATAGTCTTTGCAAGCTCCTTGGTGTTCAAGTTAAACTATCTACAACAAATCATCCACAGACTGATGGACAAACAAAACGGGTGAATCAAGTCCTAGAGCAATACCTCCGTTGCACTAGAAACTATCACTGAAATGATTGGTTTGAGTTGTTACCCTTTGCAGAGTTTGCCTATAAGAATAGTGTTCATGCATCTACTAAGCAAACTCCCTTCTTTGCAAACTATGGAGAACATCCAAGAATGGATATACAACTCTCAAATCATGTCAAGAACCCAGCTGCCAGAGACGAGGCCCAGTACATGATGGATATTCACAAAGAACTCAAGAAAGAGATCCATAAAGCTCAAGAACAATACAAGTACTATGTAGATCAACATCGTGTCCATAATCCATCGTATGAAATTGGGGATAAAGTATGGTTACTCAGAAACAATTTGCAAACTTCAAGGCCCTGTGCAAAGTTAGACCATCAAAGATTTGGTCCATTCACTATCTTGGCCAAGATCAATCCAGTCACCTTCAAGCTCCAGCTACCAAGCACCATGAGAATACATCCAGTTTTCCATGTATCCATGTTGGAACCATATCAGATTTTTCCATTGAGGGGGGAGAGACCTAGTCCTTCACCACCTATCGAGATTGATGATCATGAAGAATTTGAAGACCTTAGATTCCATGTGAATCCTATATCTCATGATTGGTTTAGAATTAGGAGAAACCAATGCTTCCATTGCGTCCCGAACGTGCAAAACCCTAAGATCGACTGTTTATTTGCTAAATCATGACATTCTGCGGTCCTAATCGATTTGCTGACATCATTGATGACACCATCACCTCGCAACCGCCTTGGGAACCGCCCTTGAAAACCTATATAAGGAAGGGTTGGCCACATTCATAATTAGTCTTTCCAATACCAGTCTTGGTAGCTCAAGGAGTCGTGACCGCCAAGTAAGTACTCTTCAAGTTCCAGTTCCAGTTCTTGTCTTGTTCCTTGTTCTAGTATAGTTCTTGGACATCCTATCTTGTCCCCTTGTAATCTCGTAGTACGAGATCTTGTCGAGTTCTTTCTTGTATCTAGTTCATCTCCCAGAAGGGAGTTCTTGTAATCTAGATATCTTGTCTCATACTTACGATCTCGGGTTGTGGGATCTCTTGTTTCATCTCTAGTCCAGTTTTCCATACCTATTGGTCCCAGGTTGTGGGATGTCTTGTATCGGCTACATCTTTTTGTATTATTTTTCCTACATTGGTGTTCTTGTAATCATAAGTATATTTCCGAAATCTTGTCTACTGTAGGCAGAGAGCGAAATCTAGTGCTCCCCTGACAATGTGCAAGAAGAGATCTATGTCATAAACCTCTTGGATTTGTCATGAAAGAGAAAGAGCATATGGTTTGTCATTTGCATAAAGATTTGTATGGTTTCAAGCAAGTTGCGCGTGTATGGTATGACAATATCCATAAGCACTTGATTTTTCTTGGCTTCACATGTAGTCCAATTGAAAGCACACTCTATGTACGCAAAGATGGGCTTCATCTTACAGTGCTTGTTCTTTATGTTGATGACATACTCTTGATTGGGTCATGTGATGCAAAACTTCAGATACTTATGATTGACTAGAAGCATACTTTTGATGTCACTTATTTTTGTCTTTTGAGCTACTAAATTGGCATTCTGTCTGTATCCGTTGAGGGGGGAATTGTTCTGCATTAAGCAAAGTATGCTGAAAAACTACTTCAGCGTTTTCACTTTGAGAATTGCAAGCTAGTTTCTACACTAGTTGAGACAGGATTTAGGTTTTTAGTTCAAGATTCTTGTGATGCATTTGACACTTCTTTTTAAATGCACTTCTCTTTATTAGCAAGCTGTGGGATGTCTTATATATGCATGCAACACAAAGGGCGGATCTACAATATGCATGTAGCTTTCTAGTTGAGTCGATTCATGCATAGCCCTGGCACTAACCACTAGAAAGCGGTGAAATGTGTGTTTAGATATCTCAAAAGCACTTTGAGTTTAGGTTTCTTTTATGGTAGAGATATTTAGCCATGCTTGCATGCTTTTACAGATAGTGATTGGTCTCATTTATGATAGAGATATTGAGCCATGTTGGCATGCTTTTACAGATAGTGATTGGGCTGTTTGTTATGATACTCGCGTGTCCACTAGTGGTAATTGCTTTTTCATTGGAGACTCATGCATATCTTGGTTCAGTAAGAAGCAACCTACAGTGGCGACTTCGAGTTGTGAAGCTAACAAGAGGGCAATTTTCACAGCTATTGTGGAGTGTATATCGCTGAGATGTCAATTGATGGATCTTTGCATGGAAATTGATGTTGATAGTTAGAGTGCATTGGTTGTCGCATGAAGTCCAGTGTTTCATGCACGGTTCAAACATATTGAGGTTCATTATTACTATGTGAGAGTGCCTTCATGCAGCAGATATTGATTTAGTATTGTCCTTACACAAGATAATGTGACAGACATATTCACCAAAGCTCTTTCATGGGAAAAGTTTGAAGCCTTTTGCAAAGCTTTAGTCTTATTGCTTAGTGGGGGCTGATATGTCACTCCGTGTATGCGTTCATATCATTTGATCCGGGGGGTTTGTTACACTTATGTGTTCTCCAAGTAGCTTTGATGTGAACCTTTTCCCTATACATGGGCACTTTTTACTTTAGTGCTGACTAGAGGTTTTGTCCTCCTGTTACTACATACATGATTCACTCATATGTGATGGTACTTTGTATTTAAGGATATTATTCAGCTCGTATTTCAGTTCTGTTCATCATCAATAGAGAGAGCTATTGTCCGTCTTCTCCGTGTGTCTTGCTGCGTTTGTGCTCCTTGTGTGTGCTTCTTGTGTGTCTCTCGCACTTTTACACACACCCAACATGTGCTTGGCTACATCTCCAACCGAAGTTGATGGAGAGAGTTATTTCATAAATAGCATAGTGCTCACCTCATTGTGATCAGGGATAAAACTTTCGTCACTGGTGTTTCATGAATTCTCTTTGTTCAACATAATTTTTGTATCGATCTTTTATCCAGAACATATAAATTATGTGAATGAACTGTTGACATGAGGTAGGTACAGAAGGTCAGTTCATTGGACAAGTAAGAAACCTTGGAATTTTCATTTGTCAATGTGCAGAGCACATGGGTTCTGTTTGCTTATGGAGGAAGAAATTCATTTTTATAATTTGCAGTTTTATTATGAACGTACAAGCCATCCAGGTCCTGTTTGCTTATGGAGAACAAAATTCAATTTTACAGAATGACAAATTCTTCTTATGATGTGCTTTTTGCCAAGATTGCAAGAACAGCGCTTTTCACAGACTACTACAGAGAAGCAGATGATATATTTTTACGTCTTATGTTGAAGCCCCCTGAAGATCAGAATGTGGATTTTATTGCAGCTGTATCCTGAAATAAAATTTATTACTTTCTCTGAAGGGTACTATTTAAAACAGCAATGCCTTGACATACTTTTGCAGTTTTCAGGGAGTTCAAAAGAGGGAAAAAATCCCAATGGGGAAGCAACTTTTCGCTGGCATCCGTATGTTGTTTATCTTTAACTTTTTTATGGCTTCTAGAGATCATAAAGATAGCCTAACATTATAGTCTTTTGTTGAATAATATCCGTGTATTACTTGCAGAACTGAAACAGATACCAACAATTTCCTGGAATTAAATACGAGCACTTGGATAAAGTAAGGATGCCAGTTACATTTCAAAGACACCCCCCCCCCCCCCCCCCCCCCCCCCCCTTCCCCCCTTCCCTCCTTTTCCCTTTTTCCCACCCAAAGGCGAAAAGAAAAGAGAAACCCACAAAATTACACACACACACCACTTGTAATTTCCATTCATGATGGATGGATCATATTGAATATTTGCTGAAAATTTTGAGCAGAAAGTTGAGATTGAGGACATGTACCTTCTATCCACCTATGGGGCTAGGGACGTTCGCTTCTATTTCAGTTCTTCCCATAAGCAGGTTGCTTTGACCTTCTTAAACTTAAAGTGTAACGGTTTGTATTGTATCAGACTTTACATATGTCAGGCAGCTGAAAATAAGATGGATATGACAATAGAGTCAGATGATTGAAATAGTAAACTAAAACCAACTTTCATGCAGACAGTTTTTTGAGCATTTTGGGCTTCGCTATGAGTCCTCCAGTATATCTGCTGGTACAAGGGTTGATATTGGCTCTGGAGGTGAATTGTATAATTCACTCATGTAGTTTATAGTTTGTTCAAGTTTTCTGAACTCATTTCATAGTAAGGAAACCCTTGCAGGCCCTTCATGCATATGGTTTGTTGGGAAGTTGGGAAAAATTACAGCGGGCTCTCAGTTTCAATCTAAAATTTGTAAGTGTATTAATTCTTTACTGCTCTGCTTCATTCAGGGTTTCTGTTCTGCGATTCCTAAAAGTGATGTTGAGTTCATGATAATCAAAGTGAAATGTATACTTCATTCATTCCAATTGTGCTGTAAGAAGATGTGGGAACTCAATGTTGAAATGTAAAGAAACGATCTAAATTTAACAGATTGTAAATGTACCTTCTGCAAGGCATGCATTTAACATTCAATCAGCAAAGACTGCAGAATCGAAGTCACAAATACTGTCGATTATAGTGAAAGTGCAAGATATGCAATGCCGCATGATGCAGTATGATTCGGGAGAGGAGAAGACATGCATGTGATCAGGATCTTATTTTCTGTCATAAGATAAGAGTTATTGCTTCAGCTATTGTGATGAGAAACAGGTAGGATGGATGGTTTATTTACTTTGTGTATTCACAATCACCAGTGCTATATTTCCTTTCCTTTAAAACAGTTCTCCTCTCCTCTCTTTCTCGAACTATTTCAGCAAGTCCTTGTTTGTCTTCTCTTCTCTTTCATCTTATGCCCTGTACCTGGCGCTTTGTCCTTTTTGTGTATTCAGTCCTTGAAGCAGCTAGATAGTCGACATCATTGCATATTCTATCTGCCTGTTGCAAGTTTCTTTGTCTTTGTTCTCTGTAATTGACTATGATTTTACCTGGTGAACATTGTGTTTACTGTACATGGGAAAGATCTGGAAGTGTCAGTCAATATTGGTTTGGGTAATTCAGTCCTTGTGCAGCCACATCTCATTCTTCTCCCCCTTCCGTTCATGATGGTAACAGAGATGGAGCAGGGTCCATGAGGTGGATACCATGAATATCCTTGCCTGCCCTGCTTTCTCTTTCATGGTGACTTCTATCTCATCAGATGAGAGTTATTTCTCAGGGGGAAATTAGCCACCTTCGTTTTCCAGGACTCCAATTTCTCATCAATTGACAAACTGTTTGGCACAATTATCAAGAACCAACATACAACCACTCCTGCGGAATTGTGGGCCACTGGCCTACGAATGATTTGGGTCACTGTGTGTGATCTGGATGGTATTCCATCTGAAATCCTTTGAAGCTTGGACACTCCTTGATCTACCTCTTTGAAAAATGATCGAGAAGCATTATTCTTATGAAGCTAGGACCATTCATTTATAAAATATTTGGGTCACCATATTGGATCTCGATGATTTTTCTTCTGAATTCTGTGTTTCAGCCCTCTTTGAAGATTGAATACCTCAAAAAGGATTCTTCTTGTATGTCAGACACTTGGAATGTTAGTGAAACTCAAACAAAATGTGACCTTGTAGTACAATCTGTTGGGGATAAAGGCCCCAAGGACTCTCCTTTTGCATATTTTGACCCTTCCATGTGAAAGCTCTCTTCGAGAGCTTTCCAGACATATTTTTGTTATATTTTTTGGACCCCAAATTGGGGAGTTATAGGCATTTACATTATTTTTATGAATTTTGGTCATTGGTCATGTGTGAACATGCCCAAATAACCTAAAAGTCACTTATCAATAATACTTGGTCTCAAATCTCTCATAACTTGATTGGGACTTCTTCAACTTCAGCTTCTCCATCTTCTTCTCCAAATTTCTGCGCAGGTTTCTCTCTCTACTTTCTCTCTCCTCACGCAGCAGCCCACTCCCTTTGCGTTTGGATCAACTGAGCACACCACGACGTAGCTCTCCGCGGCCTCTTTCAACTGGTATCAGAGCCTTGAGCTGTTCCATCGCGACAAAGTTGCTCGAAGTGCTTTTCCACTTCACCCTATGTTAAGCTCAAGGTGTTTTCTTGCATTTGGGAGAATTTCATCGCGAAAAACCTTCTTTTTTCGCGATAAAAGTGCTGTTTTTTTGGACGATTACTTCAGCCCGGAGCAAAGCTGAAGCAAATTTTGTGCTTTTTATAAAGTTTCATCGCGAAGAATCTCTTCTATTCTTCCTTTTGTATCCCCACAAGTCATTTTCAGCATCCACATTGCTGATTTTTTAATCTACAGGTCTTTTGTGGCATAAATTCTCTCTCATTTCAAGTGGGAGTACATGTACAAATATTGAGGAAGTGCATACTTGCTGGAAACTTATTACAGCATGTCATTTCTCTGATTTTACAGGTCATATTGCTGCAAAAATTGGGGCTTTTGTGAAAACAAGGACCCGTTGACTTGGTTTTGCATCTATGTATGCCTTTTGTGGTTGAAAAACAACAAATTTGTTGTTTTTGATGCAATTACAGTTTGCTGGAATTTTCTGAAATTTTCTACAGAAAATTTCAGAAATTGATTTTTGCAAGTTTTGAGCAGTTTTTGGGCTTAATTTCTGAGCTATAGTCTCGTAAGGTAATTGCGCACAGGACAACAGGTGAATTTTATCTTTTTTGGTGAAATTTTGAAGCTCTCAGTGTGCAAACATGGCCTCTACCTCCTCTGATGTCAAAAGCTTGTTTGAGATCAAGAGATTTGAAGGTAATGGTTTCAATTTGTGGAAAGAGAGAATGTTGGGAATCCTCTTTCTTAAAGATTGTGAAGGAGCTCTTGAGGAAGTCAAGCGTGAAGATATGACAGATGCAGCATGGATGAACCTAAACAAGAAGGCCATCACTTACATCAAGGTGGCTGTCTCATATGAAATCTTAGTGGATTTGAAAGGCCTTACAACTGCCTTTGAGGTATGGGAGAAGCTGAAAGCCACTTATGAAAATACCACGCCTATAAATCAAGTGCATCTTATGCGTAAGCTAGTGTGTATGTAGCTTGATGAGTCAAAAAGTGCGGCTGAGCACTTATCTTTGTTTACAGGTACTCTTTCACAATTGCAGGACTCTAGATTACCTCCATTTGATGATAAGCTTAAGGCCATCTTCTTGTTGATGACCTTACCTGATTCATGGGAAACATTGGTTGTTTCACTTTCTAATAGCCCCAGTCTTACCTTTGATGGTGTAAGGGTTCTATTTTGAATGAGGAAATCAGGAGGAAAGCTAGTGGAGAGGGTAGTGGTTCGGCCAATGTGGCTAGAGGAAGAATAGAAAAGAAAAGTGGAAATGTACAGAGGAACAGGAGCAAAAGCAAAGGCAAGGCAAGTGACTTGTTATCAATGTGGTAGGAAAGGTCACAAGAAGCCTGATTGCAGATTCTATAAAGCTGAACTAGAAAGAAAGAAGAACACATGTGACAAGAAGAAAAAGGACACCAAGAATGAAGCACATGATACCTCAAAGGACAAAGACAAAGAGAAGGCCAATGTGGCCTCTAGTGTCATCATTGAGGAGCTATCAGATGCAGAAGATATACTTTGTGCTACTATGCCAGCACAACATGCTGAAGTTATTGATGCTTCTATTAATATTCATGCACAAGATATGCAGATCACAAAGAGGGATTTGATTGATGCCTTGCTTACTGTGAATGATGCTTTGTCACAAACATGGATTGTAGATTCAGGTGCATCGTTTCATGTAACTCCTATTAAGGAGTGTTTCACTACCTTTCATGCAGGCAGCCATGGACATGTATATCTTGGAAATAACCATGCTTGTTCTATTGAAGGTATTGGCAGAGTGCATCTCACAGTGGATGGTACCGATGAGCTTGTTTTGCATGATGTAAGGTATGTACCAAGCATCAAGAAAAGCTTATTGTCTGTCGGGCAAATGGATATGCATGGATATAGTACCCTCTTTGAGAAGGGGTCATGGAAGCTTATCAAAGGCTCTAGGCTGATTGTTAAAGGTACAAAGAAAGGGACTCTTTATTGCTTGCATGGTAAAGCCTTGTTGGGCAAGTTTATTGCTTTGGCTGAAATCCATTCACATATGGAATTATGCATAAAAGGCTTGGCCACATGAGCCAAAAAGGCCTTGATAAATTATATAATTTGGACAAGTTTGATGCTAAAGGCTCAAAACTTGATTTTTGTAATGAATGCCAATATGGTAAGCAAGTAAAGAATTCCTACTACTCTGGTGTCTCTCGTAAGTCTAATGTGCTTGATCTTGTTCATTCTGATGTTTGTAGCATGCCCATAAAATCTATGGGGGGTGCTCTTTACTTTGTTTCTTTTGTTGATGACTACTCTAGGAAGCTTTGGGTATATTTGTTAAAATCTAAAGATGAAGCCTTTGCTGCATTTAAGAAATTTCATGCATTTGTGACCACTCAAACAGGTAGAAAGCTGAAATGCTTACGTACAGATAATGGGGGTGAGTTTACAAGTGCTGAATTCAATAGATTTTGTGAAAATCTTGGTATTAGGAGGAGCTAACAGTCCCATACAGCCCCTCTTCCAACGGTGTGGCTGAAAGGTACAATAGGACTTTATGTGAGAGGGTGAGATGCATGCTGTCCACAGCTAATCTCTCATGGATTTTGGGGAGAGGCTTTGAAAACTGCAGTTCATGTTTGCAATCGATCCCCTCATATGTCCTTAAAAGGTGGCGTTCCAGAAGAGGTTTGGTCTGGCAAACCAGCTTCATATGACCACCTACGCATCTTTGGTTGTGATGCTTTTGTGCATATAAGGCCTGAGTTGAGAAGCAAGTTAGATGCAAAGTCCATGAAAGGAATCTTCATGGGTTATGGAGATGAAGGTGAAATGGGCTACAGGATTTGGCTACCTCAACTCAAGAAGGTAATACGCAGCCGAGATGTTGTATTTAATGAGGCAAGGCTGCTCAAAAATAATTGTGCCTCTAAAGATGACCATAAAAGAGTCAAATTTCAGCATGTACAGCCACCAATTAAATCTGATATGAACCCTCGGGATGCACCACATATGACTGGAAATGACAATGAGCCCGTGGTTATTGAGCCAGATGATGCTGGACAGCAAAATGATGATCCTGAAGGGTATATGCAGCCACCTATTCATGCTGAAAACAGGGCTGAAAATGATGTACAACAGCGTGTTAACAATGAAGAAGTTAATGTACCTCCTGATGTAGATCCATTGCCTGGTAATGTGGATCATTGGGTAAGAAGATCAATACGTCCTAGGAGGCCAGTGATTAGATATGATCCCTCTATACATTATATTATGTTATCAGATGAGGGTGAGCCTCTTACTTATAAAGAGGCAAAGCTATGTGAGCACAAGAAGAAGTGGGAGTTAACCATGCAGGAAGAGATAAAGGCCTTGCATGCAAATGATACTTTGGATTTGGTTGAGTTACCCAAAGGAAGGAAAGCCATTCCCAACAAGTGAGTGTACAAAATAAAAACTGTTGATGGCAAACCCAAGTATAAGGCAAGGCTGGTTGCTAAGGGATATGCTCAAAAAGAGGGCATTGATTTCCAAGAAGTGTTCTCTCCAGTGGTGAAGATGACCACTTTACGTGTGTTGTTTGCTCTCACAGCTGCCTTGGATTTGGAATTATTCCAAATGGATGTTAAAACAGCCTTTTTGCATGGTGATTTAGATGAAGATCTGTACATGAAACAGCCAGAAGGATATGCCATTCCTGGAAAAGAGCATCTGGTATGCAAACTGAAAAGGAGCTTATATGGGCTGAACAGGCCCCCAGACAATGGTATAAAAAGTTTGATGCATTTATGCTCAAACATGGGTTTAAAAGAAGCCATGCAGATCACTGTTTGTACACCAAAAAGGATGAAGATGGCAGCCCAATTATTCTTGTACTGTATGTAGATGATATGCTGCTGGCTGGGAAGAAAAAGAGCACTCTGAATGCTCTAAAACAGCAGCTGAACTCTGCATTCTCAATGAAAGACCTTGGGGAAGCTGAGCATATTCTTGGTATGCGTATAAAAAGGGATAGGCAGCAGCATACTTTGCAGGTATCCCAAGAAAAGTACATTGAAAAAGTGCTGGACAGATTTAATGTGGCTGATGCTAAGCCTCTTGGAGTGCCATTGCAGCCACATGTTAAGCTTTCCAAGGATGACTGCCCCAAAAATGATGATGCAGCCAGTTACATGAAGAGTGTTCCATATGCATCAGCTTGTGGTTCACTTATGTATGCTATGGTTGCCACTCGGCCAGACATTGCTCATGCAGTGGGAGTTGTTAGCAAGTTCATGGCTAATCTTGGTAGAGCTCATTGGGAGGCAGTCAAATCTATCTTGAGATATTTGAAAGGGACCAAAAGTAAATGCTTATGTTATGGAAAGGGTCCATTGGAGTTAAAAGGATTTTGTGATTCAGACATGGCAGGTGATGTGGACACACGCAAGTCCACAAGTGGCTATGTATACATACTTGCAGGTGGAGCTATTTCATGGTGCTCTAGACTTCAGAGGATAGTTGCACTATCTACTACAGAGGCTGAATATATTTCAGCCACAGAGGCTTCCAAAGAAGCCATTTGGTTAGCCCACCTCTGCATTGAGTTTGGGATGCCTGAAAAGGCACCTGTTCTTGGATGCGATAGCCAGAGTGCCATATGTTTGGCAAAGAATGCCATGTTTCATGCTCGCACAAATCGATGTGAGATTCCACTTCATCAGAGAGGTGTTAGAGGATGGCCTGATCACTTTGATCAAGGTCAATACTTCACAGAATCCTGCAGATGCTCTCATGAAGTGTCTACCCAAGGCACAACATCAGCTATGTATACAGATGGTGGGAGTTACTTAGCTTAAAGGAGACTCGTTGGTCCTTTAAGTGGGAGGTTGTTGGGGATAAAGGCCCCAAGGACTCTCCTTTTGCATATTTTGACCCTTCCATCTGAAAGCTCTCTTCGAGAGCTTTCGAGACATATTTTTGTTATATTTTTTGGACCCCGAATTGGGGAGTTATAGGCATTTACATTATTTTTATGACTTTTGGTCATTGGTCATGTGTGAACATGCCCAAATGACTTAAAAGTCACTTATCAATAAGACTTGGTCCCAAATCTCTCATAACTTGATTGGGACTTTTTCAACTTCAGCTTCTCCATCTTCTTCTCCAAATTTTTGCGCAGGTTTCTCTCTCTACTTTCTCTCTCCTCACGCAACAGCCCACTCCCTTTGCGTTTGGAGCAACTGAGCACACCACGACGTAGCTCTCTGCGGCCTCTTTCACAATCTGAGCCGATTGATCACGTTTTATCCAATTTGTTGGAAATGAGGTTCGGAGGCATCCATTATTACACAAAATTTTGTGTTTGAGAAGAACAAAATTGGTGAAAGCTGTGAACACTACCCACCTTTGTGGCAAATGGACCTCTGTGATAAAGGACCTCTCGCTAGAATTTTTATCCAACCAAGTGGTAAAGTCCGTAGTGGGGAATATGCGGTCTGGAAATGGCCTCAATCTAGGGGCACATGAAAAAGAAGATTGCTTGTAATTAGTTGGGGAAAGGTTGGGTCTGAAGTAAATAATAAGAACCATATTGAATGTCATGTTTTTAATGGCATTGTAAGTTAGTCAGTGAAGGTATGGGCATAAAGTCATTGCTAAGTGTCATATTCAATGTCATGATTCTAACTTGCAAGGTGTCCTTTTTTGCATGTTTTTCAGGTGACCGTTTGAGGGGGCATGAAATGGTGAAGAAGATTGTATGCGCTTGATTAACACCTCTTCCAAAGCAACCTAAGAAAATGACTTTATAGATGCTGTCCATCTCTTTTAGACTCAGGGTAGCCAAACTTGTAAATGATGTAATTGAAACTTCGCTTATCCAGAATGTTTTTTTGGACTTACACATCAAACCTTTTTAGATGTCCAAGTTAGAATTGTCCATTTTTTCGATGGTCTTGAATGGAAAACATCAAACTCACTCCAAAGTTGGACATTAAGCTGCTTTCTACTAATGCATGAGCTCCACCATGCATGAACTAGTTTGATGTCCTTAGCTCTCTCTCTCTCTCATGCCACATATCGCCACCATCCTACATGACTCAACTCTACACAGCTTTCCACACTGCACATTGCACTCATACACACCCTCCACGCATTGGATCCATGCCTTAAAACCATTGGTATGATATCGATTGTCGGGAGCTAAGGAGACATCTATGGATATTAGAGCAGAGAGGGGATATTACACACAGACAAGCACAACGCGGCATGCAGAGCTTTACCTGCCTGCCGTAAGTGACGGGAATAGGAGGAGAGACAATAATGGGATATCTATCATTTTCTCATGAGCACACAGTACTTTAAGATTAGATACTACATTACAACACCCTAGGTGAAGTCTTCCTTATGGGGGACTTCAATGATGGCATCCAGTCACATGAGTGTGAGTCATATGACATGGAGCATCCAGAAAACATGAAGGGAAGAGATCCATATGAGACAAGGACCTCTAGACTCTAGAGTATCAAGAGATATGGGTCAGGGCACCATCGGGTATGGCGGACACCTACTTGAGCTAGGCAGGCGACACCATCTCGCTATATATAACAGGATGCACGGTTGGCCAGGCTTCAGGTGGACTTACTTGCTTCCCTCACGAGGGTGGGACGAGAGCACGATCGATTATATTTTGGGTACCATCTCTAGAGTTTCACTTATTCCCTCACTTAGTATTGAATGATGTTCACTCGATGTTGATCATACATTTATCACGTTCACACTTTCATCTCCTATTCCATTAGAGCCTCCCTCACTCATTGAGCCACACACCACGATATGCTTCACAATCGAGCTCTCACATGTTTAGGCACACCACTTACACACCCATCTAATCCCTTGATTCTCTCTCATCCTTGGACACACTCACATCACAAATCACCACCATCCTACATGGTTTTGCCCTACACAACTTTCCACATCGCACACATATACACCCCCACACATAGGATCCATGCCCCAGAATCGTTGATATGATGCAGATTGTCGGGAGCTAAGGAAGCATCTACAAATACTAGAGCATAGAGGGGATATTAGACAGAGACAGGCACAATGCCGCATGCATAGCCTTACTTGCCGCAAGCGATGAGACTGGGAGAAGAGACAGTATTGGGATATCTATCACTTTGCTCATGAGTTAGGACACTGTAGTGGCGTGGTGACATCTGAGAAAGGAGACAAAAGACACCCATTTGAGACCCGAGCACTTGGCATAGCTATGCACAGAGCCTATACCAGATCGGAGACTTCCCCCAATTCCCCGGCCACACAGCTCACACCCCACTACCTCTTACTTCTTCACATCCACTATTGTGAGCCACGTCATTGTCCATCTACAGCATGGGAGGGCTCACGGCCTGTTCAGTTTACATGCAGAGCATCTCATCTATGGATGCACGACTCTAGCACTGCTCATTGCCCACCTCTTCAACTGTACATTGGTTGAAGTTCCCTACTCATGGACTGAGCACACCATTGTGCCCATTCATAAGGGGATGTTATGGATCCAACCATATATCAGACGATCGTGATTGACTCCATATGGGCCGGTAATAGAGACAGAGTTGAGCACTTTCGTCGAGAGGAAGTGTACCAGGGCTCCAAGACAGGCAGGATTCAGACGAGATTACTCTACCATTGACCACATCTTCACTTTGAGATGCTTGATCGACTAGGAAGAGAAGATTATATTGTTGCATTGTCGACTTCCGCAAGGCCTTCGACACACTTCCTAGGGAGTGGCTCTTCAGATGTCTACTTGATATCGAGGCTCAAGAGGAGATGATATCGGGGATCTAGGCCTTATATGAGAGAGTATCCAGTCGAATCATATGTCCAGGCGGCTTATCAGACTCGCTAGCACCATCGGGGTGAAGCAAGGATGCCCTCTTTCACCCACCCTCTTTGGTCTACATTGACGAGGTAGTGGACTTCATATGGCAGCAGGGAGGGGAGGGCATTGAGGTACGAAGGATCACTATCCATATTCTTTTATATGCTGATGATATTGTGCTGGTTTCAGAGTCTGCAGAAGGTCTACAACACCACCTACATGGCCTAGATGACTTTTGCACACATAGAGGGCTATCTGTGAACCTTGGTAAAACCAAGGTTCTTATCTTCCATACATGAGCACAGGTTCCATACATGAGCACAGGTGAGGAGACACAATTCTTTCACAGTAGCAAGAGGACCATCGAGGTAGTAGGATCATATGTGTACTTGAGAGTGACATTCACAATAGCCTCTGGGGTTTTCTCCATGTCTAAGGCAGCCCGTGATCGCATCATAGGAGGATACGCAGCACTAGCTTTGATGGAGAGAGAATTCCTATAGGCATATTTTCAGGAACCCTGCACAAAGGGATGGCTCTTCAACACTTTGGTTGCCTCAGTGCTCATGTATGGTGCAACCAATTGGCTGCTGGGATTAGCCACATCATCATGGATAGCATTGGAGAGGCCTTAGATTCTCACGATTGCCAGAATCATTGGCAGCAAACCGTCGATACCACACGATATCATTAGGGAAGAGCTCGTTGAACCACCGATGCTAGTAGAGGCACTCTTCCAGATAGTATGCCTATTACACAGGATTCGGAGCATGGACACAGAGCGCATTACTTATCGAGCTTTCGAGGCATCACGTGACATGGCGCTAGCTGGAGACACCTCCTAATGGTACGCACTGACAAGGGACTGGCTGGCCCACCATGGATTTGACATAGACAGACTACCATCAGTGCATTACGATTTAGAGGTCTCCACCTATTCACTCTCCCATCAAGAGAGGAATAGGATCATTCGTCAGGAGATATGGCATACATACATACAAAGGACATGGATCAGCCCGAGGGATACATTCCCATTGAAAATGCCCCACTACCGTGAGCATTTTCTAGAGATCTCCGACGAGGGCTTCATTGAGACTCCGTGCTACATGCAGACATACCTACCACACCACATTCGAGTGGTCGTTGGGAAGCTTTGAGTTTCATCACATCGGCTTGAGATCAAGAGGGGTCTGACTAGGGGAGTCCTCGAGAGGAGAGGTGGTGCCGAGTATGCCATATAGAGATAGAGAGTGAGGAGCACTTTGTTACCACATGCCCAACATACTCAAACCCACGAGCACATTTCGAGATAGAGGAGTCGTCACTATAGCTTTGCATGACTACTGGAGACCGACGGAGGTTCAGACGCTTCCTCACAGGGCATATGAGAGACGAGAGTAGATGCTACAGCCCACGCATTAGACACGGACGAGTACCCGGCAGATCATTACTCAGTTATTTCAGTGAGATGGGCCACATGAGATGAGCCCACCTCCCAGAGGCATAGGGCTCATGCTCCACCAGGTAGCGGCACAGCAAGTGCGACGCCAACGGTCCGACAACATATGGTTGGATGCAGACGACCACGACTTCACCGGGAGGATATCTCACGCATGAGGGTAGCTAACGACCACATAATGGAACAGAGGCACACCACCACCACCACCACTTCGGCAGCCTTCCTTCAGGAGGCACTCAGACTGCCCTGATGTACCACATACTCCACCCACCTCCACCCATCATCAGTAGTTAGGATATACGTATTCACTCCCATCCATGGGTCCCCCTTGTATTAGGTGGCCATTATCTGCAGAGTTAGAGCCAGGCTTCCAAGCACCACTACATTATCCCCATTACCCCTTCATCACCCGATACATTATCCTTTGGTTGTTTCCAGCCTTTTCAGCCTACACAGTTTTGTGTAGGGAGTATTTTGCCTTTTTATTTCTACACAGGGTTTACTACAGTTGTACATGATTTTGTCTCACAGGCCAAGTTTGGCCTTCGGAAGACGTTAATATAACTTCCTTTCTCTCTCTCTCTCTCACTCTCTCTGTGAGTGTGTGGTAGCTCGTGTCCTTGTATTCTTGTCCTTAAATACATTGGGTGAGCAGCCTGTCCTATCTTCCTTGGATTCTATGCCATGACATTCTTCATTTATTGCTAATTTTTCTTTCCCCATATGACAGGACAGTCAGCAGTCCGCACCATGAACTTGGGTGACCAAGTGGCAAGCTGCTATTGCCATGTACATTATTCATTTGCCTGTGGTCGCTTATACCCTGATTCAATATATTGGAACTTTTGGATGATCTTGTATCCCGTTTGGAGCATGGTACTTAGTCCCCAATCCTCAATGTTGTCTCGGTTCTCTTTCTTGTGGTCAAGCTTAATCACCCACTTGCTGAGTCTGTTTGCAAGATCCCCAAACCTAAGAGCCTCTTTCCATACCAAGATAAACAGTCCCACCAATCTGTTTTTGAAGGCCTTAAAGATCTTGTCAGTGTGACCGTCATGATTGAGACTTTTCCCATTGGGCAGAGAGTTAATGGCCTCAATCAACTCCGTTCTGGCTAAGGGTTCATCTATCCATCTAGCAATGTTGAGGAGCACCTTGCATGTCCTATAGTGTGAAATGAAAACCATGAAATCCGTCTTCTTAAGGTAAGCAGCAAGGAGTTCCCCAAACTATCTTCAAAATGACTCACTACGAAGTTGTGATTCTCCTTCTCTATGATGCTTTCTTGACTTGTCTTGATCATCTTGGGAGTGTATTCACTTATAAGGAGTTTAAACGTTATGGTTTACCTGCCTTTCCTGCCCACTACTCCTTGAAATATTGCTTTGTCTCCTCTGTTTGCATTGAATGGCTTTGAATAACAGGATAAGGTATCGTATATACTGATTCCTTCTCTGGTATATTGCATTGTAGCATGAAAAGTGGTGGTGGGTGGATAGATGCTGGTACTTGATGTCTGCATCTGCATCATTTTATTCATTGGAGTGCCATGTTCATTGGCTATTTAATGCATCTATGATCCTAGGATATCATCCTAGGGTTGCTGTGCAAATCGTTAGTCCATATCTGTTTTCTGGTCTGTATAGTGCTTTTGTTTCCTAGAAAGATGAATTTATTTAAAACAAAAATAAAATATAAGTCAATCTTTGTTGTGGACCTCAAGATCTACCACTTGGCAGACCTAGAGTCAATATTGCTCGACCCTTCTTTTTGAAACCCCTATCTCACATTTTGCATCAAGCATACATGTACCTACAGCTCTGTTGTCAGCATGCCAATCCTTATTGCCCCACGAGCCCTTGTAGCACCTCCAGCCTTTCTCAGCCTCCAGCCCTTGCCGCCCACCTCACATATAGCCAACAGATTTCTACTTCCAGCGACAACACAAGTGACTTGCTCACCTTCCAAGCTTTCAATCTCATTAATGTCAGCCCTTTTGAAAACATCTCCTAGGCCAAGCCTTTCCCTGGCTCCCCAAGCTCGCACAATGTTGCTCTGCATGTTCACCTTGACACATTCAGAGATTCATTTGTTTTTCTGCATGTTCAACTTAACATATGCAGAGATTCATTGAGGTGCTACCCATCTGAAGTAAACAAGCATCTCCCAGCAGCGAGATCTCACCCGCATGGTCTTCTTTGGGCAACAATCATCTATTGATAACGAACACTTCCACATCGGGCAACATCAACACTCTCCATCGAGCAACACGAGCAACCAACAAGAGGTTCTCATCGAGGAACACCAACACTCTCCATTCAGCAACACAAGTAACCCAAAGGAGGTTCTCAGCCTACTTTCTATGTAATCATCACACTCTCAGCTGATTGCACATCTAGCTCACCCAATTTAAATCATCCACCGTTTCCATCTGGCCCTCACACTTTCACTCTCTACGTACTTTTACTCTCCCCAAGCTCACCTTAACCCACTTATCCTAACAACTACCACTCACTTCTTCATTGCATGGACTATCGTTGGATTGACTTGAGATGTTAAGAATATCTTTCAAGTTTCTAGCATAAGAGCATCCCTGGTAATCATTGATACATCATCCCATGGCTTCACATACAACAGACGCTTACTCCGCTTTGCTCCAGGGGACATTATATTCATCTGATAAATGCTATAAAGGTCATTCCCCATCCCATTCCACAAGCTCCGGTGAAGAAGCAACTATGGTCATCGCACATTCCAACTTGCCAAAACAACAATCAAGCAATATTTTTACTATACTGGAACCATAGCAAATGAAATTGCTTCCGCTTGCTGATGCCGATTTGCTTTCAAATATTTCGAACTCTGCCATGATAGAGTCCATTGATGTATTTCGAAATTCCCCAGAGTCCCCATCTCAAATGGTAGGCATGGTTATGGGGTGCCGTAATATACATAAAGAGCCAGGTACCTCCCTCTTCTTTCAAATGACATTAGAGGAATTAAGACAGGCCGGTCAGGGAGCTTGTAATCAATTGTTCCTAACAGATAAAGATGTTTATATATTAAAGGCCTTTAAATTTTACTTTCTCATGCACTCTAGTTTATCTCTAAATGATATTATTGTATGTGATGCCTTCTTTTGTTTTGTGATTCTGAAACCGTTCCCATA
Organism: Ceratopteris richardii; assembly: GCA_020310875.1. Taxonomy (NCBI): domain Eukaryota; kingdom Viridiplantae; phylum Streptophyta; class Polypodiopsida; order Polypodiales; family Pteridaceae; genus Ceratopteris; species Ceratopteris richardii. The sequence continues at coordinate 56,016,903 of CM035427.1, read as the reverse complement.
TCACTGAATATTATGGACATCCTTGACAGAGAATTGCAAGGGGCGCTCTGCGTAGATAGACAAAGGGGGAAGAAATTTCATGTTTACTCAGAACTAATGATTCTTTGAATGAAGAAGCTTCCATCCCTATTCTAGACAAAAGAACATCGAGTGGTTCCATGCCATATTCATCATCGACAATCCCCTCTATCAAAGAAGTGGATGCGGGTAGCATAGGACTCTCAAGATATACTTGCCTCCCTCCCAATGTTAGAACAAGGCTTTGCAACAATGACAATGTCTACATGATCTCCTCTCTTCGTGAGTAATCAGGTATCATCCACACCTTTGACTCACAATTCACCCACTTCCCATCCTTTGACCTCCATCTACCCTATTACCACCTCCATAGGCACACATTCACATAGCGTAGTCCCTTCGAGTGTCTCCACTACCGCTCATGCACAATTAACCCCACCACCTCCACCTCGTTATCTCCACCTTCACAATCTCGTACTATCTCTACATCAAACCCCCCCAACCCACCAGCCTCCACACACGTCCAGTTCTACTCACACTACATGAGACAGCCTGTCACTTCTACCTCCACTAATCTCTTCACTTCCACCTCTACCACGGTCACACTTTCATCCCACATGAAATGCGTTGACATATTCCCAAGCATTGTGCACTCTGCAAACTCATCGATTTTACTATGGGTGCAAGTCGAAATCTAAGTCATCAACTCCAACATATCTAAAAAATCAATGATTAGTGCTAGAAGATAATGTCATGTGCCTTTGTTGCGGGTACCACCATTGAAAAATTAGAAGGAGAACATGAGAAAGAGCTGGATAATTTTGATTAGGATTTGCCAGCTAGAGGAGGAAAAAGCAGTGATGCAAAGGGAATTCGAACTTTACAAGAAGAAATTTCAACAAACATAATCTATTTTTGGCAAGTTTTTTCCAACAAATTTTATTCTTTCTAGATTTGCGATGACTATTGTTTGGCACAGAACCTCTTGAAAATGTAATGCGTCTTAGATTGTTCATCTTTTCTGATATATTGGCTATATGTAATTTTTACCATTGTAATTGGTTTTATTAGAAAAGAAAGGGAAGAAGAAGCGAAAAAAGAGAAAGAGAGAAGAGGAGGTTGGATGGAGAAATCAATATGGGGAACATCCTGTAAATAATTTTTTTTTGGTTGCTTTTTCTTTTGGGGTCTTCCTATTAGTGTGTGAGATATAAAAGTTCAAGTTAAACAAAAAGTGCAAAGGTAAGTTGAAAGGTATGAGTTGATACGAATGGACCACTCAACCAAAAAAGTGGACCTATTGGACTAGGCAGTGGACCAAAGTTAATGCACCAAGTGGATCATAAACGCCTTTTGACCAAGTGGTTGAGGCCACTGGACCAGACCAGTGGACCATCCACTGGAGACTGGTGGACCAGTCACTGGATGTTGTAGTGGAATAAGGCAAGAAGAATCCAGATTCTTGGGTAATCACAACCACAACCATGAAATGGCCAAAGTATCATAAGAGGTCTTGAAATAAGCATTCTATATAAAAAAACAGCACATCCTGTAGTGAGACACATGACACATGATACATGAATCATAATAGAAAGAACCTACCAGAGTCAGCATAAGCATACCAAGCATCTTCGAATTGTGTTGCCTGGCAGGTCCTCTCAGTTGGTGCTGAGCCCATTGCAAGCTTGGCCTCATCCCATCCATCTTCTATGTTCAGTTGTTTCTCGTACTTTCATCCTGCTGCTTTTGCATTTTGTATCGCTGTAATTGGAGTTGTATCTTGTACTTTCATCCTGCTGTTGCTCACATTTTGTACTCAATAATTGTGTTTGGAGCTGAATTGTTGCCTCTAACATGTCGTACCTCGCCATGGATGATGCTCCAAAGATGTGTAATTTCTTCTTCTAATGTAACCTGCTCTTTCTCTTTTACTTTTCCATTCCTATAGGCTATGTCGTCTATTTTTGCATTTTGAGCTGAGGAGACTACCAAGCGAGACAACCAAAGCAGTGCATATTGCACTTGGGAGAACTCGCTCTATATCAAGTTCTCACCTATATAAATGTACAAATTTACAATTCTCAAAATATGAAAGCTAAGGTAGAATTAATTATCTAATCGGCATACATTTGCAATACTCTCTATAGCATGTTGATAACTCAAATCTCAAATGTAGTACCTCACAAGTCATGCCTCACAATTGGCATGCAGTGTGCATCAATCTCCAATTTATGCACCTCTTTCTTTCTTCTTCTTGTTCTGATGTCAATGTTGATCAAAGGATGGGTACATGAAAGGAGATGGAAACTTGAAAGTTGGCCTAATGATGGCAGACTTTTTCCCCCATTCGAGACATGTTTTTGCATGTTTTTCAGTGTATTCTCTAAAAAAATCAATGCATAGCAAACTTTGGATGTTTATTTTGAAATTGACTTGTTTCTGGTTCTTGGTTCCCCAATTTTATGTGGTGCAGCGTTTTCAGAGCTCCAGAGTGCATGGAAGGATTCAATATTGCATGAAATAGGAAAACCACAAAATTGGAACTTTGCGATTAATTATGGTAGTGGAACAAGTGGCCCTTTAACCCATAGTTTCAACTTTTGTCTTGAAGCTCAAGCTAATTCAAAGGTGAAGTTGCACTGTACCATACAGTTTATACTGAGAATATTCAGGCTATAACCAACGTACAATCCTTCTTTCAAACTGTTCTGCAGCTTATTTGCTCCTATTATCAACACTTAGTTGTACAGAGGAAGGTTTGTTATCAAAGCTCTCAAGGTTTGTATTGAAGATTAATCTATGCACTATGAAAGTCACAGTGGGCTGTACTCCCCTGTAAAATTTCAGATAAGAAATCCTTTTGAAAGCTCTGAGGTGGTTGCAATCACAAACTACATAGATCTTGGTGTTGAGTTCCAGCAAAGGTAGAGTAACATAGTTATGCAATTTTCATTGCCTTTATTTAACTGTTTCCAATTCGGATTATGAATTGCTATATAATCCAGCATTCGAGATTGTGAACCAGATTTACACATGGATGGCAGCAGCAAGCTAC
>CM035427.1:55948830-56003830 GCA_020310875.1 Ceratopteris richardii | reverse complement strand
TCCTCTTCCTCACCCTGGCTTGGTCGATCAGGCAACTCAGAGTACTCAACTCTGTCTCTAGTACCGCCCCATATAACTTGGCTAATATAGGCCAATCATGATCGTTCGGTATGTACGTGGATCCATAGTATCACCTGACTTATGAATGGGCACTATGGTGTGCTCAGTCCATGAGTCTGGGAACCCTTCAACCAATGCACGGTTGAAGAGATGGGCAATGAGCGGTGCGAGAGTCGTGCCTCCATAGATGAGGTGCTATGCCTGTAAACCGAAATGATCATGGGCCCTTCCATGCTGCAGCCGGGCAATAGCGCGTCCCACCATAGTGGGTGTGAAGAAGTCAGAGGTAGTAGGACGTGAGCTCTCCGGTCTGGGAATGGGAGGCTGGCCTCGGATCTCGTATAGGCCCCGTGCATAGCTATGCCAAGTGCTCGGGTCTCGGATAGGTGTCTGCTGTCTCCTCTCTCTCAAATGTCGCCATGCCACTGCACTGTCTCGACTCATGAGCAAATGGTAAATATCCCAATACTGTCTCTCCTCCCAATCCCGCCGTTTGCGGCGAGTAAGGCTCTGCATGCGACGCTGTGCCTGTGTGTGTGTAAGTGTGTGTGTAATATCTCCTCTATGCTCTAAAATCCGTAGGTGCTTCCGCAGCTCACGACAATCTGCATCATACCAGCGGTTCTGGGGCATGGATCCTGTGCGTGGAGGGTGCATATGTGTGCGGTGTGGGAAGCTGCGGAGAGCTGAGTCCTGTAGGATGGAGGTGATATGTGATGTAAGTGTGTCCAAAGGTGAGAATGGATCAAGGGAGAGTAGGCGGGTCTGTAAATGGTGTGCATAAACATGTGAGAGCTCGTGTGTGAAGTGTATCGTGGTATGTATCTCAGTGGGTGAGGGAGGGTCTAATGGATTCGGAGATGAGAGTGTGAATGTGATAAATGTGTGGTCAGCACCGAGAGAGAGAGAGAGAGAGAGAGAGAGAGAGAGAGAGAGAGAGAGAGAGAGAGAGAGAGAGAGAGAGAGAGAGAGAGAGAGAGAGAGAGAGAGAGAGAGAGAGAGAGAGAGAGAGAGAGAGAGAGAGAGAGAGAGAGAGAGAGAGAGAGAGAGAGAGAGAGAGAGAGAGAGAGAGAGAGAGAGAGAGAGAGAGAGAGAGAAGAAAGAAAGTCATATTAACGTCTTCTGGAGGCCAAACTTGGCCTATGAGACAGAAACCATGTACAAGTGTAGTAACCCTGTGTAGAAGATAAAATGAAATAAAAGGTATATCGCTACACAAAGCTATATAGGGCTGGAAAAGGCTGGGGAGACGTGGCTCTGACTCTGCAGATAGTGGCCACCTAATACATGGGGGGATCCAAAATGTGAGTAAAACGCCCTAGCGACAAGTGATGGGTGGAGGTGGGTGTAGTATGTGGTACATCGATGGTGGTCTGAGTGCCTCCTGAAGGAAGACAACCCAGGGGGTGGTGGTACGCCTATGCTCCATCATGTGGTCGTAGGCAATCCTGATGCGTGAGACATCCTCCTGATATAGTCGTGGTCGACGATATCCACTCATGCGTGGTCGGCGCCGTGCTCTCTGTGCTGCTGCCTGGTGGAGCGTGAGCCCTATAGATGGACCTCTCTGATGTAGCTCAACTCGCTGAAAGAACTGGGTAATGGTCTGCCGGGTACTCACCCGTGGCTGATGTATGCGCTGTAGTGACCGCTCTCGCCTCTCGTATGCTGTTGTGAGAAAGCATCCCAAGTGTCTCTGGTCTCCCATAGTCATGCAGAGCTGGAATGACTCCTCGATCTAGAACTATGCTCGTAGGTCTAAGTATGCTGGACATCTGATAACAAAATGCTCCTCACTCTCTACCTCTGTCTGGCATACTCGGCACCACCTCTCCTCATGGGGGACTCCCCTGGACCGACCCCTCTCAATCTCGAGCTGATGTGATGAAACCCGGAGCTGCCCAATGACGACTCGTAGGTGGTGGGGAAGGTAGGTGTGCATGTATCTCGGAATCTGGATGAAGCCCGTGCCTGATATATGTAGAAAATGCTCGCGGTAGTAGAGCATTTTCGGTGGCAATGTACCCCTAGGGCTCACCCATGTCCTCTGTATTTATGTATGCCATATCTCCTGACGAATGATCCTATTCCTCTCTTGATGAGAGAGCGAGTAGGTGGGTGCATGAGAGTCGTACTGTAGTGGTGGTAGCCTGGCCATGTCAAAGCCATGGTGGGCAAGCCAGTCTCGTGTCTGTGCATACCATGAGGAGGTGTCGCCTGCTAATGCCATATCACGTGATGCCTCGAAAGCACGATAAGCAATACGCTCTGTATCCATGCTCCGAAGTCTGTGTAATAGGCATACTGTCTGGAATAGTGCCTCAACTAGCATCGGTGGTGCAGCGAGCTCTGCTCTAATGATGTCATGTGGTACTGAAGGCTTACTGCGGATAAATCTGGCAATCATGAGGATCTGTGGCCTCTCTAATGCTGCCCATACTGATGTAGCTAATCCTGGTCCCCATATGGCTGCCCCATACATGAGCGCTGGCGTAACCAAAGTGTCAAAGAGCCACCCCTTTGTGCGGGGCTCCTGAAAATATGCCTGGTGGCACTGTCTCTCCATCAAAGCTAGTGCTGCGTACCCACGTGTGATGCGGTCACGGGCTGCCTGAGCCATAGAGAAGACTCCTGATGCTGCTGTAAATGTCACCCCCAAGTAAACATATGATCCGACCACCTCGATCGGTCCACCCGCAGCTGTGAACAAACTATGTCTGCGTACCTGTGCTGATGTATGAAAGATCAAGACCTTGGTTTTACCAAGGTTCACAGATAACCCTCTGTGTCTGCAAAAGTCATCTAGGCCGTGTAGATGATGCTGTAGACCTTCTGCAGACTCTGAAACCAATACAATATCATCAGCGTATAAAAGAATATGGACAGTGGACCCGTGTACCTCAATGCCATCTCCCCTGCTGCTGTATGAAGTCCACTATCTCATCAATGTAGAGACCAAAGAGGGTGGGCGAGAGAGGGCATCCTTGCTTCACCCCGATAGTGCTAGCAAGTGGATCAGATAAGCCCCCTGGACATCTGACTCTACCAGATACTCTCTCGTATAAGGCGTAGATCCCCCATATCATCTCCTCCGGAGCTCCGATGTCAAGTAGTCGTCTGAAGAGTCGATCCCTAGGAACAGTGTCAAATGCTTTGCGAAAGTCCACAAAGCAACAATATAATCTCCTCTTCCTCACCCTGGCCTGGTCGATCAGGCATCTCAGAGTGAAGATGTGGTCAATGGTAGAGAAATCTCGTATGAACCCTGCCTGTCCTAGAGCCCTGATGCCCTTCCTCTCAGCGAGAGTACTCAACTCTGTCTCTAGTACGGCCCCATATAACTTGGCCAATATAGAGCCAATCATGATCGTCCGGTATGGAGCTGGATCCATAGTGTCACCTGACTTATGAATGGGCACTATGGTGTGCTTAGTCCATGAGTCTGGGAACCCTTCAACCAATGCACGGTTGAAGAGATGGGCAATGAGCGGTGCGAGAGTCGTGCCTCCATAAATGAGGTGCTCTGCCTGTAAACCGAAATGATCATGGGCCGTGCCATGCTGCAGCCGGGCAATAGCGCGTCCCACCATAGTGGGTGTGAAGAAGTCAGAGGTACTAGGACGTGAGCTCTGCGGTCTGGGAATGGGAGGCTGGTCTAAGATCTCGTATAGGTTCCGTGCATAGCTATGCCAAGTGCTCGGGTCTCGGATAGGTGTCTGCTGTCTCCTCTCTCTCAAATGTCGCCATGCCACTACACTGTCTCGACTCATGAGCAAATGGTAAATATCCCAATACTGTCTCTCCTCCCAATCCCGCCGTTTGCGGCGAGTAAGGCTCTGCATGCGACGCTGTGCCTGTGTGTGTGTAATATCTCCTCTATGCTCTAAAATCCGTAGGTGCTTCGGCAGCTCGCGACAATCTGCATCATACCAACGGTTCTGGGGCATGGATCCTGTGCGTGGAGGGTGCATATGTGTGTGGTGTGGGAAGCTGCGGAGAGCTGAGTCCTGTAGGATGGTGGTGATATGTGATGTGAGTGTGTCCAAAGGTGAGCATGGATGGAGGGAGAGTAAGCGGGTGTGTAAATGGTGTGCATAAACGTGTGAGAGCTCGTGTGTGAAGTATATCGTGGTATGTATCTCAGTGGGTGAGGGAGGGTCTAAGGGAATCGGAGATGAGAGTGTGAATGTGATAAATGTGTGGTCTGCACCGAGTGGGCGTCGTCCAATACTAAGTGAAGGGATGAGTGAAGCTCCAGAGGTAGTACCCAAAATGTAGTCGACTGTGCTCTCGCCTCCCCCGTGAGGGAAGCAAGTAAATCCGCCTGAACCTGGCCAACGATTCATCCCGTTGTATATAACGAGATGATGGCTGCTGCCTAGCTCGAGTAGATGTCTGCCATAGCCGGTGGTGTCCTGACCCGTATCTGTTGATACTCTGCTGGTGCTAATCTCTACCGGGTCTCTGGCCCTCATGAGATGTGGGTGATCCATGTCGTATGCCTCGCACTGATGCGACTGAGTGCGGCCATTGAAGTCCCCCATAAGGAAGACTTCACCTAGTGTGCTGTAATGTAGTATCTCATCTGAAAGCGCTGTGTATGGTGAGTCTCTATCTCGGATCGGTCCCCCAAGATCCTGTCCTGCGTATCGAGATCCGCCTGGTGGGAAGTAGCATATAGCAATGTAAATCGAGCTCCCCTGTGCTATCTCCATGCGAACCCACATGTATCGTGCGTCCTCATCTCTACATATAATATGGATCCGGCTCTGTATCTCCTGTCGAAATACGATGGCCACTCCTCCCGATCCTCGCGCTGTACTTTGTCTCGTCGTGGTCCCGAATGCAGATTCCCAATGAAAACCTGCGATGTGTGGTAGACCTCTCTCTGGGCTCTCGTGTGTCTCTGTGATGCACACAAAGTCATGTGATGCCAGGATCTCCTCGACTCTGTCTGGTCGCGTCCAGAGTGCCCCGTTGCAGTTCCACACTGCTCCTCTGAGTGGTGTCTCCTGGTGTAGTGATGTCTCATAGGCCGCATGGCCCTATTTGATAGGGCGTTCATCTATGAAGACCTTACCATCACGGTAAAAGGCCTTCCTCCCCTCTCGACGCGCCTGGAGTATCTGTGGCATGCAAGCGTGTCGGTGTGCCACTTGCATACGCGTGAGGTCCTCGTCCATGTAGAGGGTGCCGTCGGGTAGTCCACGTAGTACTGATCGATGTCTAAAAAAGGTTGTCCGTGCCTCTTGAGAACTCATCTTGAGGATGAGTGCCCGCAAACGCGATGTATCCCTCCCAACCCTCCATGCGTCCGTGTAGGGCATGCTCTCCTATCCAAGTCGACGGCAAATGTCAGTGGGGTCTGCCTCGGGTGATACCCCTTCGGGTAGGCCCGTAATCCGAATGTGAAGTCTTCGAGTGTGTCGAAGCCTCTCCTCCTCAAGTGTATCCTGGACTCGTGTGAGCTCTTCTTCCCTAACTTCCTTCTTAACCCTTTTGTGTACTACTTCCACCCATGACTCTCGAGTAGATTCTACCTCCGTTTTGATTTCCTTCTTTATTTCTTCCTTGAGTATCTCCACGTTGGAGATCTCCCCCTCTTCTTTCATGTGCTCATAAGCTGTCCTCCAATGGTCTCTTTCTTCTGTGAGAGTCTTCACTTGTTCTTCCTGTCCTTTGACTTTATTCATGACTTGTTCTTCGAGCCCTTTGAACTTTTCCATCATCTTTCGTATCTCCATATTGAGGTTGCGGTCTGCTTCCTTTTTGGCCTCTTTGAGAGCTTTAGCAATAAGGTCGTCCACTTCCTTCCGGTCCATGGGAGCCATTTCAAGGTTTAGGATTAGGGCTCGGGTTAGGGTTAGGGTTAGGGTTAGGGTTAAGGTGGGGATTTAAGGTTTTGGCTTGAGCTTAAGGTTACTTTGGGGGGCTTTGGCGACGTAGGGTGGGTTGGGTTTGAACGTTTAAGATTAGGGTTATTTTCGGGTTAGGGTTGGGGTGGGGGGTTGGATTAGACATGGTGGTTAGGGTTTATGGATTTGGGTGATAAGGCATGGCGGGAGCTCGCAGAGACCTCGTCGGGCAGAGCTTCGGGCAGCATAGAGGATGACACGCGCGGGAGCTACCTGCTGTACGAGCACGCTAGCTTGACGCAGAGATTCGGGCAGAGCTTGGGCGGGGGGCGCTATGGTTTCGAGCAGACGGGCAGAGGTTTCAGGCAGAGAGAGGAGCTCGGACAGCTAGGGCAGACGGGCGCTAGGGTTTCGAGCGCTCGGGCAGAGAGGATGACGCGCGCGGGAGCTACCTGCTGTACGAGCACGAGAGATTGAGAGAGAGAGAGAGAGAGAGAGAGAGAGAGAGAGAGAGAGAGAGAGAGAGAGAGAGAGAGAGAGAGAGAGAGAGAGAGAGAGAGAGAGAGAGAGAGAGAGAGAGAGAGAGAGAGAGAGAGAGAGAGAGAGAGAGAGAGAGAGAGAGAGAGAGAGAGAGAGAGAGAGAGAGAGAGAGAGAGAGAGAGAGAGAGAGAGAGAGAGAGAGAGAGAGAGAGAGAGAGAGAGAGAAAGAAAGAAAGAAAGACTTTTTAACGTCTATTAGAGGCCAAAATCGGCCTATGAGACAAAACATATACATCAATATGATCCAATCCACTGTGATCCAAAACAAAAATAAAGTGTGAGTACTGCAAACGGGTATAAAAGGAGAGATAGTAGCTGGTATCAAGGGGTGTGGGGTGCTATGGGTATGCACTCTATATGCTCAATGGGTGAGATACAAATATGAGATGCATAGGGAGGGGAGGCTCGATGGTATCACAACCCCCTAAATGCTTGGAGTGGGTGTAGGATAAAATGCATCGGTGGGTAAGGCATCATGGCGATCCTCAAAATGCTCTGGGCGTCCAAATCGATAGGGGTGCGCTGCTGACGTCTCTGTATCTCCATGTCATGGCGTGCGTGAATCGCCTGAATCTCTCTCTGATGTGGACGAGCTCTCCGGACAAGGGGTCTCGGTCGTCGGCGCTGTCGTCTAAGCTCCTCTGCTCTGTGTAATGTGACACCCCGCATCGAGCTGGGCCCTCGAGTGTATGTGGGTCTGAAAAAATCTGTAATATAAGTCTGAGGGGAGGGGGTCAGGTGTATCTCCATCTGCTGCTGGAGGAGTGATGCGCGACGGTGCTTGAGCTCCACTAGGAAACGACCTAGAGGGCGTTGGTCCTCTGTCCCCAATAAAGCCCGGATCTCTCTAGGCCCCCTGAAGAGCTGTGGGTAGCGGTCTCTGATGTCCTCATATGCCTGGCATCTACATGTGTAGTGCTCCTCGTCCTCCACCTCCTCTCTACATATCCTGCATAATCGCTCATCCCTGGGGGTACGTGTGGCTCGCCCAATCTCAATCTCAAGCTGGTGTGATGATACTCTGAGCTGCCCAATGGCCACTCTCTCAGCTGGTGCCATATATGTATCCATGTATCGTGGTCTCTGAATGAAACCATCCGCTGTCACAGTCAGGAAGTGCTCTCTGTAGTGTTGCCTCTTTGTGGGAAGAGGCCCCTGTGGTGCTATCCATGTCTCCCTGACGTGTATCTGTAGTAGGTCCTGACGGATGATCCTATTCCTCTCCGAACGAGAGAGGGTAATGTGGGGGGAAGAGAGGTCATACTGAAAAGGGGGGAGATCCGTAATGCTCATGCCATGGTCTGCTAACCATCGGTAAGTCTGTGCATACCATACTCTCTCATGCCCTGTCTCTGCCAAATGTCTAGAGCTCTCAAATGCAAGCCTGGTGAGTCGGCTAGTGGGGAGCTCTCTGACTCTCAGAATAAAGGTCACCAACTGGAAGAGGGCCTCCACTAGCATCGGTGGTGCGCTAAGCTCAGCTCGTATAATGTCATGTGGAACGGAGGGCTTGCTGCGCAGCAAGCGTGATATCATGGTGATCTGGGGCCTCTCAATCTGCGTCCACATCGCCTCTGTGATCCCTGGTGCCCATACTGCTGCTGCGTACATCAATGCGGGTGTCACTAGAGTGTCAAAGAGCCACCCCTTAGTCCGGGGCTCCTGAAAATGTGTCTGAAAGCAGCGTCTCTCCAATCCTGCAAGTGCCGCATGACCTCGTGTCAATCTATCTCTCGCAGCCTGTGCCATGGAGAATACCCCTGTGCTGCCCGAGAAGGTGATACCTAGGTAGACGTAGGAGTCCACTACCTCTATCTGTCCTCCAGCTTCTGTGAAAGAGGCGCGATGGCGTACTGTCCTGGAGGTATGGAAGATCATGACCTTGGTCTTGCCAAGGTTCACTGTGAGTCCTCTCTCCATGCAAAAGGTATCGAGCGCCTGTAAATGTGACTGCAACCCCTCCTGTGACTCTGAGAGCAGGACAATGTCATCAGCATATAATAGGATATGTACTGGCGTACCTCCGAGGTCTCCTCCTCGCCCTCCTGCTCGCTGTATATACTCCGTGATCTCGTCGATGTAGAGACCGAAGAGAGTGGGTGAGAGAGGGCAACCTTGTTTCACACCAATGGTGCTAACAAGGCTGTCTGATAGACCGCCGGGGCAGCGTACCCTGCCTGTGACTCGTGCATACAAAGCGTGGATGGCCCATAGCATGTGAGATGGAAGCTGTAACTCTTGGAGCCTCCGTAGTAGTCTCTCTCGAGGGACCATATCGAAGGCTTTGCGGAAATCCACAAAGCAACAGTATAGTCTCTGCTTCCTCGCCTTCGCGCTCTCAATCAAGCAACGAAGCACGAAGATGTGGTCGATGGTGGAGAAAGTGCGGCGGAAGCCTGCCTGGCCGGGTGCTCTGATCCCCGCTGCCTCAGTGTGTGTACTGAGCTCTGCCTCTAGTACTGCCCCATAGATCTTGGCCAGGATATGGCCTATCATAATAGTCCTGTAGTTCCCTGGGTCCATCATATCGCCGGACTTATGGATAGGCGTAATGGTATGCATAGTCCATGAGTCGGGTAATCCCTCAACCAAAGCACGGTTGAAGAGATGGGCGATCAAGTGGGAAACTACATCTGCTGCGTATATAAAGTGCTCTCCCTGTAGCCCCGTGTGGTCTGCAGAACGGCCATGCTGTAGCCTATGGATGGCCTGTCGTACCATGCCTGCTGTGAAGAGGGTGGATATCACCGGACGCGGTGTGGAAGGAATCGGTAATGGTGGCTGTCCTGGGACGTCATATAACCTCTGGGCGTAGGTGTGCCAAGTCGAAGGATCTGCTATGGGTGTAGGTGGACGTGGCTCACGTAGTGCCCTCCACGCGGTGGCACAATCCCTACTCACGAGAAGGTCGATCAACTCTGCCTCCTGTCGCTCCTCGAAAGCTCACCGCTTCCGGCGTGTGAGGGCTCGCATCTGTCGTCGTGCCTCCCTCTCTGTGATGGATCCCAAGATACTCTGTGCTCTGAGATGTCGGTATAGTCGCCTACACTCCTCATCGTACCATCTATTCTGGGGTGTATGCCCCAGCCGTGTCTGATGTGCAGTGCTGTGGGTGGTGTATGGGAAGCTGAGAGTAGCGGATGTATGGAGGATCGAGGAGAAGTGGGCGGTGAGGGTGTCCAAGGAGGCAGAGGGATCAAGGGAGTGGATGCGCTCTCGAACATAGGAGCTATAGATATGTGCTAGCTCATGTCCAAAGTGAATGGTGGTACGGGCTCGTTGCTGTAGGGTGACGGGGTGGGGTATGCATGGTGAGCCGCGAATGGATAGGGCAAGATATGCGTGATCGGCTCCAATCGGTAAGGGTGGGATAGTGAATGAGGTGATCAGATGTGTCGCCTCCGGAGGTCCGATAACATAGTCTACCACACTGCCCCCCTGTGGTGTCGTGGGTGGAATGCAGGTGAGACCGCGCGAGGTGGGCCAGCTCTCCATCCCATTATATATAACGAGACGGTGTGCTGCTCCCATCTGGAGTAAGTGTCGGCCATATAAGGTGGGTGTGGCGGTGTCGGCTGAGGCTCTGAGTGTAGGCATGTCCTCTATGGTACGAAGCATCTCAGGGTCGTCAAAGTCGTAGATATCACACTGGTGGCTCTGAGTGCGGGCATTGAAGTCTCCTACAAGGAAGACTTCACCCATCCCGGTATACTCCATAATCGTGTCACTGAGGCAGTCATATGGCGATGTGGTGTCTAGTCCCTCCCCTCTTGGTAGCTGCTCAGGGGAATGTGTGAAGCGTGAACCAATGGGTGCAATATAGCATACGGCGAAGTACGCTGCTCTCTCCTCTGATAGCTGCAAGCGTATCCACATGAAACGTGCCTCTGGGTCTCTGGCTACCACCTGTACCCTGTGCTGTAACGACTGTCTATAGAGCACGGCTACTCCTCCTGATCCCCGTGTGGTGTGCTGTCTCATCTGGCGGCGGTGAACTGACTCCCACATATAGCCCTCAATCCTCGGTAGGCTCCTCCCCGGGCTCTCGTGTGTCTCTGTCAAGAAGATAATGTCTCTGCCCTCCATCACCTCCTCGAGGCGCCCTGGATGTGTCCATAAAGATCCATTGCAGTTCCAGACTGCAATGTGCACCTCCTGGTGTGCTGTCTCATAGGCCGCGAATCCCTAGTCAATGGGCCGTCCATCAATGATGATCCGACCGTCTCTGTAGAGGGCACGATGTCCCTCTCGTCTGGCCTGGAGGACACGTGGCATGCATGCCCGTCTGTGCTCTACCTGCATCCGTGTGAGGTCGTCATCCAAATAGATGGGGGTGCCCGGTGTAGTGCGTAGTACCGCCCGTCGTCTGAGAAAGTCTCTCCTCCTGGCCTCATCTGAGAACTGAAGGATAAGTGCTCTGCTCCGTGTGGTGTCCCGTCCTGCTCTCCATACTCTGGTGAAAGGGAGAGGCTCATCCGCGCAGTATCCAAGTAATGTGCACAAGCGACGCCCGTCCTGCTCTGGTGATCCGTCTGTCTCTGTGAGGCCGGAGACGCGAACATTGAGCCTGCGGGCCTGTCGCATCCGCTCCTCCTCAATGGTGGTATGCACTATGTGGATCTCCTCATGGTGGTTGTTCTTCTTTGCCTCTTGTCGAAGGTTCTTTTTGACAACCTCGACCCATCCATCTTTCTTAGTCTCAAGCTGGTTCTGCACCACCTCCATACACTCCTTCTTGATAGTCACCCGAATGTCCTCTAGATGTGGAGCGATCTCCCCCTCCTCGTGCATGCTGTCCAGTTTCGTTTTCATATCAGTAAGCGCAGTGTGCAACTCCTCCAGGTCCCGTGAGTGCTGTTTGCGGGTAGCGAGAAGCTCTTCCCGAAGGGATTCGTTTTCCTTCTCCAAGGTTGCCACCTTGGCTTCGAGGGCGACAACTCTACGGGTAACCCCGTTCAGTGCAAAATCTCCTTCTTTCTTGTGTTTTCCTATCAACTCTCGGAGGGCATGCTCTAGGGTGGCCAACTGTTCCTCCAGCTTGGGAGCCATGAGAGAGAGAGAGAGAGAGAGAGAGAGAGAGAGAGAGAGAGAGAGAGAGAGAGAGAGAGAGAGAGAGAGAGAGAGAGAGAGAGAGAGAGAGAGAGAGAGAGAGAGAGAGAGAGAGAGAGAGAGAGAGAGAGAGAGAGAGAGAGAGAGAGAGAGAGAGAGAGAGAGAGAGAGAGAGAGAGAGAGAGATAAAAGTGTGGATGCTTGTGGCTGTTAGCACAGCAGGCAGATGACAGAGAACCCTAAAATCAGATCTTCGGGGAAAGAGGTGCTGAACTCTAAATCAGAGCGTCGAAACCCTAAAATCAGAGATTTGGAACCCTAAAATCAGTGCTATGTCTAAGATCAGAGAGAGATTGGACCCCATTGCTTAGAGAGAGAGAGAGAGAGAGAGAGAGAGAGAGAGAGAGAGAGAGAGAGAGAGAGAGAGAGAGAGAGAGAGAGAGAGAGAGAGAGAGAGAGAGAGAGAGAGAGAGAGAGAGAGAGAGAGAGAGAGAGAGAGAGAGAGAGAGAGAGAGAAAGAAAATCATATTAACGTCTTCTGGAGGCCAAACTTGGCCTATGAGACAAAAACCATGTACAAGTGTAGTAACCCTGTGTAGAGGATGAAATGAAATAAAAGGTATATCGTGACACAAAGATATATATAAAGCTGGAAAAGGATGGGGAGATGTGGCTCTGACTCCTCTGATAGTGGCCACCTAATACATGGGGGACATGTGAGTAAAAGTGAGTAAAACACCCTAGCTACCGGTGAATGGGTGGAGGTGGGTGTAGTATGTGGTACATCGGGGGTGGTCTGAGTGCCTCCTGAAGGAAGACAACCCATGGGGTGGTGGTGCACCTATGTTCCATCATGTGGTCGTAGGCTGTCTTGATGCATGAGATATCCTCCCGATATAGTCGTGGTCGATGATATCTGCCCATGCCTGGTCGGCGCCGTGCTCTCTGTGCTTCTGCTTGGTGGAGCGTGAGCCCTATAGATGGACCTCTCTGATGTAGCTCAGTTCGCTGAAAAAGCTGGGTAATGGTCTTCTGCGTACTCACCCGTGGCTGATGTGTGGGCTGGAGTGACCGATCTCGCCTCTCGCATGCTGCTGCGAGGAAGCGTCCCAAGCGTCGCTGGTCTCCCATAGTCATGCATAACTGGAGTGACTCCTCTATTTGGAAATGTGCTCGTAGGTCTACATATGCTGGGCATCTGATAACAAAATGCTCCTCACTCTCTACCTCTGTCTCGCATACTGGGCACCACCTCTCCTCACGGGGGACTCCCCTGGATCGACCCCTCACAATCTCGAGCTGATGTGATGAAACCCGGAGCTGCCCAATGACGACTCGAAGCTGGTGGGGTAGATATGTCTGCATGTATCTCGGAATCTTGATGAAGCCCTCGTCCGATATATGTAGAAAGAGAGAGAGAGAGAAAGAGAGAGAGAGAGAGAGAGAGAGAGAGAGAGAGAGAGAGAGAGAGAGAGAGAGAGAGAGAGAGAGAGAGAGAGAGAGAGAGAGAGAGAGAGAGAGAGAGAGAGAGAGAGAGAGAGAGAGAGAGAGAGAGAGAGAGAGAGAGAGAGAGAGAGAGAGAGAGAGAGACTTTTTAACGTCTATTAGAGGCCAAAATCGGCCTATGAGACAAAACATATACATCAGTATGATCCAATCCACTTTGATCCGAAAAGGAAAATAAAGTGTGAGTACAAAAGACGGGTATAAAAGGAGTGGATAATAACTGGCATCAAGGGTGTGGGGTGCTATGGGTATGCACTCTATATGCTCAATGGGTGTGATACAAATATGATATGCATAGGGATGGGAGGCTCGATGGTATCACAACCCTCTAAAATGCCTGGAGTGGGTGTAGAATATAATGCATCGGTGGGTAAGGCATCATGGCGATCCTCAAAATGCTCTGAATGTCCAGATCGACAGGGGTGAGCTGCTGACGTCTCCGTATCTCCAGGTCATGGCGTGCGTGAATCGCCTGAATCTCTCTCTGGTGTGGACGGACTCTCCGGAGTGGGGGTCTCGGTCATTGACGCTGTCGTCTAAGCTCCTCTGCTATGTGTAATGTGACACCCCGCATCGAGCTGGGTCCTCGAGTGACTGTGGGTCTGAAAAAATCTGTAATACGAGTCTGAGGGAGGGGGGCCAGATGTATCTCCATCTGCTGCTCGAGGAGTGATGTACGACGGTGCTTGAGCTCTACTAGGAAACGACATAGAGGGCGCTGGTCCTCTGTCCCCAATAAAGCCCTGATCTCTCTGCCCCCCCTGAAGAGCTGTGGGTAGCGGTCTCTGATGTCCTCATATGCGTGGCATCTACATGTGTAGTGCTCCTCGTCCTCCACCTCCTCTCTACATATCCTGCATAATCTCTCGTCCCTCGGGGTATGTGTCTCTCGCCCAATCTCAATCTCGAGCTGGTGTGATGATACTCTGAGCTGCCGAGAGAGAGAGAGAGAGAGAGAGAGAGAGAGAGAGAGAGAGAGAGAGAGAGAGAGAGAGAGAGAGAGAGAGAGAGAGAGAGAGAGAGAGAGAGAGAGAGAGAGAGAGAGAGAGAGAGAGAGAGAGAGAGAGAGAGAGAGAGAGAGAGAGAGAGAGAGAGAGAGAGAGAGAGAGAGAGAGAGAGAGAGAGAGAGAGAGAGAGAGAGAGAGAGAGAGAGAGAGAGAGAGAGAGAGAGAGAGAGAGAGAGAGAGAGAGAGAGAGAGAAAGTGTTTTTACGTCTATTAGGAGGCTGAACTCGGCCTATGAGACAAATCAATGTACATGGGTGTTTCTTCTGTCAATCGGAAAAAGATAAAAGTGCTGAAACAAAAAAGCTGGCAAGGTTGATATAGATCTGTGTAGCATGCATGTAGATACCCATGAATGTGGGAGGGGGGGATGGTGAATGAAGTGCTATATCTATAGCCTATATGCAAAAGGGTAGTACAAGCATGATAATGCATCTGAATGACTAACTAGCTCCATCCTGTACTAGTGGGCAGGTGTAATATGTGGTACATGGGTGGAGGTGGAGTCAAGGCCGCTCTGATGGCTGCAGCGGGATCCGCCATCATCTGGGATCGTCTCTCCTCCATGGCGCGATGGTCACGAGCCTGAATGTCTTCAATCTGGTGTCTGTGAAGTCTGAGGGCCCGATATCCTATAGCACGGGGTCGTCTCCTAGCTCGAGAGGTCTGAGCCTGCTGAAGAGTCACCCCTCTCGATGTGTGAGCTAAGGGGGGGAGGGCTACTGCATGTCGTGCAATGAAGAAGTCAGTGAGCTGACTCTGTCTCCCTCGTGTCTAGGCAGCTGCAGTAGGCTGGAGGAGAGAATCTCTGTGACTCTGAATCTCTAGTAAGAATCGCCCGAGCTGTCGCTGATCTCTAGAGCCCATGATCTCTCGGAGGGTGGGCTGCCCTGTAAATAGAGAGAGAAAGAAAGAAAGAAAGAAAGGTATATTAACGTCTTCCAAAGGCCAAACTTGGCCTATGAGACAAAATCATATACAACTGTGGTAATCTCTGTGTAGCAATGGAAAGGGAAAAAATACTCGCTACACAAAACCGTGTAGGCGGAAAACAGCAAAGGATGGTGGTACCTGTAATGAGGAGGTAGTGGGAATAAAATAATGGTGCCTGGGGGGGGAGTGGCTCTGGCTCAGCAGATAATGACCACCTGATACAAAGGGGAGCCATGAGGGAGTGAATATGTATACCCTAAGTGCTGATGATGGGTGGAGGTGGGTGGAGTATATGGTACATCGGCGGCGGTAGGAGTGCCTCCTGGAGGAAGCCTGTCCAAGTGGTGGTAGTGCGCCTATGCTCCATCATGTAGTCGTGGGCTATCCCGATGCGTGAGATATCCTCCTGGTGTAGTCGTGGTCGTCGGTACCCAACGAGAGAGAGAGAGAGAGAGAGAGAGAGAGAGAGAGAGAGAGAGAGAGAGAGAGAGAGAGAGAGAGAGAGAGAGAGAGAGAGAGAGAGAGAGAGAGAGAGAGAGAGAGAGAGAGAGAGAGAGAGATGAGAGAGAGAGAGAGAGAGAGAGAGAGAGAGAGAGAGAGAGAGAGAGAGAGAGAGAGAGAGAGAGAGAGAGAGAGAGAGAGAGAGAGAGAGAGAGAGAGAGAGAGAGAGAGAGAGAGAGAGATGAGAGAGAGAGAGAGAGAGAGAGAGAGAGAGAGAGAGAGAGAGAGAGAGAGAGAGAGAGAGAGAGAGAGAGAGAGAGAGAGAGAGACTTTTTAACGTCTATTAGAGGCCAAAATCGGCCTATGAGACAAAACATATACATCAGTATGATCCAATCCACTCTGATCCCAAAAGGAAAATAAAGTGTGAGTACCGCAAATGGGTATAAAAGGAGTGAATAGTAACTGGCATCAAGGGTGTGGGGTGCTATGGGTATGCACTCTATATGCTCAATGGGTGAGATACAAATATGATATGCATAGGGAGGGGAGGCTCGATGGTATCACAACCCACTAAATGTCTGGAGTGGGTGTAGGATATAATGCATCGGTGGGCGAGGCATCATGGCGATCCTCAAAATGCTATGAGCGTCCAAATCGATAGGGGTGTGCTGCTGACGTCTCCGTATCTCCATGTCATGGCGTGCGTGAATTGCCTGAATCTCTCTCTGATGTGGACGGGCTCTCTGACTGGGGGTCTCGGTCGTCGACGCTGTCGTCTAAGCTCCTCTGCTCTGTGTAATGTGACACCCCGCATCAAGCTGGGTCCTCGAATGGCTGTGGGTCTGAAAAAATCTGTAATATAAGTCTGAGGGGGGGGGCAGGTGTATCTCCATCTGCTCCTGGAGGAGTGATGCACGGCGGTGCTGGAGCTCTACTAGGAAACGACCTAGAGGGCGCTGGTCCTCTGTCCCCAATAAAGCCCTGATCTCTCTGGGCCCCCTGAAGAGATGTGGGTAGCGGTCTCTGATGTCCTCATATGCATGGCATCTACATGTGTAGTGCTCCTCGTCCTCCACCTCCTCTCTACATATCCTGCATAATCTCTCATCCCTCGGGGTATGTGTGGCTCGCCCAACCTCAATCTCGAGCTCGTGTGATGATACTCTGAGCTGCCCAATGGCCACTCTCTCAGCTGGTGCCATATATGTATCCATGTATAGTGGTCTCTGAATGAAACCATCCGCTGTTACAGTCAAGAAGTGCTCTCTGTAGTATTGCCTCTTTGTGGGAAGAGGCTCCCGTGGTGCTATCCATGTCTCCCTGACGTGTATTTGTAGTAGGTCCTGACGGATGATCCTATTCCTCTCCGAACGAGAGAGGGTAATGTGGGGGGAAGAGAGGTCATACTGAAAAGCGTGGAGATCCGTAATGCTCATGCCATGGTCTGCTAACCATCGGTAAGTCTGTGCATACCATACTCTCTCATGCCCTGTCTCTGCCAAATGTCTAGAGCTCTCAAATGCAAGCCTGGTGAGTCTGCTGGTGGGGAGCTCTCTGACTCTCAGAATAAAGGTCACCAACTGGAAGAGGGCCTCCACTAGCATCCGTGGTGTGCCAAGCTCAGCTCGTATAATGTCATGTGGAATGGAGGGCTTGCTGCGCAGCAAGCGTGAGATCATGGTGACCTGGGACCTCTCAATCTGCGCCCACATCGCCTCTGTGATCCCTGGTGCCCATACTGCCGCTGCGTACATCAATGCGGGTGTCACTAGAGTGTCAAAGAGCCACCCCTTAGTCCGGGGCTCCTGAAAATGTGTCTGAAAGCAGAGTCTCTCCAATCCTGCAAGTGCCGCATAGCCTCGCGTCAATCTATCTCTCGCATGTGCCATGGAGAATACCCCTGTGCTGCCCGAGAAGGTGACACCTAGGTAGACGTAGGAGTCCACTACCTCTATCTGTCCTCCAGCTTCCGTGAAAAAGGCACGATGGCGTACTATACCGGAGGTATGGAAGATCATGACCTTGGTCTTACCAAGGTTCACTGTGAGTCCTCTCTCCATGCAAAAGGTATCGAGCGCCTGTAAATGTGACTGCAACCCCTCCCGTGACTCTGAAAGCAGGACAATGTCATCATCATATAATAGGATGTGTATTGGCGTACCTCCGAGGTCTCCTCCTAGCCCTCCTGCTGGCTGTATATACTCCGTGATCTCGTCGATGTAAAGACCGAAGAGAGTGGGTGAGAGAGGGCAACCTTGTTTCACACCAATGGTGCTAACAAGGCTGTCTGATAGACCGCCGGGGCAGCGTACCCTGCCTGTGACTCGTGCATACAAAGTGTGGATGGCCCATAGCATGTCTGATGGTAGCTGTAACTCCTGGAGCCTCCGTAGTAGTCTCTCTCGAGGGACCATGTCGAAGGCTTTGCGGAAATCCACAAAGCAACAATATAGTCTCTGCTTCCTCACCTTCGCGCTCTCAATCAAGCAACGAAGCACGAAGATGTGGTCGATGGTGGAGAAAGTGCGGCGGAAGTCTACCTGGCCGGGTGCTCTGATGTTGGGGATAAGAGCCCCAAGGACTCTCCTTTTGTATATTTTGACCCTTCCATGTGAAAGCTCTCTTCGAGAGCTTTCCAAACATATTTTTGTTGTATTTTTGGGACCCCAAATTGGGGAGTTATAGGCATTTACATTATTTTTATGACTTTTGGTCATTGGCCATGTGTGAACATGCCCAAATGACCTAAAAGTCACTTATCAATAAGACTTGGTCCCAAATCTCTCATAACTTGATTGGGACTTCTTCAACTTCAGCTTCTCCATCTTCTTCTCCAAATTTCTGCGCAGGTTTCTCTCTCTACTTTCTCTCTCCTCACGCAGCAGCCCACTCCCTTTGTGTTTGGAGCAACCGAGCACACCACGACGTAGCTCTCCGCGGCCTCTTTCAACTGGTATCAGAGCCTTGAGCTGTTCCATCGCGACAAAGTTGCTCGAAGTGCTTTTCACTTCAGCCAATGTTAAGTTGAAGGTGTTTTCTTGCATTTGGGAGAATTTCATCGCGAAAAACCTTTTTTTTTCGCGATAAAAGTGCTGTTTTTGGAAGATTACTTCAGCCCGGAGGAAAGCTGAAGCAAATTCTTTGCTTTTTAGAGAGTTTCATCGCGAAGAATCTCTTCTATTCTTTTTTTTTGTATCCCCACAGGTCTTTTTCAGCATCCACATTGCTGATTTTTTTCATCTACAGGTCTTTTGTGGCAGAATTTCTCTCATTTTTCAAGTGGGAGGACATGCACAAAGATTGAGGAAGTGCATACTTGCTGGAAACTTATTACAGCAGGTCATTTCTCTGATTTTACAGGTCATATTGCTGCAAAAATTGGGGCTTTTGTGAAAACAAGCACCCATTGCCTTGGTTTTATATCTATGTATGCTTTTTGTGGTTGAAAAACAACAAATTTGTTGTTTTTGATTCAATTACAGCTTGCTGGAATTTTCTGAAATTTTCTGCAGAAAATTTCAGAAATTGATTTTTGCAAGTTTTGGACAGTTTTTGGGCTTCATTTCTGAGCTATAGTCTCGTAAGGTAATTGCGCACAAGACAACAGGTGAATTTTACCTTTTTGGTGAAATTTTGAAGCTCTTAGTGTTCAAACATGGCCCCTACCTCCTCTGATGTCAAAAGCTTGTTTGAGATCAAGAGATTTGAAGGTAATGGTTTCGATTTGTGGAAAGAGAGAATGTTGGGCATCCTCTTTCTTAAAGATTGTGAAGGGGCTCTTGAGGAAGTCAAGCCCGAAGATATGACAGATGCAGCATGGATGAACCTAAACAAAAAGGCCATCACTTACATCAAGATGGCTGTGTCAGATGAAATCTTAGTGGATTTGAAAGGCCTTACAACTGGTTTTGAGGTATGGGAGAAGCTGAAAGCCACTTATGAAAATACCACGCCTGTAAATCAAGTGCATCTTATGCGTAAGCTAGTGTGTATGCAGCTTGATGAGTCAAAAAGTGCGGCTGAGCACTTATCTTTGTTTACAGGTACTCTTTCACAATTGCAGGACTCTGGATTACCTCCATTTGATGATAAGCTTAAGGCCATCTTCTTGTTGATGACCTTACCTGATTCGTGGGAAACATTGGTTGTTTCACTTTCGAATAGCCCCAGTCTTACCTTTGATGGTGTAAGGGGTTCTATTTTGAATGAGGAAATCAGGAGGAAAGCTAGTGGAGAGGGCAGTGGTTCAGCCAATGTGGCTAGAGGAAGAACAGAAAAGAAAAGTGGAAATGTACAGAGGAACAGGAGCAAAAGCAAAGGCAAGGCTGAAGTGACTTGTTATCAATGTGGTAGGAAAGGTCACAAGAAGCCTGATTGCAGATTTTATAAAGCTGAACTAGAAAGAAAGAAGAACACAGGTGACAGGAAGAAAAAGGACACCAAGAATGAAGAACATGATATCTCAAAGGACAAAGACAAAGAGAAGGCCAATGTGGCCTCTAGTGTCATCATTGAGGAGCTATCAGATGCAGAAGATATACTTTGTGCTACTATGGCAGAAGAGCATGCTGAAATTTTTGATGCTTCTATTAATATTCATGCACAAGACATGCAAATCACAAAGAGGGATTTGATTGATGCCTTGCTTACTGTGAATGATGCTTTGTCACAAACATGGATTGTAGATTCAGGTGCATCGTTTCATGTAACTCCTATTAAGGAGTGTTTCACTACCTTTCATGCAGGAAGCCATGGACATGTATATCTTGGAAATAACCATGCTTGTTCTATTGAAGGTATTGGCAGAGTGCATCTCACAGTGGATGGTACCAATGAGCTGGTTTTGCATGATGTAAGGTATGTACCAAGCATCAAGAAAAGCTTATTGTCTGTTGGGCAAATGGATATGCATGGATATAGTACCCTCTTTGAGAAGGGGTCATGGAAGCTTATCAAAGGCTCTAGGCTGATTGTTAAAGGTACAAAGAAAGGGACTCTTTATTGCTTGCATGGTAAAGCATTGTTGGGCAAGTTTATTGCTTTGGCTGAAATCCATTCACATATGGAATTATGGCATAAAAGGCTTGGCCACATGAGCCAAAAAGGTCTTGATAAACTATGTAATTTGGACAAGTTTGATGCTAAAGGCTCAAAACTTGATTTTTGTAATGAATGCCAATATGGTAAGCAAGTAAAGAATTCCTACTACTCTGGTGTCTCTCGTAAGTCTAATGTGCTTGATCTTGTTCATTCTGATGTTTGTAGCATGCCCATAAAATCTATGGGGGGTGCTCTTTACTTTGTTTCTTTTGTTGATGATTACTCTAGGAAGCTTTGGGTATATTTGTTAAAATCTAAAGATGAAGCCTTTGCTGCATTTAAAAAATTTCATGCATTTGTGACCACTCAAACAGGTAGAAAGCTGAAATGCTTACGTACAGATAATGGGGGTGAGTTTACAAGTGCTGAATTCAATAGATTTTGTGAAAATCTTGGTATTAAGAGGGAGCTAACAGTCCCATACAGCCCCTCTTCCAACGGTGTGGCTGAAAGGTATAATAGGACTTTATGTGAGAGGGTGAGATGCATGCTGTCCACAGCTAATCTCCCTCATGGATTTTGGGGAGAGGCTTTGAAAACTGCAGTTCATGTTTGCAATCGATCCCCTCATATGTCCTTAAAAGGTGGCATTCCAGAAGAGGTTTGGTCTGGCAAACCAGCTTCATATGACCACCTACGCATCTTTGGTTGCGATGCTTTTGTGCATATAAGGCCTGAGTTGAGAAGCAAGTTAGATGCAAAGTCCATGAAAGGAATCTTCATGGGTTATGGAGATGAAGGTGAAATGGGCTATAGGATTTGGCTACCTCAACTCAAGAAGGTAATACGCAGCCGAGATGTTGTATTTAATGAGGCAAGGCTGCTCAAAAATAATTGTGCCTCTAAAGATGACCATAAAAGAGTCAAATTTCAGCATGTACAGCCACCAATTAAATCTGATATGAACCCTCGGGATGCACCACATATGGCTGGAAATGACAATGAGCCCGTGGTTATTGAGCCAGATGATGCTGGACAGCAAAATGATGATCCTGAAGGGCATATGCAGCCACCTATTCATGCTGAAAACAGGGCTGGAAATGATGTGCAACAGCCCATTAACAATGGACATGTTGATATACCTCCTGATGTAGATCCATTGCCAGATAATGTGGATCATTGGGTAAGAAGATCTACACGTGCTAGGAGGCCAATGAACAGATATGATCCCTCTATACATTACATTATGTTATCAGATGAGGGTGAGCCTCTTACTTATAAAGAGGCAAAGCTATGTGAGCACAAGAAGAAGTGGGAGTTAGCCATGCAGGAAGAGATAAAGGCCTTGCATGCAAATGATACTTGGGATTTGGTTGAGTTACCCAAAGGAAGGAAAGCCATTCCGAACAAGTGGGTGTACAAAATCAAAACTGTTGATGGCAAACCCAAGTATAAGGCAAGGCTGGTTGCTAAGGGATATGCCCAAAAAGAGGGCATTGATTTCCAAGAAGTGTTCTCTCCAGTGGTGAAGATGACCACTTTACGTGTGTTGTTTGCTCTCACAGCTGCCTTGGATTTGGAATTATTCCAAATGGATGTTAAAACAGCCTTTTTGCATGGTGATTTAGATGAAGAGCTGTACATGAAACAGCCAGAAGGATATGCCATTCCTGGAAAAGAGCATCTAGTATGTAAACTGAAAAGGAGCTTATATGGGCTGAAACAGGCCCCCAGACAATGGTATAAGAAGTTTGATGCATTTATGCTCAAACATGGGTTTAAAAGAAGCCATGCAGATCACTGTTTGTACACCAAAAAGGATGAAGATGGCAGCCCAATTATTCTTGTACTGTATGTAGATGATATGCTGCTGGCTGGGAAGAAAAAGAGCACTCTGAATGCTCTAAAACAGCAGCTGAACTCTGCATTCTCAATGAAAGACCTTGGGGAAGCTGAGCATATTCTTGGTATGCGTATAAAAAGGGATAGACAGCAGCATACTTTGCAGGTATCCCAAGAAAAGTACATTGAAAAAGTGCTGGACAGATTTAATGTGGCTGATGCTAAGCCTCTTGGAGTGCCATTGCAGCCACATGTTAAGCTTTCCAAGGATGACTGTCCTAAAAATGATGATGCAGCCAATTACATGAAGAGTGTTCCATATGCATCAGCTTGTGGTTCACTTATGTATGCTATGGTTGCCACTCGGCCAGACATTGCTCATGCAGTGGGAGTTGTTAGCAGGTTCATGGCGAATCCTGGTAGAGCTCATTGGGAGGCAGTCAAATCTATCTTGAGATATTTGAAAGGGACCAAAAGTAAATGCTTATGTTATGGAAAGGGTCCATTGGAGTTAAAAGGATTTTGTGATTCAGACATGGCAGGTGATGTGGACACACGCAAGTCCACAAGTGGCTATGTATACATACTTGCAGGTGGAGCTATTTCATGGTGCTCTAGACTTCAGAGGATAGTTGCACTATCTACTACAGAGGCTGAATATATTTCAGCCACAGAGGCTTCCAAAGAAGCCATTTGGTTAGCTCGCCTGTGCAGTGAGTTTGGGATGCCTGAAAAGGCACCTGTTCTTGGATGCGATAGCCAGAGTGCCATATGTTTGGCAAAGAATGCCATGTTTCATGCTCGCACAAAGCATATTGATGTGAGATATCACTTCATCAGAGAGGTGTTAGAGGATGGCCTGATCACTTTGATCAAGGTCAATACTTCACAAAATCCTGCAGATGCTCTCACGAAGTGTCTACCCAAGGCACAACATCAGCTATGTATACAGATGGTGGGAGTTACTTAGCTTAAAGGATCCTCCTTGGTCCTTTAAGTGGGAGGTTGTTGGGGATAAAGGCCCCAAGGACTCTCCTTTTGTATATTTTGACCCTTCCATGTGAAAGCTCTCTTCGAGAGCTTTCCAAACATATTTTTGTTGTATTTTTGGGACCCCAAATTGGGGAGTTATAGGCATTTACATTATTTTTATGACTTTTGGTCATTGGCCATGTGTGAACATGCCCAAATGACCTAAAAGTCACTTATCAATAAGACTTGGTCCCAAATCTCTCATAACTTGATTGGGACTTCTTCAACTTCAGCTTCTCCATCTTCTTCTCCAAATTTCTGCGCAGGTTTCTCTCTCTACTTTCTCTCTCCTCACGCAGCAGCCCACTCCCTTTGTGTTTGGAGCAACTGAGCACACCACGACGTAGCTCTCCGCGGCCTCTTTCATCTGATCCCAGCTGCCTCAGCGTGTGTACTAAGCTCTGCCTCTAGTACTGCCCCATAGATCTTGGTCAGGATATGGCCTATCATAATAGTCCTGTAGTTCCTGGGTCCATCATATCGCCGGACTTATGGATAGGCGTAATGGTATGCATAGTCCATGAGTCGGGTAATCCCTCAACCAAAGCACGGTTGAAGAGATGGGCGATCAAGTGGGAAACTACATCTGCTGCATATATAAAGTGCTCTCCCTGTAGCCCCATGTGGTCTGCTGAACGGCCATGCTGTAGCCTATGGATGGCCTGTCGTACCATGCCCGCCGTGAAGAGGGTGGATATCACAGGACGCGGTGTGGAAGGAGTCGGCAATGGTGGCTGTCCTTGGACGTCATATAACCTCTGGGCGTAGGTGTGCCAAGTCGGAGGATCTGCTATGGGTGTAGGTGGGCGTGGCTCACGTAGTGCCCTCCACGCGGTGGCACAATCCCTACTCATGAGAAGGTCGATCAACTCTGCCTCCTGTCGCTCCTCGAAAGCTCGCCGCTTCCGGCATGTGAGGGCTCGCATCTGTCGTCGTGCCTCCCTCTCTGTGATGGATACCAAGATACTCTATGCTCTGAGATGTCGGTATAGTCACCTACTCCTCGTCGTACCATCTATTCTGGGGTGTATGCCCCAGCCGTGTCGAATGTGCAGTGCTCTGGGTGGTGTATGGGAAGCGGAGAGTAGAAGTGTATGGAGGATCGAGGAGAAGTGGGCGGTGAGGGTGTCCAAGGAGGAAGAGGGATCAAGGGAGTAGATGCGCTCTCGAACATGGGAGCTATAGATATGTGCTAGCTCATGTCTAAAGTGAATGGTGGTATGGGCTCGTGGCTGTGTGATGACGGGGTGGGATATGCATGGTGAGCCGCGAATGGATAGGGCTAGATATGCGTGATCAGCTCCAATCGGTAAGGGTGGGATAGTGAATGAGGTGATGAGATGTGTCTCCTCCGGGGGTCCGATAACATAGTCTACCACACTGCCCCCCTGTGGTGTCCTGGGTGGAATGCAGGTGAGACCGCTCGAGGTGGGCCAGGTCCCCATCCCTTTATATATAATGAGACGATGTGCTGCTCCCATCTGGAGTAGGTGTCGGCCGTACGAGAGAGAGAGAGAGAGAGAGAGAGAGAGAGAGAGAGAGAGAGAGAGAGAGAGAGAGAGAGAGAGAGAGAGAGAGAGAGAGAGAGAGAGAGAGAGAGAGAGAGAGAGAGAGAGAGAGAGAGAGAGAGAGAGAGAGAGAGAGAGAAGAGAGAGATAGAGAGAGAGAGAGAGAGAGAGAGAGAGAGAGAGAGAGAGAGAGAGAGAGAGAGAGAGAGAGAGAGAGAGAGAGAGAGAGAGAGAGAGAGAGAGAAAAGAAAGAAAGTCATATTAACGTCTTCTGGAGGCCAAACTTGGCCTGTGAGACAAAAACCATGTACACGTGTAGTAACCCTGTGTAGAAGATAAAATGAAATAAAAAGTATATCGCTACACAAAGCTATATAGGGCTGGAAAAGGCTGGGGAGACGTGGCTCTGACTCTGCAGATAGTGGCCACCTAATACATGGGGGGATCCAAAATGTGAGTAAAACTCCCTAGCTACTGGTGATGGGTGGAGGTGGGTGTAGTGTGTGG
Organism: Ceratopteris richardii; assembly: GCA_020310875.1. Classification (NCBI taxonomy): domain Eukaryota; kingdom Viridiplantae; phylum Streptophyta; class Polypodiopsida; order Polypodiales; family Pteridaceae; genus Ceratopteris; species Ceratopteris richardii. The sequence continues at coordinate 55,978,510 of CM035427.1, read as the reverse complement.
TACATCGGTGGTGGTCTGAGTGCCTCCTGAAGGAAGACAACCCAGGGGGTGGTGGTACGCCTATGCTCCATCATGTGGTCGTAGGCAATCCTGATGCGTGAGATATCCTCTTGATATAGTCGTGGTCGACGATATCCGCCCATGCATGGTCGGCGTCGTGGTCTCTGTGCTGCTGCCTGGTGGAGAGTGAGCCCTATAGATGGACCTCTCTGATGTAGCTCAACTCGCTGAGAGAACTGGGTAATGGTCTGCTGGGTACTCACCCGTGGCTGATGTATGGGCTGTAGTGACCGCGCTCGCCTCTCGTATGCTGCTGTGAGAAAGCGTCCCAAGCTCTCTGGTCTCCCATAGTCATGCACAGCTGGAATGACTCCTCGATCTGGAACTGTGCTCGTAGGTCTAAGTATGCTGGACATCTGATAACAAAATGCTCCTCACTCTCTACCTCTATCTGGCATACTGGGCACCACCTCTCCTCACGGGGGACTCCCCTGGACCGACCCCTCTCAATCTCGAGCTGATGTGATGAAACCCGGAGCTAACCAATGACGACTCGTAGGTGGTGGGGAAGGTAGGTATGCATGTATCTCAGAATCTTGATGAAGCCCGTGCCCGATATATGTAGAAAATGCTCGCGGTAGTCGAGCATTTTCGGTTGCAATGTACCCCTAGGGCTCACCCATGTCCTCTGTATGTATGTATACCATATCTCTTGGCGAATGATCCTATTCCTCTCTTGATGAGAGAGCGAGTAGGTGGGCGCATGAGAGTCGTACTGTAGTGGTGGTAGCCTGTCTATGTCAAAGCCATGGTGGGCAAGCAAGTCTCGTGTCTGTGCATACCATGAGGAGGTGTCGCCTCCTAATGCCATATCACGTGATGCCTCGAAAGCACGATAAGCAATGCGCTCTGTATCCATGCTCCGAAGTCTGTGTAATAGGCATACTGTCTGGAATAGTGCCACAACTAGCATCGGTGGTGCAGCAGCTCTGCTCTAATGATATCATGTGGTACTAAAGGCTTGCTGCGGATAAGTCTGGCAATCATGAGGATCTGTGGCCTCTCTAATGCTGTCCATACTGATGTAGCTAATCCTGGTCCCCATATGGCTGCCCCATACATGAGCGCTGGCGTAACCAAAGTGTCAAAGAGCCACCCCTTTGTGCGGGGCTCCTGAAAATATGCCTGGTGGCACTTTCTCTCCATCAAAGCTAGTGCTGCGTACCCACGTGTGATGCGGTCACGGGCTGCCTGAGCCATAGAAAAGACCCCTGATGCTGCTGTAAATGTCACCCCCAAGTAAACATATGATCCGACGACCTCGATCGGTCCACCTGCTGCTGTGAACAAACTATGTCTGCGTACCTGTGCTGATGTATGAAAGATCAAGACCTTGGTTTTACCAAGGTTCACAGATAACCCTCTGTGTCTGCAAAAGTCATCTAGGCCGTGTAGATGATGCTGTAGACCTTCTGCAGACTTTGAAACCAATACAATATCATCAGCGTATAAAAGAATATGGACAGTGGACCCGTGTACCTCAATGCCATCTCCCCCCTGTTGCTGTATGAAGTCCACTATCTCATCGATGTAGAGACCAAAGAGGGTGGGTGAGAGAGGGCATCCTTGCTTCACCCCGATATTGCTAGCAAGTGGATCAGATAAGCCAAGCCCCCTGGACATCTGACTCTACCAGGTACTCTCTCGTATAAGGCGTAGATCCCCCATATCATCTCCTCCGGAGCTCCGATGTCAAGTAGTCGTCTGAAGAGTCGATCCCTGGGAATAGTGTCAAATGCTTTGCGGAAGTCCACAAAGCAACAATATAATCTCCTCTTACTGACCCTGCCTTGGTCGATCAGGCATCTGAAAGTGAAGATGTGGTCAATGGTAGAGTAATCTCGTCTTAAACCTGCCTGTCCTGGAGCCCTGATGCCCCTCCTCTCAGCGAGAGTACTCAACTCTGTCTCTAGTACCACCCCATATAACTTGGCCAATATAGGGCCAATCATGATCGTCCGGTATGTAGCTGGATCCTTAGTATCACCTGACTTATGAATGGGCACTATGGTGTGCTCAGTCCATGAGTCTGGGAACCCTTCAACCAATGCACGGTTGAAGAGATGGGCAATGAGCGGTGCGAGAGTCGTGCCTCCATAGATGAGGTGCTCTGCCTGTAAACCGAAATGATCATGGGCCCTGCCATGCTGGAGCCGGGCAATAGCGCGTCCCACCATAGTGGGTGTGAAGAAGTCAGAGGTAGTAGGACGTGAGCTTTGCGGTCTGGGAATGGGAGGCTGGTCTGGGATCTCGAATAGGCTCCGTGCATAGCTATGCCAAGTGCTCGGGTCTCGGATAGGTGTCTGCTGTCTCCTCTCTCTCAAATGTCGCCATGCCATTACACTGTCTCGACTCATGAGCAAATGGTAAATATCCCAATACTGTCTCTCCTCCCAATCTTGCCGTTTGCGGCGAGTAAGGCTTTGCATGCGACGCTGTGCCTGTGTGTGTGGAATATCTCCTCTTTGCTCTAAAATCGGTAGGTGCTTCCGTAGCTCACGACAATCTGCATCATACCAACGGTTCTGGGGCATGGATCCTGTGCATGGAGGGTGCATATGTGTGCGGTGTGGGAAGCTGCGGAGAGTTGAGTCCTGTAGGATGGAGGTGATATTTGATGTAAGTGTGTCCAAAGGTGAGAATGGATCGAGGGAGAGTAGGCGGGTGTGTAAATGGTGTGCATAAACGTGTGAGAGCTCGTGTTTGAAGTGTATCGTGGTATGTATCTCAGTGGGTGAGGGAGGGTCTAATGGAATCGGAGATGAGAGTGTGAATGTGATAAATGTGTGGTCAGCACCGAGTGGGCGTCATCCAATACTAAGTGAAGGGACGAGTGAAGCTCCAGAGGTAGTACCCAAAATGTAGTCGACTGTGCTCTCACCTCCCCGTGAGGGAAGCAAGTAAATCCGCTTGAACCTGGCCAACGATTCATCCTGTTATATATAACGAGATGATGTCGGCTGCCTAGCTCGAGTAGATGTCTGCCATAGCCGGTGGTGTCTTGACCCGTATCTGCCGATACTCTGCTGGTGCTAATCTCAACCGGGTCTCTGTCCCTCATGAGATGTGGGTGATCCATGTCGTATGCCTCGCACTGATGAGACTGAGTGCGGCCATTGAAGTCCCCCATAAGGAAGACTTCACCTAGTGTGCTGTAATGTAGTATCTCATCTGAAAGTGCTGTGTATGGTGAGTCTCTATGTCGGATCGGTCCCCCCAGATCCTGTCTTGCGTATCGAGATCCGCCTGGTGGGAAGTAGCATATAGCAATGTAAGTCGAGCTCCCCTGTGCTATCTCCATGCGAACCCACATGTATCGTGCCTCCTCATCTCTACATATAATATGGATCCGGCTCTGTATCTCTTGTCGAAATATGATGGCCACTCCTCCCGATCCTCGCGCTGTACTCTGTCTTGTCGTGGTCCTGAATGCAGATTCCCAATGAAAACGTGCAATGCGTGGTAGACCTCTCTCTGGGCTCTCGTGTGTCTCTATGATGCACGCAAAGTCATGTGATGCGAGGATCTCCTCGACTCTGTCTGGTCACGTTTAGAGTGCTCCGTTGCAGTTCCACACTGCTCCTCTGAGTGGTGTCTCCTGGTGTAGTGATGTCTCATAGGCCCCATGTCCCTATTTGATAGGGAGTCCATCTATGAAGACCTTACCATCACGGTAAAAGGCCTTCCTCCCCTCTCGACGTGCCTGGAGTATCTGTGGCATGCAAGCGCGTCGGTGTGCCACCTGCATACGCGTGAGGTCCTCGTCCATGTAGAGGGTGCCGTCGGGTAGTCCACGTAGTACTGATCGAGGTCTAAAAAAGGCGGTCCGTGCCTCCTCGAAACTCATCTTGAGGATGAGTGCTCGCAAACGCGATGTATCCGAATGTGAAGTCTTTGAGTGTGTGAAGCCTCTCCTCCTCAAGTGTATCCTGGACTCGTGTGAGCTCTTCTTTCTGCACGTCTTCCCTAACTTCCTTCTTAACCCTTTTGTGTACTACTTCCATCCATGACTCTCGAGTAGATTCTACCTCCGTTTTGATTTCCTTCTTTATTTCTTTCTTGAGTATCTCCACGTTGGAGATCTCCCCCTCTTCTTTCATGTGCTCATAAGCTGTCCTCCAATGGTCTCTTTCTTCTGTGAGAGTCTTCACTTGTTCTTCTAGCCCTTTGACTTTATTCATTACTTGTTTTCGAGTCCTTTGAACTTTTCCATCATCTTTCGTATCTCCATATTGAGGTTGCGGTCTGCTTCCTTTTTGGCCTCTTTGAGAGCTTTAGCGATACGGTCGTCCACTTCCTTCCGGTCCATGGGAGCCATTTCAAGGTTTAGGATTAGGGCTCGGGTAGGGGGGGAGAGAGAGAGAGAGAGAGAGAGAGAGAGAGAGAGAGAGAGAGAGAGAGAGAGAGAGAGAGAGAGAGAGAGAGAGAGAGAGAGAGAGAGAGAGAGAGAGAGAGAGAGAGAGAGAGAGAGAGAGAGAGAGAGAGAGAGAGAGAGAGAGAGAGAGAGAGAGAGAGAGAGAGAGAGAGAGAGAGAGAGAGAGAGAGAGAGAGAGAGAGAGAGAGAGAGAGAGAGAGAGAGAGAGAGAGGGGAGGGGGGGGGGGGGAGGGGGAGGGGGAGGGGGAGGGGGAGGAGGAGAGAGAAAGAGAGAAAGAAAGAAAGAAAGTCATATTAACGTCTTCTGGAGGCCAAACTTGGCCTATGAGACAAAAACCATGTACAAGTGTAGTAACCCTGTGTAGAAGATAAAATGAAATAAAAGGTATATCGCTACACAAAGCTATATAGGGCTGGAAAAGGTTGGGGAGACGTGGCTCTGACTCTGCAGATAGTGGCCACCTAATACATGGGGGGATCCAAAATGTGAGTAAAACGCCCTAGCGACAAGTGATGGGTGGAGGTGGGTGTAGTATGTGGTACATCGGTGGTGGTCTGAGTGCCTCCTGAAGGAAGACAACCCAGGGGGTGGTGGTACGCCTATGCTCCATCATGTGGTCGTAGGCAATCCTGATGCGTGAGACATCCTCATGATATAGTCGTGGTCGACGATATCCGCCCATGCGTGGTCGGCGCCGTGCTCTCTGTGCTGCTGCCTGGTGGAGCGTGAGCCCTATAGATGGACCTCTCTGATGTAGCTCAACTCGCTGAAAGAACTGGGTAATGGTCTGCTGGGTACTCACCCGTGGCTGATGTATGTGCTCTAGTGACCGCTCTCGCCTCTCGTATGCTGCGGTGAGAAAGCATCCCAAGCGTCTCTGGTCTCCCATAGTCATGCACAGCTGGAATGACTCCTCGATCTGGAACTGTGCTCGTAGGTCTAAGTATGCTGGACAACTGATAACAAAATGCTCCTCACTCTCTACCTCTGTCTGGCATAGTGGGCACCACCTCTCCTCACGGGGGACTCCCCTGGACCGACCCCTCTCAATCTCGAGCTGATGTGATGAAACCCGGAGCTGCCCAATGACGACTCGTAGGTGGTGGGGAAGGTAGGTCTGCATGTATCTCGGAATCTCGATGAAGCCCGTGTCTGATATATGTAGAAAATGCTCGCGGTAGTAGAGCATTTTCGGTGGCAATGTACCCCTAGGGCTCACCCATGTCCTCTGTATGTATGTATGCCATATCTCCTGACGAATGATCCTATTCCTCTCTTGATGAGAGAGCGAGTAGGTGGGTGCATGAGAGTCGTACTGTAGTGGTGGTAGCCTGTCTATGTCAAAGCCATGGTGGGCAAGCAAGTCTCGTGTCTGTGCATACCATGAGGAGGTGTCGCCTGCTAATGCCATATCACGTGATGCCTCGAAAGCACGATAAGCAATACGCTCTGTATCCATGCTCCGAAGTCTGTGTAATAGGCATACTGTCTGGAATAGTGCCTCAACTAGCATCGGTGGTGCAGCGAGCTCTGCTCTAATGATGTCATGTGGTACTGAAGGCTTACTGCGGATCAGTCTGGAAATCATTAGGATCTGTGGCCTCTCTAATGCTGTCCATACTGATGTAGGTAATCCTGGTCCCCATATGGCTGCCCCATACATGAGCGCTGGCGTAACCAAAGTGTCAAAGAGCCACCCCTTTGTGCGGGGCTCCTGAAAAGAGAGAGAGAGAGAGAGAGAGAGAGAGAGAGAGAGAGAGAGAGAGAGAGAGAGAGAGAGAGAGAGAGAGAGAGAGAGAGAGAGAGAGAGAGAGAGAGAGAGAGAGAGATGAGAGAGAGAGAGAGAGAGAGAGAGAGAGAGAGAGAGAGAGAGAGAGAGAGAGAGAGAGAGAGAGAGATGAGAGAGAGAGAGAGAGAGAGAGAGAGAGAGAGAGAGAGAGAGAGAGAGAGAGAGAGAGAGAGAGAGAGAGAGAGAGAGAGAGAGAGAGAGAGAGAGAGAGAGAAATAGGGTTAGGGTTTGGTTAAGCTTAGGGCTAAAGTTAGGGCTTTTTTTGGGGTTAAATTTAGGGTTTTTTGGTTCAGGTTTACGGTTAGGGTGGGAGATTAACTTAGGTGTATTAGGCATATTTATGGTTAGGGTTTAAGTTTATGGTTGCTTTCGGGGATAGGGTTAGGTTTTCGGGCACTAATGTGAGGCATGGAGATCAGGGGTGGACAGTGGGCAGAGCGGGTATGTTGAGGGCCAATGCTGTTGTGTGTGCTTAGGTGAGGGTGACCACGGGCAGAATAGAAGGAGGGCCGACAAGCAAGGGGGCGACGACGAACAGGGGATGGAGGGCAAGGCGCATGTGGCGGGCAGAGAAGGCACCACAGAGGGGGATGACGGGCAAGGAACTAGTGGCGGGCAGACACAGAGAGAGAGAGAGAGAGAGAGAGAGAGAGAGAGAGAGAGAGAGAGAGAGAGAGAGAGAGAGAGAGAGAGAGAGAGAGAGAGAGAGAGAGAGAGAGAGAGAGAGAGAGAGAGAGAGAGAGAGAGAGAAAGTGTTTTTTACGTCTATTAGGAGGCCGAACTCGGCCTATGAGACAAATCGATGTACATGGGTGTATCTTCTGTCAATCAGAAAAGATAAAAGTGCTGAAAAGAAACTGGTTAAGCTGATATAGATCTCCGTAGTGTGCATGTGGGGATACCCATGAAAGTGGTGGGGGGTGTATGGAGTGCGATATCTATGATAGTCTATATGCAAAAGGGTAGTACAACAACCATGAGAATGCATCTAAGACGACTAACTAGCTCCATCCTGTGCTAGTGGGTGGGATGTAATATGTGATACATAGGTGGAGGTGGAGTCAGGGCCACCCTGATGGCTGCAGCGGGATCGGCCATCATCTGGGATCGTCTCTCCTCCATGGCGCGATGGTCACAAGCCTGGATCTCCGCAATCTGGTGTCGGTGAAGTCTCGGGGCCCGATATCCTATATCACGGGGTCGTCTCCTAGCTCGAGATATCTGAGCCTGCTGAAGAGTCACCCCGCTCGGTATGTGGGCTGAGGGGGGGAGGGCTGTAGCACGTCGTGGAATAAAGAAGTCAGTGAGCTGACTCTGTCTCCCTCCTGTATGGAGTGCTACAGTAGGCTGGAGTAGGGAATCTCTGTGACTCTGTATCTCTAGTAAGAATCGCCCGAGCTGTCGCTGGTCTCTAGAGTCCATGATCTCTCGGAGGGTGGGCTGCCCTGCAAACAGAGTCTCGTATCTGCCTCTGATGCCATCATATGCGCTACATCTGCATACAAAGTGCTCCTCATCCTCCATCTCTACTCTGCATACTCTGCATATCCGCTCCTCTCTGGGAATGTCTGCGGCTCTGCCCGTCTCAATCTCGAGTCGGTGTGATGAGACTCTCAGCTGGCCAATCGCTACCCTCAAGCTATGAGGCATGTGCGTATCCATGTAGCGTGGTCGCTGGATGAAACCGTCAGCTAGTATGTCTATGAACTGGTCTCGATAGTGCGATAGTCTCGATCCCATGTGTGGTGTGTGCCATGTCTGACTAATGTAGAGCTGCCAGAGATCCTGTCTGAGCACAACATTCCTCTCACGACGAGAGAGGTGGATGTGAGGTGAGGCTGGGTCATACTGAAAAGGTGGCAATCTGTCCATATCAAGTCCATGACTATCAAACCAGACTCTAACTTGAGTGTACCAAGCTCTCTCATATCCTAACTCTGATATCTGTATAGATGCCTCAAGAGCTCTGTGTGTGAGTCTATCTGTAGGGAGGTCCCTAATCCTCTGAATAAAGCAGATAGTCTGGAATAGTGCCTCTACTGCCATGGGTGGTGCAGCTAGCTCTGCCCTGATGATGTCATGTGGCACCGACTGTTTCCCACGAAATAATCGCGAGATCATACGTACCTGTGGCCTCTCGATCGCACTCCACTGGGTGACTGTGAGACCTGGGGCCCAAACCGTCGCAGCATACATCATAGCTGGTCTGACCAGTGTGTCAAATAGCCAGCCCTTCGTGCGGGGCTCCTGGAAGTGTGCTTGGTGACATCTCCGCTCTAACATGGCTAAAGCTGCATATCCGCGTGTGAGTCTATCGGTGGCTGCCTGTCTCATGCTGAAGGGGCCAGGCAAGCTCGTGAATGTGACTCCGAGATAGACATAGGAAGTGACCACCTCAATCTGTCCACCACCAGCTCTGAATCCTGCTCCATTCCTCACCATGGGGGAGGTGTGGAAGATCATGACCTTGGTCTTGCCAAGGTTTACTGTCAAGCCCCTCTGTGTACAAAACTCATCCAGGGCCTCAAGGTGGCGCTGTAATCCCTCGGGTGACTCTGAAATCAAGACAATGTCATCGGCATATAATAAAATGTGGACATGTGTACCTGCGAGGTCTGCACCCTCTCCTCCAGCTCGGAGAATGTAGTCCTCAATCTCGTCAATGTAGAGACCAAATAGAGTGGGAGAGAGTGGGCAGCCTTGCTTAACACCGATGGTGCTAGCAATGGCCTCAGACATACCTCCTGGACACCGTACCCTCCCAGTCACCTGCTCATAGAGTGCATAGATGGCCCAAATCATCCCTGAAGGTACTCCCAAGCTCTGGAGGCGTTGGAAGAGCCTCTCTCGCGGCACTGTATCAAAAGCTTTGCGGAAGTCCACAAAGCAGCAATATAGCCTCTTCTTCCGCACCCTTGCCCCATCAATGAGGCAGCGCAGAATGAAGATGTGATCAATAGTAGAGAAAGCTCGTCGAAAACCTGCTTGGCCTCGTGCTCGTAGCCCCTCAGTCTCTGCATATGAACTGAGCTCTGCCTCAAGTATGACACCGTATAGTTTGGCCATGGTGTGGCCAATCATGATGGTCCTGTAGTTCCCTGGATCCAGGGTGTCGCCAGATTTGTGGATAGGCACAATGGTGTGCCTAGTCCACTCCTCTGGGAAGCCCTCTCCTATAGCCCGGTTGAAGACATGTGCAATCAACGGGGCTATAGTGGAGGCTGCATATATGAGATGCTCGCTCTGCAATCCTGCGTGGTCTGTCGAACGTCCATGTCGAAGTCGTCGTATGGCCCTCTCAACCATCTTTGCTGTGAAGAGAGAAGAACTAGTAGGGCGAGGCTCAAGTGGCTGGGGAATGGGAGGCTGCCTAGGTACCTCATATAACCTCTGAGCATAATCATGCCATGTGTGTGGGTCTCCAATAGGTGTGGTCGGGCGTGGCTCTCGTAGGCTGCGCCATGCTGCAGCACTGTCCATACTCATAAAGAGATGGTATAGCTCAAGCTCCTGTGCCTCCTCAAAGGCTCGCCTCTTTCGACGCGTGAGAGTCTTCATCTGTCCCTTGGCCTCTCTCTCTGTGATCTCTCCCAATGCTCGCTGAGCTCGTAGTCGGCGGTAAAGATCTCTGCAATCCTCATCATACCAACGATGTTGTGGCATAGTCCCGGGAGGAGGTGTGTGACGAGAATGGATGGTGTGTGGGAAGGAGCTGATGGCTGATGTCTGAAGAACTGATGCTATCTGAGAGGTGAGTAGGGATAGTGGAGTGTCAGGATGAAGGAAGAGAAGACCCTGCTCGACTCGAGCCGCATATATGTGAGCTAGCTCGTGTGTGAAGTGGATGGTGGTGTGTGGGATGCGTGCTGCGGGTATGCGTGTAGGGGTGTCTCCCTTCAGGGAGAGTGCGAGGTATGTGTGATCAGCCCCAATGGGTATGGGTGGGATGGTGAATGAGGTAAGTAGGTGGATGGCCTCTCTGGACCCCATGACGTAATCTACTGTACTTCCCCCGCCATCTGTGACTGAGTGTGGTATGCATGTCAATCCTCCTGAGGTAGGCCACTGAGTCATCCCGTTATAGATAACGAGATTATGTCGAGAGCCTAGTCTGAGTAGGTGAGTGCCATAGTGAGTGTGTGTAGCGTCAGCTGAAGCTCGAGCTGTAGACTCATCCTCTATGGTATGTAGTATCTCCGGGTCTTCTGGGTCAAATATCTCACACTGATCATTGCCTGTCCTGGCATTGAAGTCTCCCATAAGGAAGACTTCCCCTAATGCAGAGTACTCTGTAATCTCTTCTGACAAGCAAGTGTATGGTGAGTCCTCCTCTCGATCTATGATAGCGAAACGCGAGCTAGAAGGAGCAAAGTAGCATAATGCTATGAAGATGATCCTCTCCTGCGAGAGCTGGAGTCGAATCCAAAGATATCTGGCCTGTGAATCACGTGCGACTATCTGTATCCTGCTCTGAAGTCCATCTCTAAAGAGTATGGCTACTCCTCCTGATCCTCGGGTGGTGTGCTGACGCGTACACTCTCTGTATGTGGACTCCCACTGAAAACCGTGGACACGAGGTAGGCCCCGGTCCGGGCTCTCATGTGTCTCTGTGAGCATAATGATGTCTTTGTCTTTGCGCACCTCTTCCAATCTCTCTGGGTGTGTCCATAGATCTCCATTGCAGTTCCAAACTGCAAGGTGTATCTCCTCGAGTGTCTCACAGGCCGCGAATCCCTATGGGATGGCCTTGCCATCAATGATGACACGACCATCTCTGTATGAAGCCTTCTTTCCTTCTTTGCGAGCTTGATGTACTCTCGGCATGCATGCACGACGATGTGCTACCTGCATGGGTGTGAGATCATCGTCAAGGTAGATGGGGGGGCCATCAAGTGCTCTCAAAATCACCCTCTTGCGTAGGAAAGTAGATCTTATATCTTCGGAAGGGAAGTGTAGAATGAGAGCTCTCTTCTTCGTGGGGTCTCGTCCCGTTCTCCAAGACTTGATGAATGGGGGGGACTCCTCTTTGTAGCCGAGTATCTTGCATAGTGTCTTCCCATCGGACTCGGGGGTAGAGCCTTCTTTTTCTTCAATGCCTGTGATGCGTACATTGAGACGGCGGGCATGTCTCATCTTTTCTTCCTCAATAGTGGTGTGCACGATGAGGGCTTCTTCCTTTTGTGCTTTCTCTTTGGCTTCTTTTTTGATGTTCTTCTTCACTATGTCGATCCACCCTTCTTTGGTAGCTTCTAATTTGTTTTCCATGCTCTCGGTCAAGGATTTGGTGAGTTCTTCTTTGAGAGTTTCTGTCTTGTTCATATTAATCTCTCCTTCTTCGGGTGTAAGAGAGACCATTGAAGCTTTGAGGAGCTCCAATTCCTCTTTCATGTTTGCCCTCTCCTTAGCCCATTCTTCTTTCTCTTTCTGCCATGCTTCCCTCTCCTTATGATATGTTTCTACTTCCTTCTCGAGCTTTGAGAGGCGGCTGATGATGGCCGTGATAGTGGAGTCCACCATCTTCTTGTTTTCTTTGATAGCTATGGTCAGTTTGTCCTCCATTTTTGTCAAATCGTCCTTCTTAGCCGTAGTGCTCATTGCATTCGAAGATGAAAAAATGCTCAGAGTACTGAGCCTAAAGACTTGCGATGAAGACGGGAGCGCGCCCGATGCGCGATGGAGCAAGGGTGGGAGTGGCTAATAACTGTAGGTAACAGTTATTAGTCCGGGGGGGGGGGGGTCGCCTGCGGGTTACGGTTTCCGGGGGGGGGGGGTCGCCTGCGGGTTACGGTTTCGGGGGGGGGGGGGTCGCCTGCGGGTTACGGTTTCGGGGGGGGGGGGGTCGCCTGCGGGTTACGGTTTCGGGGGGGGGGGGGGGTCGCCTGCGGGTTACGGGTCGCCTGCGGGTTAGAGAGAGAGAGAGAGAGAGAGAGAGAGAGAGAGAGAGAGAGAGAGAGAGAGAGAGAGAGAGAGAGAGAGAGAGAGAGAGAGAGAGAGAGAGAGAGAGAGAGAGAGAGAGAGAGAGAGATTGATTTTGATATGGATATATATACACACACACACACACACACACACACACACACACACACACACACACACACACACACACACACATATATATATATATATATATATATATATATATATATATATATATATATATATATATATATATATATATATATATATATATATATATATATATATATATATATATATATATATATATATATATATATATATATATATATATATACACACACACTCTAGCTGCTCCAACTGTGTAGTAGATAAGCGATTCCTCTTCTTTGTGTGGAAGAGGGCCCAAGGGCTCAAAACTCTTGATGGCAAACCCAAGTATAAGGCAAGGCTTGTTGCTAAGGGATATGCCCAAAAAGAGGGCATTGATTTCCAAGAGGTGTCCTTCCAGTGGTTAAAATGGCCACATTATGTGTGTTATTTGCTCTCACACCTGCCTTGGATTTGGAGCTATTCCAAATGGATGTTAAAACAGCCTTTTTGCATGGTGATTTATACGAAGCGTTGTACATGAAACAATCAGAAGGATATGCCATTCCTGAAAAAGAGCATCTGGTATGCTAGCTGAAAAGGAGCTTATATGGGCTAAAACAAGCCCCTAGACAATGGTATAAGAAGTTTGATGCATTTATGCTCAAACATGGGTTCAAAAGAACCCATGCAGATTACTGTTTATGTACTAAAAAGGATAGAGATGGCAGCCCAATGATTTTTGTGCTATATGTAGATGATATGCTGCTGGCCAGGAAGAAAAAAAGCACTCTAATGCTCTAAAACAGCAGCTGAATTTTGCATTCCCAATGAAAGACCTTAGGGAAGCTGAGCATATTCTTGGTATGTGAATAAAAAGGGACAGCCAGCAGTATACTTTGCATTTATCCCAAGAAAAGTACATTGAAAAAGTGCTGGACAGATTTAATGTGGTTGATGCTAAGCCTCCTCGAGTGCTATTGCAGCCACATGTTACGCTTTCCAAGGATGAGTGTCCAAAAGATGATGATGCAGCCAACTACATGAAGAGTGTTCCATATACATCAGCTTATAGTTCACTTCTGTATACTATGGTTGCCACTCGGCCAGACATTGCTCATGCAGTGGGAGTTGTTAGCAAGTTCATGGCTAATCCTAGCAAAGCTCATTGGGAGGCAGTCAAATCTATCTTGAGATATTTGAAAGGGACCGAAGGTAAATGCTTATGTTATGGAAAGGGGCCATTGGAGTTAAAAGGATTCTGTGATTCAGACATGGCAGGTAATGTGGACACTCGCAAGTCCACAAAAGGCATGTATACACCCTTGCAGGTGGAGCTATTTCATGGTGCTCTAGACTTCACAGGATATCTGCACTACCTACTATAGAGGCTGAATATATTTCAGTCACAGAAGCTTCCAAAGAAGCCATTAGGTTAGCCCGCTTGTGCATGTTTAGGATGCCTAAAAAGGCACCTGTTCTTGGATATGATAGCCAGAGTACCATATCTTTGGCATAGAATGCCATGTTCCATGCTCAAACAAACCATATTGATGTGAGATACCACTTCATCAGAGAGGTGTTAGAGGATGGCATGGTACATATGGTGGGAGTTACTTAGCTTAAAGGAGCCTCCTTGGTCCTTTAAGTGGGAGGTTGTTTGAGATAAAGCCCCAAGCACTCTCTTTTTGTATATTTTGACTCATTTGAAAGCTCTCTCCGAGAGCTTTCCAAACATATTTTTGTTATATTTTTTGGACCCCAAATTGGGGAGTTATAGGCATTTACATTATTTTTATGACTTTTGGTCATTGGCGATGTGTGAACATGCCCAAATGACCTAAAAGTCACTTATCAATAAGACTTGGTCCCAAATCTCTCATAAGTGTATTGGAACTTCCTCAGCTTCAGTTTCTCCATCTTCTTCTCCAAATTTTTGCACAAATTTCTCTCTCTACTAGGATTGTGTACAAATAAACCTTGATGACATCTTTCCAAAGATTGTACTTAGAGCCATTCAAACATTCATCCTTGGGCATGAACATGGGAGTCAAAGATAGAAAATACAATCCGCTAAAGGAAGAGAAGCCACACCCACTTCAAATGATAGATATCTTCTACTAGACAAAACAAAGAAAAGATTCTCCCTACATGCATCTCTCACGTGATGATAGGAACACTCTCCTCAACAGGATCTCTCGAAGCTCTACACTAGTCAAACATGGTTCACTTCAAGCTTAGGATCGAGATTGTCACACTACCGAGACCAGTTCTTGGAGTTTCTAGCGGACAGGTTCACCCAGAGACCACGCTACAGGGACACATACATGCCTCATAGCTAGAGGGTAGCGATTGACAAGCTGAGGGTTTCATCGGACCAACTAGAGATTGAGATTGGCAAAACAGCAAACACTCCCAGAATGGAGAGGATTTGTCGGATATGTGGGGTGTAGATAGAGGATGAGGAGCATTCTGTATGTAGATGTAGGGCATATGATGATATCAGGAGCAGTTGAAAATCAAGTCTCAATCATGCAAAAAGGCTCAACCATGAGTTTTGCAAGTAGACCAATCAAAAAGAAGGACCCAAAGTCGTGGAATAAAGTTAGAAGCTCCACCAAACTCAATCAAATTCAAATCTCATCAAATCAGCCACCAAAAAGCGCACCTAAACTGATTGGTGGGTGGTTAGCAAGATTGTAGGAAAAGTAAAACTCTGTATAAGCATCATCCCGCCTTTGTTTCTTGAGTTGTATGCATTCCACGAGTTTTCCACTTAGTTTAGTGAAGTCATAAACTCCAGCAAGCAGCGCCCTTGCTTGCTTACCTCATTTTCTCATGATTTTGCTCTTCTCTATCTAGAGGTGTAGTTAGGCTTTTCCAAATCTGATTGTACCAGATTGCATAGTATTGCTTGCTCTCTCATTGTACTGATTTTCATTGATTTCAAGCTTCATTTGGTCTCTCATATACTTTGCCAAAGTTTCAAGTTCATTGACTGAGTGAGTTGTGAGAAATTGCCAACTTTGTGAAGGTATATCTCTACACATAGGCAGAGAGTGTTGCAAACAGGTAGCTTGTTTTGTAGAGGGTGGTTCTCCCAGCTGGAATATCCATTTGGGATGATTTAAAACTTGTTAGGTAGCTCTTATAGTCTACTCTAATTCTGCAAAATTTCATTTTAAGTCTATATACTGGTGTAGAGAAAAGTTCAGAACAGTGAGCATATATCACTGCTTGTGGACCTAGTGGAGGGTAGCCATCCTCCATTTTTGCATTGGGGTGTTAGAATCATGCCCCATCAAGGATGGCCTCCCTTCGTGAGATTACGGCCTCCAGAGATCGGCGTAAGTTAGGATGATTCTTACTAGAGATACACAAGCATAGAGATGCCGTGCTCCAGCCCACCACGGTGGCTCCAACAAGAGGGAGTCAGACACAACTCATTGACATCTTTGCCCAACATGCAGCAGCCCCCCCTCCCCCCCACCAACCAACTGTCACATAAAGAGGGGTGACTCTTCAGCGGGCGGAGACCTCTCGCACCAAGAGATCACCATGTATCATATGCTATCGGACACAAAGATTTCATCGACACCAGATTGCACATATCCCGGCTCGTTATCGTCAAGCCACAGAGGAGAGACAGCATAGTACAAGAAGAGGTTTAAAAACGAGGTTTAAATCGAGGTTTAAATCGTTTAAATCATAGAGATTTATAAAATCGAAAATAAAAATCGAGGTTTTTATTCACTGTGAGAAATTTTATATTTTGAAACATAAAACTATGTACCAATGCATATTTAACACCTTTTTGATATACGTGACATGAATAACATATAAAATCACCTGCCATGCATTTTAAATAAAGGAGTCAACATCATACATGAAAGTGAACAGTGGAACAATGGACATAATCAACTGTAGTCTACCAATAATTCAATGACTCAAGTCAATGAGTCCTCAGTCATGCTATACATAATACAGCTGTCAGCAATGTCAATGATCAGTGATCATACAAAAGAAACACGTAGATACGAAAAAGTAAACAAGCATAAAAATATAATGTCCGTCATCCATGGTAGTGCTGTGTGTAATATCAATGATCACATAACATATCTGCCACTGTCCAAGATCCAACTTCAAGAGTAGGTGAATCCTGAAGATTAAGAAGACTCCAAAAAAAAGTGTAAAAAAAAAATCGTAAAAAAAGTGTGTAAAAATCGTAAAAAATCGTAAAAAACGATTTTCAGATTTTTAAAACGATTTTATAATGTCCGTCATCCATGGTAGCGCTGTGTGTAATATCAATGATCACATAACATATCTGCCACTGTCCAAGATCCAACTTCAAGAGTAGGTGAATCCTGAAGATTAAGAAGACTCCAAAAAAAAGTGTAAAAAAAAAAATCGTAAAAGAAGTGTGTAAAAATCGTAAAAAATCGTAAAAAATGATTTTGAGATTTTTAAAACGATTTTTATATATAATTCGACGATTTTATTGTACTATGAGAGACAAGCAGAGGAGTGACGGGCGGAGATGATGTTGGTCAATCCTGTTGAAGTCATCCAAGAAGCCCTAACACCACCCCCACCTATGTACCACATCCTACACCCACACATGAGCACTGTGGAGATGGGCAGCCACGTAGTTGCATTCTCATATTTGTACTTCCCTCCTGCATATAGGCTACCATAGGGATAGACTACCCTCTCTCATGGTTTCTCCACACATGCACGTTATGGAGACTTTGACTTTCATTGTTTTAGCATCAAGTTTGTTATCAACACACTTTATCTTACCGATTGACTGGGACATAACCTATGTACATTGATTCTGTCTCATAGGTCAAGTTCAGCCTTCCAAGGCCTCATCGACATTCTGCTCCTTTGATTTCCATAATGGATGGAGTATGTGAGCAATAGCATGGATTGGTTCCACAACACTGCATCACATAACTCATGTTTCCCAAAATTTCATTATATAAAAATAAGAAGATATTATATTAGCTCAAGGTTCGAGAACCAAAAGTGAATGTAACAGTATTCAAACTTTTAAATCCCAAAATTATAAATACTCACTCTATCTTTGACAGTCCAACAATGTTTCTGATGCATCCTTGTATACAACCAATGTATTCGTATATAAGTCCAAGTGTACTCCCCTCCATATCGACAATACCAAGCACCGCATAAAGAGGCTGAAGGGCTCCAATAAGTATCTCTACCTTTGACCAAAAGGCATCATCTCCCATAACCAATGTTGAAAAGCGTATATATAATGGATCGGTAACGGGTAACTCATACCATTCCTCTGAGACAACCGTTCGAAGAAGTCCTTTCCTCACACGAAGTACTCTATCTAGGACTATGAACATGTAGCAAAATTGAGTCATAGAGGGCTTTTGGAGTTCAAGATCTGAATGACCACGGAAAATATTATGGACTTTAGGGTGAGAGGTCACAAATCTTACAATGAATCTGGCTTTCTCAAGGATGGATTTCACCCATTCCATGGTACCAATGTCTTCCATTAAAAGATCTAGACTATGGCTAGCACAAGGAGTCCATGTAATTCTAGGAAACTCATCCTCTAGCATGCGTCCCATGGATACATAATTAGATGCATTATCTCTGATCACTTGCACCACATTCTTGCTCCCAACATCTTCTATGGCTTTCTTCACATGGGAGCAAATGAATTCACCTGTTACAATTATCCCAGGTCCATGTGCTGGTATGGCACACAAGAACATTGTTCCCTTGCAAGAGGAGACAAGAATGTTATACACATTCCTCTTGCGTATGTCAGACCACCCATCACAAAATATGGAACATCCATATTTCTCCCAAGTGGCATGCAAGGATAACATCTCAGTTTCCACTGCACTCTTCTGTTTATTCAACTCTTTAGTGCGTAGCATAGCCCCTGAAGGTCCCTCCCAAGGAGCACCTATGCAGCTGACTCCTCTCATAGCCCTCTTCCATGCAGTCGTGTTTGCAACATTAAATGGTAAGCCACACAAAATGAATAATTTTGATATTTCTTTGGTAGCTTCTTCCATCGCTTGTTTTTGCATGGAGGCTCTCACGCTACCTCTTGCAAACACATTGGTCTCTGGGACCCTAGGTATTGCCATGGGAGATGCACTAGAGCTTACACTTTCAGTATGAACTCTTTTTGAAGGCCCTTCAAGGCTTTCATCAATGTGAATCTCTGATCCTTCATGACCACTCGAATGAGATTGGGAACCCAAATCCCCTACACCTTGACTCATGTGCATCTTTGTAGTTAAGTCTTCAAAGACATTTTGAAAAATGGAGTGGCATTTTACAATGCCCCCACCCCGGAGTCCTAATAGGTGTGCTTTGATACGTGAAGCATTGCCAACATAGATCCCTTTACAATACTTGCACTCCCAAGTATTGGGTCCGGTGCCTGTCATCGTCACGTGAGAACGAAGGTCAAATTGAGCTCTTCCCATGATAAATGATATGGATTATGAATGAAAGGATGAATAATGAACTCTCTCTCTCTCTCTCTCTCTCTCTCTCACTCTCTCTCTCTCTCTCTCTCTCTCTCTCTCTCTCTCTCTCTCTCTCTCCCCCCCCCCCAAATCGTCTGCTGTCCGTGAGCTGGTCCGTGAGCTGCCTGTCGTCTGCTGTCCATGAGCTGCCCGTCGCCCTCTATCCGTCGCCCTCTGTCCGTCGCTCTGTCCCCCGAGCTGCTGCCTCTCGTCGTCCTCTGTCCCCTCCAGCTGCCCGTCGCCCTCTGTCCCCTCCAGCCCTCGTCGCTGACCTGCGCAACCCTAGCCCATCGTCTGCTTCATCCCGCCCAGCTGCGGCCGCCTCTCTGCCTGCCCTCAGACACGCAGCCCTTGGACCCCGCCGTGGAAGCTTGCTCAGCCCGACGCACTCCCAATGGAACGCTCAGATACTCAAACCCTAAAACGCTGAACTCGTCGACCTCTGCCAACCCGCCCTCATCGAGCCCTAAACCGCATCCCTGCCCGATCCGACCTTAAGTGAAACCCTAACCCTAACCCTAATGCTAACCCTAACCCTAACCCGAACCCTAACCCGAACCCTAACTCCGAAACCCAACCCTAATCCCAAACCCTAAGAAACCCCCACCGGCACCTCTCCCTCTCTCTCTCTCTTCTCTGAAATGGCTCCCATGAACCGGAGGGAAGTGGACGAACTTATCGCTAAAGCCATTAAAGAGGCCAAAAAGGAAGCAGACCGCAACCTCAATATTGAGATACGAAAAATGATGGAAAAGTTCAAAGGACTCGAAGAACAAGTAATGGACAAAGTAAAAGGACTCGATGAACAAGTAAAGACTCTCACAGAAGAACGAGACAATTGGAGGACAGCTTATGAGCACATGAAAGAAGAGGGAGAGATCTCCAACGTGGAGACACTCAAAGAGGAAATTAAGAAGGAAATCAAAACGGAGGTAGAATCTACTCGAGATTCGTGGGTGGAAGTAGTGCACAAAAGAGTTAAAAAAGAAGTTAGGGAAGAAGTGCAGAAAGAAGAGCTCACACGCGTCTAGGATGCACTTAAGGAGGAGAGGCTTCGACACACTCGAAGACTTCACATTCGAATTACGGGCCTACCCGAAGGGGCATCGCCGGAGGCAGATGCCGCTGACATTTGCTGTCGACTAGGATACGAGAGCATGCCCTTCGTAGGCGCATGGAGGGTTGGGAGGGATACATCACGTTTGCGAGCACTCATTCTTAAGATGAGCTCCGAGGAGGCACGGACCACCTTCTTTAGACGCCGATCAGTACTACGTGGACTACCAGGCGGCGCCCTCTACATGGACGAGGACCTCACGCGGATGCAGGTGGCACACCGACGCGCTTGCATGCCACAGATACTCTAGGCACGCCGAGAGGGGAGGAAGGCCTTTTACCATGATGGTAAGGTCTTCATAGATGGACTCCCTATCAAATAGGGCCAGCGCCCTATGAGACATGTTGGAAGTCAATGTCCTCATTGGCTTAACAAATATCTTCAACAAATAGTTCTCTATAATCTTCCAGGCGGACGCAATTCCAATATATAGATTCTATTCTATATCGCTCAAGGAATCGACGGCCACAGTACGCATATATATTTTGTTTGTAGATGAAGAACAAGAGAAGCCGACGGGCGCACTTGGTCTAGCTGAAAAGCTGTAAGATCGTTCTCTGGCCACCCGGGTTCGAATCCCGTTAAACGCAACGCGAAGACAGATTTTTTCTTAGTTGTTTGCTTTTAGGAAACGCACGCGGACGGGCTGCGGATTTCTTTTCCGTTAGCGATCGCTTAGGATTTCGTAGCTTTAAGCTTTCTTTTAGCTTTTCATGGGTACACAAATACTATATAAACAAGGCCTTGGCTCCTTGTATACTCACTCACTCAAAGATCTAGAGCTTGGAGATCTTCTTGAAGACAGAGTGTTCTCACACTCTTGAAGGAGGTGAAGTTGTGGTGAAGGAGAGGCTACTCTCATTGCAGCAGGAAGTCTTCTACGAGGTGGTGGTAACTATCTTTTGTGAGTTAACCTTGTGGTTGATTTACAATTTCGTTACACTATTTTGTTAGCTTCGTTGCTTCATTCTCTTCACACACACTTAGATTATTTCGACATAATCTAAATTTTGTATCATCATCTTCTTATTCTTCCATTAGTGAGTGCACCACTTTATATGGTTGAGTAGTACTCCCATGTTGTAATTTGGACATCTATTATTTTTAGTGAAGTAAGCATCCAGCTTACGTTCCCTATCCTTGTCTCAAGATCTCTTTCTTTCTCTATCTCACTTATCATCTTGTCAATTAAGTTGTGTATGCTCAAGAGGTTTTAGTATTGGAACGATCCTGGGGCCCCAAATTCCAACACTTGGTATCAGAGCTACATAATTGACATACACACTTAAGATAAGATGAGTGAGATTAGAATTGAGATTGAAGACAAGTTGGATGGATCTTCTAATTATCCCATGTGGAGTTTCATGATGATGAACTTGTTAGTGACAAAGGATTTATGGAGTATCGTCAATGGATCCTTAACAAGACCAAGACGAGAAGGCGAAGAAGGGTCTACAACAGCTTCAAGAGGTACTGGAATTACTATTACAGAACCAACAGAAGAAGAGGTAACCACTTCGACATCCAGAGTCACTGCTAGGTCTTTACCTAGAGTTCCTCCTACTGAAGATCAGGCAAGATGGGATGCTAGAGATGCTTTAGCACTTTCATTCATAGCAATGAGTGTCAAAAAGCATATTCTACCACAGATCAGATCTTACAGAAGTTCTAGTCAAGCTTGGTTAAAGCTTGAGAATCTTTTTCAGAGCAGAAATCCTGCTAGAAAAGCTCACTTGAGGAGACAACTAGCAAATACAAGGATGAAAGCTGGTGAGTCAATTCAAACCCACATTACAAGACTTGTTGACTTGAGAGATCAACTTCTAAATGTAGGAGTTGAGATATCAGATGAAGAAATGGTAAATACGCTGATTAATTCACTTCCTATTTCATATCGATCTTTCATAACCACTCTTACCCTTACCACAAGAGATAGAGAGGTTACATTTGAAGAATTAGAGTTCTTACTGATTCAAGATGAAGATCAGTTGAAGGGAATGGAAGAGAATGAAGAAGCACTTTCATCTTCATCAAAGGGTAAGAAGAAGAAGGATAAGAAGAAGGAACAACAATCCAAGAAGGAAAGAAGATCCCTCTCACCTTCTACTTCAAATTCTGTATCTACGACATCTAAAGAGAATTCTTCTAAGAAGAAGGTAAAAATATGTTCTTTTTGCAAGAAACGTGGACATATTCAGTCAGAATGTTATAAAAGGATTGCAGCAGAAAAGAAAAAGGCATCAGGTAATGTTGCAGAAGATGATAAAAAAGGGAAATCTCAAGGTGATTCTTATGCCTGTATCACTCTTGAGGAAGTAGCTTTTGATCAAGCAGCTTTACAAGTTCTTTCAGCAAGTCCTTGGATATTCGACTCAGGTGCTAATAAGCATATGACAGGTTGCAGAGATGTATTTTCTTCTCTTTCCTATTCTTCAGGTAGAAGAGTTACTATTGCAGATGGCAATGATTTGGATGTTGTGGGAATAGGTACAGTAACCCTAAAGTCAAGAGAAGGTGGTGTTTTTCAAATTTCAGATGTCCTTTATGTACCTGAAATGAAGATAAATCTGCTATCTATATCTGCATTTTTAAGTGATGGTTTTAAAGTTGTATTTGAGAAAGATCTTTGTAAGATCTTATCACATAAAGAAGACAAGTGTCTTTTGCAAGGTACGTATAAAGGAGGGGTCTTTGTTTTGTCAAAAATCAGTCAAGCATATGCAGTCAAATCTTCGTCACCGGTGGAAGATATGAAGCTATGGCATGAAAGATTTGGACATATCAGTTTTGGAGCTCTCAAGAATATCAAAGATAGAGGTATGGTTGAGAGTTTACCCTTATTCAAGCTACCTGATGATTCAGATATATGTGAAGGTTGTCTTGAAGGTAAGATGCATAAACTACCTTTCAAGAAACATGGTCATATTACAGCTACCAGGAAATTGCAGATTATTCATTCAGATGTGAATGGACCTATGAGAGCAGACTCTATTCAAGGTTTCAGGTATTTTGTCCTATTTGTGGATGATTTTACAAGATACTCATGGATCTATGGTCTTAAGTCGAAGTCAGAAGTCTTTCCTATATTCAAGAAGTTTGTAGCTATGGTTGAAAATGAAAGTCAGGAAACTGTCCAGATTCTCAGAAGTGATAGAGGTGGAGAATACTTGTCAAAAGAGTTTCAGACATTTCTCGATGAGAAAGGTATTACTCGACATCTTACTATTGCTTATACTCCTCAGCAAAATGGTGTTGCAGAAAGAAAGAATAGAGTGCTTGTTGAAATGATGCGGAGCATGATGGCGTCCAAGAAGCTTTCACCGAAATTCTGGTTTGATGCAGTACATACAGCTAATCACATTTTGAACAGGTCATCTACAAAAGCTTTAAAGGTAATCACACCGTATGAGGCTTATTATGGTAGAAAACCTAATGTGAGTTACTTCAGAGTGTTTGGATCACTTTCTTATGTACATGTTGAGAAAAAGGACCGAGGCAAACTAGATGTAAAGGCAAAGAAAGCTGTTTTTATTGGATATCCTGTTGAAAGCAAAGGATACAGGTTTTATGTTCCAGAAACAGGTGAAGTTATTCTTTCACGTAATGCTTATATTGCTGAAGATAAGGTTTATGATAAAGAAGCAGAAATTCCGGAGTTCATTAGTGAAAATGACTATGGAATTTTTAGAAAGATTCTGGATGTACATGTTCAGCCATATCAAGAGGGAGTTAAACCTCAAATTCCTAGTATTCAAGAAAAAATTGAAGAAAGAGGAATTTCACAACCTTCTACAGAGTCAGTTCCACAAGAGACTTTGATTCCAGAAATGGAAGAAGTTAAAGGTCCAGAAAGTCCTAGTACATCGACAGGACAAGTTCCAGAACCTGTGGAAGCTGAAAGTTCAGAAAGAGTTTCACCACTATTCAAGGATACACCTACGTGGTTATATCAGACTTGGAAAGATAGTGGTATAAAGACTTTTACTGGAAGAACAAGGAGTCAGACTAGACAACAACAACAAGATCATGTAAGAACAAGAAGTCAAACTAGACAGCAAAAAGATCATGTAAGTTTTGCTGAAGACTTTGAGATTCATGATATTTTGGCACTTACGACTGTTGAAGATGAACCTGCGTGTGTTAAAGATGCACTTAACATTCCTATTTGGAGAAAAGCTATGCAAGAAGAGATTGATTCTATTCATAAGAATCAAACTTGGCAGCTATGTGAGTTACCAGAAGGAAAGAAGGCTATAGGTGTAAAATGGATCTTCAAAATCAAAAGGAAAGCAGATGGTACTATTGATAGATACAAGGCCAGGTTGGTTGTCAAAGGATATGCACAACAAAAAGGTATTGATTATGATGAGACATTTGCTCCTACATCTAGGATGACTGTTATTAGGTCAGTACTTGCTCTAGCAGCACATTTTGATTGGCATATATATCAACTTGACATTAAGACTGCTTTTCTAAATGGTGATTTACACGAAGATGTGTATATTCAGCAGCCAGAAGGTTTTGAAGAGACAGGTAAAGAACACTTAGTGTGCAAGCTTATAAAAGCTTTGTATGGTTTAAAACAGGCACCTAGAGCATGGTATGAAAAGATACATACATATCTTTTATCCATTGGTTTCCATAACTCAGATGCGGCTCCAACTCTTTATGTCAAAGCTGAAACAGGTATGATGATTATAGCAATCATTTATGTGGATGATATTATAGTCACAGGTCCCAGAGATGAAGATTTGCAGATGTTCAAAGAAGAATTGAAGCAAACATTTGATGTGAATGATTTAGGCATTCTACATTATTATCTTGGGATTCAGTTTCTGTTTCGAGATGAGTGTATCTACATGACACAACAGAAGTACATTGAGAAACTTTGGAAAGGTTTCAGATGGGTGATTCTAAACCTATGCAAACACCTATGGATCAGAACACGTCTTTACAAATGGTAGCAGATGCAGAGACATTTGATGCTACTCTATATAGTCAAGCAGTTGGTTGCTTGATTTATCTTTGTAATACACGTCCTGATATACAGTTTGCAGTTTCTCAAGTATCAAGGTTCATGCAAAATCCGACAGTGTTACATTGGAAAGCAGTAAAGCGGATCTTTCGTTATTTGAAGGGAACTTCAAATCATGCTATGGTATTTTCGAAATCTACACATTTGTTACTAAAAGGATTTTCAGATTCTGATTGGGCAGCATTTACAGCTACTCTAGAGTCAGTATGGTTGCAGAAGATTTTCAGTTATCTTGATGTAAGAGTACATCAACCCATTCAGATATTTTCAGATAGCCAGAGTGCTATAGCTATAGCTAAAAATCCAGTGCATCATGCAAGGACAAAGCATATAGAGGTACACTACCACTATATTCGAGAGCAGATAGCTAAGAAGCACATTGAGCTGGTTTATGTTCCTTCTAGTGAGAATGTTGCAGATATATTTACCAAAGCATTGACTAGAGATAGTCATGAGAAGATTTGCAGGTTACTGAATCACGTACCAATATGACATTGAAGGAGGGATTGTTGGAAGTCAATGTCCTCATTGGCTTAACAAATATCTTCAACAAATAGTTCTCTATAATCTTCCAGGCGGACGCAATTCCAATATATAGATTCTATTCTATATCGCTCAAGGAATCGACGGCCACAGTACGCATATATATTTTGTTTGTAGATGAAGAACAAGAGAAGCCGACGGGCGCACTTGGTCTAGCTGAAAAGCTGTAAGATCGTTCTCTGGCCACCCGGGTTCGAATCCCGTTAAACGCAACGCGAAGACAGATTTTTTCTTAGTTGTTTGCTTTTAGGAAACGCACGCGGACGGGCTGCGGATTTCTTTTCCGTTAGCGATCGCTTAGGATTTCGTAGCTTTAAGCTTTCTTTTAGCTTTTCATGGGTACACAAATACTATATAAACAAGGCCTTGGCTCCTTGTATACTCACTCACTCAAAGATCTAGAGCTTGGAGATCTTCTTGAAGACAGAGTGTTCTCACACTCTTGAAGGAGGTGAAGTTGTGGTGAAGGAGAGGCTACTCTCATTGCAGCAGGAAGTCTTCTACGAGGTGGTGGTAACTATCTTTTGTGAGTTAACCTTGTGGTTGATTTACAATTTCGTTACACTATTTTGTTAGCTTCGTTGCTTCATTCTCTTCACACACACTTAGATTATTTCGACATAATCTAAATTTTGTATCATCATCTTCTTATTCTTCCATTAGTGAGTGCACCACTTTATATGGTTGAGTAGTACTCCCATGTTGTAATTTGGACATCTATTATTTTTAGTGAAGTAAGCATCCAGCTTACGTTCCCTATCCTTGTCTCAAGATCTCTTTCTTTCTCTATCTCACTTATCATCTTGTCAATTAAGTTGTGTATGCTCAAGAGGTTTTAGTATTGGAACGATCCTGGGGCCCCAAATTCCAACAAGACATCACTACACCGGGAGACACCACTCACAGGAGTGGTGTGGAACTACAACGGGGCACTATGGACACGACCAGACAGGCTCGAGGAGATCCTGGCATCACATGACTTTGTGTGCATCACAGAGACACACGAGAGCCCACAGAGAGGTCTACCACGCATTGCAGATTTTCATTGGGAATCTATATTCAGGACCACGACGAGACAGAGTACAGCACGAGGGTCGGGAGGTGTGGCGATCATATTTAGACAGGAGATACAGAGTCGGATCCATATCATAGGAAGAGATGAGGAGGCACGATACATGTGGGTTCGCATGGAGATAGCACAGGGGAGCTGGATTTACATTGCTATATGCTACTTCCCTCCAGGCAGATCTCGATACGCAGGACAGGATCTTGGGGGACCGATCCGAGATAGAGACTCACCGGACACAACACTTTCAGATGGGATACTACATTATACCACACTAGGTGAAGTCTTGCTTATGGGGACTTCAATGGCCGCACTCAGCCACATCAGTGCGAGGCATACGACATGGATCACCCACATCTGATGAGGGCCAGAGACCAAGATGAGATGAGTACCAGTAGAGTATCAACAGATATGGGTAAGGACACCACCGGGTATGGCAGACATCTACTTGAGCTAGGAAGCCGACATCCGCTCGTTATATATAACGGGATGAATCGTTGGCCAAGTTCGGGCGGACTTATTTGCTTCCCTCACGGGGGAGGTGAGAGCACAGTCGACTACATTTTAGGTACCACCTCTCGAGCTTCACTCATCCCGTCACTCAGTATTGGACGACGCCCACTTGGTGCTGACCATACATTTATCACATACACACTCTCATCTCCTATTCCATTAGACCCTCCCTCACCCACTCTGACACACACCACGATACACTTCACGCACGAGCTCTCACACATTTACACACACCATTTACACACCCGCCTACTCTCCCTCGATCCACTCTCACCCTTGGACACACTTACATCACAGTTCACCACCATCCTACAGGACTCAGCTCTCTGTAGCTTCCCACACCGCACACATATACAGCCTCCACGCACAGGTTCCATGCCCCAGAACCATTGGTATGATGTAGATTGCCGTGAGCTACGGAAGCACCTACGGATTTTAGAGCATAGAGGGGATATTACACACACACAGGCACAGCGTCGCATGCAGAGCCTTACTCGCCGCAAACGGAGAGAATGGGAGGAGAGACAATACTGGGATATTTATCATTTGCTCATCAGTCGAGACAGTGCAGTGGCATGGCGATATTTGAGAGAGAGGAGAGAGCTGACACCCATCCGAGACCCGAGCACTTGGCACAGCTATGCACTGAGCTTATACGAGATCCCAGACCAGCCCCCCATTCCCATACCACAGAGCTCACGTCCTACCACATCTGACTTCTTCACACCCACTATGGTGAGACACGCTATTGCCCATCTACAACATGGCAGGGCCCATGACCATTTCGGTTTACAGGCAAAGCACCTCATCTACGGAGGCACGACCCTAGCATTGCTCATTGCCCACCTCTTCAACCGTGCATTGGTTGAAGGGTTCCCTGACTCATGGACTAAGCACACCATAGTGCCCATTCATAAGACAGGAGATACTATGGATCAAGCTACATATCGGACGATCATGATTGGCCCTATATTGGCCAAGTTATATGGGGCGGTACTAGAGACAGAGTTGAGTACTCTAGCTGAGAGGAAGGGCATCAGGGCTCCAGGACAGGCAGGTTTCAGACGTGATTACTCTACCATCGACCACATCTTCACTCTGAGATGCCTGATCGACCAAGCAAAGGTGAGGAAGAGGAGATTGTATTGTTGCTTTGTGGACTTCCGCAAAGCATTTGACACTGTTCCCAGGGGACGACTCTTCAGACGACTACTTACGCCTTATACGAGAGAGTATCTGGTAGAGTCAGATGTCCGGGGGGCTTATCTCATCCACTTGCTAGCACTATCGGGGTGAAGCAAGGATGCCCTCTTTCACCCACCCTCTTTGGTCTCTACATTGATGAGATAGTGGACTACATACAGCAGCAGGGGGGTGATTGCATTGAGGTACGCGGGTCCACTGTCCATATTCTTTTATACTCTGATGATATTGTACTGGTTTCAGAGTCTGCAGAAGGTCTACAGAATCATCTACATGGGCTAGATGAGTTTTGCAGACACAGAGGGTTATCTGTGAACCTTGGTAAAACCAAGGTCATGATCTTTCATACATCAGCATAGGTACGCAGACATAGTTTGTTTATAGCAGCAGGTGGACCGATTGAGGTGGTCGGATCATATGTTTACTTGGGAGTGACATTTACAGCAGCATCAGGGGTCTTCTCTATGTCTCAGGCAGCCCGTGACCGCATCACACGTGGGTATGCAGCACTAGCTTTGATGGAGAGACAGTGCCACCAGGCATATTTTCAAGAGCCCCGCACAAAGGGGTGGCTCTTCAACACTTTGGTTACGCCAGCGCTCATGTATGGTGGGACCAGGATTAGCTACATCAGTATGGACACCATTAGAGAGGCCACACATCCTCATGATTGCCAGACTTATCCGCAGCAAGCCTTCAGTACCACATGATATCATTAGAGGAGAGCTCGCTGCGCCACCGATGCTAGTTGAGGCACTATTCGAGACAGTATGCCTATTACAGAGACTCCGTAGCATGGATACAAAGATCATTGCTTATCGTGCTTTCTAGGCACCACGTGACATGGCATTAGCAGGCGACACCTCCTCATGGTATGACACGAGACTAGCTGGCCCACCATGGCTTTGACATAGACAGGCTACCACCACCACAGTACGACACGCATGCACCCACCTACTTGCTCTCTCATCAAGAGAGGAATAGGGTCATTCGTAAGGAGATATGGCATACATACATACAGAGGACATGGGTGAGCCCTAGGGAGACATTGCCACCGAAAATGCTCTATTACCGGGAGCATTTTCTACATATATCGGACGAGGGCTTCATCGAGAACGCGAGATACATGGAGACATACCTACCCCACCACCTCCGAGTCGTCATTGGGCAGCTTAGGGTTTCATCACACCAACTCGAGATTGAGAGGGGTCGATCCAGGGGAGTCCCCCATGAGGAGAGGTGGTGCCCAGTATGCGAGACAGAGGTAGAGAGTGAGGAGCATTTTGTTATCAGATGCCCAACATACTTTGACCTACGAGCACAGTTCCAGATTGAGGAGTCACTCGAGTTGTGCATGACTACGGGAGACCAACGACGCTTGGGAGGCTTCCTCACAGCAGCATACGAGAAGCAAAGCGATCACTACAGCCCACACAACAGCCACG
>CM035427.1:55693830-55938830 GCA_020310875.1 Ceratopteris richardii | reverse complement strand
GATCTGAGAGGCAGATGTTGGATCATGACCTTGACAATGCATGGACTTCATACATAGGTGGACTATATCCTGATGATGTTGATATGCGCTTGACACTTGAGGATCAGCTTCTACTATGGGGGTAGTTTTGGGAAAGATACCGCCATGCTCCGGTCTCGTCAGTTGTCACCTGTGGCTTGGTGGGAGAAATATGGCCTATCTGCTTCTGAGTTGGTAAGTAGTAACTACAACCTTCTAAGTTTCATTTAAATTTTAATTCACAATTTTAAACTCGTAAGTCAAGCAAATAATGCATACTTTTTATGGAACATGCAAAGATCACTTGCGATCCGCATTCTTTCACAGAACTGTAGTGCTAGTCCATGTGAAAGAAATTGGATTTTGTATACCCACTTGTTGGGATTGGCCTTCCTACCTTTGGCCAACTCAACCAAATCACAAGTATCATTTGCATGCAAGCTTTTATCTCTTCCTGCATGGCTAACTCCCGCTTCTTCTGGTTAACTCCCACTTCTTCTTGTGCTCACATAGCTTTGCCTCTTTATAAGTGAGAGGTTCACTCTAATTTGATAACATAATGTAATGTACAAAGGGGTCATATTTGTTCACAGGCCTCTTAGAACATGTAGATCTTCTTACCCAATGATCCACACTCTCTGGAAATGGATCTACATCAAGAGGTACATCAACTTCCTCATTCTTAATGGACTGTTGTACATCATTTCCAGCCCTGTTTTTAGCATGAATAGGTGGCTGCATACGGGAGCCTCATTTTGTTGTCCAACATCATCTGGCTCAATAAACAGTGGCTCATTGTCATTTCCAGCCATATATGGTGCATCCCGAGGGTTCAAATCAGATTTAACACATGGCTGTACATGCTGAAATTTGACCTTTTTATGGTCACGTTTAGAGGCATAATCATTTTTGAGAAGCCTTACCTCATTAAATTCAACATCCCGACTGCATATTACCTTCTTGAGTTGAGGTAGCCAAATCTTGTAGCCCATTTCACCTTCATCTTTATAACTCATGAAGATTGCTCTCATGGACTTTGCATCTAACTTGCTTCTCAACTCACTCCCTACATGCACAAAAGCATCACAACCAAAGATGCGTAGATAGTCATATTAAGTTGGATTGCGAGACCAAACCTCTTTAGGAATGTCACCCTTTAAGGACATATGAGGGGATGGATTGCAAACATGAACTGCAGTTTTCAAAGCCTCTCCCCAAAATCCATGAGGGAGATTAGATGTGGACAACATGCATCTCACCTTCTCACATAAAGTCTTGTTATACCTTTTAGCCACACCATTGGAAGAGGGGTTGTATTTGATTGTTAGCTCCCTTTTAATACCAAGATTTTCACAAAATCTATTGAATTCAGCACCTGTAAATTCAAACTCCCTCTCTCTCTTTGTGTCTCTGTGAGACACTCGAGGAGATACACCTTGGAGTTTGGAACTGCAATGGCAATATGTGGACACACTCAGAGAGGTTGGAGGAGGTGCACAGAGGCAAAGACATCATAATACTGAGAGAGACACATGAGAGCCTCGACCCAACCCTACCTTGAGTTCAAGGTTTCCAATGGGAATCCACATACAGAGATTGACATGCCTGTACACTACAAGGGGATAAGGAGGAGTAGCCATACTCTTCAGAGATGGAATTCAGAGTAGGATACAGACAGTCACACGTGATTCATAGGTCATATATCTTTGGATCCGACTACAAATCTCAGAGCAGAGAATCATCTACGTAGCTACGTTGCTCCTTCTGGCTCTCGGTTCACTATCATAGACTAAGAGGAGGATTCACCATACACATGCTTGTCAGAGGAGATTACGAGAGTACTCTGCATTAGGGGAAGTCTTCCTTATGGGAGACTTCAATGCTAGAATGGGTAGTGATCAGTGTGAGACATTTGAACCAGAGGGCCCACAAGTACTACCTACCATACAGGAGTCGTCCAAAGCTCGTGCTTCAGCAGATCCTACACACACAAACTATGGCACTCACCTGCCTAGACTAGGCTCTCGACATAATCTCATTATTTATAACAAGGTGGCTTAGTGGCCTTCCGCAAGAGGATTGACATGCATACCGCACTTGGTCACAGATTGTGGAGGAAGTACAATAGATTATGTCATTGGATCTAGGGAGGCCATCCACCTAATCACCTCATTCACCATCCCACCCATACCCATTGGGATGGACCACACATACCTCCTACTTTCTCTCAAGGGAGAGACCCCCACACATGCACTCGCAACACGCACCCCATACACCACCATCCACTTCACACGAGCTAGCCCATATATGATATATATGCGGCTCAAGTTGAGAAGGATCTTCTCTTACTTCCATCCTCACACTCAACTACCCCTACTCACCTCACATATAGCATCAATCCTTCTGACATCAGCCATAAGCTACTTCCGACACACCACCCACTCTGGTCACACATCTCCTCCCGTGACTATGCCACAACATCGTTGGTATGATGAGGAATGGAGAGATCTCTGTCGTTCACTACGAGCTCAGTGAGCATTGGGAGATCACACAGAGAGAGGCCAAGAGATAGATGAGTACCCTCACGTGAGAAGAGGCGAGCCTTTGAGAAGGCATAAAAGCTTGAGCTATACTGCCTCTTTATGAGTGTGGATAGTGTTGGAGCATGGCGTAGCTTACGAGAGCCACGCCCGACCGCACCTATTGGGGACCCACATACATGGCATGATTATGCGGAGAGATTATATGAGGTACCTGGGCACCCTCCCATTACCAACCACCTGAGCCTCATCCCACTAGCTCTTCTCTCTTCACGGCAAGGATGGTTGAGAGGGCCATAGGACGGCCAACATGGCCGTTCGACTGACCACATAGGATTGCAGAGGGATCATCTTATCTACGCAACCTCCACTATAGCTTTGTTGATTGCACATGTTGTCAACTGGGCTATAGGGGAGGGCTTCCTAGAGGAGTGGACTAGGCACACAATTGTGCCTACCCACAAATGAGGAGACACCTTGGACGAAGAAACTATAGGACCATTATGATTGGCCAGACCATGGCCAAACTATACGCGGCCATGGTGTGGCCAACCATGGTTTACAGAGCAGCCTACCCTTTGAGAGATCATGGACTCTGCAGATCAACGACAGCTCGGGCGATTCTTACTAGAGATACAGAGTCAGAGAGATTCCCTAGTCTAGCCTACCGCATCAGCTGAGACAGGAGGGAGACAGTCAGCTCGGTGAGTCTCGAGCTACGAGACCACCTTGTGCTATAGGATATCATGCCCTGAGACTTCACCGACACTAGATTGCAAAGATCCAGGCTCGTGACCATCGCACCATGGAGGGGAGAGAATCCCAGATGACCGCTGCTATCCCGCTGCACCCATCCGGGCAGCCCTGACTCCACCTCCACCTATGTACTACATCTTACACCCACCCACTAGTACAGGATGGAGCAAGTTAGTCACTCAAATGCATGCTTGTACTACCCTTCTGCATATAGATTATCATAGATATAGCGCTCCATACACCCCCTGACTTTCATGGCATCTCCACATACATACTACAGAGATTTATATCAGCTTTACCAGGTTTTTTCCAGCACTTTTATCTTTCCTGATTGACAGAAAACATCCCCATGTACATTGACCTGTCTCATAGGCCGAATTCAACCTTTAATAGACGTAAAAACACTTCTTTCTTTCTCTCTCTTTTTCTGTGCATTCAACACACTGTTCTCCAAAATTACGATACAGGGAGACCTGGCTTGCTGGAATGCAAGGATGACATCTTGGTTCCATATTCTCCTTGGGGGAGTTGCTTTTTCACTTTGACATGGACAAAGATTAGTAGAATTATCTGCCAGGACTTGATTCAACTAGACACCAGAAGGGCATGGATACAGCCTATTCAGGAGATGGGCACAAAGATGGCCTTTTTGCAGGGAGGATCTTTTCCATCTCACAATAGATGGTCTTATAGTCAGGCCTAGATATATGGATACACATTGGAACTCTGATGTGGCTTGCTATTGGCCAGATATATGCATCTGGACATCAGCTCAAGGTTGAGACCTGCAGATGTAGAGACATCCCAGCTGAGGACAGGATGTGTTGTGTTTGCCATTGGAGCCAGAGACAATTACATCACATATTTTGTTGCTGTGTGCATGTGTACTATGAGATATATGGGCACTTCCATCACTTAGATAGGACTGCGAACCACTTTCTAGTTACAAAGATATCATGATCAGAGAGATGCTCGGTTTTTTTCTTGCTTGAGCTGAAGACATAGGATAGGCTGTGGAGGTAGTCACAGACAGACACAGAGAGAGAAAGAAAGAAAGAAAGTCATATTAACGTCTTCTGGAGGCCAAACTTGGCCTATGAGACAAAAACCATGTACAAGTGTAGTAACCCTGTGTAGAAGTTAAAATGAAATAAAAGGTATATCGCTACACAAAGCTATATAGGGCTGGAAAAGGCTGGGGAGACGTGGCTCTGACTCTGCAGATAGTGGCCACCTAATACATGGGGGGATCCAAAATGTGAGTAAAACGCCCTAGCGACAAGTGATGGGTGGAGGTGGGTGTAGTATGTGGTACATCGGTGGTGGTCTGAGTGCCTCCTGAAGGAAGACAACCCAGGGGGTGGTGGTACGCCTATGCTCCATCATGTGGTCGTAGGCAATCCTGATGCGTGAGACATCCTCATGATATAGTCGTGGTCGACGATATCCGCCCATGCGTGGTCGGCGCCGTGCTCTCTGTGCTGCTGCCTGGTGGAGCGTGAGCCCTATAGATGGACCTCTCTGATGTAGCTCAACTCGCTGAAAGAACTGGGTAATGGTCTGCTGGGTACTCACCCGTGGCTGATGTATGTGCTGTAGTGACCGCTCTCGCCTCTCGTATGCTGCTGTGAGAAAGCGTCCCAAGCGTCTCTGGTCTCCCATAGTCATGCACAGCTGGAATGACTCCTCGATCTGGAACTGTGCTCGTAGGTCTAAGTATGCTGGACAACTGATAACAAAATGCTCCTCACTCTCTACCTCTGTCTGGCATAGTGGGCACCACCTCTCCTCACGGGGGACTCCCCTGGACCGACCCCTCTCAATCTCGAGCTGATGTGATGAAACCCGGAGCTGCCCAATGACGACTCGTAGGTGGTGGGGAAGGTAGGTCTGCATGTATCTCGGAATCTCGATGAAGCCTGTGTCTGATATATGTAGAAAATGCTCGCGGTAGTAGAGCATTTTCGGTGGCAATGTACCCCTAGGGCTCACCCATGTCCTCTGTATGTATGTATGCCATATCTCCTGACGAATGATCGAGAGAGAGAGAGAGAGAGAGAGAGAGAGAGAGAGAGAGAGAGAGAGAGAGAGAGAGAGAGAGAGAGAGAGAGAGAGAGAGAGAGAGAGAGAGAGAGAGAGAGAGAGAGAGAGGGAGGGAGGGAGGAGGGAGGGAGGGAGGGAGGGAGGGAGGGAGGGAGGGAGGGAGGGAGGGAGGGAGGGAGGGAGGGAGGGAGGGAGGGAGGGAGGGAGGGAGGGAGGGAGGGAGGGAAGGGGGGGGGGGGGGGGAGGGGGGGAGGGAGGGAGGGAGGGAGGGAAGGGGGGGGGGGGAGGGAGGGAGGGAGGGAAGGGGGGGGGGGGGGGGGGAGGGAAGGGGGGGGGGGGAGAGAGAGAGAGAGAGAGAGAGAGAGAGAGAGAGAGAGAGAGAGAGAGAGAGAGAGAGAGAGAGAGAGAGAGAGAGAGAGAGAGAAGAGAGAGAGAGAGAGAGAGAGAGAGAGAGATGAGAGAGAGAGAGAGAGAGAGAGAGAGAGAGAGAGAGAGAGAGAGAGAGAGAGAGAGAGAGAGAGAGAGAGAGAGAGAGAGAGAGAGAGAGAGAGAGAGAGAGAGAGAGAGAGAGAGAGAGAGAGAGAGAGAGAGAGAGAGAGAGAGAGAGAGAGAGAGAGAGAGAGAGAGAGAGAGAGAGAGAGAGAGAGGTTACATATTATTTTATGCAGATTCATGCTGAGAACTGGATATGTTGTGTATGCCATTGTTAGCCAGACAGTTAGATCACATTGATGTGTGCATCTGTGTACTATGGCATATATGGGCATTTCCACCACTTATTTAGAGCGGGTTGGGGGCCACTTTCTAGAGTTGCAAAGATATCATTAGCAGAGATGCTTGGGTTTTTTTTCTTGCTTGAGCTGAATACATAGGATAACCTTTTGAGGCAGTCAGAGAGAGAGAGAGACTCAATGATAGGTTAGAGATTGTTTCAGGCCAGTCATTACCACTAGACAGATGGACAGTTGGGCACCACAGCAGAAGTTAGAAGTTACCTTTGGTAGAGGTTCAATGGTTGACCATGCAATGGATGTGAGGAGACCTAGACATGCATGATTACAGAGGGCATCAAAGCAAATATAAAGATTTCAAAGGAGATTGGGATTATTTTGGTGCATCATGTGTGACACCGAGTTAGGCTCTTAGCAATGGCGGACATTGACTGGATCCAACAATGATCAATGTTTAATATCCTGAGTTGGAGGGCTGTTTATTCCTGTTTGCTAAGTTGCATCTCATCAGATTGCATCTTGCACTATATTGTTATGGATGATAATCGTCAACCATATTTCTGGATCATTATATTGACTAGAGAGTCTTGAGTTTATCCCTCACTTCCATCTTGCTTTCTGTGAAGCACTTAGTATACATGGTTTTTCTTGTCTTTCTCTAGCACATTGAATCATACTGATCTGTTTGTAACCTTATGGTTTCATAGGTCCTTTGGCTTTTTTGTAGACATCAGTATATTATTTCCTTTTATATTTTTCCCACACACATGCATGCAAAGTGCACACGTGCACAAATGCATGGATGCAAATATATGAAAGACCAATGGGGATAAAATAATATTCTATGAAATAAGCGTCAATCAGAATACTCCCAAGAGCTCATGAGGGATGTATTCCATGAGGGCAGAATTACTGTATCTTTTGTTCTTTTCTTTTTTGGTAGTTCAATGTAGTTCGATGTTGACATTTATGTGTTTGTCAATTATTAGTTGTACGGGATCACATCCGTAAATACACCCGCTTTGGCATTGGGATCCAGGTGGAGAACTTTGGAGGTGTCAGGTGTGCTTTTTCTATCTTATGCTACTAATGCTTTTAACATTATAATTCCCACAGAGGATTAACTCAGACTAACCAGAACTCTGATGATTCTTCTGGCAGTTATGAAAGGGCAGATCCAACATATGTCATGGTAACCCCAACAAAACAGCATGTTGCAGAGAAAATGTTGACAAAGGATCCAAATATAAGGCCTATGCTAAGCACAGACATTGAGCTTCATAACACAGACTGGATACCAGCTGAATTCCAACCAAGGGACTCTGGAGGGCTGCTATTTTGAGTATAGTGTGGTGCCTGTTCCCTGAATAATTCAGACTGGCCTGAACTCTTTATGACTCTCGTGAAAATTATGAGAGGGAAGATCCATCATATTGTTGAGTTTCATTACATATGAAACAGACATTGACAGCAGAAACAAAGACACAAACATAGCAAATTGACAAAGAATTCATGTTATCCATCCGGGAGTGTACATCTTCTCTTCTTTGGCTGTGACACCCGCTTGTGTTGCTTGTTGGATTCTTTTACAGTTTCTAATTTTGCTGTCTAGCTGGACCTACAACATTAGTTTCATGATTAGCTTCTTCAAAAGTTTGCGAATGTCTGATCTGAATATAGCAATAATTCGTCTAAGCACAGAATTTTTTATAATTAAGACATCAAAAAATAAATATTGAACCCTTCCATTTCAGCGATGTCGATTTCTTTCTAGGTAAAAGGGAGGTGTTACTACTTTTTAACCCAACAACTTCTATGGATAAGGTCAAGAGAAGAAGAGATATGCAGTTTATTGAACTTCCGAGCAAAAGAGAGTCTGAAGATGATCCAAGTCAGGACAATGCTCTTTCAATGGAGTAATCTTCAGGGCGATTCCCAAAGTTGACTGAGCATAGGGTTTCCCAAATTTTCCATATAGCTTCACCTTTGATGCCATTCCTTAGAGAAGGCGAACATCTTACCAAGAGTAGGTTGATACCATGCGATCTTTTCTCCAAGGTGTAAGATGCTCTGAACCCTGTTTCAAGTTCGGATGTAGTTATTGCAGGTGAAGAAGGGGCGAATAATATCCTCATATTCACGTAGATATCCTTTACATCATTGGGGGGTGTCATTGCCGCTTATGCGCCTTAGAGGTAGTCCAGATCCTCCTTTGGAGAATTTGCTAGAGCGACAAGCACGTCTTCGTCTCAATTTTGATGCCAGAGGCTCTAAAACTTGAACTTCGATCTGAAGCAGGATTTGTTATAGACCTGCAAAAAACGATGCCAAGCAATGGTTACGGTGTCAAGCGATGTGGATCACATTGAAATTGTCATCTAAGTACTAAAATTATCATCTAAGTAATGGACCATCGAATGTATGAAGACGTCCTCTCGAAGGCTAGAAGTCCAAAAAAAGCACAAGAAATATGAACACCTCAAGCACTCACAAAATAAAGAGCAACAAGCACACATGCAAACAAGCTCTTATTAGATGAATATTGACTTGGAACACCATGGTAGCTTCGAGTGAAAAAGGAGATGGAAGAAAAGTGCTCAAGAAGAGAGATCCATGAGATTTCCAAGAACTCACACAAAAAAACGACTCAAAAGTTGTTTAGAAGTTAGGGCTACCATCTTTCATACTTATAGGATTGATCTATTGTACATTAAAATGTTCTACAAACTAGAAAATGATCCTCTTCACTCATTGGAAGTTTGATTTAAGATTTGAAAAGCTCTATAAAAAACTTGTAGAAACTAAGCTAGTCCTCAAGAAGCTCAACGACTCCTTGGCTTTTACAAAAATGGAGCAAATTACAAGATATGAGAATCCTATATATAGTAGATGGTTTGCAATTCTTCAAAAGTCGGCATATTTAGCATAATTGATGTCGCTTCCCATCCTAGCATGCCTTTTGGTGAAGCATTGATTAATCTTGTAGAAAATATATTCAAGAAAAGGGGCATCCTATAGTCTCCGACAATGGCGGTTGTGGTTTTCGTTCCCAAAAAGAGAGAGACGTGACTTGTGTTGACAATAATTAAGGGATTTCCTTGATCTCCATCGCTCTTAAAATTTTGATCTCTATGCTTCTGAAGAGGTTCACCAAAGCTCTTGAGGCTCATAATTTTTTCAATAGATCAGATCAGATTTCGTGCACATCATGAGTGCATAGGGCAAGTCATTTGCATGCAAGAAGTTGTGCTTCAATGTGCTGTGCGTAAACCCTCTACATAAACAATGTATATTTCCTTCAAAACAGCTTATGATATTGTGCTCCATCAAGTGTTGTTCTTTAAACTTGAGTCGACCGGCCTAACGGATCGAGTGTTGAAATTCTTCCATGCTTTGTACGAGTCCTCAAAGGTCCGCGTTTATGTGGAGAGACACTACTTTAGCGAGCCCATCCCTATGCTACGAGGCATTCACCAAGGATGCCCAGGATATCTCACGCTCTTTAATGTTTATATTCATGATATTCTAGATCAAGGGGATGGCTCTTGGGGGCTCCATGTACTCGGTATTGGTTTACTTAAAGGTTTAGTTTTTGCAGATGACTTGGTATTATTTGCAAACAATCCAACTAAGCTCCAAGAGTCTTTGGATATCATTAGTGAGTAGGCAAAGCTATGGGGCATGGAATTTGGGCTTGAGAAGTATATTGCCACGGTGGTTTTTGGCAAAGATGGCGAGCGAGAGGCACTTGAGGCTTGTGGTTTGCTGTTAAATGGGGAGAAGATTACTGTGGGGGAGTACACATATCTTGGTGTAGAGATGGACTCTAAATTCTCTATTAAAAAAAACATCAAAAGTTGAGAAGAGAAGGGATGGAAGAGCCTCTTTGCCTATCAACACCTTCTATATAATCTTCTTTCTCCGCATGGATGCATCTTACAGTCTTGAAAATCTTAGTGTTACTCGTGATTATATATTGCGGAGAATCAATGGGATCCATAGACAAAATCAATTTGGATCTCTTAAATGGCTTGTCACGATTGCGATGTGAATGACTTGTGGGAAGGGTGCATGATCACTTTTGGTTACTATAATCGTGATGCACAAAGAATTCCATGTCCCATTGTTGAAAACTTACTTGGGGGGGACGCATGGGTGCCTCTTTGGGAAGTATCTGAATAGTTTGACTTGGCTTAGGGACCTTCTACGAAAGCGGACTTGATATCGATTCTAGAAGTGGACGTGGATTTCTCAAACTAAGTTGCGGAAGGGAAGATATATACTTGAGGTTGGGTTGGGTAGACTTAGACATCATATCTGGGCAAAGTGGGAAAAGCCGAATCTGTTATGTTGGGCCCCTATTTGGATTATAATCTAACGGAAGCATGGGAATATCTGTATAGAAGTTCTTGTAGTTATCTGCTTAGCCTAATTGCGGAGCGTATGCTAATGCTTGCCAGGATAGGGGGCTATACTTGGTAGAGAGGATTGAAATGAGGGGAAAGAGTAGATATCCTATTTGTGCTGAAGGAGAGCGTTTTGGATCCCTATTGCATTTAATGGTGGAGTGCGGTTGTGGAAGCACTTAGGATGAGGTGGCTTAATTCCCTTATTAGTGATGGAACTCAATGATTGGAGTTTAGCCTCGTGTTACCCTTGGACTTGACCCATATCTTTCTTGAAGGGAAGGCTCATGGAGTTCATTTGAACCGTTAAACTTAGTCCGCACTCCAGGGGGAGTAGCTAAGTTTGTCTTGGTTGCTTCCTTCCTAGGTGAAGCTATACCCAAGTATATGAAAGCTCTTTTTGAGGGATAATGCACAT
Source organism: Ceratopteris richardii (assembly GCA_020310875.1). Lineage (NCBI taxonomy): Eukaryota > Viridiplantae > Streptophyta > Polypodiopsida > Polypodiales > Pteridaceae > Ceratopteris > Ceratopteris richardii. The sequence continues at coordinate 55,927,918 of CM035427.1, read as the reverse complement.
GATGGATCCTCTTCAGAGGAAAAAATGTCATTCTTCCATCCGATCCCTTTTGGTTTGTCGTGTCCATTTGCTCGCTTTTAAGGGAAATGATGATTGTTGCGATGTATGCTAGAGATTTGCTGATTAAAGGATATAGGTATAGCTTCACCTGCTACCAATGAGGAGATGGGAGACTCTGAATTGGGTGCGGACTCCTATGAGCAGATGCTCCATTGTAGGGTATGACATTCTTTTTTCGGGAACACATCGAGTAGGCAGTTTCGGAGATGTTGAGCTTGCTCAAAGTCCTTCATACTCCAGTGTCATGCATGGACCATTTGGTATCTCACGGCATTGGTTCTTCGGGATCAATTAACCACTGACCTTGTGTTAGAAGATCACGTATAAAACCTTTTTGGAAAATGAAGTGGCAGATAGATTTTGCCTTCTGAGCGGGTAAGCCTCTTGGGTCCCCATCCATGACTCAGAAAATAAAAAAAAAAATGATGTCTCTAAAGCCTTAGAATCCTTTTTTTATGTTTCTTATTTCTTGGCTTTAGTTCCAAGGGATATTCCATGCATTCTATCGACAAAAAATTGTGTGGTTTCTTCTTTTTCACTGATGTTTGTGCCTTTACTTCACTTGATTGCCAAAAACTCCCCTCTGTCTGGACTCTGTCATTCAAGACACACATGATGATATACTTATCGAGGTCATAGTCGAAGGGAGGCTTTTGTTGCTTCGGTCTCGTCACTCATTTTTTAGACTTTGTTGTTTTGGACAAGCATGTTGATAGGGTTATCACAATCATGATTGAAGGGCGTCCTTTCTTGTTTTTGCGTCTTGTTGGTAGTGCTTCTAAGAAAAATGAACCATTAGTTGGTTTCAGTTTATTGATCGCAGTGTTGTGACTCACGATACGACATACGTTTATCACATACAAATTTTTATAGCTGTTGGTTTCAGTTCATTGATCGCAGTGTTGTGACTCACGATCATACATGCATTTATCACATACAAGTTTTTATAGCTGTTAGTCGTATCATGAGAGATAAATTTACTCCATCAAATATTTCTGAACGGTGCTCCTAGAGGCCAACAAAGAATGCTTCTTTGAAGGTTTGGAGATAGTGGCTTAGGGGGTTTTGTAAGAGGTTGAAATAGACTATCATGGTATTAAGAACTTGGTAGGTTATATCCAATGTGTCCTTCACATTTTCTTGCCATTATGTTACCATATTGGCATGTATTGCACTCTGGGTCCTTTTTAGAAAGGTGGTTCCATTAAAGAATAACTAAGCCAATATTTCTTTGCGATTGAGCGCAAAGAAACATGCCAATCAAGTGTATTGGCAAGTGATTGGGCTATACTTCATAATGTTTTCATGCTTATTGCTAGACACTATCTACCTCTTCTACCTATTGCAAAGATATGTCTTTGACTTGCTCGTGTGAGATGGAATGCGACACCTTGCTGAATCATAATATTGTATTAAAGAGTGTTCATGAGACTGCAACCGTAAGATGGTAGGTATTGTAATAAAAGATCCACAATCTTTAGTTTTGAGACCTTATTGAATATTGTCGGGTCAATAATATCATTCTCGAGGGCATGACGTAGGTCTTGGATGATCTGATAACGCTCTTCTTGCAGGCTATCCTCCATGGGAAACTTAAGCGCCATGATAGTAGCTTTCACAAAGCACAAAGCACACAGTAATATAAAAGGCATTGATTGTCTTGATGATATATACAACCTCAATTGATCTAAAACATCATTTCAGATGACACTCAAATATCCGGGTGCCTAGGTCCATAGGTGAGAGCCATTTGGGGATACCTTCCACATTGAATAGGTAAGAATCCGGGGTGTTGTCATTGATGCTGCTAGCAACTTCTCCATTTGTTAGTCGTGATAAGTATTCTACTCTCACGTGTGTCTTCCCTTTCTTCACCACAACTTTGAAATTGTACTTCATCAAGAGCGAGAACCGCTTGAGAAATCCTTAAATTGCACAAGGTTTATTTACCCCATCAAGGGCAAGAACCACATAAGCGATCCTTAAGTCACACAAGGTTTATTTACCAAGTATAGAAGTGCTTGATGATCTGAACAAATTTTGAACTTGTTGGATAACAAGTAATGTTTGAGTTTATTGACTTCACAAACCATGCCAAGGCCGTCTTTCTTTGTGATGGTATACTTTTTCTCAACACTCTTGAATAGGGAAGTCCATTTTTCCATCATCTATCGATTGGGCTAAAATACATCTTATAGAATAGCTTGATGCATCCACATGAATATGGAAAGGCTTAGTCCAATCAAGAACCTTAAGTATAGGTACTTGCATCAATCATTGTTTAAGCTCTTGGGATTTTTTGCATTCTTCTATCCTATCAAAGTGGTTTATGAGAGCATAAAGAGGTTTAGCAGTCAATGCATACATATGTATGAATCAATGATAGTATCCACAATGGCCCATGAAGGCTTTGAACTCTTTCACTTCTACAACCTAGGTAGGTCAATGATGACCTTTATTTTTCCTCATCGTTGAAATCATAGGGGATGTGCACTATATGGGTAGGTTCCTTAGGCTCCTTGATCCAATTTTTGATTTTATGTCTTCAATTAAGGTCCTCCGTTTCTTCCTTGATGAGTCTTCCATCACTACAACCATAAACACGTAATAGTTCATTGCAATACTGTGTCAAGGTTTGCTTGTTTACTGCTACATCCAAAGTTGGCAAGATTTTTGTCCATTCATAGGGTTCACAATCATTATTTAGAAATCGCATACATATGTATGTAGGATCTTTCACTACATGGTCAATGTTTCACACTCTCATATCCAAAGTTCCATTCCTTCTCCTTCTTTTCTCTTATTTTTATGCTACCTTGCATGTCATGTGAGGAGCAATGGTAGGATCCACCTCTTCTCCTAGAATAGGATGCGAGGACACATGGCACTCATGCCTATTGGTAGTTGCATGGGGAGAGAGAGAGAGAGAGAGAGAGAGAGAGAGAGAGAGAGAGAGAGAGAGAGAGAGAGAGAGAGACAGAGAGAGAGAGATTTAGATAGTGTTGCATGGTTGGGAGGAGAATGATTGGCAATCTTAATCATGTGTGAGGAGCTCATCATCCTCGAGAGTCTTGCAAGAGTGTCCTTGAGGCAAAACAAAGAAGAAGTTTATCGAGAGGGGCTCCAAAGTGGTATCGGGGCTGATGACAAGGACCAACACAGAGACATGCCATGCAAAGCACTCAACAAGAGATACATGCAAGTCAACAGTACCCACGCAGATGGAGATGCTCAAGGTGGAAGCCCCACGCGAAGGTGCCTAAGAGGATAGCCTCCTCCTCTTCCTCCCTCTCTCCTCAAGTGGAAGGAAGAAGGCTACCAAACACCTTATAAACTCCTTTTTGGGCTGAAAAAATCTCTATGTCGGATATTCGTGGACGCACGTGAGTGCTCTTGGTTGGGGGAGAAGAAAGAAGCACACTAAGAAACTCCATTAAAGCCTGTAAAGGGAGGTAACAAAAAAATATTTATTCTAATTTTGCAAGGACGTTTTGAAGATTTTGTCCTCCATAAAGGATCAAGAAAATCATGCATATATGATCTCTCGAGTATATATTTTCAAGTTCCATCATCAAAATTTGATTCATGCATCATTTTCTGAGTTGTTTGAGAGTTCCAAAGAGACCCACTTACCAAGATTGGTCTCTGTTACATCCGTTCCAGCCCAAATCTACACCCCTAACTTCAACAAGGTGTTTTTCTTTTTTCAGATATTGGATTGGCGTGATTTTTGTTGGATCTTGAATTCTATCTTAGAAGCTTTTTGAGGATACCAAGAAAACGAGATTTAGAAACTTTTTTATAGGTGAAAGATTCTCTACCTTTACTCTGTAGATTTTAGGTACACCTTCCAAAGCCTCGTTTGGGCAATCTCGGAGTCTAAATTTACTTTTTCACTTGGAAATACACCATCAAGACAAGTTTTAGGTGTTGTACATTATCCCTTTAGCTGATGAGGACTGAAAAAGGATCCAAATTTTCTCATAAGATGCTTATTTTTCGCAATTTTGAAGACTTTATGGTAATACTGATGCTTTTCTAAGCTTCTTCAAGTCAGCAGAATATTTTGAAATCAATTTTGGAAATGTTGGGGATCAAGATCAGATGTTGAAAGCTTGGAATATCACTTCAATCTTGCATGCAAAGCTTTTTAGATTATTGTCAAAGTGTTATTGAGCTATTTCTTTCATTTTGGGTACTTTATTTATTTCCTTTAGTTTCAATCTCAATCATTATTGTTTTGATAACTTTTTTAAAGTTAATCCCAACTCAAGCTAAGCAAACTCAAGAGAGAACATTAGAAACTTCTCAAAATTCTGAACAATACTATTGACTTTGTTAAGAATGGAAGTATATTTTGTATTCAGGGTGAGATGTACCCATTACACCTCTTATAATCATGCATTCACTTAGATACTTTAAATATTTGAATATAAAGATGTACTTCCAGTTGATTTATTGAAAGGATTACGACCTTCTAGAGGAGACATTGACCATGCCATTGACCTAGTAGCTGACACAACCTATCTGTAAACCTCCATATAGGCTTAGTGTAGCTCAACATTAGGAACTAGGAACTCAGATTTAGTACTACTTAGCTAAATGATTTATTAGACCTAGTAATTCTCCATGGGCATCACCAATGCTCTTAGTAAAAAGGAAAGATGGCTCTATGCAATTATGTATTGACTATAGGGCCTTGAATAAGACGTCTATTAAAAATAGATTTTTGATGCCTAGATTAGATGATGCATTTGATCAGTTACATCAAGTTCAATATTTTACTAAGCTTGAGTTAAGATTGGGATATCACAAGATTAGGATCAAATTAGTAGATGTATTTAAAACTAGTTTTCTAAGTATGAGCATTATGAGTTTTTGGTGATACCATTTGGTCTCACCAATGTTCCAACCATGTTCATGAAACTCATTGTCACTCTAGATAAGGATGAGTACAATGTCGAGGAGCTCCACCTCCTTAATTTTCAATCCGCAAAGATGTAAGGATGATATGAAGATCGTGAATGGGTGATGTGCATGAAGGTGAAGGTGAGAAGCACACTAGATGCATACACACTTACACACACACACACACACAAGGAAGAGGCAATAGAAGATACAATGGAAGGAAGATCAATTCTATTCATTAAGAAGAGCTCTCAATGCAATGATCCAACCTCAAAAATGATCTCGCTAGCTCTTTTTATAATCTTCTAGGAGTTTTGAATGGTATCAAACCAAGTATCTAACATAGTTAAAAATTAGGTCCTAATCTACTTTTGAGGCATCTAATGAACTCTAAAAAATATAAAAATTTAGAATATGAATGCTGCCTAAGCTCCTCAAGCTTGAGGACTCCTTGAATTGCACAAAATGGAGTGCTAATTTTCAAAATTGGGTATTTATGTTACAAGATTAGTGATACAAATCACTGTTGAAAGTTTAATATGATATTTGTGATCTTTAAAAGCACCGGATCTTTGAAAAAAACAATACTTGGCCACCCTTGGCCTTTCTCATGTTCTCTTTTACATACTTTTGTGGCATCTATATCGCCTTCCTTGACCTCTAGCAGTGCTAATACCCCCTTCCCTCTCGTGTTTGTCGTCCCTTATAGATCCTTTTTTAGGGAGTGATTGATATAGTTTTGCAAGAGGCTTGTGCTAAGATCTGATCATTTATACAAAGGCCTCTTGCTGGATCTACTTCTAGTTTTTTCCAATCAATAGTAGGGGGGCGTCTTCTTGTGGCTACCTATAATGTGTTGAGTACATTTGTTTGCATGCAAATAACTGTAGGAGATGTGTTGGTCGCGAGATGAAAAACGCAGAATGATACTCCTAGAATCGACTAGTGAACATTTTTTTGAATATCTGCTTGGAGCATGTAGGAATGTATTTGGTTCGATAGTGCCAAACATAACAGATTTGCATAGATGGCATAATTCGCATGTCATAAACGAAGTCAAGGTTTCCATGCTCAAAGCTTAGGGCCAACATATGTGGCAATTTAATCTTCCTAAACACTTTAAAAGTAATTTGCATTTTATAAAAAATATTATTGTGTCCATAGACTATTTAACAAAATGGGTAGAAGCAAAAGCAACGAGAAAAAATGATGCACAAACCACAGCTAAATTTCTCTTCGAAAATATCTTTACTCGCTTTGGATTGCCAATAGAGATAGTGAGCGATAGGGGAACACACTTCATCAATGAAGTGATAGAATCACTGATGAATGAATTCCCTGTGATTCACAAAAAATCAACCCCTACCATCCCCAAGCCAATGGCCAGGTTGAAAGTTCCAATAAAGTATTGTGCACGGTGTTGACCAAAATAGTTAACAACGGAGGGTCAGATTGGGACAAACAATTGCATCATGCAATCTCGGGCCTTCCATGTGGCTTATAAGAGTGCCATTGGAACTACTACATTCAATTTAGTATACAAGAAAAATGCCATTTTACCAATTGTTTTTTTAGTCCCTACCCTATGTGTAACACAACAGAACAATTGGACAGGCCATGAACTATCACAACAATTGGACCAAATTGAAAAATTGCATGAAACAAGACTACAAATAGTAGAAGGAATTTATGCAATCAAAAGAGACAAAAAGCCTTTTACGATGCACATATTAAAGATAAGGGATAAAAGGAAGGCGATTTAGTATTAGTATACACATTGAAACATCATGCAAAGAAATTATAGCAACGAGGATATGGACCATTATTGATAAATCAAATATCAACCAGTGGAGCAATGAACTTAGCCACACTAGATGGAGAAGTACTCCCCAACCACATTAGTGGCTTAGAGTTAAAAGATATATGGAACCATTAACGGACAAAATGTTAGCATGATTGGTGGGAGTACAAAATTGGAAAAAGGAAGAAGAGAAGATTAGAGAAGAAGCTCGAATGGAAGCTCTGGAGTGAATCAGGAAGCAAAAAGAGTGGACAAGGCAAAGAGATGAACGATATGTGCAAGGAGAAGAATCTTTACCCATGGCAAACTACCAAGTAGGTATTGCGGAGAATGCAAATAATGGTATTTTCCGACCATACTTAAACCTAAGAATTGGAACTATGGAGTATCAATTAGTGGACGCATTGATTGACACAAGAGCAGCACTAAATTGGATGTGAGTTTTGTTAGCCACTCACCTCAAAACAACCATGAGTCCCACTAAAGCACATATGATAGGAATTGGAAGACAAATCATGAGGTGTTTAGGAGAAGTCCCCATGTTCCTACATCTAGGAAACTCCACTATGGAGCAAAGATTCTTGGTATGCAAGGACAAAGACCTTATCGAAGATCTGATCCTAGGATAAGACTGGATTTTTGAAAATGAAGTCAGCATACACCTTACATAGGGATACATATCGGCCAAAATAAGGCATAAAGAAGTCTATAGTCTTTTGGAAGCTAGGCTATTCCAAACCATCAACACAACCTTAACTAGGGAAGCATACCAGAAAGAAGTTGGGAAAGAAGGTTCAGGCAGGGATGTGTCTCATGAGCATCCTAAGCTACACTTGCATGCAAGTAGTGAGGCTTTGCATGATTCTGTAACCAATTCGTCCACAAAACATGAACTGGAGAGAAAAAGTAAGGAAACTTCTTCTCAGCCCTCAAACACTATAAAGAAAAAACCGACATGAATATTGACTGCCAGAATACCACCTCGAATGAACATGCGAGTACGATGGGTATGCAAGGATAAGCTACTTCACCATGCAAGTATGACGCAGGAGCAGACCAACCCTTCACTCAAAGAGTATTGAAATAACCATTGTTCGAAATCTCAATGGACAAACCAAGAATTCTTCATGTGTAGATTCCAAAATCATTGGTGGAGGCTTAGAAGTCACCTCAACATATATGGATTCTGAAAGTGGTCCGGAACACAGCAACTCAAGAGATAGAAAAACTCAAGTAAATATCATACCAACAGAACCATGCAAAGGAAACCACACAGGATTGGAGGAAACCCCAAGAAACAACCACTTGGAAATCCCAATCCAAAAATGGGAATAGGTCAACGACTACATTCAAGGGTATAAGAAAGGGAGGGCACCAGAGGCAACTGCCATTAACACAAAATAGGATGTTCATATGTAGACCCAAGAAGCAACCAAAAATCGACTGAGAGGATCAAAGAATCTCTTTTTGCATTCATGAAGTATCAATTGCATCCAGAGTACACATGATAAGGCTGCATTATAAGGCCACACATTTGGCATATAGATTCTTCCATAAAAGTAGTGGTGCACATTTCCATAACCGGAATAGGACTTAGCTTCTACTGTCATAGGAATGACCATACATTGTAAATAAATAAATGCTTTGGCTATCAACTAATCTCTTGTTTTCTTTCAGGATTAAAAATTAAGAAAAAGAATGGTAAGGTACCTTACTTGTCTCTACACATGCAAGGGGGATACCGAGCAATAGAGCATGAGGAGTCACTGCACAAGATAACTAGATAGAATTGATCAAGTCTCAACACTTATTCTCCATTATGTTCAAGTGCAGATGACTTCCAAAGACTCTAAAGCAACTATTCAAGAAGAAGTGCTTGAATTTTCAATGAAGAGTGTGAGTAAGGCCAAAGGACATTGGTTCTGAGAAGACCAACTAGCTGGCGAACACTTTTTCTTGATGATGATTAAAATCATGGATACAGACCATCAATTTTTGGTGATTTCCCAAGACTTCAAGATCCTACACGAGATTCCATCAACAATGGATGTGTTGAAAAAGGCTGGCATTCATAAGTATTTTGAGTTACCAATCTACAATCCAATGGTGCATTCAAGTAATGAGCACCCTTCATTTGGCCTTAGACAAGCCATCAGTGCTGAAGCAAAAGTTCTTGATGCAAAAGGTGAATGGGTAACCATGCAATTCACGCGCGAATGCTCATTAAAGAAGCATTCAGATTGATCAAGGATGGGACCACTGATCTCAAGGAAGAAAGTCATGGCACTAAAACCAAAACATTCTTGGATATTAATCGTATTGATATTGAGGAAATAGTCATATTGGGACATCAACATTTTTATTTCCTAATATGCACAGATATATGACACCACAAAAGATAATAGCTCAATTACTATCTCATGCCACCAAGCAAATAGGCAACCAAATAAATGTGATGCCCTACATTCAAGAACAATTATTTGAAGCCAAGAAGCAATGGGGTCATAAGAAGTTTTTGAATGGAAATGTGGCTCTGACTGTATTGATATACCACGCATTAGGCATTCAAGAATACCTCAATGAAATGCCATCATCGTCGGAAATGGCTAAGTATGTGAAGCCAGCAATGGTACCAAAGAAGAAGAAAGGAGTGAAGATAATAGAAGGAGCAGACACAAGCTCACAACCAATGATGCAAGGAGTAAAATGACTAAGGGAAGTACTAAAGATGGAAGAAGTAACTCCACCATCAAAGAGGACACATGTACTCTCTAGAACCAAAATAGGACCGTCCACACCTATCACTGAAGCAGAATTGCAAGAAGCTATGGAGGAGACTCACAAGTTCATGGAAGGACAAATCAATCTACCAGTTCAAGGGCATCATTATCATCAAGCTCGCATCATGTCTATGCTCGGTAAGAGGCTAACAAAGTGGTATCAAGAGTTGGAATTAGTCAACTCAAGCTTTTCATCTGAGCTACAAGAAGATCAAGATCAATCTACCATAAATATGGAGATCCAAAGTGAATCAAATGATGATGGGAAGTGGGACGAATTGAATTAGGTACAAGAGCCACATAAAGCGGAATGCAAAGCATAATCACCCGGTCAAGATATTGAAGTATGAGATAAAAATGTGGAGGAACGCCCAAAGGAGGAATCTCACATGATCAGGATGAATGAAACAACCATATTTCAATTCAGGGAAGTCACAGAGGAGGATCAACCTAGAATGAAACAAATAAAGGAGGAATGCATGGAAGAAACAATTATTGAACGAGAACCAATTACTCCAATCAAGGTCATAGTAGAGCCTTCACCTCTAGACATAACCATTCAAGGAAGCACTACAAAGTCTCATACATCTAAACAAGCGCATCAAATTCAACTACAAATTCGACAACCACATAATGAGAGAGTACATATTGATCAGGGAAAGGATGTACAAATTGGTGAAGAGCCGAGCATACCCAAAACATGGCTTGATGTAGATGTGGTGCAATTAAAGCCAGTAGTGAAACAGATGATCCAAATAGCCATGGACACCCAACAACAGCTCATGGAAGTAGATAACGATTATGACAAAGCATTAGTGGAAAGAAATAAATTCAAGAGGCTCAGTAAGGAGCTATCTACAAAAGTATTACATGCTCAAAAGGAGCTTCCCAACAAAGAAAAGGAAACAAAAGAAGCCATGGAAAGATACAACCTACTCAATGAAGAAAATCAAAAGATGCAATATCAGCTTAAGGAGCTTCAAGACAAATATGCAGCCAATGAAGCCGAAAAGGTACGTATATCAAATAGAAGCAAAATTTCAGAAGGTCAGATAAAAGTATGTATGGATGAGTTAGACAACCTAAGAAGCAATAATAAGGAATTAATGAATGCAATCATGTTCAATCAATGTGTTGATGCACAAAAAAGTAACCAAAACAATACACAGGAACTAGAAGCTTAGATAGCCCAGTATGCAAATCAACTAAAGCAAGAGGAGAAGAATGGGAAAGAAAGTATATGTATGATACAAATGAGCTCAGAAAAAGGTGGAAGTCTGTAGAAGCCGAGATCATAGAGTAATGCAAAGAGGATGCGGTGTCGGAGCGAAAGCAACGGCTGGTGGTGTTGGAGATAGACGTTTGCGGAAGCACGCGAATAGCACAAGGAAGAAGAAGAAGCTTGGAGCACAACACACAATACTGAATGTATTACTAGAGAATGTACAAAGATAAGTAGCCCATTAGGGCATTAGGTGTATATACAAGCCGAGGGAAAAAAACCTCCTAAAGAGGGAAAAAAGTGCCTCGGCAGTCCTAGAGTGTTCACACACATCACTACCTAAATATATCAACAAATCCCCCCTGGGAGTGATGCCGTGAACAAGTAGTTGGCACTCATGTATAAGGAAGTGCCAAGCTATGTGGAAATCACTCCATAAAAGGAAGTAAGCCCAAAGCTCTGTAGAAAGCTTCAAACTAAATGGTTTAGTTCGTTATGATCATACATATGCATATGAGCTAAAACCCTATGATTTGTGTATTTTTCCCATTCTTTTTAGTATAAATGAATAAGCACTTTTTCTCAAATTCATTCCATAATTCTTGCATAAAAAACATGCATTATTCGTGCAAGCTATCATTGGACGGGATTTCCCTATCCTCATGTATGGTTGGATTATAATCTTGTACATGGGAGTCCACTGTTGATCCTTGCTCTTGTTGGTTGCCTTATGATTTTTCTACTGAAACTGAAACTTCATACTCTTGGTTTGCAAAGTGTTCATCATCTTGTGCTAAGGGTTGATCCTCTTCTCATGGTAGTGCATTTGGTTTCCCTGTTTGTAAATCCCTTAACCTATCCAATTCCAAGTGCTATTCTTGTATCTGGGATTTGAGTGTGGTATTCTAGTTCTATAACTCGATCATTGTGTTTGAACTTCTGAAAGGAAGACAAAGAAAGGCATTTTCCACAAATAATCTTTCTCTTAATTCTTCCCTTTCCTTGTCTATCGTCTTCAAGTCTACTTGTGATCTAACAAATTCTTCCCATGGCATCTAAAAAGGGTGCAGAAGGTTGTGGGGATCATTCGGATGAAATTTGATGACTCTATGTTTGCATTTATTGTTGGAGTTTGAGGTCTGCTTGGAGCACAAAAAACAAAATTGAATGTATTACCAATAGAATGTACAAAGATAAGTGACTTGTTAAGGTTATACATGTATATAAAAACTAGGGGAAAACCTCCTAAAGAGGGAAAAAAGTGCCCCGACGGTCCTAGTGTGTTCACACACATCACTACCCAAATATTGTTGAAAATTATGGAACTTGTGCAAGCTCCAATTGTGAGACTGGACATATACTCACCTCTCATTAATTACCTCTTCATCCTTTATGTATTTCATGTAAACTCAAAAGGAAGCTAGCCCTTGAAAATGTAGAGATCACACTCATAACCTTAAAGTAAGTGTTGAATTAAAAGGACATAAGTTATTTATGGATTAGATAAAAGTCAAAATATGTTTAGGGAGATGGAATACTCAAAAAAATCTTGACCATATCCATATAGAGTGATCTGAAACACCAAAAGTCACCCAAGGCAATGGAAGGAGAAAGGACATGAAGTGAAAGGTCAAAAGGTGAGAGAAGACGAAAAGGTAGGTGAAAAGTCCCATGTACATATCTCTATATACAAAACTTATTTGAATGAGAAACTTAGTGGAGATGACAAGGAGATGGTATTGAAGCATATTTTGGTCATTCTCTCACCAATGTATATAAGAAGGATCCTCAATATTGTGCTATAATGCACATAGGTATTCTAGCCGCATACCTTTTCTCTACACAACCAACTTGTGAAGGTGATATCTCTCTATGTACTTGTCCAATTAATGGATACAATATTGTGTTTGAAATCTTATCTCTCGTACTCTCTATATCTCAAATAGCTCTATCAGATGATTTTCCAATAGTTACTAGCAACATTTCTTGTGAACCTCAGTTTTTTGCTTAACCTGAGTTGATAGGTAGTCTATTGTTAGATAGTCGGTTGCCTGGCCATATGAACTCCAAATGAAGTTTTCTATAGCTTTTTAGAAAGCTAGAAAAGTCTATTATGTGTGAAAACAATTTCAGAGTCATTGGATCTCTAACTTGGGACTGAAGTAGGTTTTAGAAAGCATGTGTCTTACATGGTAGATTCTAGAAGAGGTTCTTTAACTTTTGCTGCATGTATTGGAGTCAAATTTCTCCACATTGTGGTATCAGAGATTTGGTTTCAGAGAATCAGTATTAGAGGCATGATTGCACAAGAAGAGATCTTGAAGAAGATGCAGAGATGACAAATGAAATCTTGGAGGGATGATCTAATGGAGTATGTAATACTCATGCAATATGGAGATGAAGCTTTGTATGTAAGACAAGATTGTTGCTTTATGTTATTTGAAGTCATGAACTCTCTTGTCCTACTCTCTACTACATAATCTTGATCATTGATTCATGATATAAGTGATGCTAATGACTTGAATGAAGCCTTAGGAGCAGCCTATAGAAGAAGAAGAAGAAGAAGATTCAACCAAAAAATCTTGGATGCACAACTACTAGTTGTATGTGAGCATTGTGTGCATGCTTTGGATATTGCACTCGATTGAATTAAGTGCAAGATTTTTTTATGTGCATGGCTGAATATTGAAACTTATGTGTTGTTGGAGTTAGACGTCTGCAGAAGCACGTGAACAACACAAGGAAGAAGAAGAACCTTGGAGCATAACACACAATACTGAATGTATTACCACTAGAATGTACAAAGATAAGTAGCCCATTAGGGAAATAGACATATATAGAAGCCGGGGGAAAGAAACCTCATAAAGAGAGAAAAAAGTGCCCCGGTGGTCCTAGAGTGTTCACACACATCACTGCCTAAATATATTAACAAATTCCCCGCTGAGAGTGATGCGGTGAACAAGCAGTTGGCACCATGTATAAGGAAGTGCCAAGCTATGTGGAACTCACTCCACAAAAGGAAGTAAGCCCAAAGCTTTGCGAAAAGCTTCAAACTTCTCCCTAGGTAGAGCCTTGGTGAAAAGGTCTGCAATGTTCTCCTATGTGGGCACACATGCCAAGCTGATCTACCCAGCAGAGAACCTCTCCCTAACATAATGATAATGCACCTCAATGTGCTTAGTGTGCACATGGAACATAGGGTTCCTCGCAACTTCCAATGTGCTCTGACTGTCTGTGAAGATGGTGGTGGCAGAAGACTGATCAATACCCAAATCAGCCATAAGGCATCTGAGCCACACACACTCAACAAGCATTGTGAAAGCTGCCCTATACTCAACCTCACAACTAGAAGTGGCCACATTAGGCTGCTTCTTACTCAACCAAGATATACATGAGCTACCAAGCATGAAGCAAAAGCCACTAGTGGACACACGAGTGTCATAGCAACTAGCCCAGTCTGAGTCGAAAAAATCATGCAAATCTGGTGGTAGTGATCCCCCCTTGGGATAAAACAACCCAAGTAGCCAAGTACCACTCAAGTAGCGAAAGATGCGCTTAACCCCCTGCCAATGCTTGACACCTGGGCATTGCATCTGCTCATCTATGAGACATCAAACTGAATATCTGGTCGAGTAATGCATAAGTAAATCAAGCATCCAACAGCTTGCTTATAGAGGACAACATCAAATGCATCTCTTGCATCATGAAGACTCAATTGTAAACCTGTCTCCATAGGAGTGGCAATAGGCTTACAGTCTTCAAGGCCAAAACACTGCAATAATGTGTCAATATATTTCATTTAACACAAATCCATTCCACCATCAACTTGCATAAACTGAATGCCCAATTAGTGATGCAAATGCCCCAAATCAGACATCTCAAATGAGGCATGCAAATCAGCCTTAAAATCAGCAATATGCTTCTCAATAGGGCCAGTGAGCAGCATGTCATCTGTTGCGGAAAAGTGTGGTATTCTTCTTTACTCTGATACCACTCCTTGTTGACGCGACGAAGGCTGAACCTTAGTAAGCCTGCGGAAATCGCCACGCCCAAGAAGAACTAAGCTAAAGTGATTCAGAACACTTCTGTAATCAACCAATAGCTTAGCAAAGTCTAGCGCTCAACATATAAGACTGCGCTCTAAATTCACTGAAAAAAAATTTCACCAAAACTTCACCAGAGTGTCACTGGACTGACACCGTAATCGTACCGGAATTGTACCGGAATGAACTTCAAATCTATTTATAATTAATTCAAGTAAACATACATGAAGTGAGGAAGTGTCGCAAAAGCTTCCTTAACTTACTGAACACTTTCTGAAGTGTAAGGAAAAACTCCACTAGTTCAGACAGCCTCTTTCCGGTCACACTTTGTACTGTGTATAGATATCTTTTTCACCGGAAACCTTAATCAACTGAAAGTAGAGATGTCTAGCTACAGAATGAGCTATCTCTCACACAAAACTTTGCATTACTCTGTGAGATCTACTTCGTTTTTCTACCGAAAAATACTTTTACAGTAAGAACTGCAACTGACCGAAAATGCGGTTACTGAGAAATGTTAACTGTTAACTAACTTTAAAACATACTCTGTTTCTTCCGCATACAAACACTACGCACAAACATCCACATGAACATGTGTTTTCTATTAGAGAAGATGTGTACAAGTGAGCTTGGCCTCTTCTTGCTCAAGCTACAGAAACTCTCCTATATTGAGTAGTTTCTTATTACCATCTTTCTCTCAGATGAATACCCGATATCTCAGGCTTCTGTTATTCATCTATACATACGCGATCTCTGGCGTCTTCTTCTACATACGCGATCTATGGCGTCTTCTGTCTATAACTCTGCGTCTCTGCGCATCTGCTATATTTCGTCTCTCTCTCTATCTCTATTCTCCTCTCACTCTTTTTCTCTTCTATATGTGCTCTTATTTATACTGCACGATCTTCTTAAGCACGTTCTTGTTCGCACTTCCCTTCTGTTATTCCTTTGCACGTTCTCTCTATGTACAGTTTGATTTGGCGTAACGTACTCTGATCCTGGGAGATTCTATACTGTACATAACGGTCGTGGATTTGTCCTTCCACTAAGGCTTTTGATTTTCTCTGATTCAGCTTCTCTCTTTTTTTCTCTCTCCCTTTTTTTTCTTTGCCTGTACGTCAAATTCGTGAGTGTTTCTTCAACAGCTCCCCCTCAATCACTAATTTGACATCTTTCGGTCTTTCATATATCTTTCTTTCTTTTATACCTGCCATTTCTTTGAATCTGCTTGTCTTCGTTCCATCCAAACTCTTTGTTAACATATCTGCAATCTGATCCTTTGTCGGAGTATATACAATTTCTAACTCCTTCTCCATTACCTTTTCCCTCAGGAAATGATATTGAATTTCTATGTGCTTTGTTCTTGCATGAAATACTGGGTTTGCTGCAAGATATAGCGAACTCATATTATCTCCATGTATGATAGGTATACCTTGATCAATACCCATGCTTTTGAACAAGGTCTGCATCCATATTATTTCTTTAGCTGCTTCTACAAGTCCTTTATATTCTGCTTCTGTTGACGATAAAGCCACTGTGTGTTGCTTCTTCGAACACCAGCTTACCAGCTTATCTCCTAGGTATATCATATACCCGTGTGTTGACCTTCTGTCCTTGACTTCCAGCCCAGTCTGAGTCACTGTATGCTCTGAGCTTTATATCCGACGTAAAAGGATAATATAATCCTTCTTTTATAGTTCTTTTAATATATCTAAGAACTCTCTGTCCTGCAACCCAATGTTGATCTGTCGGACAATGCATAAACTGTGAGAGAACTCCTACTGCATAACTAAGATCCGGTCTTGTTAGCGTAGCATAAATTAAACTTTCTACTAATGATTGATATCTCTTCATATCTTTAAACTCTGCTCCACTGTATCTGCTGAGTTTATGATTTACTTCAAGCGGTGTTGAAGCTTCTCTGCAATTCTCCATATTAAACTTCTTCAGTAAGTTTAGGAGATACCTTTCTTGTGAAACATATACACCATGATCTGTGTATGTGATTTCCATTCCTAGAAAGTATGACAACTTTCCTAGGTCACTGATCTTGAACTCTCTTTCGAGTAGTTTCTTTACTTCTGTAATCCCTTCATCTGATGTTCCTGTGATTATTAAGTCGTCTACATAAATGCAAATGTAGATCATACCTTCTTCTGTTCTCTTTATGAGTAGACTTGCGTTTGCCTTCGAACTTTGGTATCCAAGTTCGTTTAGATATTTCACAAGTCTGTAATTCCAAGCTCTTGGAGCTTGCTTCAGTCCATAAAGTGCTTTTCTTAACCTGCAAACAAAGTTTGGGTATCTGGAACTTTCGAACCCTTCAGGTTGTTCCATGTACACTTCATCAGAAATGTATCCATTCAGAAATGCGTTCTTTATATCTAGTTGACTTAGCTTCCATCCTTTTGATGCAGCTACAACGATTACTGTTCTTATGGTTGACATCCTTGCCACCGAACTAAACGTCTCGTCATAATCTATGCCATGCGTCTGGGCATAGCCTTTGACCACCAGCCTTGCTTTGTGTCTGGCTATCCTTCCATCTGCAAATTTCTTTATTTTGAACACCCATTTATTTCCCATTACTTTCTTACCATTTGGTTTCGGAACAAGTTCCCATGTCTTGTTCTCCTCCAGTGCGCTGATTTCTTCTTCCATTGCTTCTTCCCATTGTTTCTTGCCTTTTGCTTCATTATAGCTCTGTGGTTCTTCATCATCTTTGACCATATATGCATAGTCTTTCTGAGTTATGTATGACGTATCATACGAGTACCTTTCTGGTTGTCTTCTATTCTTGTTTGACCTTCTTGGTTCAAACTCTTCATATGTATCTGAATGCACTTCTTCATTGTCTTCATTTCTCATACCTGATCCGTTCCTGGACGTACTTGCCTGCATATGATTTTCATCTCTGTTTACCTGAACAATTGATTTCCCTTTCTCTCTTCTTTTTATTTCTTCTTCGAATTCTTCAGTCGTATGACTTTGATCTGCATACCAACTTTTATGTTCATCAAACGTAACATCTCTGGACACAGTAAATTGTTTGGTTAGAGGATTCCATAACCTGTATCCCATCTGCTTTTCATCATATCCGACGAACACATATTTCTCTGCTTTCGGTTCAAGCTTATGTCTGAGTTGAGACGGTACATAAGCATACGCTACTGATCCAAACACTTTGCAGTGATCAAGTGTTGGATTCTTTCCCCACCAAGCTTCATAAGGGGTCATTCCTTCCAATGCTGTACATGGTAATCTGTTTACCAAGTATGTAGCTGTGTTTACAGCTTCAGCCCAAAGATAATTTGGACAATCTTTTTCGTTTAGCATAGCTCGTGCGAACTCGACTAGAACTCGGTTCCTTCTTTCTGCTACTCCATTTTGTTGTGGTGTATATCTGCAGGTTATTTCTCTTTTAATACCTGCATTCCAAAGATAGTCATTGAATTCTCGGGAGAAGTATTCTCCCCCTCCATCAGACCTCAGTCTTTTAAGTTTTCGTCCGGTAAGTCTTTCAGCATATGCATGAAAATGCCTGAAGGCTCCAAATACTTCTGATTTTTCTTTCAAAACATAAAGAGTTATCCACCTTGTTGCATCATCAATGAATAGAACATAGTACCTTGATCCGCTGATTGATCCTTCTTTCGTTGGCCCCCATACATCTGTATGAATAAGCTCGAGTACTTCATCATGTTTGAATCCTTTCTTCTGGAAAGGTAACCTGTGGGCTTTTCCCAACTGGCATGCTTCACACTTGTGAATCATATGTTGATTCTGTATATTTGGTAATCCCAATACTGACTGATTCGTTATCATAGCTTTAATTCCTTTTTCATTGAAATGACCCAATCTCTTATGCCATAAATCAAGTTCTGTAATTACCTTTTCTCCATGTGTGAGCAACGCTTGGCCAATGTTCCCTTGTACTCTTAAAGTAAAGAGTCTGCCTTCTTTCTTTCCAGAAACGATCTGGTTATATCCGTTCTCGGGATCTTCTACAAATACACCTTTATTTGTAAATCTGACCTGAAAACCTTTTTCAACTATCTGTCCCACGCTAATCAAAATTTTCGGTATTGTTGGAACATACAAAACATTGGTTAGCAAATCTGCTCCATTCTTGCATTTCACTTTTCCAATTGAGTGTACGCTATGTCTCGTATTGTCACCTGTTTGAACAGTGTGACTAGAACTACCTTTTTCTAGTTCTGACATTAGTTCTATATTTCCTGATAGATGATTAGAGCATCCAGAATCAATGTAAAATACCTTTAGGTCTTCGTTTTCCGATGTGCTGATAGAGTTCATCATCAACGATGTATGACTTTCATTCTGCGTGTCGTTTGCGTAGTTGTTGTAGGTGGTGTTGTAGGATTGATTCTGTCCCCAACTTCTCACTCCACCTCTACCATAGACTCTTCTTTGATTTTGTCTTCCTCTTTGATATCTTCCGCTTCTGCCTCTGCTATTACTGTTTTGATTTTGATTTGATCCTTGTTGATTGTGCCAACAGTCATGAGCCAGATGATTACTTAGTCCACAAATCCAGCAAGCCTTCTTTTTGGTATTCTGGCTACTTCTTCCTCTTCCAAAGCCTCTTGCTCTTCCTCTGCCAGTGCCTTTACCTCTTGCGTAATAGGCCTGAGAACTCGACTCTTCTTCGTCTTTTGACTTACCTTTGTCTTTCTTTTTGTTCTTCATGTACATTGCAGAGCTTTGTCCTTTATCTGCATCTCCTTTCAGGTCTTGCTCATATGTGAGCATCAAACCAAGCAACTGATTTAAATCTGGAACAAAATGATTTAAAGAAAGTTCAGTTGATAGTACAAAAGGTTTCCACCTTTCATCTCCTCTCAAACCTATGAGCACTTGCGCTATCAATCTATGATCTTCGACTTCTTCATTTATGGATCCAAGACTATCTGCTAGATCCTTCATTTAGTGACGTAGTCACTTATGCTTTGACTCGACTTCTTTTTGAATGTCGTAAATTCGGACCATAAGCTAGCCTTCCTGGCTTTCGTAGTATTTTGGAAATGATCTTCCAATGCACTCCATATGTCCTCTGCTTTCTCTAGACCTCTAATATGCGGTAGTAGATGATCTGTTACGGTATTATAGATGTAAGCTCTTGCCGTTGCATCTTTCTTCTGCCACAGCTTCAAGGCTTCTAACTCTTCTTTTTCCGGTTGACTGTCATCTTCAAAAGTCGGCTTCTTTTCTTCTCCGGTCACGTACATCATTAAGTCCTTACTCATAAGTAAGGCTTCCATGCGCATTACCCATGCGGGATAATTATCTCTGTCCAACTTATCAATAGTAACATGGTCTGCCATGATCTTCTTGTTTCTGTTACTTCCGGTGAGTTTTTGAGAATCTTTCTGCTCTTCACAATCTTTCTCGTTCTGGTTCCACTCGTTGTGGTTAACTGGCTCTTGTTTCCAATAATGGTGAATACTCTAGGCTCTGATTAGATATGCCTAGCTCTGGCTCTGACTAGATACGCCTAGCTCTGGCTCTGATACCACTGTTGCGGAAAAGTGTGGTATTCTTCTTTACTCTGATACCACTCCTTGTTGACGCGACGAAGGCTGAACCTTAGTAAGCCTGCGGAAATCGCCATGCCCAAGAAGAACTAAGCTAAAGTGATTCAGAACACTTCTGTAATCAACCAATAGCTTACCAAAGTCTAGCGCTCAACATATAAGACTGCGCTCTAAATTCACTGAAAAAAAATTTCACCGAAACTTCACCAGACTGTCACTGGACTGACACCGTAATCGTACCGGAATTGTACCAGAATGAACTTCAAATCTATTTATAATTAATTCAAGTAAACATACATGAAGTGAGGAAGTGTCGCAAAAGCTTCCTTAACTTACTGAACACTTTCTGAAGTGTAAGGAAAAACTCCACTAGTTCAGACAGCCTCTTTCCGGTCACACTTTGTACTGTGTATAGATATCTTTTTCACCGGAAACCTTAATCAACTGAAAGTAGAGATGTCTAGCTACAGAATGAGCTATCTCTCACACAAAACTTCGCATTACTCTGTGAGATCTACTTCGTTTTTCTACCGAAAAATACTTTTACAGTAAGAACTGCAACTGACCGAAAATGCGGTTACTGAGAAATGTTAACTGTTAACTAACTTTAAAACATACTCTGTTTCTTCCGCATACAAACACTACGCACAAACATCCACATGAACATGTGTTTTCTATTAGAGAAGATGTGTACAAGTGAGCTTGGCCTCTTCTTGCTCAAGCTACAGAAACTCTCCTATATTGAGTAGTTTCTTATTACCATCCTTCTCTCAGATGAATACCCGATATCTCAGGCTTCTGTTATTCATCTATACATACGCGATCTCTGGCGTCTTCTTCTACATACGCGATCTATGGCGTCTTCTGTCTATAACTCTGCGTCTCTGCGCATCTGCTATATTTCGTCTCTCTCTCTATCTCTATTCTCCTCTCACTCTTTTTCTCTTCTATATGTGCTCTTATTTATACTGCACGCTCTTCTTAAGCACGTTCTTGTTCGCACTTCCCTTCTGTTATTCCTTTGCACGTTCTCTCTATGTACAGTTTGATTTGGCGTAACGTACTCTGATCCTGGGAGATTCTGTACTGTACATAACGGTCGTGGATTTATCCTTCCACTAAGGCTTTTGATTTTCTCTGATTCTGCTTCTCTCTTTTTTTCTCTCTCCCTTTTTTTTCATTGCCTGTACGTCAAATTCGTGAGTGTTTCTTCAACATCATCAACATAGACAACAATGATCAGAAGAACATCATTAGCACGCTTAATATATAAGGTGCTTTCAGTTGGACGGTTATCAAAACCATGTGGAATCAGATAGGCGAGTATTTTCTCATACTCCTTACTAGTTGAAGAGCTCCATTTTCCTTTGCCCTTCTAACTAGCCACAAAAGCTTGATCTGCAACATGCATAATGGACCAGTTCTGCCTACACTGATCTTCTTGCAACAGAACAGAGACTAAATCCTCAAATGACAAGGCATTTGGATTGCCTTTCATCATCAACCGAAGAGTAGAAGCAAAGTTCTGACAAGTGAGCTATCTAGTATAACCTTATCATTAGAAATCAATTGTTCCTTCAAGTATTTGATCTTTGTTAGAAAATTGTCCATAGAATCACCTTCATTCATGTGCTCACTCTCCAACTATTTTCGGAGGTAAGCAACACGAACCTCATTCCTAGCTTGGTACAATGTGGTAAGTGTATCCCAAGCATCCTTAGCTGTTCTGCAAGAGCGAATGTGAGGAATAATGGCACGTTTGACAGACAAAGCTATCAATGCATGTGCCTGGGCATCTCTGCCATCCCAACAAATTTTCTCTATAGTAGGTGCAACAGAAACTGCAACACGAATAGGAATATGTAGAATATCATCATCTTCAACACCTTCTGCATCAGCTTGAGTACCTGCAATTGTAATAGTTGCAGGTGTGATAGGACGTTTTTCAACACCCTGCACAATGTTCCATAGTCCTTTTGCAACCAATACATGTCGCATCATATAAGCCCATAAGGAATAGTTGGTACCATCCAACTTATCCTCAACAGCCAACATACATAATACATCACTACTTTCAACCATGTCCGGTGACTAAAATACCTTGATGTAGAAAATTGACTGTATCTCAAAAAGTTGAACAGAACTGCCCTGAGGAATTGTGCTAAACATGTACTAGAATTCGAGATGCTTATACTGGCAAACCGAAAGAGGTATATACCTTTGGCACAAAAATTGAAATAGCCTGCACAAGTGCTGCGATAGTGCGTTCAGAGGTCGAGAGGAGCTCAAATCGCGATTTTGGCACAACATAGCAAAGATGTTTTGATCTTTGAAACACCGTGAGTATGCTCACCAAATTTTGTGCGAATCTGAGATTGCAACCAGAGAGGTGTAGATGATGCCCTAGATGAAGCCGTGACCTGCTCTGATACCAATTGTTGGAGTTAGACGTCTGCGGAAGCACGCGAATAGCACAAGGAAGAAGAAGAAGCTTGGAGCACAACACACAATACTAAGTGTATTACCACTAGAATGTACAAAGATAAGTAGCCCATTAGGAAGAATGTATGCACATGTGGTATAAGATATATGTACATATGCTTGATGATGTGTGGATGAGAAAGGGCTAATGTATAAAGCCTGTATATGGTGAATATTTTTAGGTTTTTGTAGCCATATGAATGGGCACAAAGAGAGTTGAATATATGCTCAAATGATTGGTGATTTGCATGCATGCTTGTATGTGATTGTTAGTGTGATATTGAAGCACTAAAGGTTGGTCATGTTCAGCCATAGGTGAGTTGAAAGTACATATGTTTGGATGCCACAAAGATTGGTAAGATGCAAAGCTGCCATGTATGAAATTTGTGGATGTATCTTCTTGTGGATAAAACCCATTGAGGTAAAATTGCAAAAGCAAATATGTATGCTCATTTATGATAAATAAAAGTGTTTGATTCTTGAGTTGAAATATAGGAAGTCAACTCAATGCTCCCATTTGAACAAGCCAAAGCCAAGGTGGGCAAAGCTTGGATGAAGCGAAGGACACAAAGCTTGGAGCCAAAGCGAAGGAAGGAGCCCAAGCTAAAAGTTTGTCAAACACTTAAAGTTTTGAAGACATCCAACAAGGGTGAAGCCTAGGATTGAGCTTTATAATAAAGGAGGAGTAGAAGACTCCAAAGGAGGGTTGCTATAAAGTGTTGAAGGCTCAACAAGGACTTGAAGACACTCCCTAATGTGCAAGGAGCAACAAGCAAGCCAAACAGAGTCAATCATGAGAAGTGTGACAACATGGTTGAAGTTGATTGAGGTAAAAGAAGATAAAGAAGTGAATTTTGCAAATCTAAGGGTTGATGTAAATTGTTGAAGAAAAAAATCCACACTGAGTGTGGTGGTAAGTTCCAAGCATAGTCCAAGTAAAGGTCTAGTAAAGGTTGAGGCTAGTAAAACCACCAAAGAAAGTGGCAAGCCTATGTAAAGGCAAGTAAGACCATCCCAAGAGGAATGTCAAGCCTATGTAAAGGCAAGTAAGACCATCCCAAGAGGAGTGGAAAAGCCTATGTAAAAGGCAAGTAAGACCATCCCAAGAGGAATGGCAAGCCTTGTTAAGTGCACCAAAGACCAAGTGAAGATCTAGTGAAAGGTTAAGGCAAGTAAGACCACCAAAGAGAGTGGAAAGTCTAATATGGAAGGTAAGACCATTCCAAGAGGAGTGGCAAGCCTATGTAAAGGCAAGTAAGACCATCCCAAGAGGAATGGCAAGCCTTGCTAGGTGCAAGAGGCACCATTGTTCACATTGAGGATTTTTGTGTGTTGTTTGTAGGTGATGAAGAAATCTTGGAAGATATAGAAGCTATGAATGCTTCCCATGAAGAGGAACTCATGAAAGAATTTATGTATGATCAGCCCATTGTTGATTTTTTAGGTATATAACCAGTCATGAAGCATGAAGAAAACATTATGAGCAAGGAGGAGTTAGCTTGCAAGGATTGGAAGCCCAAGACAATTCCAAAGAAGAGAAGGTGTAGCCAAGAGAAGTAGTCACTCTCAAAGAGAGAGAGCAAGAGCATCCATCAAAGGTAATTTCAAAGAACTAAAAAGAGCCACCTCTATGGAAGGAGCATCTAGAAGGCAAGGAGAAGCCATGATGCACAAAAGAGGTCATGAAGACAAGTTGGAAGGATGCCTGACAACCATGACAACGTCAAAAGGAGGTGCAAAACAAATTGCAAACAAAGAAAAAGTTGAAGATGATCCAAAGGCAAAGGAGGATCAAACAAAAGCATGCAAGCATAGAGACATGAAGCCATGAAGGCATACAAAGAGAGAAAGTTGCAAAGAGAGGACAACAAAGAAGAGAGTGAAGCAAACAAGGTATATGAAGCCAAGGTGATCTCATATTATAAATGTATGTATGAAGCATGTTTCTTGATAGGTGTTGAAGAAGAGATCTTGCTAAGTGCCAAACAATCAAAGATGAAGCTGGAAGGAAGCCAAAGAAGCTTGAAGGGAAACAATGAAGATCAACCTATCAAGCAAAAAGCAATAGATGCAAAGGACGAAGAGGACGCGAATCAGAGAGTAGCATGGACTCCCAATTGTAGCTTGAGGGGAAGTGTTGAAAATTATGGAACTAGTCCAAGCTCCAATTGTGAGGCTTGACATATACTTACCTCTCATTAATTACCTCTTCATCATTTATGTATTTCATGTAAGCTAAAAAAGAAGCTAGCCCTTGAAAATGTAGAGAGCCAAATGTTGAATTAAAAGAGGATAAGTTATTTATGGATTGGATAAAAGCCAAAATATGTTTAGAGTTATGGAATGCTCTAAAAATTCGTGACCTTATCCATATGGAGTGATTTGGAGCACCAAAATTCACCTGATGCAATGGAAGGATAAAGGACATGTAGTGAAAGGTCAATAGGTGAGAGATGATGCAAGGGTAGGTGAAACATCTCATGCACATATCTCTATATATAGAACTGATTTGAATGTGAAAATTTATGGAGATGAAAAAGAGATGGTCTAGAAGCATATTCAGCTCATCTCACTAATGGAGATCAGAAGGATCCTCAATATTGTGCTACAATGCACATAGGTATTCCAACCACATACCTTTTTGTACATAGCCACCTTGTGAAGGTGATATCTCTCTATGTACTTGTCCAATTAATGGATATCATATCTTCTTGGAAATCCTATCTCTCATGTTCTTAATATCTCAAATAACTCTATTAGATGATTCTCTGATAGTTACTGCGACCATTTCTTGTGAACCACATTGTTCTACTTAACTTTAGTTGATAGGTAGTCTATTTTAGACAGTTGGTTGCCTAGTCATATGAAGTCCTAATGGAGTGTTCTATAGCTTGTTAGAAAGCTAAGAAAGTCCTTTGCGTGTGGAAAAAATTGCAAATTCGTTGGATCTCTGAGTTATGTCTGAATCAAGTAACTCAATCAAATTTTAGAAAGCATGTGTCTTATAGGGAAGATTCTAGAAGAGGTTCTCTAACTTTTGTTACATGTATTGGAGTCAAATTTCTCAAAAAATATATCAACAAATCCCCCGTGGGAGTCATGCGATGAAAAAGGAGCTGGCACTTGTGTATAAGAAAGTGTCAAGCTATGTAGAATCAATCCACAAAAGGAAGTATGTCCAAAGCTTTGCGAAAAGCTTCAAACTTCTCCCTATGTAGAGCCTTTGTGAAAAGATCTGCAATGTTCTCCTATGTGGTCACATATGCCAAACGGATCTCTTTAGAAAAGAACTGCTCCTTGAGATAGTGATGGTGCACCTCACTGTGCTTAGTGCGAGCATGGAACAAAGGGTTCCTCACAACTTCCAATGCACTCTGGCTGTTAGTGATGATAAGTGGTGGCAAAAGACTGACCAACACTCAAATCAGCCATAAGGTGTCTGATCCACGCACACTCAACAATCACTATGAAAGCTTCCCTATACTCAGCCTCACAACTAGAAGTGGCCATAGTAGGCTCCTTCTTCTCAACCAAGATATGCATGAGCTACCTGTTGAAATGAATAAGGACTACTCCTACTCTACTCACATGCACACATCTAACAAGCTAAGGAGGAAGGAACAAAAGATAACAAAACATTATGAATGAATTAAAATGGAAATGAAAATGACTTACATGAAATGCTTTATGAGCATGGAGACTCCATGAGGAGTGGAAGCACACTCTTGACAATGAGGTAGAGTGGAATGACTTGTGAGGAGTGAAGGGAGCCCTTGCTTATATGGAGTTTGGGAGAATTCCCTTAGTTCCCCCCTCCATGTGATGACCTTTTTGTTTTTAATATGGGGGACTAGTGACATATGGGATCACTTAGTCCATGGGTTTTTAGGATCCAAGGACATATGGGATCCTTGGACATAACTTGGACATTTGGGATCCAAGTGGATTTTGGGATCTAGGGACATATGGGATCCTTAGACATGTACAAGGGTTTACATCATGGGGTAGGTGGTGCGTGTAGTGCCCTTGATATCCTTTGGTAAGGTCCTTTGAGCTTTGGTCCTTTGCTCCTCGTGGTCCTTGTTTGTATCCTTACTCTTTCTCTTTGTGTTGTAGAAGCTTTTGTTGTTGTAGACTTCTTGGGATCCATTGATGGGATCTTTGGTAGGCTACTTTTCCTTCTTGTGGGATTTGAGTAGCATGTGTTCAAGCCATAGGGAAGGTCTTACTCTTTTAAAGAGCAATGTCTAGTACCTTTACATAGGGCTTGAGATTCACTTCTTTGTAAGGTAAAGAGAAAAACATTCATAGACTTTTACATGTGTATGGCTTTGGGAAGTTCCTACCACATTTCCACATGATGGTGTTTAATTCTCTACAAAGGGCCATGAGTGTCATTTGATAAGAACTCAATATAGTACTCATAAGAACTCATGAGATGTACTCATAAGAACTCAATATAGTTTATCCACATGTGATACCTATGGGTTCTTTATGAAGATATAACTCATACTGAAAGCTTCAGAGTGTGTGATTTTAATGACAACTGGTCTCATGCCACATAGAGTCATTATATCCTCTGATTCACGTGTGTCGCACATTCTGAACAAATGGCACTACGGTTGTTGTATGGCATGAAGATGCACTTGCGTGCCTTGACATCATGGCTTGCACAATGATAAATAATCATCATCTCCCGAAGAATGGGGAAGTTACTTTGTAAAATATATTATACACAACCACATTCTTTTCCTTTGTTGGGTCTGCAACACACTTTGTCTCTACATACAGAGTATGACTGTAACTGATGAGCGTGTTGCTGCCCTTGCAGTTGCTTGAGTGCAAAGGCATATCTGTGGCTATCTCCATATGCCAAGTGCATGGTAGGTTCTCTACCCATGACATCTCGTCATTGTAGCTTCAACTCCAATGTCTTCCTGCATCGTCCCCCTCTCCTCCGACTCTCACTTCTCCATACATAACTTGCCATATGGGATCTTCCGACCCTCTGCATCTTCTGCCCCTCGGGCAGGTGTTTCCATCGGCGACTTTGTACTCAACCTCAACGTCATTGCTGCTGCTGGACTCTTTAACGGCCCCTTGCTTTCTTCTCCCTCATGCTTTTCCGAGCCAACTTTGAACTCATTCATGGGGATGGGACGATCGATATGGAAGGAGGCAAGATCAACAAATCAAAACCTTCTCTCTGTGCCTCTCTGGCTCACCATCATACTTTCTCTATTATTCTGACATTGCATTGGATGTGCAGTGTTGCTATTGATAGTGTATTAAGGCTTCCGTCAATGAAGACATCCGTTAGTATGTACTATGCACTTTGTTGTGATTACAGGAGATTCTTCATGGTTGCTGTCTGTCTGAGGTAACGCGCGGCGACATGACGGGTCCATGGAGCACGATGGATCCACTAGGGGTATCGTCTTCTTCTTTCGAAGACTCTGGTTCTGACTCCGATTTAGACTCTAATTCTCAAACGCAGTAGAAAAATGCTTTAATTTCGATGCAGACAGAGGCGAAGAAGAAAGCTGCTCTGGATTTTGAGGCCATAAGCAAACATGGTACAGGCCGGTGAAGAAACTGTAGCACCATGTACCTGCAGTAATGGTTACACCGCGTTGACTGCATGGTAGCATGTCTGTTGTTGTTACTACTCCAGAGATTATTGCTAATCGGCAGAGAAAGGTGCAAGGTACTCGAGCAGAAAAAAACGATATGCAAAGAGGGCATATGCTCCACCAGGTCCATAAAACATTCCTGATCCTTTAGCTTCATCTTGTATACCCACTTAGTGCCAATGGCCTTCTTGCCTGGAGGCAAGTCACATAAAGAGCAAGTACCATTCTTCATTATAGCATCATATTCAGATTGCATAGCAGTCATCTAATTTTCTGAATTTTGTGCTTCATCAAACGAAACAGGCTCATTCTCATCACAGAGACTAGATGCAGCCATAGCATAGCAATCTGATGCAAAAGAGGCATTATGAGAGCCTAAACGAGTACGATATGACAGAGGTGCATCTAATTTGCTGTCATGCAAAGTCTTCACCAGCCATTTTGGCATAGTTTCTGCCTGCTCAATATCACCTCTCTCATCAACTAGTGCATCATGTAAATCTGCATCAGAAATGGAATGATCTGCATCATCACATGAAACTTGAAAAGGCTGAGAAGTTGACTCATTCAGACCAGCACTAGACTGTCCACCTATAAAAAGAGGTAGCAAAGTATCATACATGTCTTTGGAGCTAACAGATGTCTCCTTAGTACATGAAAGCAATGGCTGAATAGCATCTTCCATAAAAACAACATCACGACTAACCAGAATGCGTTTAGTCTGTGGATGATACATATGATATCCTTTACTTCCAGAACTATACCCAACAAAGATACATTTTGCTGCTTTATCATCCAATTTTCTGTGATGTTGTTCAGGCACTAATGCATATGCCAAACAACCAAAAACACACAGATGAGCAACAGATGGCTTGCGATCATGCCAAGCCTCATATGGAGTGATAGATTGCAGCGCTTTAGTGGGATACCTGTTCAGTACATATACTGCACACATGATAGCCTCAAGCCAGAAACCATGTGGTAAAGCCTGACTCTTGACCATATAGGACACTGCACACTGGTGTTTTATCCCACGTTCAGCCAAAAATGCATTAAAATCAGAAGACATGTATTCCCCCCCTAGATCAGAACGGAGGGTGCCCATTTTACATGCTGACAGATTTTCAGCCAAAACCAAAAACTGTTTGAAGCACATGAACACTTCGGACTTTGCCTTCAATGGATATACCCATGCATGCCTAGAAAAATCATCGATGAAAGTCACAAAGTAAAGATAATTTCCAAGTGTCTGCATAGGACCACAGACATCACTATGTACAAGCTGCAATTTTTGAGTAGCCCGAACTGAACCATCTTTTGGAAAGGACAAACGCTGCATTTTGCCCAAAATACAGCCTTCACAAACATGTTTTCCAGGTACCTCAAGTTTGGGCAAAGAGGACACCATTTGAGATTTCTGCAGGCGTAGCAAACTAGCAAAATTCAGATGACCAAAGCGTGCATGCCAAAGCTTTGCATCTGACATAGCCTGAGAATCATTTAGTGCACATGCCAAATCATTTATAGATCTTTCATAGTCTATGAGCTTATACAGCCCACGATTATAAAATGCCAGAAGCAATAATCACATCGCCATTTCATAGATCATGAACTGTACACCTGTGTCATCAACAAATTTCACAACCAAGCCAATCTTGGCTAATGCAGAAACTAATAACAGGTTCTTCTTGATCCTTGGCACAAATAAAGCATCTGACAAAATGAAAGAACTACCATCAGCAGTAGTCAAAATGATCTTACCAACTCCCATAACAAGATAAGAGGAGTTGTTGGTGCATGTAACAGTATTCCCCGTAGGGCCAAGCTCGAGTGAAGAGAAGAAACTGCGCTGCGAGGTAATATGTTTGGTCACCCCACTATCAAAATACCAAACATCTGAGTCTACGACAGACATGCACTGCTCATGAGAAGATGGGTCAAAACTGCAGATATTAGTAAATGCCCATTCTTCTTCCTGCACAAGATTAGCAGACTTTGTTTTTGGTGTAGAGGCCTCTGCAACAAGCATTCCAACCTCTTTCTTCTTTGCCTCTTTAGCAGCGAGTTTTGGACACTTCTTTATAATATGATCATTCCCTTTACAGTATTTACAAAACAATTTCTGCTTTTTTGATTTCTTCTCATCTTTATCTTCCTTCTTCAAATGTGCAGAATTAGCATGTTTCTGCTTACTCATTGAAGAGCTCCATTTTCCTTTGCCCTTTTGACTAGCCAAGAAAGCTTGATCTGCAACTCGCATAATGGACCTATTCTACCTGGACCGATCTTCCTGCAACAAAACAGACGCTAACTCCTCTAACGATAAGGCATTTGGATTTCCTTTCATATCAACCGAAGAGTAGAAGCAAAACTCTGATATGAATTAGGAAGACCATTCAAAACGGTCTGCACAAGTGAGCTATCTGGTATAACCTCATCAGCAGAAATCAGCTGTTCCTTCAAGTCTTTGATCTTCGTTAGGAAACTGTCCATAGAATCACCTTCATTCATGTGCTCACTCTCCAACTGTTTTCGGAGGTAAGCAACACGAGCCTCATTCCTAGCTTGGTACAATGTGGTAAGTGTATCCCAAGCATCTTTAGCTATTCTAAAAGAGTGAATGTGAGGAATAATGGCATGTTTGACAGACAAAGCTATCAATGCATGTGCATGGGCATCTCTACCATCCCAACGAATCTGCTCTGCATTAGGTGCAGCAGAAACCATACCACGAACAGGAATATGAAAAATATCACCATCTTAGACACCTTCTGCATCAGCTTCAGTACCTACAGTTGTAACAGTTGCAGGTGTGATAGGACGTTTTTCGACCCCCTGCACAATGTTCCACAATCCTTTTGCAACCAACACATGTTGCATCATATAAGCCCATAACGGGTAGTTGGTACCATCCAACTTATCGTCAATAGCCAACATACGGAATACATCACTGCTTTCATCCATGGCCAGTGACTAAAATACCTTGATGCAAAAAATTAACTGTATCTCAAAAAGTTGAACAGAACTGCCCAGACAAATTCCGTTAGATTTGTAGCTGACTTTGAGATGCTTATACTGGCGAATAGAAACTAGTATATACCTTTGGCGCAAAAAGACAAAATAGCCTGCACAAGCGTTGTGATAGTGCGTTCAGAGGTTGAAAACACCCTGAGTATGCTCACCAAAATTCGTGCGATTCTGAGACTACAAACGGAGGAGTGTTGATGGCACCCTAGATGAAGCGACGACCTGCTCTGATACCAATTGTTGGAGATAGACGTCTGCAAAAGCATGCGAACAACACAAGGAAGAAGAAGAAGCTTGGAGCACAACACACAATACTGAATGTATTACTAGAGAATGTACAAAGATAAGTAGCCTATTAGGGCAATAGGCGTATATACAATCCGGGGGAGAAAAACCTCCTAAAGAGGGAAAAAAGTGCCCCGGTGATCCTAGTGTGTTCACACACATCACTACCTAAATATACCCATAATACCTCTTTCACGAAGAAAAGCATTAAACTCATGTGACATGTATTCACCACCACAATCTTTGCATAGAGTCAAAAGCTTTTGTGAAGAAAAATTTTCAGCCATAGCTAAAAATGCTTTGAAGCAAGAAAATACCTCGTTCTTTGCTTTCATAGGATACACCCATGTATGGCGAGTAGCATCATCAATGAAGGTAACAAAATATACATGCTTCCCAAAAAGATGGAGTCTTGACGAGACCACAGACATGATTATGAACAAGCTGCAATTTTCTTGTAGTGTGTGTGTGTGACTATCTTTTGGAAAAGAAGCACGATGCATTTTTCCAAGAATGCAACCTTCACATGCATGCTTTTCAATGGACTCAAGTGTAGGCAAGCCAATAATGTTGTCCTTTGCAAGTAAAGCAAACTATTGAAGTTCAAGTGACCAAAACGAGCATGCCAAAGCTCCATTTCAACCATGGAAGAAGTATGAGAAACCAAGGCATTCGAGGCATCCCTCTTGTATGTATCCATGCGATACAAACCATTACATAATGTACCGGACATCACGATAACATCGCCATTTCTGAAATCATGAACCATACACTTATCATCAACAAAGTGTACATGAAGTCAAGCTTTGGCGATCAACGGAACTGAAATTAAGTTCTTCTTTATACCGGGCACATACAATGCATTTTTCAAGAGAATCACACCTCCATTTGCAATCATAAGCTCAATTTCTCCTACTCCAATGAGAAGATAAGAGGCATTGTTTGCACACACCACATGTACTCCTTTGGGTGCATCTTTTAAAGAGGCAAAAAATCTTTTGCATGATGTTATGTGCTTTGAAGCACCACTATCAAAGAACGAATCTGAATCAGCCTCACTCACAACCATACATTTAGAATGCAAAGAAGCATCATAATGACATGTAACAACACATGCTCAAAAATCTTGAGCCATGTTAGCTTCATCATTCTTTACATTCGCTGAATTTTCAGCAATAGACATGTCGGATTCCTTCTTTTTTTAATTGCGTTTAGCAAGCTTTCTAAACTCATCAATAGTATGAACAACCTTCCAGCAATATTTGTATCTCTTCTTCTTTTGCAAATTGCTATCATTAGAGGAATGAGTGGAAGAGGAATCTTGAGGCTTTATTTTTTATGAACCCAAAGTTGAACCATACTTGTTTTTCCCCTTTTGTGAGATAGCAAGTGCTTGCATTCCCTCAATCAAACCACTCCTATTCACTCTAGATTGTCTTCTTGCAAAAGAAGAGACACAACCTCATCAAATGCATACATATTAGGATTTCCTTTTTCAAACAAACGGAGTGTAGTATCAAAGCTTTGAAAAGATTCCGATAATCCTTTCAACAATGTAGAAATGAGTGATGCATCCGGAATGATCTCATCTATGTTTGCCAATTTCTCTTTCAAGTCCTTGATGCATGTCACATACACATCCACCGACTCATTTTCAGCCATACATACATCCTCAAGTTGCTTCCTCAAGTATGCAACATGTGCTTCATTGCGCACGGCATACAAAGAAGAAAGAGTGTCCCATGCCTATCGTGATGTAGAACATGACTGAATGTGTGGAACTATATGATGCTTCACAAAAGGCACAATCAAAGCATGAGCTTGAGCATCTTTTCCATCCCATCTAAGTTGCTCCTGTGTAGGTGGAGAAGGAGAAACCACTATACTCGAAGAAGAAGCTCCATCTGTGACAGTAGACTATAAAGTAGAAGAATCTACAGGTCTTCGATCTACATCTACCGCTATGTTCCAAAGTTGTTTAGCAACAAGAACATGCTTCATCATGTAAGACCACATCCGATAGTTGGTCCCATCAAGCTTATCTTCAGCTTGAAGCATGCCAAACAAGTCATTGTTGCCCGCCATTTCACTAAAGAACAAGAATGTGACAAAATCTTCACCTCGACGAAAGCTAAAATGAATGCTGAAATTTCAGCTCACAAACCGTCACTCTAATGGTGATTCTGACTACACGAATGGCTTCGAAATGGGGGTAAAACCACAGCGCACCTGGTGGAAATGTTTCTTGGCTACTGAAATTCACAGTTCTATGCTCCAAAGTCCACTTGCATAGTTAAAAGTGCGCGCGCACCGCGACGCAAAAAACTGAAACTTGAGAAGAAGCTGAACCTACTCTGATACCACTATTGGGTGTGTGTAGAAGTGCGAGAGACACACGCGAAGCACACACAAGGAGCACAAATGCAGTAAGACACACGGAGTAGACAATGGCTGAAATAGCTCTCTCTATTAACAATGAACTGAACTGAAGTAAGAGTTGAATAATATCCCTAAGTACAAAGTACCACCACATATGAGAGTATCAAGTATGTGGTAACATGGGGAGAAAACCTCTAGCCATCACTAGAGTAAAAAGTGCCCATGTATAGGGAAAAGGTTCACATCAAAGCTACTCGAGGAACAAATAAGTGTAACAATAGCAACCATCCAATTTTCAGAATTTTGTGCTTTATTAAACGAAATAGGCTCATCCTCATCACAAAGACTAGAGTCAGCAATAACATAGCAATTTCATGCAAAAGAAGCACTATGAGAGCTAAACAAGTACGATATGATAGAGGTGCATCAAATTTGCTATCTCGCAAAGTTTGCACCAACCATTTAGGCATAGTTTTTGCCTCTTGTATATCATTTCTCTCATCAATAAGTGCATCAAGTAAATTTACATAAAAAATGCAATGATCTACATCATCATGTGAAACCTATAAAGGTTGAGAAATCACCTCATTTAGATTAGCACTAGATTTTCCACATATAAAAAGAGGCAACAAAGTATCATACATGTCTTTGGAGCTAATTGATGTCTCCTTGGTACATGAAAGTAATGGCTGAATAGCATCTTCCACAAAAACAACATCATGGCTAACCAAAATGCATTTAGTCTGTGGATGATACAAATGACAACCTTTGATTTTAGAACCATACTTCACAAAAATGCATTTCACTGCATTATCATCTGATTTCCTACATTGTTGTTATGGCACTGATGCATATGCCAGACAACCAAGACACACAAGTGAACAACACATGGCTGGCGACCATGCCAAGCCTCATATGGAGTGATAGAATATATTTCTTTAGTAGGAAACCTATTAAATACATATGTTGCACACATAACAACCTCAAGCCAAGAACTATGTGGTAAAGTCTGACTCTTGACCATACAACTTGCCATCTCCATGAGTGACTTGTTCTTCCTTTGAGCAACTCCATTTTGATGAGCAACTCCATTTTGATGAGGTGTATATGACATTGTACACTGATGTTTTATCCCATGTTCAGCTAGAAATGCATTAAAATCAGAAGACATATATTCTCCCCCTTGATTAGAATGGAGGGTGCCCATTTTACATGCTGAAAGATTTTTAGCCAAAACCAGAAATTGTTTGAAGCACATAAAAACTTCAGACTTTTCTTTCAGTGGATATACCCATGCATGCCTGGAAAAATCATCAGTGAAATTCACGAAGTAAAGATAGTTCCCAAAAGAATGTGTTTGCATAAGACCACAAACATCACTATGAACAAGCTGCAATTTTTGAGTAGCTCATATTGAAACATCTTTTGGGAAGAAGAAATGCTGCATTTTTTCCAAAATATAGCCTTCACAAACATGTTTATCCATGTGCCTCAAGTTTCGGCAGTGAGGACGCCATTTCAAATTTCTGCAGGCATAGCAATCTAGCAAAATTTAGATGACCAAAGCGTGCATGCCAAAGCTTTGCATCTGATAGAGCCTGAGAATCATGTACTAAACATGCTGAATTATTCATAGATTTTTCATAGTCTATGAGATTATACAACTTACGACATAAAATGCCAGAAGCAATAATGACATCGCCATTTGATAGATCATGAACTATACATCTTTCATTAACAAATTTCACAACGAAGTTGATCTTGGCTAATGCTAAAATTGATAACAAATTTTTCTTGATCCTTTGCATAAATAAAGCATCTGACAATGTAAAAGAACTACCATAATCAATAGTCAGAATAATCTTACCAACTCCCATAACAGGATAAGAGGAGTTGTTGGTGCATGTGACAGTATTCACAGTAGGGGACGGCTCAAGTGAAGTGAAAAAATTATGCTACAAAGTAATATGTTTGGTTGCCCCACTATCAAAATACAAAACATCTGAGTCTAATGCAGACATACACTATTCATGAGAAGATAGGTCATAACTATAAGCAGTGGTAAATGCCCATTCTTCATTCTACACAAGATTAGCAGACTCTATTTTGGGTGTAGAGGCCTCTGCAACAACCATCCCTTCTTCTTTGCCTCTTTTGCAACCAAGTTTGGAAAACTCTTTATGACATGATTGTTACCGTTAGTGTCCATGTGAAAGGCCAAATGGCCACCGGACACTTCCTTGTATATGTTCTTTAATAAAACATATAGTTGCCTAGTCAGTCACAGATTGTAAGTTCGATCGCATTTGTAAGACCTAAGAAGTCTGTGTTTGTGCTCCTCTGTGTACTGTGTTTTCTGTGTATTCTCCAGCATCAGTGCATAGTACTATGTGTGGCCTTAGGAGCTCGGTTTTCTACTCCGAGCATATCTTCATGGAGCTATCGAGAAGGAGAGCACATTGTGGTGCATCAACATCAAAATACTTCACTAGTATCAGAGCAGTTCGATGCAAAAAGCTTTGCTCCTTTTCTGCAAGGCGTTCTCCAAGGCTTACGACTAAGATGGCGACCAAGTTATAGACCTTGGCATACCTTGTCATCCAAGTCACCAAAGTCACCGTTGGCACCATTGCTTGCACGCGAGGGAGGACCTCAACGATCAAGGAAGATAGAGGTTCTCGGTACTTCCCGAGAGGTCACCCATCCCAGTATTGTTCCCCCCAGAGCTCGCTTAACCGTGGCAATCTCTTGCCACTAAGCTACACTCTTGTGGTGTCTGAAGAAGGGGAAAGACTAAGATTGACATTACCTTAAACATGTTTTGGTCCCTCAAAGCTTAATTCTTTGCTTTCAAAGCCTATTTTTGGAGCATTTTTGGGTGTCTTTTGGAGCCATTTTGGAGTACTTTCACACATAGTTCTCTTCACACAGGTCCAAGAACATCAAGAAGAGTGTTCTTTGTACTTCTCCGACAATAAATATCAACCTTTGGGGCTGTGTTTTCAGCCACACTCGTAAAACTACAGGTTTCTTGAAAGGTTTCAATTTTGGTGGGAGTAGTTGCTGCAAATTTATGCAGGTTTTTTGAGCCTAAAACATCAGAGTTGACAGACACTTGCAGGTGTTATTGTCTAGTTTTTGGGCTGTGTATTCAGCTTTTAGTGTCATTTTACTGCATATTTTGAGCACATCCACACCATGTACGCTTATGTGGATACCGCTTATGTACATCCATGTGGTCATTGATATAGCGGTTACGTTCTTTGCATAAAGCCTTTTACATTTGATAAAGAGGGTCGTGGTAAGGTTTTCTTAACTGGGAGACACCCAGATGTTGGGGTCTCTTCGGTGATGCAAGTGGAAGACTTACCCAGCTTGGCCATAGGAGATGTATGATAGCTGTTCATAGGTGCTCGATAAGCCGAGTTGGCTTCTATTGGGTAATTGATTATATGCAGTGGAGTCAGTGATTCACTATGTAGGAAAACATGTCACTACTTGCAGTTTTATGATATTTTGACACTGGTCATACACTCATTTTGCAGAGGATACTCTATCAAAATTTTTCTAGGTTTCTGGTTTTGTCAACTATACAGTGGTCGATTTACTCCTTGATACACTTATTCGTTGGTGTTCGGACTCTTCTAGCTCCATTATCATTCTATTCAGTTCTCTACCATCATGGCATCAGAGATATCAGGCACATCCGGTGGATCAGGGTCCAGTGCTAGTGTTCCGAGAAGGAGCTATAACTTGCAGGGCAAAGACCATTTTGAGATCCGAAAATTTGATGGCACAAACTTTGCTCTATGGAAGAATCAGATTAAAGATGTGCTGATTCAAAGGAGGCAATGGAAGCCAGTAAATGGGATTTCAAAGAAGCCTGCTATCATGGATGAAGATGATTGGGATGAGTTAGATGAAATGGCTAGGTCTACCATTCGCTTGCACCTGGTAGATAATGTTTACTTTATAGTATTAGACTGTGAAAGTGCACAGGAGCTTTGGAAGAAGTTATGCAATATATGAAAAAGAGACAACATCAAATAAAGTGTATTTGATGAGAAAATTATATGACCTTTGCATGAAGGACATAGATAGTGTTGTTGCTCATCTAAATGAGTTTGATGCTATATTCTCATAATTACAGGCTCAGAAAATGGATATGGATAACGAAATGAAAGCAGTATTGCTATATGCACCCTAACATCATCATGGGATACATTTTGCACAGCTATTAGCAATAGTTCACTTGGTAGTAAACTTTTCTATGATGACATATGTGGATCACTCTTGAGTGAGGAGATTCGCAGAAAATCTATGGTTGGCACTCAGAGTGGAGATGCATATAACGTTCGTGATTCTTACCAAGGAAAGAATCAGCAACATGGCAGGAGCAAGAACAAGGAAAAGAATGGTCAACGGAATAAGAGTAGAAGTAAATCAAGGAAGAGGGATATCGAATGCCATTATTTTCATAAGAAAGGATATATGAAGAAAGGTTGTTATGCATTAAAGAATGCTAAAAGTAAAGGACATAACGTTGATGGGCATATTAAACAGTTACCCGCACCATCTACTTCGACTGTGAAGATTGAAGAAATTAATGCTATTTTTGATGATGCTGACGTGTTGACACTTGATAGTACTGTTCCATCTGAGGTGTTTATGGCTGATTCTCTTTCCCACACCTAGCTGTTAGATTCTGGTGCTTCTTTCCATGTGACACCACATAGAGAATGGTTCTCTAATTATGCAGCAAAGTCTCTTGGTACCATGAGAATTGGTGACTCTTACCAGTGTGATGTTGTGGGGATTGGAGATGTGGTTGTGCAGTTCATTGATGGTTCAAAATTTACTATGCATAATGTACACCATGTACCTCAGTTATCACACAGTTTGATGTCAGTTGGTCAATTTGATGACCAACTTTATCCTTTATTTGTATCATAGAAAGAACACTTGTTAGCTATTACTAAACAGCCTATGCCTTGTATTTGGCATGGTCGTTTGGGCCATCTATCTCATAGTGGAATGGAAAATCTTTCTCGTTCTAGCTACTTAATAGTGTTATCTTTCTCCGATTTTTCATTTTGTGAGCATTGTCAATATGGAAAGCAAACCACAAATGTGCATAGAACGCACATTGACTCTTCAATTCAGCCTTTAGATCTTGTTCATACAGATGTGTGTGGTCCTATTCCCACTAGGTCCTTAGGTGGTTCTCTCTATTTTTTGACTTTCATAGATGATGCTACTAGAAACGTTTGGGTATATCCTATCAAATCGAAGGATGAGGTATTCTCCACTTTCAGAAAATGGCTTGCTTTAGTTGAGACTGAAAAAGGAACTAAGCTTACGACTTTACGTTCAGATAACGGGGGCGAGTATACCTCACATGAATTCAACCTTTTTTGTCAGTCTAGAGGGATTCGTAGAGAGTTTACAGCTCCTTATACCCCAGTACAGAATGGTGTAGATGAGAGGATGAATAGAACTATTCAAGATAGATTAGTCTCTATGTTGCATCATGCAAACCTCTCACAAGCCGTTTGGGCAGAGTAGTATTGACTGCAGTTCATGTGATTAACATTTCACCTAGTACTGCCAAAGGTCTGAAAGTGGCACAAGAGATGTGGACAGGGAAGCCACCATATTATGATCATCTTCAAGTTTTTGGGTGTGAAGAAAATGTTCATATACCCAAGAATCTTAGACAAAAGTTGGATCATAAGTCAAAGAAATACATTTTCCTTGGATATGGTCGAGAAGGACAATTTGGATATCGCTTATGGGATCCTAAAACACGGACAATGATCAGAAGTAGTGATGTCATTTTCAATGAGTCTAAGATACATAAACAACCCATTAAGGAGGTTGAAGTGAGAAGAGTGGTGTTTGAGGATACTAGTCCTCCGGTTAGCATGCATAAAAATGTTGCACATAGGGATGTTCAAGAGAATGTATATTCAGATCAGAGTCTGCACATGTTCCTATTCAGCAAACATTGAGACGTTCTTCACATGTCTCACATCCACCTGATAGATATGTTCCAGGTTTAGATTTTGTTATGCTAATAGATGCCAGTGAGCCTTCTTGCTACAAAGAGGCTATGCAGATAGAGGATCATGTCAAGTGGGAGTGTCCCATGAAGAGTGATTTGGATTCTATTCACAAGAATGGTATTTGGGATTTAGTAACTTTGCCAGAGGGCAGGAAAGCTTTACCATGTAAATGGGTATATAAGTTAACATTCACATCAGATAGTGCTTCTCCAAATTATAAAGCACGACTCTTTGCAAAGGGTTTTAAGCAACAACATGGTGTTGATTTCGAGGAAATCTTCTCTCTAGTGGTCAAGATGACTATCTTGTGCATGTTGCTTGGATTCATTGCAATGGAGGACTTAGAGCTAGTCCAAATGGATGTAAAAACTGCTTTCTTGCATGGACATCTTACAGATGAGATCTATATGGAACAACCAGAGGGTTATGTAGTTCCTGGCAAGGAAAGTCTAGTTTGTAAGCTTAGGAAGAGCTTGTATGGACTTAAACAGTCCCCTAGACAATGGTACCAAAATTTTGATGCTTTTATGAAATCTCAAGGCTATTCTTGAAGCAATGAGGATCATTGTCTCTCGACAAAGAGATACTCTGATGGCAGCTTGATATGCTTAATACTTTATGTTGATGATATGTTGATTATTGGGAAGTCCTCTTATGATTTGTCAATTCTCAAAAAGAAATTGAGTCAGACATTTGATATGAAGGATTTGGGGGATGCCAAACATATTCTTGGCATGCGCACTACTTGTGATAGGAGTAAAAGATGCATATACTTGTCTCAAAGTGAGTACATATCGAAAGTACTTCACCAGTTCAATATGCAGGGTGGAAAGGCATTGAGTACACCTTTACCCACATATGTGATATTGAGCAAGGATGATTGCCCCAAATCAGATGAGGAAAAGGAATTCATGACATTAAGGACAAGTGTCTATTATTAGGTAGAGGGAAAGCATCCATTATTTGTTACACAGATTCTGATTATGCTGGTTGTGTAGACAATCGTAAGTCTACATTAGGGTACATTTTTCATTTTGTTGGAGGTGCTATCTCTTGGAGATCTCGTTTTCAAGAATGTACAACTGTTTCTGCCACAGAAGTAGAGTATGTTGCAGCAAGTGAGGCATGTAAGGAAGCATTGTGGCTTTTTCGTCTTACTTGTGATATGGGTTTACCTCAGCATGTACCTCGCTTGCTCAGTGATAGTCAGAGTGCCATTGCTTTGGCTAAGAATCTGGTCTATCATGCAAAGACCAAGCACATTGAGGTGAGGAATCACTTCATTAGAGATTGCTTAGCCATTGAGCGCATTATTCTTGAGAAGGTTTATACTCGAGATAATGCTGCACATACTTTGACTAAAGCTCTACCACACGATAGCTTTCAACACTGTTGTCACTTGATGGGGGTTACTTGATTCTTGATCTTACACAGTCACTTGTATATTGTGTAACATGCCCATCAGGTGGGAGGTATAGTTTGTATACTTACACTTAAGTATTCTTTATCGTTCTTTATTTTTCTCCCAAAGTTACTTTGGCCATCTTGGTCTTTAGTGGGAGATTGTTACCGTTAGTGTCCATGTGAAAGGCCAAATGGCCACCGGACACTTCCTTGTATATGTTCTTTAATAAAACATATAGTGGCCTGGTCAGTCACAGATTGTAAGTTCGACCGCATTTGTAAGACTTAAGAAGTCTGTGTCCGTGCTCCTCTGTGTACTATGTTTTTTGTGCATTCTACAGCATCAGTGCATAGTATTGTGTGCGGCCTGAGGAGCTCGATTTTCTAATCCGAGCATATCGTTGTGGAGCTCTTGAGAAGGAGAGCACATTGTGGTGCATCGGCATCGAAATACTTCAATGATCATTTCCTTTATAGAATTTGCAAAAAACATTCTGCTTTTTTGTTTTCTTCTCGTCCCTACCATCCTTCTTTGATTGTGGAGAATTAGCAGATTTTTTCTTACTAGTAGAAGAGCTCCATTTACCTTTGCCCTGATGAGTAGCTAGGAACGCTTGATATGCAACATGCATAATGGACATGTTTTGCCTAAGAGTGATCTTCTCACAGTAGAGTAGATACTAACTCCTCAAATGTTAAGGCATTTGGATTTCCTTTCATCATCAATCGAAGAGTAGAAGCAAAACTCTGATATGAATCTCAAAGACCATTCATAACAGTGTGCACAACTAAACTGCCAAGTAAGACTTCATCAACAGAAATCAACTACTCCTTCAAATATTGTCAAAAAACTATCCATGGAATCTCCATTCATGTGCTCACTCTCCAACTATTTTTGGAGGTAAGCAACACGAGCCTCCTTCCTTGTCCAGTATAAAGTGGTAAGTATATCCCAAGAATCCTTTGTTGTTATGTAAGAGCAAATGTGAGGAATAATGGCATGTTTGATAGACAAGGCTATCAATGCATGTGTGTGAGCATCTCTACCATCCCAAAGAAGTTGCTCTATAGTATGTGTAGCAAAAATTGCAACACGAACAAGAATCTAAAGAAGATCACCATCTTCAATGCCATTTGCATCACCTTTAGTAACTATATTTGCAAGTGTAATAAGACATTTTACAAGACCCTACACAATATTCTACAGTCCTTTTGCAACCAATACATGATGCATCATATAAGCCCATAATGGGTAATTGGTACGATCCAACTTATCCTCAACAGCCAACATACAGAATACATCATTGGTTTCATCCATGGCCACTAATTAAAATACCCTGATGCAAAGAATGAGTGTATCACAAAAAGTTGAATAGAACTACCATGTTGAGTTCCACTAAACCTGTAGCAGACTTGGACATGCTTATACTAGTGAACCAAAACCTGTATATATCTTTTGCACAAAAAGACAAAATTTCTTACACAGGCACTATGATAGTGCGCTCAGAGGTCGAAACAAGCTCAGATTGCAATTTTGACACAACAAAGCAAAGAGGTTTTGAACTCCTAATCACCTTGAGTATGTTCACCAAGTTTTGTGTGATTTTGAGACTATGATTGAAAGGGTGTCAATGACGCCCTAGATGAAGCAGCGACCTGCTCTAATACCAATTGTTGGAGTTTGAGGTCTACGAAAGCTGGTGAAAAACACAAGGAAAAGGAAGAAGCTTGGAGCACAACACACAATACTGAATGTATTACCAATAGATTGTACAAACACACTCTTTTGGGTTCAAACAAACTCGATATTCTCTACACTTGTTGAAGACTTGTCTGAGCTCTGGGATGTGGTGTCTTCTTTCTTGAAAATGAACATAAATCATCCACATATACTCTAAACTCTTTCACAAGAACTCTTTGAAGACATGACACATGAGCCTTTGGAATGTTGTAGGTGCATTGGTGAGCCCAACTGGCATCACACAAAATGTAAAGATTCCCCACTCTATGGCAACGGCTGTTTTGTGTTGATCTTTTGGGTCAATGGAGACTTGGTTATAACCTGAAAATCCATCAAGGAAGCTATAAACTTCCTTGCCTACAACAAGCTCCAATAAATGTTTGACGATTGGAAGTGGATAGCTATCTCTGATTGTAGCGACATTAACTTTTCTAAGGTTAATACACACCCACAACTTCCCATCCTTCTTGGGCACCACTATGATGGGGGTACCCATTCAGTATGCTCAATCTAATAGATGAATCAAACTTCAATTACTCTATTGATTTCTTCTTTTATTTTGGCTGCATAAGCGTCATTATATGTGTAGGGCTTCTTTTTGGTGGGCTTGGCATCAGCCATCATGGGGATCATATAAGAGCATATTTTTGGATCTACTCCCTTCAGATCTCTATAGCCTTCCACTCAAACACATCCCTATATTCCCTTAATAAAGCTACAAGCTCTACTTCTTCTTCTACACTCAAGTCTTGTACTATGTACGTACATCGATCTTCATTCTCTTCAATGGTTACTATAGTTTTTTTTGTCTTTTCTTTATTATCATATGCTTCTCCTATGATGGCCTCTCTTAGGCATTCATACCAAAACTTTTTTATCATGAATTCATATTTCTTGAAATTTTCTAGAACTTCAAACAATGATTCCTCCTCTATTTGTTTCACTACTTTTCTTTTCTTTCTTTTGACTACCTTCACTTTCATCCCTTGAATTTACAGTTTTATTCCTTGTGAGAGGTCCTTCTTCTTTTTGGTTAAATACACCTACATTTTCTAGATAGTGCTACTCTAAGTCAAAACAACTATCCATCACAATGGACTCTAGATTGTCGCCATCCTCTTCTTCTTCTTCTATGACCTCATTATAGTCACACTCTTCTAGAAAGGGTTCACACATGAATAAAGAGATATCATAACCCTTCTCCTCATCACAATGAGGCATCCATTGTTCTTCAAAATGTTTGTTACTGTTAGTGTCCATGTGAAAGGCCAAATGGCCATCAGACACTTCTCTAA
The DNA here is from genome assembly GCA_020310875.1 of Ceratopteris richardii. NCBI lineage: Eukaryota > Viridiplantae > Streptophyta > Polypodiopsida > Polypodiales > Pteridaceae > Ceratopteris > Ceratopteris richardii. The sequence goes on along the minus strand of CM035427.1, from coordinate 55,883,239 downwards.
ATATGTTCTTTAATAAAACATATAGTGGCCTTGACAACCACAGACTGTAAGTTCAACCACATTTGTAACACCTAAGAAGTCTGTGTTCATGCTCCCTATGTATTGTGCTTTTCTGTGTAATTTGTAGCCTCTGTGCACAGTACTGTGTGCAGCATTCGGAGCTTGGATATCATCATGGAGCTCTCAAAAAGGAGAGTGCACTATGGTGCATCACTGTCAAAATACTTCACTGTTGATATATTTAGGTAGTCATGTGTGTGAACACACTAGGACCATCGGGGCACTTTTTGTTGGAGCAAGTCTATGACAAGCCTAAGTATTGGCTTGAGTCCCGCAAAGTCATAGAAGAAGCCTTAAAATGAAGACAATGTAAAGTTCACTTGTGAACTACCTCTTGTAACTTTTGAAGAGTTTACTTAATGTAAAAGTGAAAGAATCTTAAGTGGTTGAGTCCACTTGATCAAAAAGGGAAAGAGGAGCCATGAATTCATGATTTGTGGTAGATAGAGAATCAAATCAATCACTAATTGATTGGAGAGTGATTGAGGGAAGTTAGCCTCCCAAGATCAACTATAAATACATGGTAGTCTTAGTCATGGTTATGTGAAGACCTCCAAGAGCTGAGCTTTATGCCATATCAAGGTGTGATTCCAAGGCACACATATGTATCAGTAATTCCATTGTATTGTACAATCAATATACTTTCATTTTCATGATCATTTGAGTTCATATTTCCATGTTCTTGTGAAGTGTACTACTCACTGCCATATCTCTCAGTTTTCTCAGTCAGATTGCAGAGATGGTTTCTCTGAGCTTGGTGCATCATTTTCAATGATTTAACTTGGTAAAGCTAGCTCTATAAGTCTATTATATGCTCATCAATTTTCATTTCATTTTGGTGTTTCAATCTTCAGTTATGTTCAGTTGAAGTCAACCCTATCTGTTCATTTTCACTTCTCCATTAGGTACTCGACTTTTTTTACTCATCTTGTCAGAGATGTTTCTTAGTGTGTACAGAGGTAGAGGAAGAGGAGGTAGACAAGGAAGGGGGAGATCCCAAGACTCCAACTCATGTTCTATTTGTGGATTAACTAATCATACAACTGAAAATTTCTTTAGGAATTCCAGGAATCAAAGAGGCAGAGGATACAATAGAGAAAGTTATGGCTACTCAAGAGGAAGGTTCAACAATTATCATGGCAACTACAACAACTACAATCATTCAAACTATCAAGGAGGTTACAAAGGAAGGAGAGACTTCAATAACTACACAGAAGACTCAAACAAAGAGGATTCATTATTGATCATGAACATGGCTATGCCATAAGGTAAATCTGATGAGCATTTTTTCTACATAGATTCAGGTTGTTCAAATCATGTGGCAGGAAATGTGGCACTCCTATGAGATTTAGAAGATCCAACAAATAAGCATGAGGTACAAACAGGAGATGACACAAGAAATCATGTGGAGAAAATAGGCAATGTCAAAGCACCTGATGGAAACATCAACCTACTCAGTAAGGTACTCCATGTCCCTACCATTACAAAGAATTTGATAAGTGTTGGGCAGATAGTAGAGAAAGGGTTGCAAGTCAAGTTCACAAAAGTAGGAGCATTTGTTGAAGATCCAAGTCAAGTATTCAGAAGAATTGAAAAAGGTGAAAAGACAGGTAGATTGTTCACATTTTAATTACAAGACACTAGAAACATTGCTCTCTTTAATTATGGTAGTCAGACACTCACAGAATTGGAAGTATGGCACAAAAGGTTAGCACATATTGGTGAAAGGTCATTAAAGCAAATTCGCAAGGACCAAAGTGTACTTGGACTCCCTAATTTGTCAAAACAACATATGATTTATAAGTGTAGTGCATGTCAATTTGGAAAGTCTCACAGGTTACCACTCATGAAGAAAGGTTATATGCATGGAGATCTCTTGGAGTTGGTTCATACAGATATATGGGGACCTAGCAAGGAAGCTTCAATATCTGGATCAAGGTATTATGTCTCCTTTATTGATGATTGTAGTAGATGGACTATCTTATTCTTTATGAAACACAAAGATGAAGTTTTTTCATGTTTCAAAAGATATTTGTCTCTTGTGGAGAATCAAATAGGTAAATCACTAAAAAAGCTAAGGTCAGATGGAGGGGGAGAATACTTCTCCCATTCTTTTCTTCAAGAAAGAGGAATCAAAAGAGAGGTAACTACAAGGTACACTTCTGAGCAAAATGGAGTGGCAGAAAGGAGGAATAGGACAATTGTTGAAGCTGCAAGGTCCATGTTAAATGAAAAGCATTTGCCTAATTATCTATGGGTTGAGGCTGTATCTACAGCCACTTACTTGATTAATAGGTTGGCTTCAAAATCCCTTGATGTGACTCCATATGAGGCTTGGAATGGAAGAAGACCAAGCTTAGATCATTGTAAAATTTTTGGATGTATTGCTTTTGCTCATGTTCCTTCACAGGTTGGAGGCAAGATGGATCCAAAGGCAGAAAGGTGTGTATTTATCGGATATGACAACAATCAAAAGGGTTACAGGTTATACAACCCTACCAACAAAGGATTCTTGGTAAGCAGAGATGTAGTTTTTTATGAGAAAAATTCATGGTATGAAGATTCATGCAGGAAGGTCAATTTACCATATGATCTTGAAGAAGATTTTCCAAAGCTTGGTAGAGAACAACCGAAGATTGAAGAACAAGACACCTCAGAGGATGATGAAGAATCTCAGATGTAAAAGATCAAAGCATGGAAGTCTAAAGGTAAAGCAAAATTCTAGGAACTTGGACATGAGGCAGAATCATCACATCATGGCCTAAGAAGATCTATGAGGGAAAAGAAAAAACCAGAAAGGTATGGGTTTGACACCTCATTAGTAACTAAACATTCTATCTACATAGTATAGGATATAAACCAAGAGGAGCCATCGTCATTTGAAGAGGCCAAAGCAAAAACAGAATGGAAGCATGCAATGAAGGAAGAGATTGAAGCACTTGAGGAAAACAACACTTGGGATTTGGTGCCCAAGACTTCATCCATGAAGGTAATAGGCTCAAGATGGGTCTATAAACTCAAGAAGAATTCTGATGGTTCCATTAACAGGTATAAGGCAAGGCTTATAGCAAAAGGCTTTGCACAAACTCAGGGAATTGATTATGAGGAGACCTTCTCTCCTGTGGCAAAGATGCCTACTATTAGGGTTTTGCTTAGTATTACCTCTTCCAAGAATTGGAAGATACTTCAACTAGATGTAAAGAATGCATTCTTGAATGGTTGGATAACAGAAGAGGTATATATGGCATAGCCACCTGGTTTTGAGAATCAAGTTTATCTTGATTATGTGTGTAAACTTAACAAAGCATTGTATGGTCTCAACAAAGCTCCAAGAGCTTGGAATTTCAGGCTTGTTTCATTCTTGCAAGACAAAGGCTTTCAACCAAGCAAGGTAGATCCTTCACTCTTTATCAAAAAGAGTAATTCTGAGGTCATCTACTTATGTGTATATGTAGATGATATTATATTGACAGGAAATGATGCAGATGGTATGAAGAAGATCAAAGATCAGATGAGAGAAGAGTTCAAGATAAGTGATTTGGGTTCACTTACCTACTTCCTAGGTTTGGAAGTTGTCTACAAAGATCATGGTTTGTTTCTCACTCAAAGAAAGTACATTAAGGACATGTTGGCAAAATTCAAGATGCAAGATTGTAAAATTGCAGGTAATCCAATGGAGGTCAATAACAAATTGAGCTCACATGAAGGTGAACTCATAGAGGACATCACATCATATCAAAGTCTAGTGGGTAGTCTCAACTATGACAAGAGTAGATATATGTTACAGTGTGAGTGTGCTAAGTCAATTTATGCACACACCAAGGAAACCACACATGGATGCTGCCAAAAGGATTCTCAAGTATCTCAAAGGAACCATAAATGAAGGACTTTATTATCCTTATGTATCTGATTTAGGTTTGAAGCTATTTTTTGATTCAGATTGGGCTGGCTCCAAGGAAGATAGAAGAAGCACTTCATGTTATCTTACCTTTGCAGGTTCAAAGCTTATTTCATGGTCATCCAAGAAGCAACCCACAGTTGCTCTCTCTTCTACTGAAGCTGAATACAGAGGTCTTGCCATAGCTACACAAGAAGCTATGTGGATGAAGACATTATTCAAAGATCTTGGATTGGAGTTTCGAACTCCAACTATTTTTGGTGACAATATGAGTTCTATTCACTTAGCTGCTAACCCTATTTTTCATGCAAGTACTAAACATATTGAAGTTCATTATCACTATGTACAAGAGAAGGTTCTAAGAAAAGACATTCAAATATCATATGTGTCCACTCATCAACAATGTGCAGATATTCTAACCAAAGCATTGGATGGTACAAAGCTTTGCAAGTTCAAAGCCATGATTGGTTTGCAGGTAATCTTGGAAGATTGAAGACCTCAAGCGTACTTGGCTTGAGGGGGAGCTGTTGGAGCAAGTATATGACAAGCCTAAGTATTGGCTTGAGTCCCACAAAGTCATAGAAGAAGCCTTAAAATGAAGACAATGTAAAGTTCACTTGTGAACTACCTCTTGTAACTTTTGAAGAGTTTACTTAATGTAAAAGTGAAAGAATCTTAAGTGGTTGAATCCACTTGATCAAAAAGGGAAAGAGGAGCCATGAATTCATGATTTGTAGTAGATGGAGAATCAAATCAATCACTAATTGATTGGAGAGTGATTGAGGGAAGTTAGCCTCCCAAGATCAACTATAAATACATGGTAGTCTTAGTCGTGGTTATGTGAAGACCTCCAAGAGCTGAGCTTTATGCCATATCAAGGTGTGCTTCCAAGGCACACATATGTATTAGTAAGTCCATTTTATTGTACAATCAATATACTTTCATTTTCATGATCATTTGAGTTCATATTTCCATGTTCTTGTGAAGTGTACTACTCACTGCCATATCTCTCAGTTTTCTCAGTCAGATTGCAGAGATGGTTTCTCTAAGATTGGTGCATCATGTTTAGTGATTTAACTTGGTAAAGCTAGCTCTATAATTCAACTATATGCTCACCAATTTTCATTTCATTTGGGTGTTTCAATCTTCAGTTATGTTCAGTTGAAGTCAACCCTGTCTGTTCATTTTCACTTCTCTATTAGGTACCCGACTTTTTTTTACTCATCTTTTCATAGCTATTTCGCAGTGTGTACGTACCCAACTTCAATGATTTAAAGCCTGTTGGATTCAACATACTGTCTAGTATAAGGATACAAATTTTCATAATCATTGAATTCTTAAATCTTGATTTATGTTCATTCTTTTGCTCACTGTTTTCATTACTCTAGCAGCCCATGAAATCGGGATGATGTCATCACTTGTTAAACATCATTCTCAGTGTGTGGTTCATTATTTTTTATGAGATTACTCTTGAAAGTTAGCTCTTTAAGTTAACTAGACTTTCCCAAAAGGAATTAAGCTAATCACTGGTGTGCTCAGAGAATTATGCAAAACACTGGACAGGTGTATGAACCAAAATAGCAAGTTCTTCACCTCTGAGCTAACTCCAACTTATCTGTTTTGATCTATCTTTTTGAGAGTGATCTTCCAAGGTACATAGGGTGTCTAATACATCCATTGGCAAGCTAAAAGGACCCACCACATACTCCTGGAGTTCATTTGGCTGGTGTAGATCAAGGATTTTGCAACACCGCTTCATCTTCAAGCACATACCTATCCATCTCTTCACACTTTTTTCCCTCTTTATGAGGTTTTTTCCCCACCTTGTATATACGCCTATTGCCCTAATGGGCTACTTATCTTTGTACATTCTCTAGTAATACATTCAGTATTGTGTGTTGTGCTCCAAGCTTCTTCTTCTTCCTTGTGTTGTTCACGTGCTTCCGCAAACGTCTAACTCCAACAATTGGTATCAGAGTAGGTCGTCGCTTCATCTAGGGCATCATCGACACTCCTCAGATTGCAGTCTCAGAATCGCATGAATTTTAGTGAGCATACTCAACGTGTTTTTGAGATCAAAATGGCTTTGCTTTGTGGTGTCGAAATCGCGACGACTCCCACTTGTCGTCTGCTTTGATTCCATTTATGATTTGTCTAATGATTTTCTCCTCTTCAATTACCTCTCCAATGCTTCCAAGTTGGTCAGAAATCTCCTTCATCTTTGTGACATAATCAGTCACATTTTGCTTTGGGCTTTTCTTCATTGTTGTGAACTCCATCCACAATTGGTTCTTCCTTGCTCGAGTGTTGGAAGAGAAGAAAGAAGCAAGTGCATTCCAAATCTCTCTTGATGTCTTGCATCCCTTGACATGAGGTAAAAGAAAATCAGAGATTGAGTTTAGAATATAGGACCAAGCAAGTGCATCCTTCGAACACCAATTCAAAAGTCCTTCCACTTCTTCATGTGATGGTTGTCGTTTGTTCCTCATGGTTGGCATTGCTTCATCTCCAGATATGAATCCATATAGATTCCTCCCTTGAAGGTAAGCCTCCATCCTTAGAGACCATGCCAGGTAGTTGTTTCGATCCAATTTGTCAATTGTTGAAGGAAATCCATCTCCCATGTTGCTTGACTATGCTCTGATACCAGTGTGAAGAGAGATGGTGGATGCAATCCAAAGATGAGTAGGTGCTGCTACAACCAGCTTCACACTAGCCAACTGAGACTTCAGAGTTGATTAGTAGACCCTTTGAGCTTCCTAAATCCACCAAAATATCAGCCAAGTACTTTGGAACATGTATCCCAAAAGTTTAAGTCAAGACAGACTAGTTGCGAAATGACTAGCTCCCAAAACTAGCTATTTTTGGACATGCACCTGCTGGAAAAACTGAACAGTGCTCTCAACCTGGTAGGAATTAGATAAATTCCTTTTGGGCATAGCAAATAGACTTAGCAAGCGTCCCAATCCAAGTTAAAACACGTTAAATGATGGATTGAGCATTGAGAACAAAATTCATCAATTTCTGGAACATGCCCACCATTCTCGGGGCTCTGTAGAGATAGACCAGTGAGCAGTAAAATACAGATATCTCCAAAATTGTACATCCAATTACCATGAAAATCGATATGCTGAAAATAGACAGTAAAAGATATCCAACGCATGTTAAAACACTGAAAAAGGTTGCGTAGAACTCGAGATAGGACCTTCTAAAGTTACTGTTCTGAGTGACTATAGCAGAGAACAAAACAGAGAAGTAGATGATGATAAATGTATAGATTCACATATGATTACAACCACATTGGCAATGAATATTTGCACAATGGGAGTAGAATGATAGAGCTATGGAGTAAGCTCTTCAATCTCTACCAAATGACATGAAGTGGTCACGTACAAGGCTTGCTAATCGCCTCTTCCTTCTTGCTCTTTTTATAGCTATTCTTGGAGGGAATTTTGAATTCGAATTCGAATGGCTCCACCTAAAAGTGATCCCCAAAGTTAGGAGATATTCCCTCAGCTCAATAAGTCATGGTTTTAGGTAGTTGGAGCCACGAATTTGCTTTTACATCATGGATGAGGCAAGCCATCCTTTTCCTTTTTTTTTTTTCAATTACAAGAGATAAAATGTACTCTTTTACAAGAGGTGTTCACATGACTACACATGTGACTTACAAATGAGGATAATATCAAGCATATCAAGCATGTAGGCTTGGGTAAAATGCACCAACAAAAGGAAATCCAAATATCTTGTCATTTGAGGAGTTAGTCTCTATTCTGTTGCAAGAGGATTAATCCAGGCAAAATAGGTCCATTATGCATGTTGCAGATCAAGCTTTCTTGGCTAGTTAGAAGGGCAAAGGAAAATGGATCTCTTCAATTAGTAAGCAGAAATCTGTTAATTCTACACAATCGAAGAGGAAAGACAAAGATGAAAAGAAATCTGAAAAGCATAAATTGTTTTGCAAGTACTGCAAAGGAAATGATCATATCATAAAGAACTGTCCAAAACTGGCTGTAAAGAGGCAAAGAAGAAAGAGGCTGGAATGGTTGTTGCGGAAGCCACTACACCAATAACAGAGTCTACTAATCTTGTGCAAGAAGAAGAATGGGCATTTACTATTGTTTGCAATTTTGACCCATCTTCTCATGAGCAGTGCATATCTACAGTAGACTCGGATGTTTGGTACTTTGACAGTGGGGTGACCAAACATATTACCTCACAGCGCAGTTTCTTCTCTTCACTCGAGCCTTCCCCTACAGGGAATATTGTTACATGTGCCAACAACTCCTCTTCTCCTGTTATGGGAGTTGCTAAGATCATTTTGACTACTACTGATGGTATTTCTTTCACTTCTTCATATGCTTTATTTGTGCCAGGGATCAAGAAGAACCTGTTATCATTTTCTGCATTAGCGAAGATTGGCTTGGTTGTGAAATTTGTTGATGGTGTACAGTTCATGATCTGTCAAATGGCGATGGGATTATTGCTTCTGGCATTTTATGTCATGGGTTGTATAAGCTCATAGACTATGAAAGATCTATGAATGATTCGGCATATGCAGTACATGATTCTCAAGCTATGTCAGATGCAAAGCTTTGGCATGCACGCTTTGGTCATTTGAATTTTGCTAGTTTGCTATGCCTGCAGATATCTGAAATGGTGTCCTCTTTGCCCAAACTTGAGGCACCTGGAAAACATGTTTGTGAAGGCTATATTTTGGGCAAAATGCAGCGTTCCTCATTTCCAAAAGATGGTTCAGTTTCGGCTACTCAGAAATTGCAGCTTGTACATAGTGATGTTTGTGGTCCTCAGACACCTTCTTTTGGAAATTATCTTTACTTCGTGACTTTCATTGATGATTTTTCCAGGCATGCATGGGTATATCCATTGAAGGAAAAGTCCAAAGTTTTCATGTGCTTCAAACACTTTGGTTTTGATTGAAAATCTGTCAGCATGTAAAATGGGCACCCTCGGTTCTGATCGAGGGGGGAATATATGTCTTCTAATTTTAATGCATTTCTCACTGAACATGGCATAAAACATCAGTGTATAGTGCCATATACACCTCAATAAAATGGAGTTGCTAAACGAAAGAATAGGTCACTCATGGAGATGGCGAGGTGTATGGTCAAGAGTCAGGCTTTACCACATAGTTTCTGGCTTGAGGCTGTCATGTGTGCAGCATATGTACTTAACAAGTGTCCCACGAAAGCACTGCAGTCTATCACTCCATATGAGGCTTGGCATGATCGCAAGCCATCAATTGCTCATGTGCGTGTTTTTGGTTGTTTGGCATATGCATCAGTGCCTAAACAATATCACAAGAAATTGGATGATAAAGCAGTAAAATGTATTTTGTTTGGGTACAGTTCTGAAAGTAAAGGCTATTGTCTGTATCATCCAGAGACTAAACACATTCTGGTTAGCCGTGATGTTGTTTTTGTGGAAGATGTTATTCAGCCATTGCTTTCATGTACTAAGGAGACATCTGTTAGCTCCAAAGACATGTATGATACTTTGTTGCCTCTTTTTACAGGTGGACAGTCCAGAGCTGGTCCTAATGAGACAACTTCTCAGCCTTGGCAAGTTTCAGGTGATGATGCAGATCATTTCATTTCTGATGCAGATTTACATGATGCACTTGTTGATGAGAGAGCTGATATTGAGCAGGCAAAAAGTATGCGAAAATGGTTGGTGCAGACTTTGTGTGACAGCAAATTAGATGCACCTCTATCATATCATACTTGGTCAGGCTCTCATAGTGCCTCTTTTGCATCAGATTGCTATGCTATGGCTGCATCTAGTCTTTGTGATGAGAATGAGCCTGTTTCGTTTGATGAAGCACAAAATTCAGAAAATTGGATGGCTGCTATGCGATCTCAATATGATGCTATAATGAAGAATGGTACTTGGTCTTTGTGTGACTTGCCTCCTGGAAAGAAGGCCATTGGCACTAAGTGGGTTTACAAGCTGAAGCGTAAGCCTGATGGAATAGTTGATAGGTATAAGGCTAGGCTTATTGCAAAGGGTTATGCACAGGAAAGAGGCATTGATTTTGATGAGATCTTTGCACCTACATGTCGTGTGACCACTGTTCGGAGCATCTGTGCACTTGCAGCCCATCATGGTTGGAATGTACACTGCTGGATATTAAAACAACATTTCGGAATGGTGACTTGCATGAAGAAGTGTATGTTTTTCAGCCCCGTGGCTTTGTGCAGAAAGGGCATGAAAACCAAGTGTGCAGGCTAAAGAAGGCATTATATGGTTTAAAGCAAGCACCACGTGCTTGGTATGAGAAGATACATGCCTATCTGATTGCACATGGTTTTGATGAACAGTCCAACTGAAAGCACCTTATATGTTAAGCATGATAATGATGTGCTTCTAATCATTGTTGTCTATGTTGATGACATGTTGCGTCCTATTGAGAAGCATATTGTTGATTTTAAGGTTGATCTGCATGCCTCATTTGAGATGTCTTATTTGGAGCATTTGCATCATTATTTGGACATTCAGTTTATGCACGTTGATGGTGGAATGGCTTTGTGTCAAACGAAATATATTGACACATTATTGCAGCATTTTGGCCTTGAAGATTGTAAACCTATTGCCACTCCTATGGAAACAGGCTTATGACTCAGTCTTCATGATGTTGGAGATGCATTTGATGTTGTTGTCTATCAACAGGCTGTTGGATGCTTGATTTACTTATGCATTACTCGGCCAGATATTCAGTTTGTTGTCTCACAGATGAGCAGGTTTATGCATTGCCCAGGAGTGAAGCATTGGCAAGTGGTTAAGCGCATCTTTCGCTACTTGAGATGTACTCGGCTACTTGGGTTGTTTTATCCCAAGGGGGGATCACTATCGCCAGATTTGCATGCTTTTATTGACTCTGATTGATCTGGTTGCTATGACACTCGTGTGTCCACTAGTGGCTTTTGCTTCATGCTTGGTAGCTCATGTATATCTTGGTTGAGCAACAAGTAGCCTACTGTGGCCACTTCCAGTTGTGAGGCTGAGTATAGGGCAGCTTTCACAGCTACTGTTGAGTGTTTATGGATGATTTGGGTGTTGGTCAGTCTTCTGCCACCACCATCTTCACTAACAGTTAGAGCGCATTGGCAGTTGTGAGGAACCCTATGTTCCATGCTCACACTAAGCACATTGAGGTGCATTATCATTATGTCAAGGAGAGGTTCTCTGCTAGGGAGATCAGCTTGGCATATGTGCCCACGCAGGAGAACATTGCAAACCTTTTCACGAAGGCTCTGCCTAGGGAGAAGTTTCAAGCTTTCGGCAAAGCTTTGGGCTTACTTCCTTTTGTGGATTGATTCCACATAGCTTGGCACTTCCTTATACATGAGTGTCAACTCCTTGTTCACCGCATCACTCCCAGGGGGATTTGTTGATATATTTAGGTAGTGATGTATGTGTACACACTAGGACCGCCGGGGCACTTTTTTCCCTCTTTAGGAGGTTTTTTTCCCCCAGCTTGTATATATACCTATTGCCCTAATGGGCTAATTATCTTTGTACATTCTCTAGTAATACATTCAGTATTGTGTGTTGTGCTCCAAGTGTTTTCTTCTTCCTTGTGTTGTTCGCGTGCTTCCGCAAACGTCTAACTCCAACATTCACTGGTATCAGAGCAGTTCAAGGCAAAAGCTTTGTTCCTTTTGTGCGAGCAAAGCAAGTGCCTGCCCACCCAAGGCTTATGACTAAGGTAGTGACCAAGGCATAGACCTTGGCATACCTTGTCATTCGAGTCATCGAAGTCAGCATTGGCATCGTTGGCTACACGCAAGGAAGGACCTCAATGATCAAAGAAGATAGAGGTTCTCGATCCTTCGCGAGAGATCACCCATCCCAATACTTTTCCCCCCAGAGCTCGCTTAACCGTGGCAATCTCTTGCCACTAAGCTACACTCTTGTGGTGCGTGAAGAAGGGGAAAGACTAAGGTTAACATTACCTTGAACATGTTTTGGTCCCTCAAAGCTTCATTCTTTGCTTTCAAAGCTTGTTTTTGAAGCATTTTTGAGGTGATTCTTGGAGCCATTTTGGAGTACTTTTGTGCATAGGTCTCTTCATACAGGGTCAAAAACATCAAGAAGAGTGTTGTTTGTACTTCTCTGAAAATAAGTATTTACCTTCGGAGCCATGTTTTCAGCCACACTCGTAAAACTACAGGTTTCTCAAGAGGTTTTGAGTTGTGGTGGGAGTAGGCACTACAAATTTATGCAGTTTTTTGATCCTAAATAACAGAGTTGATAGACACTTGCAGGTCTTTGTGGCTCATTTTTTGGGTTGTGCATTCAGACTTTCAGTGTCATTTTATTGCATACATTGAGCACATATACATTATGTATGCTCCTATGGATAGCACTTACGTACCTCCATGTGGTCATCGATATAGCAGTTATATTTTTGCATAAAACCTTTTATGTTTGACAAAGAGGGTCATGGTAAGGTTTCTTAACTAGGAAACACCTATATGTTGGGGTCTCTTCGGTGATGTAGGTGCAAGACTTAACCATAGGAGATGTATGATAGTTGTTCATAGGTGCTCAATAAGCCTAGCTAACTTCTTTTGGGTAACTGATTATATGCAATGGAGTCAGTGATTTACTATGCAAGTAAACATGTTAGTACTTGCAATTTTATGAGATTTTGATGCTAGCCATATGCTCATTTTGTAGAGGATACTCTCACAAAATTTTTCTAGATTTTTTGGTTTTTTCAACTACATAGCGTTCGATTTACTCCTTGATACACTTATTGGTGTGAGAAAATTTATTCTCACAAAATCCTTTTGGTTGGTCATTACTGTTCATTAATTCATTTTTTTGGGAGTATTGCTGAATTCTTTCCCAAAATCTGACACTTGGTCATCCTTCTTTGAGCCTTAATGGTGTTTAGAATCTTCTTTCTCCATTATCATTCTATTGAGTTGTCACCATCATGGGATCAGAGGTCTCAGGCACGTCTCGTGGATTAGGGTCTAGTGTCAGTGTTTCGAGGAGGAGCTATAACTTGCAGGGCAAAGACCATTTTTAAATCTGAAATTTTGATGGCATAAATTTTTCTCTATGAAGAATCACATTAAAGATGTGTTGATTCAAAGGAGGCAATGGAAGCCAGTAAATGGAATCTCAAGAAGCCTACTAACATGGATGAAGATGATTGGGATGAGTTAGATGAAATGGTCAGGTCTACCATTCAATTGCACCTGGCAAATAATCTTTACTTTACAATATTAGACTGTGAAAGTGAAGAGGATCTTTGGAAGAAGTTATGCAAAACATATAAAAAAGAGACTGCATCAAATAAAGTGTATCTAATGAGAAAGTTATATGACCTTCGCATGAAGGACATAGATAGTGTTGTTGCTCATCTAAATGATTGTAATGCTATATTCTCCTAGTTACAGACTCATAAAATGGATATGGATAATGAAATGAAAGCACTCTTGTTGTTATGCACCTTGCCATCATCTTGGGATACGTTTTGCACAGTTGTTAGCAATAGTGCACCAGGTGGTAAACTGGTCTTGATGACATAGGCAGAGCACTCTTGAGTGAGGAGATTCATAGAAAATCTATGGTTGGCACTTAGAGTGGAGATGCATATAATGTTCGTGATTCTTACCAAGGAAAGAATTAGCAACGTGGTAGGAGCAAGAACAATGAAAGGAACGGTCAATGGAATAAGAGTAGAGATAAATCAAGGAAGAGGGATATTGAATGCCATTATTTTCATAAGAAAGGATACATGAAGAAAAATTGTTATGCATTAAAGAATGCTAGTAAAGGTAAAGGACAGAATGTTGATGGGCATGTTGTTGGACTATGAAGATTGAAGAAATTAATGCTATTTCTGATGATGTTGATGTGTTGACACTTGATACTATTGTGCCCATTGAAGCTCTTATGGTTGATTCTCTTTCCCATGCATGGCTGCTAGATTCTGGTGCTTCTTTCCATGTGATGGCCATGCTTCCCTATACTCAGCCTCACAACTGGAAGTGTCCACTGTAGGCTACTTCTTGCTCAACCAAGATATACATGAGCTACCAAGCATGAAGCAAAAGCCACTACTAGATATACGAGTGTCATAGCAACCAGCACAGTCAGAGTCAGAAAAAGCATGTAAATCTGGCGGTAGTGATCCCTCTTGGGATAAAACAATCCAAGTAGTCAGGTACCACTCAAGCAGGAAAAGATGCGTTTAACTGCCTGCCAATGCTTGACACATGGGCAATGCATAAACCTACTTATCTATGGGACAACAAACTGAATATCTAGCCGAGTAATGCATAAATAAATCAAGCATCCAACAGCCTACTGATCAGGAACAACATCAAATGCATCTCCAACATCATGAAGACTCAATCGTAAACCTGTCTCCATAAGAGTGGCAATAGGTTTACATTCTTCAAGGCCAAAACATTGCAATAACATGTCAATATATTTCGTTTGACAAAAATCCATTCCACCATCAACGTGCAAAAAATTGAATGCCCAAATAATGATGCAAATGCCCCAAATAAGACATCTCAAATGAGGCATGCAAATCAGCCTTAAAATTAGCAATATGCTTCTTATGCGGACCAGTGAGCAGCATGTCATCAACATACACAACAATGATCAGAAGTACATCATTAGCATGCTTAACATATAAGGTGCTTTCACTTGGATTGTTCTCAAAACCATGTGCAATCAGATAGGCATGTATCTTTTCATACCAAGCATATGGTGCTTGCTTTAAACAATATAATGCCTTCTTTAACCTCCACACCTAGTTTTCATGCCCTTTCTGCACAAAGCCATGGGGATGAAGCACATACACTTCTTCATGCAATTCACCATTCAAAAATGTAGTTTTAGTCTCCAACTGATGTACATTCCAACCATGATGAGCTACAAGTGCACAGATGCTACGAATAGTAGTCATTCCGCTCAACAAAAATACATTTTACTACTTTATCATCCGATTTCCTGTGATGTTGTTCAGGCACTAATGCATATGCCAGACAACCAAAAACATACAAATGAGCAACAGATGGCTTGTGACCATGTCAAGCCTCATATGGAGTGATAGACTGTAGTTCTTTAGTGGGACACCTGTTAAGTACATATGTTGCACACATAACAACCTCAAGCGAGAAACTATATGGTAAAGCATGACTCTTGACCATACACCTCACCATTTCCCTGAGTGACATGTTCTTTCGTTTAGAAACTCCATTTTGTTGAGGTGTATACGGCAGTGTACACTAATGTTTTATCCCACATTTAGCCAGAAACGAATTAAAGTCAGAAGATATATATTCCCCCCCTCGATCAGAATGGAGGGTGCCCTTTACATGCTGATAGATTTTCAGCCAAAACCAAAAACTGTTTAAAGCACATAAGCACTTCAGACTTTGCTATGAGTGGATATACCCATGCATGCCTGGAAAAATCATCAATGAAAGTCACAAAGTAAAGATAGTTTCCAAAAGAAGGATAGACATCACTATGTACAAGCTGAAATTTTTTAGTAGCTCGAAGTGAACCATCTTTTGTGAAGGATGAGCGCTACATTTTGCCCAAAATACAGGCTTCACTAACATGTTTACCAAGTGCCACAAGTTTGGGCAAAGAGGATACCATTTCAGATTTCTACAAGCATAGCAAACTAGCAAAATTGAGATGACCAAAGCATGCATGCCAAAGCTTTGCATTTGACATAGCTTGAGAATCATGTACTACGCATGCTAAATCATTCATAGATTTTTCATATTCTATGAGCTTATACAGCTCATGAAATAAAATGCCAAAAGCAATAATCATGTTCCCATTTAACAGATTATGAATTGTACATCTTTCATCAACAAATTTCACAACCAAGCCAATCTTGGCTAATGTTGAAGTTGATAATAGATTTTTCTTGATCCCTGGGACAAATAAAGCATTCGACAAAGTGAAAAAACTACCATCAACTATATTCAGAATGATCTTACCAACTCCCATGGCAAGATAAGAGGAGTTGTTGGTGCATGTGACGGTATTCCCTGTAGGGGCAGGCTCAAGTGAAGTGAAGAAACTGCACTGCAAGGTAATATGTTTGGTTGGCCCACTATCAAAATACCAAATGTCTGAGTCTACTACAGACATACACTACTCATGAGAAGATGGATCAAAACTGAAAATAGTAGTAAAGATCCATTCTTCATTCTGCACAAGATTTGCAGACTCTATTTTCAGTGTAGAGGCCTCTGCAACAACCATTCTAGCCTTGCATTGCAGCCTGATGTGTGCCCCTGCGAGGCTTTGGGCAGAGGGTGGGTTACCTTTATTGAACCTTTTTTCTTTTTTATTTTCTTCTTCTTCGTCTCTTGCTTGATTCTCCCTCCACACGTCCCTTCTCCTGAACTCTACCATCCCCGACAAGCTTTGATTGGCGACATGAGTATGTCTGAATGGCTGTTTGCTCTCTTTGATTGAGCAGATTAGCTTCACATATCATGAGTTCTTTCCATTGTGCTAATGTGACACCATCATTGGGGGGCTGTCGATGATCTGCAAAGAAACTTAACTCATAGGCCACCAATTGAGCATTTAAATTGGAAGTCATGTTTACAAAAATCTCCAAGTCCATTTCAAAAAATGGTGTGAAAAATGCTTCTTCAAATATTTGTATATAGGGACTCGGTAGAAACATTAAGAGAGAATATATGGCCATGATTGTAAGTCAGCTAGGCATTATAGAGAAATAAAAAATTAAGGCATCCATGCCTTGATTAATGTCGATAAAGTTCAAAAAGGTGTATTGAGCATGTTTGAAAACCTATAAGACTGTTAATAGCATGCTCAAGACTTTGTTCATCATCTTTGTTGCTAGGTCTGGAACTGTAGCATATCTTGAGAGTCAAAATTCTATGGTGCGAACCATATATTCTTCGGTAGGTAAGTAGTTATGGGGTGGGCTTGGTAATAATGGATAGTTTAGCCACTGGTTATTGAGAGTGCCCTGACGCTATTCTTCTCAAAATTGCATGCAAGATCTTCTTCATGATACTTGACAAAAAGATAGGTTTACTTGTAATAAAGATGGTGCCAATTCCCAATGCACTAATAGAGTTAGATTCTTTTCCAAAAACTTGCGTCTCCAGATTGGATATGCTTTGTCAAATTCCTCAAGTGTATAAGAGAAGGTATCTATTCTGAACTCTAAGTCTTGATCTGGTTCTTTTTGTGTAGTCCTCTTGATGTATTGTCTGGTTTCTTCTTTCAATAGACCGTATGGTACACCAAAGGGCTTCATAATTTGCTCTGAATTTTTGCTTTTGATTTTTGGTTCTTTCATCACTTTCACTACCTGATCTTCAAATTGTCCCATAAGTTGGGACACCAGTAGTGCCTGCTCATTTATGCTTAGTTCTGCAATAGACCATGTATTTCTATCAGCACTCTTCTCTGCCTTGCCCACGTGTATTGGTGAATTATGGATGGGGGGAGAAGAAGAACGTACCTCAATCTCCACAATAGCCGCTTGAGAGCTTTGAACTACTGGTGTCCCCATTTGATCGCTCTATAGTAATTGAGCCCACAGGTTTTCAATGATTGCATCTTTCTTAGTTATTTCATCATTAGTTGTTAATGTGAGTGATTCATTACTTTGCAGGAGTTGTTCGCCAAGTAATGCTACTACTTGATCCGCTGTCGTGAAGATTTTTTCTTCACGATTATCATCCAAGATTATGAAAATACCCTTACGATGTTTCTATCCTTCCAAGTAGTACTTGGTTGAGAAGAAGGGGGAAAAGACTCTTTATTTATTGTGGAATTGTATTTGTATATCCTCAAGCAAGGTGTTTATAAGCCATCAGACAAATATTATCAATGTATTGGGCTCAGAAGTCATTTATAAAAGACGAGCTCTATGAAAGAGCAGAGATGCATCATCTGCCTACAAGTTTCCTAAAGGAGTTGTTTGAGACATCAACACACATTGTTAGTGTGGACAACTTTTAGGATAACGATTTAAACATTATTATTGTTTCCCTAGTTTGGAATGTTCATTATGAAAATATTTTATGGAGAAACTATCTTATAAAGAATGACAATAGAATTATTGTCGCTCTATAAGATAGTTATGTATTCAACTTATGTTATGTATTCAAAGTTCAGCGATCGAAGCACACTCTTCTGGACAGAAATCAAGAAACTCATTTTGATTTCTGATGAAAACACTCATCCATCTGACGTCAATTCTGAAGCGCTCTTCATGTCTACACTAATAAGATGAGCGCTGAAGAGTTAAATAGCAAGCGGATCAAGTTATCTATTTGCACTGGTATTGTCTGAACTAAATACATTGTTATATAGAAATCGTCTTATTTTCTGCCAAACGCTTATTACATAACTTATGTCATTAATAGTGAGATTGTTGGAGACAAATCATAGCATGGTTTACGTTTGTTTTATTTTTGTGCATATACTGTATCTTGCACTTACACATTTGTTTTTGAATGCCAGTATGCTTATTATGATAGAATAGCACAACTTGATTTTGTATTTGCCGTCATATGCTGAAATCCATGAGCAATGAGTGAATGCTCCAATAGTGATATGACAAACGTTGATGACGCATGAAATTGTTTTCATATTTTGATCGATTTAAAATGTCCAAGCTTGCTTTAAAGTTGAAGACTTAGTTACTCTGTGCTATGGAATTCAATAATGCTTGCTTACTGCACGGAACATGAACTCACTTTATTCCATCTTCTGCAAAATACTCAAAGCGCAAGTGATTGCTACAAAATTCTTTGTATTAGCAGCAGCACACATGCTGAATATAAAAGACAAAGTTGATAATGTAGTAAGGGAAAAGCAAAATACTACAAGAAATTCTTTGATACTTTTGACTTTAGATAATGTAGTAAGGGAAAAGCAAAATACTATAAGAAACTATGATCGAATTAATAGATAGGAGGAAGAAAATACAGAGAGGTACGGGATTCAATTTCTGCAAGTATCCATTTTATATGTAATTCATCGACGATGTGTGTTTTTTCATAGATGAAATTTCTTTGCTGATTGAATGATGAGAAGATAAACTTCGAACTAATAAGATAAATGATTGAGCATTAATATTCTTTCTGAGTTTATATATGGTCTTGGAGACTCCACTTCCCCTGAGGTTGCCCCAAGCACCCGGCGTGAGCCATATTCTCGGCAGTTGGCTTGATCCACCTGTTGATATATTTAGGTAGTGATGTGTGTGAACACTCTAGGACCACCGGGGTACTTTTTTCCCTCTTTAGGAGGTTTTTCTCCCCCGGCTTGTATATACGCCTAATGCCCTAATGGGCTACTTATCTTTTTACATTCTCTAGTAATACATTCAATATTGTGTGTTGTGCTCCAAGCTTCTTCCTCCTTGTGTTTTTCGCGTGCTTCCATAGACGTCTATCTCCAACAATTCGTATCAGAGTAGTTCGTCACTTCATCTAGGGCGCCGTCGACACTCCTCCGTTTGCAGTCTCAGAATCGTACGAATTTTGGTGAGCATACTCAACGTGTTTTCGAGATCAACACATCTTTGCTCTATTGTGCCGAAATCGTGATCTGAGCTCATTTCGCCCTCCGAATGCACTATCATAGTGCTTGTGCAGGCTATTTCGTCCTTTTGTGCCAAAGGTATATACCAGTTTCTATTTGCCAATATAAGCATCTCGAAGTCTACTACAGGTCTAGCAGAATTCGTGTGGGCAATTTTGTTTAACTTTTTGAGATACAGTCAATTTTCTGCATCAAGGTATTTTAGTCATCGGCCATGGCTGAAAGCAGTAATGTATTCCGTATGTTGGCTGTTGAGGATAAGTTGGATGGTGCCAACTACCCGTTATGGGATTATATGATGCGGAATGTGTTGGTTGCAAAAAGACTGTGGAACATTGTGCAGGGTGTCGAAAAACGTCCTATCACACTTGCAACTATTATAACTGCAGGTACTGAAGCTGATGCAAAAGGTGTTGAAGATGATGATATTCTACATATTCCTGTTCGTGCTGTGGTTTTTGCTGCACCTATTGTAGAGCAGGTTCATTGGGATGGCAGAGATGCCCAGGCACATGCATTGATAGCTTTGTCTGTCAAACGTGCCACCATTCCTCACATTCGCTCTTGTAGAACAGCAAAGGATGATTGGGATACACTTACCACATTGTACCAATCTAGGAATGAGTTACCTCCGAAAAGAGTTGGAGAGTGAGCACATGAATGAAGATGATTATATGGACAGTTTCCTAACGAAGATCAAAGACTTGAAGGAACACTTGATTTCTGTTGATGAGGTTATACCAGATAGCTCACTTGTGCAGACCGTTTTGAATGGTCTTCCTGATTCATATCAGAGTTTTGCTTCTACTCTTCGGTTGCTAATGAAAGGCAATCTAAATGCCTTATCACTTGAGGAGTTAGTCTCTGTTCTGTTGCAAGAAGATCAGTCCAGGCAGAATAGGTCAACTATGCGAGTTGCAGATCAAGCTTTCCTGGCTAGTTAGAAGGGCAAAGGAAAATGGAGCTCTTCAACTAGTAAGCAGAAATCTGCTAATTTTGCACATTTGAAGAAGGAAGATAAAGATGAGAAGAAATCAGAGCAGAAATTATTTTGTAAGTACTGTAAAGGGAATGATCATATCATAAAGAACTATCCAAAACTGGCTGCTAAAAAGGCAAAGAAGAAAGAGGCTGGAATGGTTGTTGCAGAGGCCTCTACACCAAAAATAGAGTCTGCTAATCTTGTGCAGGAACAAGAATGGGCATTTACTACTGTCTCCAGTTTTGATCCATCTTCTCATGAATAGTGCATGTCTGCAGTAGACTCAGATGTTTGGTATTTTGATAGTGGGGTGACCAAACATATTACCTCCCAATGAAGTTTCTTCTCTTCATTCGAGCCTGCCCCTACAGGGAATACTGTTACGTGTGCCAACAACTCCTCTTATCCTGTTATGGGAGTTGGTAAGATCATTTTGACCACTGCTGATGGTAGATCTTTCACTTTGTCAGATGCTTTATTTGTGCAAGGGATCAAGAAGAACCTGTTATCAATTTCTGCATTAGCCAAGATTGACTTGGTTGTGAAATTTGTTGATGATAGGTGCACAGTTCACGATTTGTCAAATGGCGATGTGATTATTGCTTTAGGCATTTTATGTCGTGGATTGTATAAGCTCATAGATTATGAAAGATCTGTAAATGATTTGGCATGTGCAGTAAATGATTCTCAGGCTATGTTAGATGCAAAGCTTTGGCATGCATACTTTGGTCATCTGAATTTTGCTAGTTTGCTATGCCTGCAAAAATCTGAAATGGTGTCCTCATTGCCCAAACTTGAGGCACCTGGAAAACATGTTTGTGAAGGCTGTATTTTGGGCAAAATGCAGCATTCATCCTTTCCAAAAGATGGTTCAGTTCGGGCTACTCAGAAATTGTAGCTTGTATATAGTGATATATGTGGTCCTATGCAGACACCTTCTTTTGGAAATTATCTTTACTTCGTGACTTTCATTGATGATTTTTCCAGGCATGCATGGGTATATCCATTGCAGGCAAAGTCCGAAGTGTTCATGTACTTCAAACAGTTTGTGGTTTTGGCTGAAAATCTATCAGCATGTAAAATAGGCACCCTCTGTTCTGATCGAGGGGGGGAATATATGTCTTCTGATTTTAATGCATTTTTGGTTGAACCTGGGATAAAACACCAATGTACAGTGTTGTATACACCTCAACAGAATGGAGTTGCTGAACGAAAGAACAGGTCGCTCATGGAGATGGCGAGGTGTATGGTCAAGAGTCAGGCTTTACCACATAGTTTCTGGCTTGAGGTTGTCATGTGTGTAACATATGTACTGAACAGGTGTCTCCCACTAAAGCACTACAGTCTATCACTCCATATGAGGCTTGGCATGATCGCAAGCCATCTGTTGCTCATCTGCGTGTTTTTGGTTGTTTGGCATATGCATTAGTGCCTAAACAACATCGTAGAAAATTGGATGATAAAGCAGTAAAATGTATTTTTGTTGGGTACAGTTCTGAAAGTAAAGGCTATTGTCTATATCATCCACATACTAAACACATTCTGGTTAGCCGTGATGTTGTTTTTATGGGAGATGCTATTCAGCCATTGCTTTCATGTACTAAGGAGACATCTGTTAGCTCCAAAGACATGTATGATACTTTACTGCCTCTTTTCACAGGTGGATAGTCAAGTGCTGATCCTAATGAGGCAACTTCTCAATTTTTGTAGGTTTCATGTGATGATGCAGATCATTCCATTTCTGATGCATATTTACATGATGCACTTATTGATGAGAGAGATGATACTGAGCAGGCAAGAACTATGCTAAAATGGCTAGTGCAGACCTTGTGTGACAACAAATTAGATGCACCTCTGTCATATCATACTCGATCAGGCTCTCATAGTGCCTCTTTTGCATCCAATTGCTATTCTATGGCTTCATCTAGTCTCTATGATGAGACTGAGCGTGTTTCGTTTGATGAAGCACAAAATTCAAAAAATTGGATGGCTGCCATGCAATCTGAATATGATGCAATAATGAAGAATGGTACTTGGTCTTTATGTGACTTTCCTCCTGGCAAGAAGGCCATTTGGCACTAAGTGGGTATACAAGCTGAAGCATAAACCATATGGTTCAGTTGACAGGTATAAGGCTAGGCTTGTTGCAAAGGGTTATGCACAGGAAAGAGGCATTGATTTTGATGAGACCTTTGCACCTACATGTCATATGACTACTGTTTAGAGCATCTGTGCACTTGCAGCCCATCATGGTTGGAATGTACATCAGTTGGACATTAAAACTGCATTTCTGAATGGTGACTTGCATGAAGAAGTGTATGTTTTTCAGCCCCATGGCTTTGTGCAGAAAGGGCATGAGAACCAGATGTGGAGGTTAAAGAAGGCATTATATGGTTTAAAGCAAGCACCACGTGCTTGGTATGAAAAGATACATGCCTATCTGATTGCACATGGTTTTGAGAACAGTCCAACTGAAAGCACCTTATATGTTAAGCGTGCTAATGATGTACTTCTGATCATTGTGGTTTATGTTGATGGCATGCTGCTCACTAGTCCTCATGAGAGGCATATTGCTAATTTTAAGGCTAATTTGCATGCCTCATTTGAGATGTCTGATTTGGGAAATTTGCATCATTATTTGGGCATTCAGTTTATGCACGTTGATGGTGGAATGGCTTTGTGTCAAACGAAATATATTGACACATTATTGCAGCGTTTTGGCCTTGAAGACTGTAAGCCTACTGCCACTCTTATGGAGACAGGTTTAGGATTGAGTCTTCATGATGCTAGAGATGCATTTAATGCTATTCTCTATCAGCAGGTTGTTGGATGCTTGATTTACTTATGCATTACTCGGCCCGATATTCAGTTTGCTGTCTCATAGATGAGCAGGTTTATGCATTGTCCAGAAGTCAAGCATTGGCAAGCAGTTAAGCATATCTTTTGCTACTTGAGTGGTACTCGGCTACTTGGGTTGTTTTATCCCAAGGGAGGATCACTACCGCCAGATTTGCATGCTTTTTCTGACTCTGATTGGGCTGGTTGCTATGACACTTTTGTGTCCACTAGTGGCTTTTGCTTCATGCTTGGTAGCTCATATATATCTTGGTTGAGCAAGAAGCAGTCTAGTGTGGCCACTTCCAGTTGTGAGGCTGAGTATAGGGCGGCTTTTAGAGCGAATGTTGAGTGTGTGTGGCTCAGATGCCTCATGGCTAATTTGGGTGTTGGTCAATCTTCTGCCATCACCATCTTCACTGACACTCAGAGTGCATTGGCAGTTGCAAGGAACCTTGTGTTCCATGCTCGGACTAAGCACATTGAGGTGCATTATCATTATGTCAGGGAGAGGTTCTCTGCTGGGGAGATCAGCTTGGCATATGTGCCCATGCAGGAGAATATTGTAGACCTTTTCACGAAGGCTCTGCCTCACATATTAAAGAAGTGATCCACATTGATGCAGATGATGCATGCATGCTCAAGCAAGACAATATTGAGCATGCTCAAGCATGCTCAAGCAAGACAATATTGAAAATCTTACAAGACACGAGATTGCTAAATAGATCCAAAGTAGGGAAGGAGACTAATATAGGAAGGAGCGAACATAACTCAAGTCTTTAATCAAGTACCCATGTGTATACAATGTAATCTACTTTTTGCATTATTTACTAGGAGAAGATATTGGCTGACATATGATGTCATGAGTGTAGAACAGTAGATAACCAGGTACAGGTTAAATTATCTAGACATGGTAGCTCCAATAGAGAATATGATTACTATAGAATATATGTGTGTCATTACTACTTTTTGGCAACAAAAAGTAGCAGAACCCACACATTAAATGCTAGTATAGATTTTAGAAACTTAAAGTTGTGTCTATTGGCCTTTAACTATGCACAAACCCCAAATATTAACGTGTCCAGATTCCGCGATGGCATGAAGCCATAAATTTTTTATTTCACTCAAACTTGGTCTTTAAAAAGCCTACTATAATAGATGCCAATTTCTAGATAACAACCACATGGCCGTCTTCGGAGAGGCATTTCACATGGGATCTTTTGAGAAACATTGTGAATTTTTTGGTAAGTTCTTGATGCCCATAGATGCCATTTTTATATCACCTTACTAGATTTTACTCATTCAACAATGATATCTATTACATTAGGCCTAAAAAATCTAGAATGACAAAGACATCTCATGTTTTTGGCTAAGATGCACAACAAAAGGTACCAAGAGCTTCTTGACAAAGCAAACAAAATGTGAACGATGATGAGCTCCGTTAAAAACCATTTTTTGTAAAGGCCAAGGAGTCCTTCGGCTTCAGTAGTGTTCCCCCAACCATTTCTTGGGATTCTTTTTTGACTCATTGGTAGTTAAATAAGCCTTAAGACTATTTTTAGATATTTTATTTCTCCAAAATCCATGTGAAAATGGCCATGTACAAAAGTATGGAGGACAAAAACACTAAGTTGTAAGTGACTTTTCAATCATTTTGAATCAAATTTCATGCATCTTGCTTCTTGCATCTCTAGGCTCCATCTCCTTCATTTGGAGCTCTAATGGTAATCTTGAGGTGTCTTATCTCCTTGTGTACCTAAGATGAGTCTTTTTTTATGCTTTTGGTGTGTGTTCCTTGCCTTTTGGTGTATGTTGGTGGGTTGATCATCTACAAGAATGCAAGCTCGAATTCCATAGCTTCAAGAGACCCACCATCATATACTTAAATGAGGTAAGCATACTTGGATTGACAATTTAGAGTTGATTTGAAACCACTAGATGCAGGTTATGCCTTGTGCTAGTGGGTTTACAAAAGAAGGTTACAAAATACCTATTATCTACAAGAAATGGATCTTTGGTCGGCCCCCACACATCTGTGTGCACAAGGTCTAACACACCATGTGTTATGTATCCACTCTTCTTGAAGAGCAGCTTCAAAGACTCGCCAAGTTGGCAAAACTTCACACATCTCATGCAACATTTGTATTGAAAAAAGTGGTAAATCTCTGATGAATTGCCTCTCCTCCATGTCCTTTAACCTTTGAATGTTGATGCGGCCACACCTATTGTGCCAAAGATCCAAGTCTCTGATCCTCTTGTCTCCATAGGTGATGAACATCGCCTTATTGCTTTGCCCTTTGCCAATGTCAAGAGTGAACATCCTTCCTTCCTTCTTCCTTTTGGCTATCAACTCATATCCATTCCTTGGGTCTTTAATAAAGCAGCCTTTGTGGTTGAACTTTATTTGGTATTCCCTTTCAACCATCTTCCAAATAAAGATTAGATTCTTTGTAATAGTGGGAACATACAATACTTAAGATAAAATCCTTGCTTTGTGGTTGCCTTCAAGTTTGACATCCCTCATTTATTGTATTTCATGCCCTATGTTGTCTCTTGTCTCCACACAGCCTCTTTGCTTGGGTGCTTGAAGATTGCTGAATATTCATTACTACAACCACTATCTATATACCACACTTCATCATGTGGTTGGACTTCACTCTTTGCTTGGGTGCTTGAAGATTGCTGAATATTCTTTACTACAACCATTATCTATATACCACACTTCATCGTGTGGTTGGACTTCATTGCTATGCTTCAAAGATAACAAATCTTCATTCTCTAATGTAGTTGAAGAGTTTGCATAGTTACCCCTTGAAGTTGTTCCCACTTTGCTTTTGCCAACAATCCTTACTTGCCTCTTTTTTATTATGAGCTTTAAATATATACATAATAGTTAGTAATAGAAGGGATTTTCACGACCTTAAAGAAGATTATAAACAAGTTGCCTCTTTTTTATTACGAGATTTAAATATATACATAATAATTAGTAATAGAAGGTATCTTCACGACTTAACAGAAGATTATAAAAAGTTTTAATCACATCAGTGTCACCAAAATGACTTTCCAAAAAAGTCACCATAGTGATACTGATTAGGGTGGCTTCCCATAAAAATCACCTTGGTCACATTGATTAGCTTTGGCCGAACTTCCTCTTGAACAAAAAAAAGCCATGTTCTCTTTCCTTGGGCTACTAATGAAACATGATGGCTAAACAAGGGATGGCTTTACAAGCTTTGACTATTCTTCCAAGAATAATGAAGGGGCACTCTGGTGAGAGGACACTGAATCCATTGCGGAAAGCTATCCTCGTTTCTTTGCAGTATTTATCAAACTCCTGATTTCATTCCGGACCTTTTAGCCAAACATCCTTCAGCCTCTCCCAACAAAACTACTTGTCACGAAATGTTCAATGGCAGTAATTTAAAGACTGCCATTAGAACTTTTAAGGCTCTGAGATAAGACTGCCATCAAACGCTTTCAAGGCATATTATTGAAGTGGCCTAAAGCCACTCTCCAAGACTTGAGGCATCAATATTGAGGAATCTTTCTCAGCCATGAAGTCATTAGTGTCCTTTGGAAATATCATAGTATATGTACTAACTCAACAATTGAGTCCTCCATGAGCATTTAATGTTCGTTATAAAAAGTGCCAAGTACAGTATCAAGACCAACCATGTCGCATGCTAACATGTGGAGCCACTCTCTAAAAATAAAATGGCTATCTTCATCTCACGTCTACTACCACTTTAGATATCCAAGACCTATTTCTCATTACTTTCAAAAGTCCGTGCTCCACTTCTCTTTCGGAGAGCCTTGATGATTATGCTCTTGGGTTTTCATGTACATTTCAAAGTATCACATACTTGCCTTTGTTGATAAAATTGGAAGTGGGCAGCACAGCCATGCGGTTTACACAGGACATGTGTGAAGACAGATGCAGAGAAGAGATTCAGCAAAAAATAGCATAGATAGGGGAGAGATGGGATGAGAACTGAAAAAAATGCTTTGACGTGGATAACAGAGAAAAAAGACAGTTACAAGATCTCTGAAGACACAATAATCGTACTAAGATTCATGTAGCAGAGATACCGTCTGCTGCAGATGCATGATATTTCATGGTGTATGAGATAGATTCCTTATAAATGCAATATACACTCCAGCGTCAATTTGCTGAAATGGATGACAAATCCTATATGATTCAAGAAAGGCAGCACTCATGAACCATGTATTGGCAATTAAACACGCTAATGAAACTGTGATGTAACCTGAGGTAAGTCAATGTCTATTACAAGTGCTACATGGGACCATGATAGAAAGTGAAATCTACGTTACAAGGACTTTTTGTTGATGCATTATTGAAGTCAGGATAACTTGATCCCCAGCTAGTAAATTTTCACTCATTTCATTCGATATCTGAAGTGATTCTTCAAGGGTTTCCTTAAGATCCTCAAGAATCTTGATTGAGGCTTTGTTGGGCTTCACTCCTTTCAGTTTCATCTCTTCAAATATTTGATGTGCTTCATCTGCATAGCCATTGATTGCATATGCTGACATTAGTGCATTCCACAGAAGGACACCTCCTTCAACACTTCTAAACACGACCATTGCATCACTTGGCCTCCCAAACTTTCCATACATGTTAATAATAGCAATGGCAGCAATAAAATCAAGCTCTATCCCAGCCAGTATGCTATGATTATATATGGACTGACCTTCTTCAAGTGTTTCCATAGCAGTACACACATCTAAAATTATTGACACTGTATAATTGTTTGGATTTGCACCATATTTCTGCATTTGATAGAATAGCCCAATGGCTTCCTTATTTTTCTTATTTTGCGAAAAAACTGCAATCATGGTGCTCCAGGTGACAGTGTTTCTGTTCAACATTCTATTAAACATGATGGTTGCATCCTCTGGAACCTGACATCTACCATACATATTGATGAGTGCATTCTCAACTCTGATATCAGATATTACATTTACCGAAAGGATTTGGGCATGAATCTTATAACACTTTGGAAGCTCTCCAAGACTTCCACATCCATCTAGAACAGACAAAAAGGTAGATGTTGTAGGTGCTAGGTCTCGTTCAGGCATCTGATTGAACATGTCCAGTGCTTTTGCACTACAACCATTATGTACACATGCAGCAATCATGGCAGTCCATGATAAAACATCATGCTGTGTAATCTGCCGGTGCACTTGCCATGCACTTTCTAGATGTCCACATTGCCCATACATGTTGATAAGGGCAGTGCCAACGATCATATCAAAGAAACCATATGCAAGTGCTGTGGAATGCAGCTTCATACCTTCTAACAAGGATCTTTCATCTGCACATGCATCAATGGCAGACACACAAGTTATTATATTTGGCTGAAAGCCTTCAGCAAGCATTTGATGATAGTACTGAAGAGCTTCTTTGCCATGACCACTTTTTGTAAGTGCGGATATTATGGCATTCCATGATGCAGCATTTCGTTCCTGCATAGCATCAAAGAAACACTTTGCCGTCTCCAGTTCATAATTAGTGACATATACTTTAATCATAATGTTTGCAGAGTATATGTTTGGGAATGGCATCCTCTGGAAAATTACTTCAGCTGCATCAATACAGCCACAGTTACCATACATCAACATCAGAAGGTTCGATAAATATCTGTCGCATTCAAGGCCATCCTCAAGAATACGTGAGTGTACCTCTGCACCTGCAGCGAACGACTTATTACGAATGCATTCTTCTATTTCAACTGCCAAACTTTCAATATATTCGGTTTCATTAACAAACTGCTTTGTTTCATGGCCTCCATGCTCCGACAAACTGTTTTCTGATGACGAATAATGGCTTAATGAGCTATCCTGGGTAGAAAGCGGGACTGAATTTTCGGTCGCCGCAATGTTTAGACTGCATTGAGATGATGAAACAGGAACATGCTGTACGGCCACCTTGCACGACCTAACATTGTTGCGAAGTGCATTGTGGGAAATACTGGAATAAGAACTATTGACAATGGAAAGCTTCCCTTGATTGCTTGCCAATGAAGCAGAGTAGTAGTTTACCTCTGCACATGCAGACATGATAAACCATTCACAGCTTCTGCTACACCACGTATATAACTTTCTTTATCCGCCATACATTGCATCAAGATGTGGTATCACCATTGCAAATCCACGGAGACTCAATAAACGTTCCATTAGTTGTACAGCCCTGTGTGATAAATCCCACTTGAGGGAGAAAAGATGCCCGCCCTCATCTGCTCTGCGACAGCAACAATTACACTTAGATAGTTGGAATATATATTTTCCTGTGTAATGTCTCGGAAAATTATGTGCGCAGCAGGTACTGTCCGAATCAAACAGCAAGCTTGGGCTGATACTTCCTCCAACACAACAGAATAAAGATGAGACACATGCACAATCCCCATTTGCTCGTACAGAAATTGAACATGCAAGGTAAATATGCGCAATTCAATCAAAAGAGCTCGACGGCTCTAAAGAATGTAGACTACATTACATTACTAGTATTCACAATGACGCGAGGGTCCAGCTCATCGCCTGAAAACGAGATTCGGACTAGAAGGAGAAATCGCCAAGGACGCTCAACAGTGAGATCCAGCGGCTCGAGTTAGGCAGCGGGGCCAGAACGTGTCCTCATAGCAAAAAGAAGGAACGTCATCGTCCACCATCTCCTTGTGAACATAGAACCTTTCGTTCTGCGGAGAGAGAGAGAGAGAGAGAGAGAGAGAGAGAGAGAGAGAGAGTGGTCAAGCTCGCTAGAAGATAGAAAGAGGATCGTCGAGCTCGCAAGCAGACAGTGGGATAGAATTTCAGAGGAAATGGCGCATGGATGAAGCATCAAGATCTTAGCAAACTTTAGAGCCACTCCACTCCGTAAGTTTGGATTACGGTCGCTTTTAAATATAAAGGGGATGTTTCACTATGTGCCACAATTACAATGATGATTCGTATTCGAAGTGCATCAATGACATTACTAAAGCGGATCCTCAAGAAATTGAAGTCGAGCTCGAAGTTCATCAACGTGAAACATCAAGATGATCTCGAGTGTTATGGGAATGTCTAAACTCGGATTAATGTCAACTGAAAGCTCTCAAGTGATCCATCAAGCGAGGTTCCTCACTAGTTTGGTTGGCAACAAATTGCAGCTAGGCTAAATTAAAGGGTTCTCCCTTTTGAAACATCCCAATTAGCTATGTGTCACTCACCTCCCAATCTTAAATTATCCTTGCCCTTATGCATATCTAGGGTCTTCCCTGAGGTCCAAACACTCTTCATATGGCCACTCTGAGGAGATAGAATAACCTCGAAGACTCTTGCTAGAGCCTTGGCTCCCTTGAGCTCTAATCCTTGACCCATCTAAAATCCTCGACCGATGCAAGTAGACCATGGTGGTCTAAATTAATCTAACATTATATCCCCCTTCTAAAGATCATTGTCCTCAATGATCAAGAAAAGAAAGCATCTACGAATCTGAGCTTTTGATTCTCAAGTAGCATCTCTGAGTAGAAAACTAGTCCATGCTACTAAATATTTTGGGATAGAGCGATTTCACAATGGACGCTCCCTCTTATTAAGAACTCTAAAAGGAATAGTTGGCTAAGACGTTCTATCTCCTAAAGCAAATAACATCTATAGAATTCTCATCTCGGGGAATGTGTGGTCTCACTTGCTAATATGAAGAACCGGATGAACTTTATAATCATCTAGAAATTGTAACTTGTGTCCAACATCATCTTCTTGATTATTTTCCAAGGTCCACAAAATATAAGAGATAACTTGGGTTTCTGACCTAGTATTAATGAAGAGCGAAGTGAATCCTATAAGAACTTCTTGGAACATCTGTGGTGTGTGATGTATATCTATGAAAGCTTTCATCCTATCAATAGCTTGTTCAAGATTGGATTGAGCTATCTTTAAGTTAGCTTGCATATTTGTAAGAAACTATGAAACACTCAGAGATTTCCTCGATAATCCCATGGTAGCTAGACTATGTGGAACATAACGGTAAATCACCTCAAAAGGTGGCACCTAGTAGTTTTGTGCTTCCAATTATTATAAGCAAACTAAATTAACAAAATGAGACCATCCCAATATGTTTGCATTTCTGAAACATATTCCCGAGGCATATCTTCTAGCATCTAATTTACTCTTTCATTCTAACCATCTGTCTGTGGATGCCCTCCACTACCCATCTTGAGCTGAATTTGTAACATGTTAAACATGTCAATCGAAAAATTTTGTATGAATCTTGGATTCCTCTCCAAATGTATGGACTTAGTGTTGATATATTTAGCTAGTGATGTGTGTGAACACATAGCACTGCAGGGGCACTTTTTTCCCTCTTTAGGAGTTTTTTTCCCCCGGCTTGTATATATGCCTATAGCCCTAAAAGGTTACTTATCTTTGTACATTCTAGTGGTAATACATTCAGTATTGTGTATTGTGCTCCAAGCTTCTTCTTCTTCCTTGTGCCATTCACAAGCTATAGACCTCAAACTCCAACAATTGGTATCAGAGCAGGTCACCGCTTCATCTAGGGCATTGTTGACGCCCCTCCGATCATAGTCTTAGAATAGCACAAAATTTGGTGAGCATACTCAGGGAGATTAGGAGATCAAAACAACTTTGCTTTGTGACACAGAAATCATGATTTGAGCTCGTTTTGGCCTCCAAATGCACTATGATAGTGCTTGTGCAGGCTATTTTGTCTTTTCATGATAAAGATATATACAGGTTTCAGTTGGCCAGTATAAGTGTCTCAAAGTCTACTATAGGTTTAGCAGAACTCGTCACGGTAGTTCTGTTCAACTTTTTCAGTTTCAATCATTTTTCTGCATAAGGGTATTTTAGTCAATGGCCATGGCTGAAAACAGTGATGTATTTCGTATCTTGGCTATTGAGGATAAGTTGGATGGTACAAATTACCCATTTTGGGATTATATGATGCATCATGTATTGTTCACAAAAGGACTGTGGAATATTGTGTAGGGTGTTGAAAAACACCCTATTACACCTACAAATACAGGTACTAAAGCTGATGCAGATGGCATCGAAATGGTGATATTCCGCACATTCCTATTCATGCTACGGTTTCCACTGCACCTATTGCAGAGAAAATTTGTTGGGATGTCACAGATGCTCAGGCACATGCTTATAGCCTTGTCTGTCAAACGTGCCATTATTCCTCACATTCACTCTTGCAGAACAACTAAGGATGCTTGGGATACATTTATTGCATTGTATATGGCTAGGAATGAGGCTCGCGTTGCTTACCTCCAAAAATAGTTAGAGAGAGAGCATATGAATGAAGGTGATTCTATGGATAGTTTTTTGACAAAGATCAAAGACTTGAGGTAATAATTGATTTCTAGTGATGAAACTATACCAGACGGCTTAGTTGTGCATAGCATTCTGAATGGTCTTCCTGATTCATATAAGAGTTTTGCTTCTACTCTTCATTTGATGATGAAAGGCAATTCAAATGCCTCGACATTTGAGGAGTTCGTCTCTGTTTTGTTGCAGGAAGATCAGTCTAGGCAAAAGAGGTTCATTATGCGTGTTGCAAATCAAGCTTTCCTAGCCAATCAAAAGGGCAAATGGAGCTCATCTATTAGTAAGCAGAAATCTGCAAATGCTGCATATTTGAAGAAGGAAGACAAAGATGAGAAGAAATAAAAAAAGAAGAAATTATTTTCTAATTACTTTAAAGGAAACAATCAAATCATAAATGTCCAAAATTGTCTGCAAAAGAGGCAAATAAAAAGAGGCTAGAATGGTTGTTGTAGAGGCCTCTACACCAAAAACAGAGTCTGCTAATATTGTGCAAAATGAAGAATGGGCATTTACTACTATTTGCAGCTTTGACCCATCTTCTCATGAGCAGTGTATGTCGGAAGTAGACTCAGATGTTTGGTACTTTGATAGTGGGGCAACCAAACATATTACCTCGTGCGGTTTCTTCACTTCACTTGAGCCTGTCCCTACATGGAATACTTGAAGACAAAGGTATGTCTCATCAACTCACTATTGCTTACACTCTAGAACATAATAGTGTTGCAGAGAGAAAGAACAATATACTTGTTGAGATGATGCGTAGTATGATATCATCCAAAAGGCTTTCTCCCAATTTTGGGTTTGATGTAGTACACACAGCTAATCACATTCTGAATAGGTCTTCCATGAAAGCTTTGAATGTTATCTCACCTTATGAAGCTTATTATGGGAAGAAGCCCAATGTGAGTTACTTCAAAGTTTTTAGTTCCCCAGCTTATGTTCACATTGAGAAGAAGGATCGTGGTAAGCTTGATGTAAAAGCCATTAAAGTGGTCTTTATTGGTTATGCAATTGAAAGAAAAGGATACAAATTCTATGTTCCAGATACAGGTGATATCCTACTCTCACACAATGCATATATTTTAGAAAGTCAGATTTATGATAAGAAGGAAGAAATTCCACATTTCATAAAGGTAGATGACTATGCATTTTTCAAAAGGAATTTGGATGCTTACATTCAACCATACAAGGGGGGTGATGAACCTACTCAAATCCTAAGAGATACAGGTGAAGAGAGAATTTCATTACTACATCAATACCTAGTCCTAGAATCAGTACCTCTTGAAGTTCCGACTTATGAAGTTGGAGAAGGTTCTAGAGTTCCAGAAGAAAGAGATACTAAAGAACCAAAAGATATACCACCACTTTTTAGGAATACGACAAAGTGGTTATATCAAACTTGGAAGGACAGTGGTAAAGGAATACACAAGAAGAACCAGAAGTCAAAGCAGGAGACAACAAGAAGGCCAAGTAAATTATGCATAACATTTTGAGATTAATAATGTTTTAGCTCTTACTTCAGTTGAGAATGAAGCAGCTAGTGTTCAAGATGCACTAAGTAGTCTTGTGTGGAAGAAAGCTATGCAAGAAGAGATTGATTCCATCCATAAGAATCAAACTTGGAAGCTTTGTGAGTTACCAAAAGATAAGAAAGCTATTGGTGTTAAGTGGATCTTCAAAATCAAAAGAAAAGTAGATGTTACCATAGACATGTATAAAGCAAGATTAGTTGTCAAAGGTTATGCACAAAAGAAAGGTATTGACTATGATGAGACTTTGCCACCTACATCTAGAATGACAGTGGTCAGGATAGTACTTTCTTTAGCCGCATTCTTTAGTTGGAAAGTATACCAGATAGATATAAAAACTGCATTTCTTAATGGTGATCTACATGAAGATGTTTATGTTCAACAACTAGAAGGTTTTGAAGAAACACATAAAAAGCATTTAGTGTGCAAACTTATCAAAGCTTTGTATGGACTAAAGCAAGCACCAAGAGCTCGGTATGAGAAGATACATGTTTATCTTCTATCTATTGGTTTTGAAAACTCAAATGCAGCTCCCACACTTTATGTTAAAGTTGATAAGGATTTTTTTATTATTATTATTATCATATATGATTGGAACATAATTAGTGTAGGTGAGCTTCATAGCTTACTGTTACACTTGAAATCTCGTCTATTCTCTCTCTATCTCTCACTCATCTATTTTTGAGTCTTAAGGTGTGTATGTTAAGGTTCATCTGTTGGAAGATCCTATAAACCTGTGATATATCGTTATTGTGGCCCACTACCGATTCCAACATATGGTATTGAGATCTTAGAATACCAACACATATGTACTTAACATGTGTCCCACTAAAGCGCTGTAGTCTGTCACTCCATATGAGGCTTGGCATGGTTGCAAGCCATCTATTGCTCATCTGCATGTTTTTGGTTGTTTGGCATATGCATTAGTGCTTGAGCAACCACATTGAAAATTGAATGATAAAGCAATGAAATGTATTTTTGTTGGGTAGAGTTTTGAAAGTAAGGCTATCGTCTATAGCATCCATAGACTAAACCTATTTTGGTTAGTCGTGATGTTGTTTTTGTGGAAGATGCTATTCAACCATTACTTTCATGTACTAAGGAGACATTTGTTACCTCTAAAGACATGTATGATACATTTCTACCTCTCTTTACAGGTGGAAAGTCTAGTGCTGGTCCAAATGAGGCAACTTCTTGGCCTTTATAGGTTTCATGTGATGATGCAGATCATTCTATTTCTGATGTAGATTTACATGATGCACTTGTTGATGAGAGGCCTGATATTGAGGAGGCAAAAACTATGTCAAAATGGCTGGTGCAAACTTTGTGTGATAGCAAATCAGATGCACATCTTCCATACCATACTCGTTCAAGCTCTCATAGTGCCTCTTTTGCATCAAATTGCTATGCTATGGTTGCATCTAGTCTTTGTGATGAGATTGAGCCTGTTGTGTTTGATGAAGCACACAATTTTGAACATTGGATGGCTGCAATGCATTATGAATATGATGCTAGCACCTTATATGTTAAGCGTGCTAATGATGTGCTTCTGACCGTTGTTGTGTATGTTGATGACATGATGCTCACTGGTCCTCATGAGAAGCATATCGCTGATTTTAAGGTTGTTTTGCATGCCTCATTTGAGATGTTAGATTTTGCACATTTGCATCATTATTTGGGCATTTGGTTTATGCAAGTTGATGGTGGAATAACTTTGTGCCAAACAAAATATATTGACACATTATTGTAGCATTTTGGCCTTGAAGACTGTAAACCTTCTGCCACTCCTATGGAGACAAGTTTATGAGTCTTCATGATGCTGGAGATGCATTTGATGTTGTTCTCTATCAGCAGGCTGTTGGATGCTTGATTTACCTATGCATTACTCGAGCAAATATTCAGTTTGTTGTCTCGCAGATGAGCAGGTTTATGCATTGCCTAGGTGTTAAGCATTGGCAGGCAATCAAGTGCATCTTTTGCTACTTGAGTGGTACTTGGCTACTTGGATTGTTTTATCCCAAGGGGGGATCACTACCGCTAGATTTACATGCTTTTTTCTATTTTGACGAGGCTCATTGCTATGACACTCATGTGTCCACCAGTGGTTTTTGCTTCATGCTTGGTAGCTCATGCATATCTTGGTTGAGCAAGAAGCAGCCTACTGTGGCCACTCCCAGTTCTGAGGCTGAGTATAGGGCAGCTTTCACAGTGACTATTGAGTGTGTGTGTGTCTCAAATGCCTTATGGCTGATTTGGTACATATATGATAATAATAATCAAAACATCCTTATCATCTTTAACATAAAGAGTGGGAGCTGCATCTAAGTTTTCATTATGTTAGGGAGAGGTTCTCTGTGGGAGAGATCAGCTTGGCATATGTGCCCATGCAAGAGAACATTGTAGAACTTTTTACAAAGGCTCTGCCTAGGGAGAAGTTTGAAGCTTTCCGCAAAGCTTTAGGGTTACTTCCTTTTGTGGGTTGACTCCACAGATCTTGGTACTTCCTTATACATGAATACCATCTCCTTGTTCACCGCATCACTCCCAGGGGGATTTGTTGATATATTTAGGTAGTGATGTGTGTGAACACACTAGGACTGTCGGGGCACTTTTTTCCCTCTTTAGGAGGTTTTTTTCCCTTGTCTTGTATATACGCCTATAGCTCTAATGGGTTACTTATCTTTGTACATTCTAGTGGTAATACATTCAATATTGTGTGTTGTGCTCCAAGCTTCTTCTTCTTCCTTGTGTTGTTCGCGTGCTTCTATAGACCTCAAACTCCAACACTTAGG
The DNA here is from genome assembly GCA_020310875.1 of Ceratopteris richardii. Taxonomy (NCBI): domain Eukaryota; kingdom Viridiplantae; phylum Streptophyta; class Polypodiopsida; order Polypodiales; family Pteridaceae; genus Ceratopteris; species Ceratopteris richardii. The sequence goes on along the minus strand of CM035427.1, from coordinate 55,846,177 downwards.
TGAACCATGTAATTTGAAAATATTCTTAGTGAATATTTCTACAACTAAAGAGGCTTCCATTGATTCCTTAGTAGGATTGAAGTATGCCATTTTACTTAATCAATCTACCACTACAAGAATAGCATTCATGTGATGTGGTGTCCAAGGTAAAACCATTCAGAAAACCATGGAAATACTATCCCAATAGTACTACATTATTTCCAATGATTATTGAAAACCTAGAGGTTATGTCATCTTTGCTTTATATACTTGACACTTAAAGCACTCACTTACATAATTTTTGGCCACCAAAATGTGTATCTAGTTACTTGCAAAATTTTGTCAATACTAGGGTGTCTTGCACAAGGTACACTGTGGTTCTCAAAAATGACTTCCTTTCTAAACTTCCCTTCTTGGGAACTAGATACACATATCTTTCCTTTTATTTTCAGAAAACCTTGCTCAACTTGGAAATTAGCGAATGAATTATTCTCAATATTATCTCATACTATAGGTTGATACTACTTGTGATTCTTTAATCTCTTGAGTTAGACCATTGTCTAGAACTATAAAGCTAATCTAATGCATAATGCGAGATAATGAATCTAAAAATCTATTGATCTTGCCCTTTCTATGTTAGATATGCTCAATACTCCACCCTCAAGCGACCAGAAATGATCCATGGTGCTCTAAGTTGTAAGGCCCCCATTATGAGGAGAAGCCATTATGAGAGCCCGGACATTTGTGGAACCCTAATGTCTAAGTTAGATGAGGTCTATGTGTGATTGTTGATGGTTATATATGATCTTTGAGAGCCTAGCCATTAGGTTAGGTAGGGCATAAACTTTTGGGCCATTGGATTGCCATTCAAGGTGAGAATAAAGGCCTTGTGGCATCATGCAATTTCTCCATAGAACCTTAATGGGGGGAGTGCAGAGGGGGGCTTGCCCCCTTCTACAGGGTCCGAGGGGCCTATCCCCTTGGCTTGTAGGGTTGAGATGGTAGGACTTCTAGTCATGGAGATATTTTTGGATTGTATATTGTGCCGGCTATTTTGTATCTCCTAACTATGTTTGTCTATACCAAATCCTCTTGTAAAAGCTATATAAGCATGGTCCAGGTTGAGCTTTACATAGAATTGCACAATAGTAAGCCCTTCATCTAGATTCTATCTAGATCGCCATCTAAGCTCCACATTGGGAGCATACAGGTGGACATCACCATCATTGTAACTGCATTATGCTTGGAAATCTGAGAATTTGAGTTCTCTCTCTTAGTTTGCATTTATCTTTGTCTACATTTTTCTCTCAACTCTGTCTACTAGTCTATTTTGCTGGTGCTATTATTTTCTTGAATGGTATTGTGAGCCATCGAAATGTAATCCTAAAAGGATTCACACACACCAAAAGGGCGTAGCGTAAACATTGTAACGTTTTTGAGTAATGAAAAGGGCGTACGTGAAACACAGGGTAGTCGATGCCGGACTGTCTAGGCAAACGCCTGAAGTGGAGCGTAGCGCGCATTGTTGATATTCTGAGTACTCTGAGTATTTTGTCACTCTATTCTGAGCCATCGGAATGTAATCCTGAAAGGATGCATGCACACCGAAAGGGCGTAGCATAACCATTGTAACGTTTTTCAGTAATGAAAAGGGCATACGTGAAACAGAGGGTGGTCGACGTCGGACTGTGGTCTGGGCGAATGCCTGAAGTGGAGCGTAGCGCGCATTGTTGATATTCTGATTTTTTTTGTTTATCCTCCAATGGATGTGAGGAGTTTAGCAAAACAAGAGAAGCCTCATCTTGTTTTCTTGTTGATTTTTGTTGAATTTTGTTTTGTTTCATATTTGATGTTTGTTTGGTTTGATTTTGATTAGCTTCCCCTTGTTCCTTTTCTCCTCGCATCTTTGGGGTTTGTGCATATGTAGCTCAGGTTCATTGTTCTGTGGAAAAACAAAGCTCATTTTCATCTCTAGATGTTGAGATATTGGGCACGATGGTGAAGCTCTTGGACGTTTCTCCCAGTGGGCAGAATGTCTCACTTTCTACCATAGCAGGTAAATCGAACTTAAATGCAGGAGTGCATAATAGATCGTTTGCTAAGGTGCTTTCCTCACATGGAAAAAACCCCTTTGATTTCATTGGGAATATAGTTCAATATCCTGAACCTAGATCTGTCAAGAGTAAAGAAGCTTGCATGGATGCTTTGGATGTGCATAAATTAGCAGTTGAACTGAACGAGAAAACTTTCAAGGAGTCCACCTTAGTCATAGATAAGAACTCCTTTTATCAATGGCAAAATCAACTCATTGGCCGAGTTGTTATTGCTCTTTGTCATAGGCCAAGGTTGCCTCAAGAAGTGCTGAAGCAGTGGATTGAGGCAAACTCAGAAAGTATAGGAATTTTTGTCAAGCACATTGAGTATTTAAGCAATGGCTATTTTTTGTTCTTTTTTGATGACTCTAGTAGTGCTTCTAAAGTTATCATGGAGGGCCAGTGGATCATCAGGTTGACTCCTGTATCCTTTTTCTCATGGTATGCTAGTTTTAATCCTCGGGGACCTAAACCCACTAAGGTCCCCATCTGGGTAGAATTCCTTGATTTCCCGGTGGAATTCTACCCCTAGATTGATGGTCTATTCTCCTTGAATAGCAAAGTGGGTCAAAGGGCTAGAGGGGGCATCAATCCCAAGTGGGATCCTCACGTTATGGTGGAAATTGACATTTCAAAACTAGTTAAAACTTCTCTATTAATTAAGGACTCTGATGGCATGTGTCTTCATGCACAGAAGGTAGTCTACAAAAATCTAACCAATGCGTGCTTCAACTGCTACAAACAGGGCTAGAGTGCTCCGATTCCCTCTGTTAAATCTACAGATGATCCCCTTGCTCCAAAAGTCAACCAAGTCCAAGTAAATAAAAAAATCCAAGTGAAACCATTTTAAAAAAAGGGTAAGAATTGGGTCAATACTTATGACGTTCTCCATGAGGATGTTTTTAACCCCTTTTTAGAGTCTATTGAAAATCCGAATAGCCTAGAATCTCTTAAAGATGCAGAGAATTGGCCCTTTAGCATTGCAAAGTCTTCATCCTGAATGGATATAGATAAAAAAATATATCCTAATAGACACTCGTGGGTTCAACTCAACCAAGATAAAGGATGGACTATGGTGATCAACAAGAAGAAATTGGCTCAATGGAAACCAGATAATGAGTTAAAGCACTCTCCTACAGGCAATCCTAACTTCATCTTGTCTATTGATCATAGGTTTTTTGTTGAGCTAAATAATCCAGATGATGCTGATATAAGAGATTGTCAACAAAATGGGTATGAAGGTGAAGATACCCAGTCAACCCACAAAGAGAATGAAGCTCCTTCTAGTGAGAATGTCACAAGAGCAAGGAGAAAAGATGGTCTTTCTAAACCTAAAAGGAAAGATATCCTAAAAAATTCTATTTCCTTGAATAAGTTGACAAAGAACGTAAGGAAATATTTTTTTTGGTGCCTTAGTCTTGATCATTATTAGTTTTTCATCATGAATGCCTTTAATATTCTATCTTTTAACATAAAAGGTTTGTCTAACCCTGTTAGGGCCAAGGGTCTTGTTAAATGGATGTTTGACTTATCCTTCTGGCCAGAAATTATTTGTTTGCAAGGGGGCACTCCTATCAGTGTCTCCCATTCACTTAGTCATATTATTCAAGACAATTTCTATAGCCCCACCCATCACTGGGTTGGGGTGTCTCTTAAAAAACCCTTAGATTGCATGCTCATCAGTCCTTATGCTGCCAACTACCCCTCCCTCAGAGCTAAAGAGGAGTTGTGTAGCTTGCATGACCCTATCTTTGTTGTTGGAGATTTCAACATGGATACCTCTATTAATGATAGATACTGTTAAAAAGGAAGTATCATGAGTGGGCAAGAGTGGTGATCCTAGTTGAGGCTTGTCTCCACCCATGACCTCATTGATGTTTACACAAATTTAGGTTTTACTAAGAACAACAAGAAAAAAGGTGATGGTTACTTTGTTTCCTAGCTTGATAGATGCTACATTAACATTCCCTTTCTTCAACAGTTTTGGGATGTCAAAACCTTTCTTGATCGTTCCCTTTGCATATCGGATCATTTTCCCTTGACCATTATCCTTAGGAACAATTGCCCGAATATTAGATTTGGTTGGCCTCACTTGGATCCTTCTTTGTTGAGAATTCCTTGTGTTTTGGAGAAGACGAGGGACACCTTCTCTCACCACTTTAGTGAAAACCTTAACCCTTTTGTGGCCTAGACTAGGGCTATCAAGGACGTTCAGAATCTTTTCACCCATTTTAGAAATCTCAAGAAGTCCATTAGAGCCAATAGGAGAAGGTTAATCTCTAGGAAGATTTCCCTTCTTTATTCCTCTCATGGTCCTCATCAAAACAACATGGATAAAGTTTTTTTCCTTTAGGATAGATTAAAATTTGAGGAGTACATTGAAGATAGTGGTATTCTCTCCTCTTTAAGAGAATTCTAGGCCAGAAATCTGGATAGACCTAACAAAAGTATTTTCTCTTTGTTACATAAGAAAAAGAACAAGGACTTCATACCTATGTTGATGAAAAAGTCTAGTCATTATCTATCAATGTTGAGGAGAATTTGCAGGAGGCTATCAATTTCTTTACTAATGTTTTCTCTAGTTCTCCCAAGTGAGGAGAGGATATCCATGGAGCCAGAGCCACTATTGCTCTTAAAACGAAAAAAACTATTCCTCCTGTCATGGCCTCCCTATTGGACCTACCCCTCATTGTCGATGAGGTTATACAAACCACTGGTAAATTGAAACCCTGCAAAACTCCTCACCTTGATGGCCTTCCTAATGAGTTTTTAAGTGCTCTTAAAGATTTCTTGACTCCCTTCATTCTCTTGATTTGGAAAGAAGCTGTTAGCAGAGGCACTCTTCCTATTGAGATCAACACTGGTGTGACAAAATTGATTCATAAAAAGGCACCTAAAGAGGATCTGAATAACTTGAGGCCTATTACATGTTTGACCACTATCTATAAGATTTTTGCTTCTTCTCTTGCTAAGACACTTAGCCCAATGATGAAAGATATCATACTCCTTGAACAAAAAAGGCTTCATTAAGGGTAGATTCATTTTGGATGCCATCATCTCTCTTTGGGAAGGTATTGAGTATGCTAATGAGTCCAATCAACCCTTTCACTTCTTCAAAATTGAGTTTGACAAGGCTTACGATAATATTGAGTGGGACTTTGTGCTCCAATCTCTCCATGACATTGGGGCATGCAAATTCTTTATCTAAGCTGTTAGTTATTTCTTTGGAAATGCCCATTCTAAAATTTCCATTAATGGTTCCCTCTCCTCCCTTCAAATTAAGAAGATCCATTATCCAAGGCTGCCCCCTTGCACCCCTTCTTTTTGCTATTGCTAGTGACTCTCTAGGTTGGCTCATTAAAGATGCTATGTCCAAGAATAAAATAGAAGGTATCTCAATTCCTAGCTCTGATAGTCAGCTTTGTCTTCAAGCTTTTGTTGATGACACCAACATTATCATGAAAGCTAGCACCAGTTCAGCTCAACGCTTCCTTGACTGTCTCCATACTTTCTGCTTGGCTAGTGGGTCTCATGTTAATCATAAAATGACTACCTTCACAACCTCCACCAATCACATCCTTGGTTGTATTACTTCCCTCGACTGTGACATTATCAAGGATGGTGAAATTTTTAGACTGTTAGGTATTTCCATGGATTTCCATGTCTCGTTTAGTCAAAGGTGGGATTGGGCCTTGAACAAATTTAGAGGAAAAAATTTTAAATGGTATGCTTTTCAAACCTCCTAGTCTCACAGAGTTTTTGTCCTTAATCATTACATTCTTCCTTCCTTGATTTATTTGCTTTCCTACTGGATGCCTAACAAGAAACACTTCAATCAGGTCATTGCCCTTGCCAAGAGGTTTTTATGGGGTGGTAGTCTTCAACATAATAAAGTGCCAAAGGTGGCCTAGAACATTTGTTGCCTTCCTAAAAAAGGAGGTTTGGGTATTTTTGTCCTATAAAAATGGCCACTAATTTGGCTGCTAAGTGGATAGTTAGATCTCTGGACTCTAATGACTTTTGGGCTAATCTTATCAAAAGGAACATCGAGAAATTTTCTTTATTAGATTACGAGTCTTGGAAAAATCATTCTATTCTTATGCTCACATTTTTTCTTCCATTGGCAGTTCTGTGTGCTGTAGGATGTGGAGGGCTTGGATGGAGCTTAAAAAATCTTGCTGTCCCAATGATAAATTCTTTACTCACTCTGATTTGTTTCTTCAAGAAAGCATTTGGATAGGATGGATTTCTCTCTCGAACAACTGTTGTTTAAGGATAAAGGAACCTAAATGCTGTAATAAAAGATTCTCCTACTCGAAGGACCTCACTGTTAATGGTGAGGTCATGCTTGATACTATCATTATGGATTTTAATGATATCTCTCTTGCTTGCTTGCAGGTGTTGTCGCTACACAAAACGTTGCTGCAGGTGAGGTTGCTCTAGTGCACTTCTTGTAGACCTGCTAAGCTTGTGGATGTTGCCAAGGAAATGCTGCATAATTTAAAGAAAAGAGAAGCCTCTGTGATGAAGACTCTCCACAAATTCAACTCTAGATGGAGATTGAATTGGACTGTTGGTTAGTGGCACCACATATTCCTCTATATCTTGGCGTTTCCAATCAATATTAAGTAGTCCTTTTTGCTCTAGCTGATTATACACAATGGTTTTGGTGTGGTGCCAAGGCCTAGAAGGCTAAAGTTAATTATGGAGTTTGTGTATTCTGTGGCATTGTGGAGGATTTGCACCACCTATTCCATAACTGCAGACATGCTCAATTTTATTGGAAACGTATGCATCCTATTGTGTCAAACTACATATCTCTATGAGCTATGAGGAGTTTTTGCTTCTAGCTTGGAACATGCTAGAAATTTTCCTTTGGAACTTATGGAGGGCCCATATCTTATGGAACATATGGAAGAGTAGGAATGAAGCAATTGTGAATAAGTCTAAACAGACTTTTTACTTTTCTTTTTGCAAAGGATTGAGAGAAATTGCTGTGAAGTGTCTGCTTGCAGTCAAGTCTACTCCTCCAGAGGATTTCCAACTTGCTAAAATGCTGAAGCCATATGCTCTCATAATCCATAAGTGAGAATATATAGAGCGTTTCTCCTTGGTATCAAAATCCCATATGAAGAAAAGGATATCTCAAGTAGAATAGATGAATTGCCGAGTAGAGTAATGGCTCTACTTCTCAGAACATGAACCAAGAAATGTTAACAAAACACCTCTTCTATGTGTAGAGAAAAACATACTCAATGGATGATGAGTTGTGTTTACTTTTTCAGGAGACAATTCATTCTCTTCTTTTACGCTCTAAGTAGATATACGCCTTACAACAAAAGCTATAGAGCTACTCTCTAGCAGTAAAACATACTCAACTACCATCTAAGAAAAAGGCTATTCCTTTCCTTTACTTCTTTCAAGGATCTGGATCCAATGTGAAATCTCTACCGATTTTCCACTTCCCGTAAAAGGGATATTTATGAATTTGATATCTCGTCATGCATAATGCCTCAGTACGTACTTGCATAAAGGCGGAAAACAAATTATCTACGAAAGAGTGGAGGAAACAAATTCCTTTCTGTTTCTTAAAGTCGTCCTTTGAAATGGTCACTAACTATGTGAAACGATACCATAATAGACAAAATGGACTCATACTAAAGAAATTTTCACAAATGATCATTCACTAACATGAATTTACATTACAACATATCAGGGGCATACCGATGTTGCCCATACCGACGGTCACGCCTCGGCGTCAGTATGACCGTTAAAAATGCTTGAAAAACCACGGATGCAATACCGATGGTCATTTAATCGTCGGTATACAGGCGTCGGTATGAGCGTCGGTATAGGTGTTGGTACTTTACTGTAAATTACCGACGCTTATACCGAGGCAACGTTTTAAACGAGCCCGAGAGCAAAAATTTGACATTTGCTTGCATTTTGAATCAAAGTTTGCTACTGTCGAGTTTGCGCGCGCGAACTACATTCTGCGTCTATTGTGTACACACATCTCTCTCTTTCTCACTCTTTCTCTCTCTTTCTCTCTCTCTCTCTCTCTCTCTCTCTTTCTCTACATCTCTGTTTCTCTAGATCTGAAATTCTTGTAAGAATTGCACATACTCTAGCACCCTTTCTCTTTCTTTGTGTTTTCCGTTTTCTAATTTCTCTTCTCTTTCATTTTGCAGGAGCTTTTTGGCATCAAATCTTTGGAATTTGACGAAGGGCAACATAAAGTGGACCTTGAGGACAACGCTCCAAACAATTACATCGATGTAAGTGATTGTTTTGTTTTCGATTGATATAGAGTGAGATAGAGAGAGATGAAAGAAAGAGAGATATCTAGAGAAACATAAAGAGAGAGAGAGAGAGAGAGAGAGAGAGAGAGAGAGAGAGAGAGAGAGAGAGAGAGAGAGAGAGAGAGAGAGAGAGAGAGAGAGAGAGAGATCTAGAGAATTTCTTTTTCATTTTCACTTTTCTAATTTCTCTTCTCTTTCATTTTGCAGGAGCTTTTTGGCATCAAATCTTTGGAATTCGACAAAGGGCAACATTAAGTGGACCTTGAAGACAACGCTCCAAACAATTACATCGATGTAAGTGATTGTTTTTTTTTCGATTGATATAGAGTGAGATAGAGAGAGAGATGAAAGAAAGAGAGATATCTAGAGAAACATAAAGAGAGAGAGAGAGAAAGAAAGAGAGAGAGATGAAAGAGAAAGATAGAGAGAGAGTGAAAGAGAGAGAGAGATGAAAGAGAGAGAGAGAGATGAAATATAAAGAGAATGAGATAGAGAGATAGATGCATACATACATACATACACACACATATGCATACACATACTCACATACATATTACATACACACATGCATATTACATACACACTCACATGCATATTACATACACACTCACATACATATTACATACACACATGCATATACATACACATACATATTACATACTCACATGCATACACACATATACATACATACATGCATATTACATACAAACATGCATATTACATACACACATGCACATTAGATACACACATGCATATACATACACACACATATTCATTCTCATACTCACATACATACATACATGTATACACACATATACATACACACATGTACACACACATGTATACATACACACATGCATATGCATACATACATACACACATATTTGCATGTACACACACATACATACATAAACACATGCATATTACATACATACTCACATATGTATACACACACATATGTGCATACACACATGCATATGCATACATACATACACACACATATGCATGTACATACACACATACATACATACACACATGCATATTACATACACACACATATATATACACACTCACATATGTATACACACTCACATATGTATACACACACATGCATACATGCACATACACATACACACACACCACACATACATACACACATATACATGTTTTAGGGTTAGGGTTTTAGGACTATGGTTTTTGACTTTTTCACATATACACACATAATACATGCACACATATACACATGCATACACACATCTCTTTGTCTCTCTCTCCCCCTACACACACATCTCTTTCTCTCTCTCTCTCTCTCTCTCTCTCTCTCTCTCTCGCTACACACACATCTCTCCCTCTCTCACATCTCGGTAAATGATGTGTGTACTCTTTCACTGTCTCTCTTTCTCTATGTCTTCTATTTTCTAATTTCTTTTTTCTTTTGTTTTGCAGGAGGTTTTTGGCATCGATTCTTTGGAATTCGACAAGATAGTACCTCGATTGGGCTTTGACAAGAGTGATCAAAAGAATTACATTGATGTAAGTGCTTGTTTTGTTCTTTTTCATAGATAGAGAGAGAGAGAGAGAGAGAGAGAGAGAGAGATGAAAGAGAGAAAGAATAAGAGAGAGATAGAAAGAGGGAGAGAGAGATAAAAGAGAGAGAGAGAGAGAGATGGAGATAAAGAGGGAGATATAGATAGATAGAAAGAGAGAAACATAGAGATACATACACACACATGCATACATATTACATACACATATGCATATGCATATGCATATGCATACATACACACACACATACTTGTTTTAGGGTTAGGGTTTTAGGATTAGGGTTTTTGACATTTACACATATACGCACATAATACATACACACATGCACAGATATACACATGCATACATACATACACATGCACAAACATCATATATACATACACACATATGCATGTTTTAGGCTTAGGGTTTTAGGATTAGGGTTTTTGGCTTTTACATATATCTTTTTTAATTTCTCTTTTCTTTTGTTTTGCAGGAGCTTTTTGGCATCGATTCTTTGGAATTTGACAAGAGACGACGTCGATTGGGCTTTGAAGAGAGCGATAAAAAGAATTACATCGATGTAAGTGATTGTTTTGTTCTTTTTTATAAATAGAGAGAGAGAGAGAGAGAGAGAGAGAGAGAGAGAGAGAGAGAGAGAGAGAGAGAGAGAGAGAGAGAGAGAGAGAGAGAGAGAGAGAGAGAGAGAGAGAGAGAGAGAGAGAGAGAGAGAGAGAGAGAGAGAGAGAGAGAGAGAGAGAGAGAGAGAGAGAGAGAGAGAGAGAGAGAGAGAGAGAGAGAGAGAGAGAGAGAGAGAGAGAGAGAGAGAGAGAGAGAGAGAGAGAGAGAGAGAGAGAGAGAGAGAGAGAGAGAGAGAGAGAGAGAGAGAGAGAGAGAGAGAGAGAGAGAGAGAGAGAGAGAGAGAGAGAGAGAGAGAGAGAGAGAGAGAGATGAAGAGAGAGAGAATGAAGAGAGAGAGATGAAGAGAGAGAATGAGAGAGAGAGAGAGATGAAGAGAGAGAGATGAAGAGAGAGAATGAGAGAGAGAGAGAGAGAGAGAGATGAGAGAGAGAGATGAGAGAGAGAGAGAGAGAGAGAGAGAGAGAGAGAGAGAGAGAGAGAGAGAGAGAGAGAGAGAGAGAGAGAGAGAGAGAGAGAGAGAGAGAGAGAGAGAGAGAGAGAGAGAGAGAGAGAGAGAGAGAGAGAGAGAGAGAGAGAGAGAGAGAGAGAGAGAGAGAGAGAGAGAGAGAGAGAGAGAGAGAGAGAGAGATGTGAGAGAGAGAGAGAGAGAGAGAGAGAGAGAGAGAGAGAGAAAGAGAGAGAGAGAGAGGGAGAGGGAGATGAAAGAGAGAGAGAGAGAGATAAAGAGAGAGATATAGATAGATAGAAAGAGAGAGAGACATAGAGATACATACACACACATGCATACATATTTCATACACATATGCATATGCATATGCATACATACACACATATACATGTTTTAGGGTTAGGGTTTTAGGATTAGGGTTTTTTATGTTTACACATATACACACATAATACATACACACATGCACACATATACACATGTATACATACATATATACACACATGCATACATACATACACACATGTGACATATACATACACACATATGCATGTTTTAGGGTTAGGGTTTTAAGATTAGGGTTTTTGGCTTTTACTTATATACACACATGCATACACATATACATGTTTTAGGTCTAGGTCTTCAAGATTCGGGGTTTTAGGGTTTTTACATAGATACACATATGCATACACACACATACACACACACACACACACACACACACACACACACACACATATATATATATATATATATATATATATATATATATATATATATATATATATATATATATATATATATATATATATATATATATATATATATATATATATATATATATATATATATATATATATATATTCACATACACATATATATACACAAAAATACACACATACACATGTTTTAGGTCTAGGTAATTAGGATTAGGGTTTTTAAAAATTCATACAAATATTTACACATATACAAATATACACACATAATACATATACACATACACATGTATATACATAGGCATACACACATATACATGTGTTCTGGTTGTTGTTTATAAATATCAGGTCAATGTGTCTCATTTCTTTGTACATGGTTCATGACTGATTTCTCCCATGTCTTTTGTATTTGACAGTATGTTTTGCTTTATCAAATCATGTTTCTGTTGCCTGTCATACATGTCACATGTACTCGGGTTTCTCTTGGGCAGAGTGTATTGTCTTTTGCTACACAGCAGCATGGGAATGTTGCTGTAGCAAGAGACAACATACTCTGCCATAAAAAATTTTGCAGATATGGTCGTCGGTATAGGCGACGGTATAAGCTTCGGTATCCCCAGGCAGATACCGATGCTTATACCGACTATTTTGCCCAGGGTCATACCATGGCTTATACCATCGCTTATACCGTCGCTTATACCGTCGCTTATACCGTCGCTTATACCGACGCTTATATCGACGCTTATACCGAGGCTTATACCGACGCTTATACTGATGCTTATACCGACGCTTATACCGGTGCTTTGGTTTCGACGCCTACACCGACCCTTACACTGACGTCGGGGAAAAATTGCATCCATTCATTTTCCTTGGTAGAAGCCTCGGTATACCCCCGATATGTTGTAGTGCTATAAGATCCATTTGCAATAATTTTAAGGTGATTATTATATATCTGTGGAGGTAAAATCTCCCATTGCACGCTCCATTGGAATAGAAAATGTTCCCTAAGCTATGAAGGATAAATCTAGGTCCTAAGAACATATCTACTAAGAGATCTTCTTTGATCTAGTGAAATATGCCCCATGAATGATGACTCACCTTCTCCATAGCCATAGAAGAAGAGTGCTGAAGGGGAATTATTTCCTAGTGCCCATACTAGTAGATCCTTAATGTGCTAATGATATGGATAAGATATGGGTTCTATGATGATATGTCTACGTGGTTGCTCCATGATCATTGGTCTGAAGAAGTTTGTGAGATGTCACTAAGTCTCTAATTCTTATCACCTAAGCTTGCTATCTCTATATCTCCATAAGCTCGAGCTTAAACAGCTCCAACCATATATGGTCCTCATATCATAAACCGCATGAGTGGTCCATACCCTTCTTGGAAGAGAATGTGGAACTGACTATGTATCTTATGCTGGATAGTCCTATATATAATGCAGCTTTGTCTTTGACTCTGTATGGAAGAGATGACTTGCCTTTGCATCATCAAGTATCCTTCTATATCTATCAGTCTCAATACTTAGATGATGTGAGCACGGTGTCGGGAAGATTTACATCTTCCAGTTGATGACCAGAGAAAATGAAAACAACTTAATTGGTGAATTCTAAACCTCTTTTTCACTGTTGAACAATTGTTCTGGATTGAATTAACTATTTTTGAAGTGTTTGCAGGTACAAGAAATTATGAAGAATATGTGTTCATATTAGGGTTACCCTAATTACTCATTTAATGAGTGTTTTAAATTGATACATATAAGACATATGAGTATATACCCCTAGGGTTTCATAAGTTTATATAAGTTAAGTTAGTAGGATTAATCCAAAGGATCTTAAATGGTTTCATTGAGTTACTGTTAAGGGTTTAGATGATTTATCATGGGTTAGAGATAGGGTTTAGAAGGGTTTTAAAGGGTTTTCATGAGTTTCTGATGGGTTTAAGTAGGTTTTCTAGGGGTTCAGAATGTTTTAAAGGTTAAAACAATTAATATTTAATAAAATTAATCTATATCTAAACATTGGTTCAATAATAAAAATTAAAATATGGTTTAATTAATTATTTAATCATGTATGTGCAATTAAATCCTAAGGTTTGATTTAATTAAAACTTAAACTAAGGTTAATTGAAATAATTTATTTAATTAAGACAATTAAGGTAATAGAATTTAAATGAAAATGAAGTGGATAAATAATGAGCGGTGTATGTGAGTGCTGTTTAAAGAATGGTGTGAAATAAGTGTGTAATTAAAGTGGATAAAGTGAGTGGTTAAAAGTGTGGTAATTATGTGGGCAAAATCAAAGAGTGGTCTAAATTAAGTATGCATTTAAAGTGCAAAAAGTATTTGATGAAAAGAATGGTATAAGTAGAGTGTGTAATTAAAGTGGAGAAAGGTCAAATGAAAGAGTGGTGATAAGTGTGGGTTAAAGAATGGATGAGAAAGAAAGCAGGAATTCAAAAGAGTGGTAAGCTCATAACTTCTCTGAGTATATATATGTATGTTTTGATCATGAATTGCTAATGTTTTTTTTTCAGAAACATTGAAGATTACAATTAATTGAAGTGAAGACAATTGAAGTGAAGCGGCAGCCTAAAGATCCATTTAAATCTTATTTCTCATTTAGTCAACTATCCAATGGACTAGACATTTATCCAATTGTTTAGGCCTTCCAGTTGTATTAGATTTATTGATTCGAGCCATTAGCTTATCAATTAATTTATTTAAGCAGTTTTGCATCAATATTCTTTCCCATTACTTTCATCAAGAACCATTAGCATATCAATTAATTCATTCAAACAGTTTAGCATCATATTGTTTCATTAGTTTTTCCATTACTTTCTTTGATGTCTTCTAAGTTAGTTCATGAGTCTGAGCACAGTACTATTGAAAATATTGAAAATATTGAAAATGTTCCGCCAACTCTAGACAGACCAGATCCCTCTAGCTTACCTGAAAGCTTAGTAGAAGAACCCATTATGGAAGTTTCAATCTCATATCAGGAAGCTGTTGCTATGTACGAGGCTGCCCGTCCTTACGGACCATAGCTATTTAAACTATTTAAAGACCTTAGTTTTAGTCATAGAAATAGGTAATTTAAATTGATTGTGTCATTAGAGCCCTTAATTCCATAAGCCTGAGTCTGCTACAGACACCCTGCGTGTGCCGAACGATTTTGGCGGATGGACTGATCCACCATCCGAGCATCCCTCACGACCCGACATTGGTGAACCCGACGTGAACAAACGGCGATGCAGCTCAGGTATAAATTTTAAATTTTGCTTGCATATGCATACATCGACAGGTTGAAGTGCAGAAGCTTCTTCATCCGTGGGAGCTGTGGCTGTGTCGTTGGAACCTTGCACTTTTCTAGGTGTTGAGGGCTGTTCCCTAGGGAACTGAGCGCCTCCACGAAGAGTGGCAAGTAGCTACCCTCATCTCGCCACCCCTCTCATCGACATTAGAAGGAGGAACGTTTGCACAATCATCTATTAGCAATTGATGTATTAGATTTTGATCCTATTAAAAATTGTATAAATTTTCACACAGTCACTCTTTGAGCCTCTTCTTCGATTCAGATTGCAGGTATTGACCTATCCTCTAAGACTTCTTGTTTCTCTAATCTCAATGGGTAAAAAGAAAGCAGTTCATTTAAACACACATGAAAAGAACTCTACTATGGAGGGTTCAATTAAGAATGCAAATTTGGGACTTGAAGTGCAAGTCAAAGATTTAGAGGATAAGCTAAACTCGTCAAATCAAGCAAAATTTAAAGAAGTATTTCTGTTAATTGACAAGTTAAGTGAATTTTCTAATTCAAATAGTGCGATGTGTGGAATTTTACAAGAAATTGTTAAAACATTAAAGATCCAAATAGATGATTTGACCAAAAAAGTCAATGAAATCCCTAAATGCAAGTGTAATGAACATGAAATGCAAAGTTTATCTCCAAAGTTGCCTAATGAAACCCATATGAATGAGTTTAGGAAATCCACCTTTAGGGCTATGAATAGGAAAGTATATCCCTTAAGATGCTTTTGGTGTGACCAACTAGGTCATAGGTACGAGGATTGTGTTGCTTATAGTAATGCATGTCAAAATCACTTAGTCATTTCACATAACCTGAAGATTTGTGATTATCAAACACAACTACCTTTGCAATTAAACTTAGGTCGAGGAGGGATGATAGACTATTATGATCAAACAAAATTGAGTCCTAAAACCAAACTTCAAAAACAATGGAAACCGAAGAGTCATAATGAGAAAAGTAATGTATGTCAATTACATTCTATGAACAAGGTTGTGAATAAAAGTAAATGCTTGGACAATGATCAAAACCTTCTTACACCTAAATCTATGAGTAACATTGATATTCAAACTACATTTAAGGATCAAGATACATGGAATAAGATTAAGAAAGAAGAAGATGTAAGGATAAAAGATGATGAAAATGAACAATCAATTAATGGAAATGAAGACATATATGTGGATAAAACAGAACCTAAAGTCAAAGAAAATGACAATAAATGTGATCAAAATAAAACTGATAAAAGAATAGTACAAACATCTGAAGACGAAAATCTTCAACTTCAATCAGAACATGACAAGAATATGGGAAAATGGGTACAAGAAGCCATATGGAAGATTGAAAATAATATCAAAAACTCATCTAAAGGTAAGAAAAAGGAGAAGAATTTAAGTGAATAGTTTTATTGTGATGGAATTGTTTATTGAAGATAAAACATTTCAAATTTTGATTTTTTGCTTGCTGCATATATGCTGTTTTCCTAAAAATTGAGAAACATATACCTAAATTGTTTAGTTTTAATGTTTGAAAAGCTAATTACAAACTTATGACTAAGTTTACATTACGATTTGTTTAATCAAAAGAATTCTAAAATATGAAAACACAAAGTTTGTTTCAAATTAAACAAAAACATGTTTGTAATTATGCTTGCAAATGATTTTGATCAATATGCTTGTCATTTCCTAAACTTATGATAAATTTATGATTTTTTTTCTTCTTTCACAAATAAAAAGAAATCTATTATGAAGAACAATTATGAAGAATATTATTATGATGAATATTTTGCACAAAATGATCTTTGTTTACAACAATTATGATGATATACTTTTAAAAGAAAGAAATATATATGATATAAATATGATCATGATAAATATGAAGAACATGAAAAAAAAAAAAGTTACAATATGAGGATGATTTTATTGATATACCATATGATGAGTAAGAGGAACTTTTATAATCCAGATATGAATTTTTCATTGATATCAAAAAAAAATAAAATAAAATAAAATGATGCTCATTTATAAAGATACAAGTTAAAAGCTTTGAACATTTTGATTTTTTCTAAATTTTTTGAACTTTGTTTCATAGGTTGAAAAACCTATTTAAAAAAATTAAGAATGCATTATTTATGATAATTATAACCACTATGAATTTCTTATGATGAAATTTGTGACATGATGAAGATGAATCTGATAGAATATATGAATTTATATTTGCAAGATAAATGATAATGAAGATTACTTGTTTTGTAGCTTCTATTTTATACGTGATTACAGGTTCTGAAGATGCATTGATCACAACAATTGAAGATGTTAGGCCAAAAGTTTTGATGAATTTAAAAAGAGCAGATTGAAGATAAAGCAGATTGAAGATGAAGTTGATTTTAGGTCGTATTTTTCTTTGTCATATGTATTTTCTTTGCATTCATATAAATTAATTTATAAAGTCTGGAATGAAAAATATTATTTTATAAAGGACTCTATTTAACCATATTAGGGAAATAAACAGAATTTATATTTCTACATTTATAGATTAAGTGAGATTTGTTAAAAATAGAAGGATTTGTAGTTCATTTAGATAACGAAAGTAGTTGTATATGTGTAGGAGCATATTGTTGCATGATTCATGTCTGTGAAAACCTAGATCTTTCTTGTCCATGCAGCTAGATCCTTAGCTCGGATTAAGGGGTTAAGCCTTTCCCCTTTAAAACAAAAAAGTAGCGAAAAAAAAAAAAAAAAAAGAATATTGACATGGAAGTTATACCTTCTTCCACCCCAAAAAGGTATTTACATTTATTATCGATATGAAGTTTACATCATATTTATATGAAGAAAACTAGTTGTGAAAAAACAGATCTAGTGATTAAAATTGGGCATACAAGGCGGCTGTCTGTCCAAGTAGATTTAGTAGATTTCTTTGGCATGCTTGATCGCTCATATGTGAATGCATATATACGATGAAACCTGCATTTGAATGAATGAAAACGAATTCTGTTTTAAACTAATCTTTACATAGTTTATAAATGGATGAAATGTAAATTAATGTTTGTTGACTGAAAAGGTTAATAGTTTACCTTTATACTTTAATATGTTTCATTGCCAGATTTAATTTTAATGAAACCTCATGTGCATGTTGAAAAGATTAAAAATTTGATAAGTTAAAAGATGATTATAAAAAGAATTGATGCTTTTCTATGATTTAATTTCAAGAAATCATTGAAAATGCCGCTTCCCTTAATCTGCAAGTTGGCCCATCGAGGACGATGTGCAGGTTTGGTGGCGGTGGATGTCGGGAAGATTTACATCTTCCAGTTGATGACCAGATAAAATAAAATTAATTTAATTTGTGAATTCTAACCTTTTATTTCACTGTTGATCAGTTGTGTTGATTGGAATTGACTGCTTTTGAAGTGTTTGCAGGTACAGGAAATGATAAAGAATACATGTTCAAATTATGGTTTATTCTAAACTGCTCATATAATGTGTGTTTAGGCCATAGAAACATTGATTTATGGGTTTAAGACCCTAGGTTTACATTTATTCATATGTATTTAAGTTAGTAGCATTAATTCTTGGTTAATGTTAGGGTTTAACTAGGTATTCAATTGATTTTTCAAAGGGTTCTAATGGGTTTCTGATGGGTTTCAAATAGGTTTTCTAGGGTTTTATTATATTTAAAGGGTTAAAATCAATGTTATTTAAAAACATTAATATATAAATTACATATTTATTATTTAAAAATTAATCTATGCTATGATTAATGATTGGAAGCATATAAGTGCATTTAAATATTAAGGTTCTACTTAATTAAACCCTTACACTAAGTTTAAATTAAATGATTTATTTAAAAAAGAAATATAGGCTAAATAGAATTAAAATGATTAATTAAAAGGATAAATATCTAGTGGTCTATGTGGATGCTAGGAAAAAGAATGGTTTATATAAGATGTATACCTAAAGTGAATTAAGGAGTGGTCTGAAAGGAAGATGCACTTAAAGTGAAAAAGTTGGTTAATGAAAAGGAATGGAGAAAATTAATGTAGATGAAAAGAGAGGTGAAAGTAAGTTGTGTGCATAAAGCTAATTAAAAGGGTGGTGATTAAGTGTGGGTTCAAATGTGGATGAGAACTTAAAGTACAAATCCAAAAGAGTGGTAAAAACATGATCTCTGTGTGTATAAATATGTGGGCTTTGCTCCATATTGGGGGCCCCAGAATGTTTTTGTTTTGTAGGCCTTTTTTTTTTCATGTTTTTTTTCTGGATAGCCACAATCTATGAGGAAGGAGAAGGAGGCGCACATGCGGAAGATTAGGATTAACTTCTTCTTGAAGGGCAGAATGCTAGGGGGGAATCCTTCTGAATAGACAGCTCCGATTGAGCGCAAGAGAGGCCAATTCAACGTTTTTTTTTGCTGGATTCTAGTTCACGATGGAGTTTTTTTTTACGATCTGACAATATAGGATATGGAGGAGCGATTGGCCGATACAGCACATAATCTATCTATTGAATTTTTGCTGCCATCTGTGGGAGGAGACATCGCAGCATCAAGATTATCCGTAAAGATTTAAAACCAAAACTCAATATGGATTTTGTGAAGCACTGCTGCGCCATCAACGCGCGATACCCTTGCTCATATCTGTTTATGATTAAGTTCTGATGTTCTATCGTACCTGACATCAATGCTTTCTCCAACGCGCGCTACGTTTTATGTTTAATATGCATGCGAGAGGCTTTTCTGAATATACCATCCAACACGGATATCTGTCAATGGGTTGATTACCAACAGCCTACATACGGTAGTCATATACTGAAGAATTTGAAGCGCTAACTCCATCTATATACAAATTGGATTTGACTCTGTGTTGGAAGGCTTCTGTTGACTGCGCGATTCATCTATGAAAAGGCGTAGCTTGTACGAACTCTATGGAGCAGTACAAAAAGTCAGCACATCTGCAGAGGTCGGGCGCATTTGATTGACAGATGCTAATGAGGACGCTGATGGTGATGATCTGCTGAAGAAAGTACTCAGAGAACAATGATCATTATCTCTAATATTTATATGACGCCTCACAACACTCTTGCTATGCCTTCTGACCACCAATTCTTCCAGCAATTCACGAAAGCTGCTCGCACTGTGTCATGAAAAGCAAAAGGATTGCACACGGCGATTTCTGAAATATTGAACACCCTTTTGACATTTTCTTTGCTTATTCTATGTTGTTGTCATCTGACATCTGAAGGTAAGACCTTGAACATCTATGCTATGCTCAGAGTTACTTCTATCTTGATATGAGAAACATCGCAAATAAAGATTAGTTTTTAAACAATTGTTTAATCCGATATTGACT
The DNA here is from genome assembly GCA_020310875.1 of Ceratopteris richardii. Taxonomy (NCBI): domain Eukaryota; kingdom Viridiplantae; phylum Streptophyta; class Polypodiopsida; order Polypodiales; family Pteridaceae; genus Ceratopteris; species Ceratopteris richardii. The sequence continues at coordinate 55,825,821 of CM035427.1, read as the reverse complement.
TAAGCTCGGTTGGCAATTCTGACACTATTGTCTGGCAAATTGTCTCAATAGTACAAGAGTTCACATGTTTTCATGAGTCACGCATTCAAGTCATGGTCCCGCTCTACTCATATACCGGATGTAAAGGCTTATTACTGTCTTAACTTAAATTGTACTATTTTAATTGGAATTGCGCAACAGCTACACTCTTCAACTTATAGAAAAAAAAAACTGCATGACAAGGGAATTGAATCAACTCAGAGATTAGAAGGCTGGAGAAGATCGGAGAGAAAAAGGGAGTAGCGCATGATTTTGAAGTGTGGAGGCATCCGTGGAGAGAATGAAGGAGGGGAATGCTCTATGAATCTTTCTGCTAATTCGAGGAAAACTCAGTACTCTTCTGGTGAACCACGCCTAATGATGAGATCCGATGTATTGGTGTTGGTATGATCGCACCGTGAGAGGATAATTCTGCATGACAAGGGGGCGATCTTTGTTCACGCAAGGAGGATGTCGATCTCCTATTATGTGAATCTCTTTGCATAGCTTGGATTCCTCGTTAAGAATAGAGACTTAGGAAAGCGCCTTTCTTCGCATGTGCAGAAATTGAACAATGCCTAAATGATTGTCTTTCTTCTGTACGACATTTTGGCCATATGCATTTGGAAGAGGGAATTCATGTTTCAGATATTCGTTTTCAGTCCTTCAACTTGGTGTTATCACTAGATTGATCTGAATTAAGGTGTAACGCTTCATCATTTGCAACATGCCAATTCCTTATTTGTGGAGTTGAACATGCACGATGAGCTAAATTCAATTTTATATATTGCTTTAACTTTAGCGATAACAAAAGATTTTGGGCGAGATTCCAATACTAAACATGTCAGTTTGAATTCCAATACTCGTGATGAGAAAATATGACTTTATAATTGCTCGACTAATAATCTTTGAATCTTCATCATCCCTGAGTCCGCTACAGACACCCTGCGTGTGCCGAACGATTTAGGCGGATGACTTGATCCACCATCCGAGCATCCCTCACGACCCGACATTGGTGAACCCGACGTGAACAAACGGCGATGCAGCTCAGGTATAAATTTTAAATTTTGCTTGCATATGCATACATCGACAGGTTGAAGTGCAGAAGCTTCTTCATCCGTGGGAGCTGTGGCTGTGTCGTTGGAACCTTGCACTTTTCTAGGTGTTGAGGGCTGTTCCCTAGGGAACTGAGCGCCTCCACGAAGAGTGGCAAGTAGCTACCCTCATCTCGCCACCCCTCTCATCGACATTAGAAGGAGGAACGTTTGCACAATCATCTATTAGCAATTGATGTATTAGATTTTGATCCTATTAAAAATTGTATAAATTTTCACACAGTCACTCTTTGAGCCTCTTCTTCGATTCAGATTGCAGGTATTGACCTATCCTCTAAGACTTCTTGTTTCTCTAATCTCAATGGGTAAAAAGAAAGCAATTCATTTAAACACACATGAAAAGAACTCTACTATGGAGGGTTCAATTAAGAATGCAAATTTGGGACTTGAAGTGCAAGTCAAAGATTTAGAGGATAAGCTAAACTCGTCAAATCAAGCAAAATTTAAAGAAGTATTTCTGTTAATTGACAAGTTAAGTGAATTTTCTAATTCAAATAGTGCGATGTGTGGAATTTTACAAGAAATTGTTAAAACATTAAAGATCCAAATAGATGATTTGACCAAAAAAGTCAATGAAATCCCTAAATGCAAGTGTAATGAACATGAAATGCAAAGTTTATCTCCAAAGTTGCCTAATGAAACCCATATGAATGAGTTTAGGAAATCCACCTTTAGGGCTATGAATAGGAAAGTATATCCCTTAAGATGCTTTTGGTGTGACCAACTAGGTCATAGGTACGAGGATTGTGTTGCTTATAGTAATGCATGTCAAAATCACTTAGTCATTTCACATAACCTGAAGATTTGTGATTATCAAACACAACTACCTTTGAAATTAAACTTAGGTCGAGGAGGGATGATAGACTATTATGATCAAACAAAATTGAGTCCTAAAACCAAACTTCAAAAACAATGGAAACCGAAGAGTCATAATGAGAAAAGTAATGTATGTCAATTACATTCTATGAACAAGGTTGTGAATAAAAGTAAATGCTTGGACAATGATCAAAACCTTCTTACACCTAAATCTATGAGTAACATTGATATTCAAACTACATTTAAGGATCAAGATACATGGAATAAGATTAAGAAAGAAGAAGATGTAAGGATAAAAGATGATGAAAATGAACAATCAATTAATGGAAATGAAGACATATATGTGGATAAAACAGAACCTAAAGTCAAAGAAAATGACAATAAATGTGATCAAAATAAAACTGATAAAAGAATAGTACAAACATCTGAAGACGAAAATCTTCAACTTCAATCAGAACATGACAAGAATATGGGAAAATGGGTACAAGAAGCCATATGGAAGATTGAAAATAATATCAAAAACTCATCTAAAGGTAAGAAAAAGGAGAAGAATTTAAGTGAATAGTTTTATTGTGATGGAATTGTTTATTGAAGATAAAACATTTCAAATTTTGATTTTTTGCTTGCTGCATATATGCTATTTTCCTAAAAATTGAGAAACATATACCTAAATTGTTTAGTTTTAATGTTTGAAAAGCTAATTACAAACTTATGACTAAGTTTACATTACGATTTGTTTAATCAAAAGAATTCTAAAATATGAAAACACAAAGTTTGTTTCAAATTAAACAAAAACATGTTTGTAATTATGCTTGCAAATGATTTTGATCAATATGCTTGTCATTTCCTAAACTTATGATAAATTTATGATTTTTTTTCTTCTTTCACAAATAAAAAGAAATCTATTATGAAGAACAATTATGAAGAATATTATTATGATGAATATTTTGCACAAAATGATCTTTGTTTACAACAATTATGATGATATACTTTTAAAAGAAAGAAATATATATGATATAAATATGATCATGATAAATATGAAGAACATGAAAAAAAAAAAAAAATGTTACAATATGAGGATGATTTTATTGATATACCATATGATGAGTAAGAGGAACTTTTATAATCCAGATATGAATTTTTCATTGATATCAAAAAAAAAATAAAAAAAAATGATGCTCATTTATAAAGATACAAGTTAAAAGCTTTGAACATTTTGATTTTTTCTAAATTTTTTGAACTTTGTTTCATAGGTTGAAAAACCTATTTAAAAAAATTAAGAATGCATTATTTATGATAATTATAACCACTATGAATTTCTTATGATGAAATTTGTGACATGATGAAGATGAATCTGATAGAATATATGAATTTATATTTGCAAGATAAATGATAATGAAGATTACTTGTTTTGTAGCTTCTATTTTATACGTGATTACAGGTTCTGAAGATGCATTGATCACAACAATTGAAGATGTTAGGCCAAAAGTTTTGATGAATTTAAAAAGAGCAGATTGAAGATAAAGCAGATTGAAGATGAAGTTGATTTTAGGTCGTATTTTTCTTTGTCATATGTATTTTCTTTGCATTCATATAAATTAATTTATAAAGTCTGGAATGAAAAATATTATTTTATAAAGGACTCTATTTAACCATATTAGGGAAATAAACAGAATTTATATTTCTACATTTATAGATTAAGTGAGATTTGTTAAAAATAGAAGTATTTGTAGTTCATTTAGATAATGAAAGTAGTTGTATATGCGTAGGAGCATATTGTTGCATGATTCATGTCTGTGAAAACCTAGATCTTTCTTGTCCATGCAGCTAGATCCTTAGCTCGGATTAAGGGGTTAAGCCTTTCCCCTTTAAAACAAAAAAGTAGCGAAAAAAAAAAAAAAAAAGAATATTGACATGGAAGTTATACCTTCTTCCACCCCAAAAAGGTATTTACATTTATTCTCGATATGAAGTTTACATCATATTTATATGAAGAAAACTAGTTGTGAAAAAACAGATCTAGTGATTAAAATTGGGCATACAAGGCGGCTGTCTGTCCAAGTAGATTTAGTAGATTTCTTTGGCATGCTTGATTGCTCATATGTGAATGCATATATATAACGAAACCTGCATTTGAATGAATGAAAATGAATTCTGTTTTATACTAATCTTTACATAGTTTATAAATGGATAAAATATAAACTAATGTTTGTTGACTGAAAAGGTTAATAGTTTACCTTTAGACTTTAATATGTTTTCATTGCCAGATTTAATTTTAATGAAACCTCATGTGCATGTTGAAAAGATTAAAAATTTGATAAGTTAAAAGATGTTTATAAAAAGAATTGATGCTTTTCTATGATTTAATTTCAAGATAATCATTGAAAATGCCGCTTCCCTTAATCTGCAAGTTGGCCCATCGAGGATGATGTGCAGGTTTGGTGGCGGTGGATGTCGGGAAGATTTACATCTTCCAGTTGATGACTAGAGAAAATGAAAACAACTTAATTGGTGAATTCTAAACCTCTTTTTCACTGTTGAACAATTGTTCTGGATTGAATTAACTATTTTTGAAGTGTTTGCAGGTACAAGAAATTATGAAGAATATGTGTTCATATTAGGGTTACCCTAATTACTCATTTAATGAGTGTTTTAAATTGATACATATAAGACATATGAGTATATACCCCTAGGGTTTCATAAGTTTATATAAGTTAAGTTAGTAGGATTAATCCAAAGGATCTTAAATGGTTTCATTGAGTTACTGTTAAGGGTTTAGATGATTTATCATGGGTTAGAGATAGGGTTTAGAAGGGTTTTAAAGGGTTTTCATGAGTTTCTGATGGGTTTAAGTAGGTTTTCTAGGGGTTCAGAATGTTTTAAAAGTTAAAACAATTAATATTTAATAAAATTAATCTATATCTAAACATTGGTTCAATAATAAAAATTAAAATATGGTTTAATTAATTATTTCATCATGTATGTGCAATTAAATCCTAAGGTTTGATTTAATTAAAACTTAAACTAAGGTTAATTGAAATGATTTATTTAATTAAGACAATTAAGGTAATAGAATTTAAATGAAAATGAAGTGGATAAATAATGAGCGGTGTATGTGAGTGCTGTTTAAAGAATGGTGTGAAATAAGTGTGTAATTAAAGTGGATAAAGTGAGTGGTTAAAAGTGTGGTAATTATGTGGGCAAAATCAAAGAGTGGTCTAAATTAAGTATGCATTTAAAGTGCAAAAAGTATTTGATGAAAAGAATGGTATAAGTAGAGTGTGTAATTAAAGTGGAGAAAGGTCAAATGAAAGAGTGGTGATAAGTGTGGGTTAAAGAATGGATGAGAAAGAAAGCAGGAATTCAAAAGAGTGGTAAGCTCATAACTTCTCTGAGTATATATATGTATGTTTTGATCATGAATTGCTAATGTTTTTTTTCAGAAACATTGAAGATTACAATTAATTGAAGTGAAGACAATTGAAGTGAAGCGGCAGCCTAAAGATCCATTTAAATCTTATTTCTCATTTAGTCAACTATCCAATGGACTAGACATTTATCCAATTGTTTAGGCCTTCCAGTTGTATTAGATTTATTGATTCGAGCCATTAGCTTATCAATTAATTTATTTAAGCAGTTTTGCATCAATATTCTTTCCCATTACTTTCATCAAGAACCATTAGCATATCAATTAATTCATTCAAACAGTTTAGCATCATATTGTTTCATTAGTTTTTCCATTACTTTCTTTGATGTCTTCTAAGTTAGTTCATGAGTCTGAGCACAATACTATTGAAAATATTGAAAATATTGAAAATGTTCCGCCAACTCTAGACAGACCAGATCCCTCTAGCTTACCTGAAAGCTTAGTAGAAGAACCCATTATGGAAGTTTCAATCTCATATCAGGAAGCTGTTGCTATGTACGAGGCTGCCCGTCCTTACGGACCATAGCTATTTAAACTATTTAAAGACCTTAGTTTTAGTCATAGAAATAGGTAATTTAAATTGATTGTGTCATTAGAGCCCTTAATTCCATAAGCCTGAGTCTGCTACAGACACCCTGCGTGTGCCGAACGATTTTGGCAGATGGACTGATCCACCATCCGAGCATCCCTCACGACCCGACAACGGATGATGTACACATCTTGTGTGTGGCACATTGCACTCCATGAGATAAATGCACAACCATATGGCTTGGTCTAGCCACAAACCTATGCTATATGCATTGGAGAAGTTGTTCTCTATAGAAAGCCAACTTGTACCCAACTCGTTAGTCACCTATATCAATGTGAAAGATACTAAGAAATATTTTGATCTGCTAACCTTTAAAGGCACTTGAACTTATTACGACCAGATGGTTCGAATGAATGATCGAACATAGAGACATAAAGTACGAATTCCAGGTGAAAATTTGAACGAAGTGGGTGCTTAATCACCTGTTGTGAACACACGAAAAAAACAAAGGGTTCGGTCCAGTGCATATTGTGAACACAAAAAAATACACTAATATTATTTTTTTCAGAAAGTAAATAAACATCAGATTCTAAAAATACTAGAGAAAAGATCTCTACCGTTCGAAAGTGAATAAACATCAGAAGCGATTCCAAGAAACAAATGTAGTTTAATTCTTTTTTCAAATATGTATCTTTTAAATGGACGTTCACCAAAGTCTACTCCTTTTAGCTTTAACTTTGAAATTGCAACTATACAAATGAACAAAGGTAGTCGTCATGGGATCTTCCTATCTCACAAAGCAAGGGTTAGACTATCCGAAGGTGACTCAAGAGAGGAGTACCAGAAGGCAACTCATTTCAACTCATTGGAGTCCCCATATCTCACAAAGCAAAGGTTAGATGGCCCAAGGCGACTACATGGGATCTTCCTATCTCACAGAGCAAGGGTTAGACTATCTGAAGGTGACTCAAGAGAGGAGTACCAGAAGGCAACTCATTTCAACTCATTGGAGTCCCCCTATCTCACAAAGCAAAGGTTAGATGGCCCAAGGCGACTACCCGAAAGAAACTGGTTTCAACAAGATACAATAGGGTTACTCTAGCCTTACGCCCACAAGGTGTCTTGTTGTAGATGGGGATTCAACCTTCATGGCCACTCAAGAAATGGAAAGCCCATCCACCCAAGCTAACGTGCATGGACTATGTAGTTGTATTCTTATTCTGGGCTAAAATGTGCCCTTTGATTGCAGCGGATAGGACGTGGAATGGAATGATGTCAATATATTTCTAATCAGCTAAGAGAAAAACATCATCCAATGCTGTGGATTGCTCGATGTGAGTAGAAGTGAAAGCAACACCAAGAAGGATCATATTTTGTGTTCATTCCCTGCCTGTTTTTATCCAGCCTATTTTAGTGCTTGGGGGTATGCCCTGTGGTGCCAAATAGTGTGCAACTATGAGGGGTATTCGTACTCCTCATACCAAGCTCTCATTGCCATCCCTTGTAAAAGCAAGTTGTGAACATAATATAAAAATGTGTTTTTTTTGGCAATCATCTTGGTGTCCCCAACATCCAGTTTCATGCATGCTTGGGTTGAACGTCTCAAGTGGTATTAGAGCAACGACCCTAGGGGAAGCCTTTGGACGGGCAGAGTGTCACACTAGTGCTGGCAACGCCATCTAACGTCCCGAGCCCATCCATGGGAAGTTCTTTGATGTCACAGGAGCTCTTTCACCCTCCCTCCCTCCCTCTCAAGCAAGGGCAACCCCCTTGCCCCCCCTCCCCTCCCTCCCCCCCAAGCAAGGCACCCCCTTGCCCTCCCCCCCTTCAAGCAAGGCACCCCCTTGCCTCCCCCCCTCCTCCCGTTCTCAAGCAAGGCCCCCTTGCCCCCCCCCTCCCCAAGGCAAGCTCCTCCAACCCCCCCCCCCAAGGTAAGCGCCCAAGCTCCCCTCCTCCTCTCCCTCTTCCCCTCCTCCAAGAAACACCTCATCCTCCTTTACGCATTGAACCATCACCCTCACCCTCTAGGTGCCCGTGTGCCCTAGCCTCTCCTGTGCCCCCTAGGTGCCCTTCTCCTCCCGGGTTGCCATCGGTTGGCTCCATGCCACCATGGCCAACAAATACCACGTTGGCACGACCGGTCTAACCTCAGAGACGGAATGCACCAAGAATGTGACCGAAGGGCGCCGAAATCACAAGGCCCATGGGAAGCCTTAGAAGAGGAAATCAACCGTCTACTCCTAGCAAAGGCCGATTTGCTTGAACGCCTCCAGGAGGCTGAACTCAACGCCAAGCTCAACACCCAACCGGAGACTGACCTAATCCCACCCCACCCTGACCCAATCTGCAACTGCATAGACTGGCTAGAAGATGCCCTCTCCCACCTTGCAACCTTAGTCGAAATGCATATCCTAATGAAAGACCAATTGGAACCCCAACCGCTATCGGAAGGATCCTTACCAGGATTTATATATAGAAAAATAAAAATTTGATTCAAAGCTTATTAGTTGATATCTCTCTCTCATAAATTCTAATGCATTGATTTAAATTTACTAACTTCTCTTACTTAGTACCTGCATGCAATAAAGATCATGAGGAGCTGGATTAAACACAAATTTTCTTATCTAAAAGGATTCAAGTTTATAGTTGGATACAAGGAAGTATTATGATATATATATTTTAATTATGTTCATATGTGTCTATGCATGGGTTTGTGTCATGTGTATGTATCTTATCTGCTTAACTATATTTATCTTGTTAAATAAATATGCCTAAGTTGTGTTAGATATGAGTAGTGAATTTTTAGGTCTTTATGCTTGCTTTCATCAATGAACAGGAAAACTTTAAGAGTTTAAAAAAACTTTTCCCTATGAGTTTAATTACAGGTAAGACCTAGAACCATATGTATATTTACTTTTGAATATATCAATTTATTTAAGTTTCTTTATGCTAAGTTTTTTTGACCCATATGTGAATTGTTGGAGATAGACGTCTACGGAAGCACGCGAACAACACAAGGAAGAAGAAGAAGCTTGGAGCACAAACACACAATACTGAATGTATTACTAGAGAATGTACAAAGATAAGTAGCCCATTAGGGCAATAGGCGTATATACAAGCCGGGGGAAAAAAACCTCCTAAAGAGGGAAAAAAGTGCCCCGGCGGTCCTAGTGTGTTCACACACATCACTACCTAAATATATCAACAAATCCCCCCTGGGAGTGATGCGGTGAACAAGGAGCTGGCACTCATGTATAAGGAAGTGCCAAGCTATGTGGAAATCACTCCACAAAAGGAAGTAAGCCCAAAGCTTTGCGGAAAGCTTCAAACTTCTCCCTAGGTAGAGCCTTCATGAAAAGGTCTACGATGTTCTCCTGTGTGGGCACATATGCCAAGCTGATCTCCCCAGCAGAGAATCTCTCCCTGACATAGTGATAATGCACCTCAATGTGCTTAGTGCGAGCATGGAACACAGGGTTCCTCGCAACTGCCAATGCGCTCTGACTGTCAGTGAAGATGGTGGTGGCAGAAGACTGGCCAACACCCAAATCAGCCATAAGGCATCTGAGCCACACACACTCAACAGTCGCTGTGAAAGCTGCCCTATACTCAACCTCACAACTGGAAGTGGCCACAGTAGGCTGCTTCTTGCTCAACCAAGATATACATGAGCTACCAAGCATGAAGCAAAAACCACTGGTGGACACACGAGTGTCATAGCAACCAGCCCAATGTGAGTCAGAAAAAGCATGCAAATCTGGTGGTAGTGATCCCCCCTTGAGATAAAACAACCCAAGTAGCCGAGTACCACTCAAGTAGCGAAAGATGCGCTTAACCGCCTTCCAATGCATGACTCCTGGGCAATGCATAAACCTGCTCATCTCTGAGACAGCAAACTGAATATCTGGCCGAGTAATGCATAAGTAAATCAAGCGTCCAACAACCTGCTAATAGAGAACAGCATCAAATGCATCTCTAGCATCATGAAGACTCAATCGTAAACCTGTCTCCATAAGAGTGGCAATAGGCCTACAGTCTTCAAGGCCAAAACGCTGCAATAATGTGTCAATATATTTTGTTTCACACAAAGCCATTCCACCATTAACTTGCATAAACTGAATGCCCAAATAGTGATGCAAATGCCCCAAATCAGACATCTCAAATGAGGCATGCAAATAAGCCTTGAAATCAGCAATATGCTTCTCTATAGGACCAGTGAGCAGCATGTCATCAACATAGTAGACAACAATGATCAGAAGCACATCATTAGCACGCCTAACATATAAGGTGCTTTCAGTTGGACCGTTCACAAAACCATGTGCAACCAGATAGGCATGTATCTTCTCATACCAAGCACGTGGTGCTTGCTTTAAACCATATAATGCCTTCTTTAACTTGCACACCTGGTTTTCATGCCCTTTCTGCACAAAGCCACAGGGCTGAAAAACATACACTTCTTCATGCAAGTCACCATTCAGAAATGCTGTTTTAATGTCCAACTGATGTACATTCCAACCATGATGGGCTGCAAGTGCACAAATGCTCCGAACAGTAGTCATATGGCATGTAGGTGCAAAGGTATAATCAAAATCAATGCCTCTTTCCTGCGCATAACCCTTTGCAACAAGCCTAGCCTTATACCTGTCAACTGTACCATCAGGTTCATGCTTCAGCTTGTATACCCACTTAGTGCCAATGGCCTTCTTGCCAGGAGGCAAGTCACATAAAGAACATGTACCATTCTTCATTATAGCATCATATTCAGATTGCATGGCAGCCATCCAATTTTTTGAATTCTGTGCTTCATCAAAAGAAACACTCATTCTCATCACAGAGACTAGACGCAGCCATAGCATAGCAATCTGATGCAAAGGAGGCACTATGAGAGCCTGAACGGGTACGATATGACAAAGGTGCATCTAATTTGTTGTCACGCAAAGTCTGCACCAGCCATTTTGGCATAGTTTTTGCCTGCTCAATATCAACTCTCTCATCAACAAGTGCATCATGTAAATTTGCATCAGAAATAGAATGATCTGCATCATCATATGAAACATGCAAAGGCTGAAAAGTTGCCTCATTAGGACCAGCACTAGATTGTTCACCTGTAAAAAGAGGCATCGACATATCATACATGTCTTTGGAGCTAACAGATGTCTCCTTAGTACATGAAAGCAATGGCTGAATAACATCTTCCACAAAGGCAACATCACGGCTAACCAGAATGCGTTTAGTCTGTGGATGATACAGACGATAGCCTTTACTTTCAGAACTGTACCCAACAAAAATACATTTTAGTACCTTATCATCCAATTTTCTGCGATGTTGTTCAGGCATTAATGCATATGCCAAACAACCAAAAACACGCAGATGAGCAACAAATGGCTTGCGGTCATGCCAAGCCTCATATGGAGTGATAGACTGCAGCGCTTTAGTGGGACACCTGTTCAGTACATATGCTGCACACATGATAGCCTCAAGCCAGAAACTATGTGGTAAAGCCTGACTCTTGACCATGCACCTCACCATCTCCATGAGTGACCTGTTCTTTCGTTCAGCAACTCCATTCTGTTGAGATGTATACGGCACTGTACACTGGTGTTTTATCTCATGTTCAACCAGAAATGCATTAAAATCAGAAGACATATATTCCCCCCCTCGATCAGAACGGAGGGTGCCCATTTTACATGCTGACAGATTTTTAGCCAAAACCAAAAACTGTTTAAAGCACATGAACACTTCGGACTTTGCTTTGAGTGGATATACCCATGCATGCCTGGAAAAATCATCAATGAAAGTCACGAAGTAAAGGTATTTCCCAAAAGAAGGTGTCTGCATATGACCACAGACATCACTATGTACAAGCTGCAATTTCTGCGTAGCCCGAACTGAACCATCTTTTGGAAAGGAGGAACGCTGCATTTTGCCCAAAATACAGCCTTCACATACATGTTTTCTAGGTGCCTCAAGCTTGGGCAAAGTAAGTCTCCTCCTAGTGCTCCTCCCGTGGTTCAAAATATCAAAAAACATACCCAAGCAACAAAAAAAAAAGCAGGTAAGATATCTAATCCTTATAGTGTCCTTCTTGATGTTTTTAACCACTCCTTCCTTGAAGAATTGGAAGCAGACAAGGAGAATTATCCAGTGAATCACAATTGTGAAGAAGTTCTGAGTGATTCCCCTAAAGCTCAGGAGGAAGGTGAGTCAGGCAGGGATAAAGACTAGAAAGTGGTGACAAAAAAAAGGAACCTGTACAATAGGTACGCAGGATATCCTAATGGATGAAATCAACAAAATGGATGTTGAGCTGCTTGATAAAATAGCTCATGAAGTGCCAGATGAAGATTTCGCCCCCATGTCCCAAAAGAAGGTAAATGACATAGTGACCAAACTGCAAGGCAAACCAAAAAGGAAAGAGGGGGTAAGAACTTCAAGTTCCAGTCTTCAGCCCAACAAGGCTTCAAAGATTTAAAGTTTGCTGCTGAGTTTTCTCTCTTCTTTCTGTTATCATGGACTTACTAAGTATCATTTCTCTCAATACTAAAGGTTTGTCTGATCCTGTCAGGGCTAAAGTTATTAACTATTGGCTAAAGAATCTTCCCATGCTCCCCGATGCCCTCTATCTTCAAGAGCTGAAGATTGGGGGTTCCAAGTTAGAGGCCCATTTAAAGTTGATTAACCCGCATTATGTGTGGTCTTTTTTACTAACCATAGGCAGGGGAAAGGAGGTGCTGCTATTAGCATTAATCCCAAGTGGAGTCATCTTATAAAGGGTTCTTCTTCCAGCCCTTCCAATCAGTGGATTGCTGCTTCCCTCGACTCCCCTCTAAATGTGAGTACTGTGAGCTTGTACACTTCTAATTGCATGCACATGAGAAGCAACTGTTGGGAAGAGCTTAAGGTCATTCATGGTAACATTTTTTTAATTGGTGACTTCAACATGGTTACTAATATCTCTAATAGACTCAATAAAAAAGGTTCTTGTATTTATGGTAATGAGAAAGCTTGCTGGTTTTCTCTTTGTCATCATCATGACTTGATTGACCACTTGGAGTTAACTGGGATTACCTGGCATAATAGACAACCTGATGGGAAGGTCCTTGGTGCTAGACTTGATAGATGTTATATCAACTCTTCCTTTGGTAGGAACTTTTGGGAGATCAGTGCAGGTATTGATCAATCCCTCATGCTGTCGGACCAGAAACCTTTTGACCCTCAAAAAGAACTGTAAGTCCTTCAGAGCTGGCTGTCCCCACCTTGATGCTAGGCTCCTGAATCTTCCCTCAGTTATTAGTCAAGTCAAGATGGCCATCAGATGGCACTTCGCTAATAATGCTTCTGCTCTTAAAAGTTGGGAAAATGCGGTCAAGGACATTCAAAAGATCTTCACCTTTTTTAAAGATAAGGTCAAAAAGCTCAGATCCCTCAGGAAAAAGAATATCCTGGAAGCTTTAAAGCATTATGCTTCTAATAACCCCTGTGTGGATTCTATTGTTTTGGAACAGAAACTTAGGTGTGAGGAGTATCTTGAAGCTAGTTGTTCTCTTGTCAACTCCAAAAGGTTTTGGGGCGAGAACATTGACAGACCTAATAAACATATGTTTGATTTGTTGAAGCAAAAGAAGTACAAGGATTTTATACCTATGTTAGCTAAAAGGAATGGTGGTACTACTACTAATATGGAGGAGTGCTTATAGGAGGCTTCTAGCTATTTTATGAATGTTTTCTCTAGTCCTCCCAAGAGAGGGGAGGACATCTAGAGAGCCAGGGCCCATATTGCTTCTATAAGGATGAAAACTCTCCCTCAGGGACTGGCTTCTACTCTGGACCTGCCCCTCTCTGCTGGTGAGGTTAAAGAAACCATTGATAATTTAAAACCCTATAAGTCTCCAGGTATGGATGGGATCCCTAATGAATTTTATAAAGTGCTTAAGGATTTCCTCACCCCCTACCTTCTGGAGATTTGGAAAGAGGCCACTAGAAAAGGTGCCCTTACCTCGAATATCAACATGGGGGTCATTAGACTCATACACAAAAAAGGCCCTAAGGAGGATCTCAATAACTAGAGACCTATAACTTGTCTCAACTCTGTGTACAAAGTGTTTGCTTCTGCTCTGGCCAGAAGGCTCTGTCCCATTATGGACAAAATCATCTTACCCATGCAAAAGGGTTTTATCAAAGGGAGATATATCTTTGATGCTATTGTTTCTCTATGGGAAGGTTTTGAGTTTTCCAATGAAACTAATCTGGATTACTACTTCTTCAAAGTTGACTTTTGTTGATATATTTAGGTAGTGATGTGTGTGAACACTCTAGGACTGCCGGGGCACTTTTTCCCTCTTTAAGAGGTTTTTTCCCCTGGCTTGTATATACGCCTATTGCCCTAATGGGCTACTTATCTTTGTACATTCTCTAGTAATACATTCAGTATTGTGTGTTGTGCTCCAAGCTTCTTCTTCTTCCTTGTGCTGTTCGTGTGCTTCTGTAGACGTCTAACTGCAACAATTGGTATCAGAGCAGGTCGTCACTTCATCTAGGGTGCCGTCGACACTCATCCATTTGCAATCTCAGAATCGTACGAATTTTGGTGAGCATACTCAGCATGTTCCGAGATCAAAACAGCTTTGCCTTGTGGTGCCGAAATCACGATCTAAGCTCGTTTCGGCCTCCGAACGCACTATCACAGTGCTTGTTTAGGCTATTTTGTCCTTTTGTGCCAAAGGTATATACCAGTTTCTGTTCGCCAATATAAGCGTCTCGAAGTCTATTACAAGTTTAGTGAAATTTGTCTGGGTAGTTCTGTTCAACTTTTTGAGATACAGTCAAATTTCTGCATCAAGGTATTTTAGTCACCGGCCATGGCTGAAAGCAGTGATGTATTTCGTATGTTGGCTGTTGAGGATAAGTTGGATGGTACCAACTATCGGTTATGGGCTTATATGATGCGACATGTGTTGGTTGCAAAAGGACTGTGGAACATTGTGCAGGGTGTCGAAAAACGTCCTATCACACCTGCAACTGTTACAAGTGCAGGTACTGAAGCTGATGCAGAAGGTGTGGAAGATGATGATATTCTGCATATTCCTGTTCGTGCTGCAGTTTCTACTGCACCTACTGCAGAACAGATTCGTTGGGATGGCAGAAATGCCCAAGCACATGCACTGTTGATAGCTTTGTCTGTCAAATGTGCCATTATTCCTCACATTCTCTCTTGCAGAACAGCTAAGGATGCTTGGGATACACTTACCACATTGTACCAAGCTAGGAATGAGGCTCGTGTTGCTTACCTCCAAAAACAGTTGGAGAGTGAGCACATGAATGAAGATGATTCTATGGACAGTTTCCTAATGAAGATCAAAGACTTGAAGGAATAGTTGATTTCTGTTGTTGAGGTTATACCAGATAGCTCACTTGTGCATACCGTTTTGAATGGTCTTCCTGATTCATATCAGAGTTTTGCTTCTACTCTTCGATTGATGATGAAAGGCAATCCGAATGCCTTATCATTTGAGGAGTTAGTCACTGTGCTGTTGCACGAAGATCAGTCCAGGCAAAACAGGTCCATTATGCGAGTTGCAGATCAAGCTTTCCTAGCTAGTCAAAAGGACAAAGGAAAATAGAGCTCTTCAACTAGTAAGCAAAAATCTACTAATTTTGCATATTTGAAGAAGGAAGATAAAGATGAGAAGAAATCAGAAAAGCAGAAATTGTTTTGTAAGTACTGTAAAGGGAATGATCATATCATAAAGAACTATCCAAAACTGGCTACTAAAGAGGCAAAGAAGAAAGAGGGTAGAATGGTTATTGCAGAGGCCTCTACACCAAAAATAGAGTCTGCTTATCTTGTGCAGGAAGAAGAATGGGCATTTACTACTGTCTGCAGTTTTGACCCATCTTCTCATGAGCAGTGCATGTCTGTAGTAGACTCAGATGTTTGCCAGTATTTTGACAGTGGGGTGACCAAACATATTACCTCGCAGCACAATTTCTTCTCTTCACTCGAGCCTGCCCCTATAGGGAATACTGTTACATGCGCCAATAACTCCTCTTATCATGTTATGGGAGTTGGTAGGATCATTTCGACTACTACTAATGGTAGTTCTTTCACTTTGTCAAATGCTTGTTTGTGCCAGGGATCAAGAAGAACCTATTATGAGTTTCTTCATTAGCCAAGATTGGCTTGGTTGTGAAATTTGTTGATGACAGGTGTACAGTTCATGATCTGTCAAATGGCGATGTGATTATTGCTTCTGGCATTCTATGTCGTGGGCTGTATAAGCTCATAGACTATGAAAGATCTGTAAATGATTTGGCGTGTGTAGTAAATGATTCTCAGGCTATGTCAGATGCAAAGCTTTGGCATGCACGCTTTGGTCATCTGAATTTTGCTAGTTTGCTACGCCTGTAGAAATCTGAAATGGTGTCCTCTTTGCCCAAACTTGAGGCACCTGGAAAACATATTTGTGAAGGCTGTATTTTGGGCAAAATGTAGCGTTCATCCTTTCCAAAAGATGGTTGAGTTTGGGTACTCAGAAATTGCAGCTTATACATACTGATGTTTGTGGTCCTATGCAGACACCTTCTTTTGGGAATTATCTTTACTTCGTGACTTTCATCAATGATTTTTCCAGGCATGCATGGCTTTATCCATTGAAGGCAAAGTCCGAAGTGTTCATGTGCTTCAAAAAATTTTTGGTTTTGGCTGAAAATCTATCAGCATGTAAAATGGGCACCCTCCGTTCTAATCGAGGGGGGGAGTATATGTATTCTGATTTTAATGCATTTTTGGCTGAACGTGGGATAAGACACCAGTATACAGTGCCGTATACACCTCAACAAAATGGAGTTGCTGAACGAAAGAACAGGTCACTCATGGAGATGGCGAGGTGTATGGTCAAGAGTCAGGCTTCACCACATAGTTTTTGGCTTGAGGCTGTCATGTGTGCAGCATATGTACTAAACAGGTGTCCCACTAAAGCCCTGCAATCTATCACTCCATATGAGGCTTGGCATGACTGCAAGCCATCTGTTGCTCATCTGCGTGTTTTTGGTTGTTTGGCATATGCATTAGTGCCTAAACAACATCCCAGAAAATTGGATGATAAAGCAGTAAAATGTATTTTTGTTGGGTACAGTTCTGAAAGTAAAGGCTATCGTCTGTATCATCCACAGACTAAACACATTCTGGTTAGCCGTGATGTTGTTTTTGTGCAGGATGCTATTCAGCCATTGCTTTCATGTACTAAGGAGACATCTGTTAGCTCCAAAGACATGTATGATACTTTGCTGCCTCTTTTTGGAGGTGGACAGTCTAATGGTGGTCCTAATGAGGCAACTTCTTAACTTTTTTAGGTTTCATGTGATGATGCAGATCATTCCATTTCTGATGCAGATTTACATGATGCACTTATTGATGAGAGAGCTGATATTGAGCAAGAAAGAACTATGCCAAAATGGCTGGTGCAGGCCTTGCACGATAGCAAATTAGATGTACCTCTGTCATATTGTACTCGATCAGGCTCTCATAGTGCCTCTTTTGCATCAGATTGCTATGCTATGGCTGCATCCAGTCTATGTGATGAGACAGAGCGTGTTTCGTTTGATGAAGCACAAAATTCAGAAAATTGGATGGCTGCTATGCAATCAGAATATGATGCAATAATGAAGAATGGTACTTGTTCTTTATGTGACTTGCCTCCTGGCAAGAAGGCCATTGGCACTTAGTGGGTATACAAGCTGAAGTGTAAACGTGATGGTATAGTTGACAGGTATAAGGCTAGGCTTCTTGCAAAGGGTTATGCACAGGAAAGAGGCATTGATTTTGATGAGACCTTTGCACCTACATGCTGTATGACTACTGTTCGGAGCATCTGTGCACTTGCAGCCCATCATGGTTGGAATGTACATCAGCTCAACATTAAAACAACATTTTTGAATGGTGACTTGCATGAAGAAGTGTATGTTTTTCAGCCCTATGACTTTGTGCAGAAAGGGCATGAAAACTAGGTGTGCAGGTTAAAGAAGGCATTATATGGTTTAAAGCAAGCACCACGTGCTTGGTATGAGAAGATACATGCCTATCTGATTGCACATGGTTTTGAGAACAGTCCAATTGAAAGAACCTTATATGTTAAGCGTGCTAATGATGTGCTTCTGATCATTGTTGTCTACGTTGATGACATGCTGCTCACTGGTCCTATTGGGAAGCATATTGCTGATTTTAAGGCTGATTTGCATGCCTCATTTGAGATGTCTAATTTGGGGCATTTGCATCATTAGTTGGGCATTCAGTTTATGCACGTTGATGCTGGAATGGCTTTGTGTCAAACGAAATATATTGACACATTATTATAGCGTTTTGGCCTTGAAGACTGTAAGACTATTGCCACTCCTATGGAGAAAGGTTTACGATTGAGTCTTCATGATGCTGGAGATGCATTTGATGTTGTTCTCTATCAACATGCCGTTGGATGCTTGATTTACTTATGCATTACTCGGCCAGATCCAGTTGTGAGGCTGAGTATAGGGTAGCTTTCACAGCGACTGTTGAGTGTGTGTGGCTCAGACGCCTTATGGCTGATTTGGGTGTTGGTCACTCTTCTGCCACCACCATCTTCACTGACAGTTAGAGCACATTGGAAGTTGCGAGGAACCCTGTGTTCCATGCTCGCACTAAAAACATTGAGGTGCATTATCATTATGTCAAGGAGAGGTTCTCTGCTGGGGAGATCAGCTTGGCATATGTGCCCATGCAGGAGAACATTGTAGACCTTTTCACGAAGGCTCTGCCTAGGGAGAAGTTTGAAGCTTTTCACAAAGCTTTGGGCTTACTTCCTTTTGTGGAGTGATTTCCACATAGCTTGGCACTTCCTTATACATGAGTGCCAGCTACTTGTTCATCGCATCACTTCTAGGGGGGATTTATAGATATATTTAGGTAGTGATGTGTGTGAACACTGTTGGGAATGATGGATGAATACTCCAGAAGGATGAGTAGGTACTGCCAAATCTTGCTTTGTACAGCCCTTTCTTGCTTCAGATTTGAAAAGTAGACCTTCTTAGATTTCCAATGATACCATAAAATGCCCTATGTACTTTGGAAATGATGTATGTAAAGATAGAATCAAAACAGACTACTTTGAATTTCAATCTTTCAAGAAAACCTTCTATTTCTGACTTGACACCTGCTGTATCTTTTGCTCAGTATGACCAACACAATAGGAATTGGAAAAATTCCTTTTAGGGGTATCTAATTAGCTTAGCAAGCTAATTATTTCAAGTGGAATGATATAAAAAGATTAACTATGCTCAGAGAAATCAATTTAGAAAGTAAACCTTTACCCCCGATATTTTAGGATTGTTGCAGACTTTGAACAGTGATCACCTCGACGGACTTTTCTCTAAAGTGGGTGAATAGAAATCCCTCAAATTTTCACAGCATGTAGATGACTTTGAGTTGGTTCTAAAAGGCTATAGATGTTTGAATTTGGTGAATAAATGAGTGAGATATGATCTCCACAAGTTGACAGACTTTCAGACACTATGACAGAGAACTCAGAAATGAACAATGTAAATATATGTATTAATGAACACTTGTATATAATTCCATAGGCATGAATAACATTGCCTAATGGTGTAGATAGGTGTGTGCTAGAGTATATGCCTCACACACACACACTTAGAAGTGGTAATGAGAAGCTCGGAGAGTATCACTTCTGCCCGCGACTTTTTTATGATCACTTTTATAGTAGTTGAGTTAAAGTTTGAATTTGAATTCAAACTTTTGGCTCCCTATAATCACGCTCCTATATCCTAGGAGATATTCCATCAATCAAAGCTAACTTTTCCACGAATTCCTTTTGGTAGGTGTTTACAAAGATTCCAAGTCAAATGTGACTTTTACAAAAGAGTAAAGTGGTAATTAACCACTAGCATTAGTTCCTATGCTTCTCCATATGTGGTTGAACTACAAGCCAAATGTGTAGGCTTGTGAATTGCACCAACAGCTCCCCCTCAAGCCAAACATTTTGGCTTGGTCTTCATTCTTCAGTCTTCATGTATATCATGCAATCCAATCATTGATTTGAACCTGCAAAGTTTGTTTCCATTCAATGCTTTAGTTAGCAAGTCTGCACACTGCATGTTGGTTGATACATAAGTGAGTTGAATGTCTTTGCTTAATAGCTTCTCTCTCACATAGTGATAATGAACCTCTATATGCTTGGTCCTAGCATGATAGATAGGATTAGCTGCAAGGTGAAGTGAGCTTGTATTATCTCCAAATATCAATGGTGACCTAGTGTATAAACCCAATTTTGTATACAATAACTTGATCCATATGGCTTCTTGAGTGGCATTAGCCAATCCTCTATACTCTGCTTCTGTAGATGACAAAGCAACTGTAGGTTGCTTCTTTGAAGACCATGATATTGGTTTATCACCAGCAAATGAAATGTATCCTGAAGTGCTCCTTCTATCATCCTTACATCCTGCCCAATCTGCATCTGAATAAATCTTGATATCAAGGTCTAAAGTGTAAGGGAAATACAAACCATGATGTTGAGTGCCTTTGAGGTACTTTATAATTCTTTTGGTAGCTTCTAAATGAGGTACCCTTGGTTTGTGCATGAACTGACTTAGCACACTAACTCCATATGCAATATCTATCCTTGTTAAGGTAGCATAGTTCAAGCTTCCAACTATGCTTTGGTAACCTATAATATCATCAATTTCATCACCTTCATGAGCACTTAGTTTTAAGTTTACCTCCATGGGCATACTTGCAACTTTGGCATCCTGCAAATGAAACTTCTTCAGCATATCCTACTTTCTCTGAGTAATATAGATTCTAGAGTTAGAATAGACTAACTCAAGTCCAAGAAAGTACTTTAGTAGACCAAGATCATTGATCTTGAACTCCTTCATCATCTGGTTCTTGATTTGTCTGATTCCATTGATATCATTACCTGTAAGTATGATATCATCAACATATACACATAGGTATATTACCTCTGAATTACTTCTCTTGATGAATAGAGAAGTGTCTTCCTTGCTCATGATAAAACCTTGGTCTTGAAGGTATGTGGTTAACATGTGATTCCACATAGATGTTACCTTGTTTGGATCCTCATAGCCAGGAGATTGTGACATATATACCTCCTCTAAAATCCATCCATTCAAGAAAGTATTTTTTACATCCAATTGATACATGTTCCAATTTTTAGATGCAGCCACACTCACCAACACCCTGATGGTTGGCATCTTGCCCACAGGTGAGAATGTTTCTTCATAGTCAATGCCTCGGGTTTTTGCGAAACCCTTGGCCACCAATCTGGCTTTGTACCTGTTTATTGATCCATCAAAATTTCTTTTGATTTTATAGATCCATCTGGATCCAATTACCTTCATGGATTCTTTCTTTGGTACTAGTTCCCATGTGTCACTTTCTATGAGTGCTTCAATCTCCTCATCAATAGCTTCTTTCCATTTTGTCTTGGTCTTTGCTTCTTCATATGATCCTGGTTCTTCAATTGAGAAGTCTTTGGCAAGATAAACAGAATGTTTAGTAACAAGAGAGGTATCATACCCATATCTGATAGGTTTTTTGCTCTCCCTTTGTGATCTTCTGATTGATTGATTTGAAGATTCAGGTATGTCTTCAAGTTTCTTCATCTTGACTTTGCCCTTGGACTTCCATGCCTTGAATTCTTCAAGATTAATAATGTCATCATCTGATGTTGAGTCTTCATTCTGAGTAGGTTCCTCCTTAGCAAGACTTGGAAACTCTTCCTCCAAGTCATAGGGTAGTTTAAACTTCCTGCATTCATTCTCATACCAAGAATCATTTTCATCAAAGACAACATCTCTACTAACCATGAATCCCTTATTTGAAGGGTTGTAGAACCTGTAACCTTTCTGATTTAGATCCTATCCAATAAAGATACACTTCTCAACCTTAGAGTCTAGTTTACCTCTTATCTGAGAAGGAATGTGTACATATGCTACACATCCAAATATCCTGCAATGATCAAGTGAGGGTCTCTTCCCATGCCATGCTTGATAAGGAGTCATCCCATCAAGGGACTTAGATGGTAACCTATTTATGAGTAAGTGGCAGTAGACACACTCTCTGCCC
This sequence comes from Ceratopteris richardii, assembly GCA_020310875.1. Lineage (NCBI taxonomy): Eukaryota > Viridiplantae > Streptophyta > Polypodiopsida > Polypodiales > Pteridaceae > Ceratopteris > Ceratopteris richardii. The sequence goes on along the minus strand of CM035427.1, from coordinate 55,803,781 downwards.
ATAAATAGTTAGGCAATTTCTTCTTATTTAACATTGACCGAGCTTTTTCAATAATCAACCTATTTCTTCTCTCAGCCACCCCATTCTGTTCAGGAGTATACCTTATGGTGATTTCTCTCTTGATTCCTCTATCCTGCAAGAAGGCTTCAAACTCATTGGAGAAGTACTCACCTCCTCCATCTGACCTTAGCCTCTTTAGGTTTCTTCCTGTCTGATTCTCAACAAGTGCAAGGTACTTTTTAAAACAATTGAACACTTCATCTTTGTGCTTCATAAAGTACAATACAGTCCATCTGCTATAATCATCAATAAAAGATACGTAGTACCTTGATCCTGAGATTGAGGGGTCTTTGCTTGGTCCCCATACATCTGTATGGACAAGCTCTAGGTAGTCCTCATGCATGTAGCCTTTCGTTGAGAAGGGTAACCTGTGAGACTTCCCAAACTGACAAGCACCACACTTATATATCATGTGTTGTTTGGAAACATTGGGTATTCCAATTACACATTGATCCCTGCATATCTGTTTCAATATTCTTTCTCCTACATGACCTAACCTTTTATGCCAAATCTCAAGTTCTGAAAGTGTTTGATCTTTATAACTGTAGAGTGCAATATTCTTTGTGTCTTCTAGCTCAAAAGTAAAAAGTCTACCTGCTCTTTCTCCTTTAGCAATTCTCTTGAACCCCTCCTTGGGATCCTCCACGAATGCTCCAAATTGGTTGAACCTAATCTGCAAACCTTTCTCCACAATCTGTCCAACACTCATCAAATTTTTTGTAATGGTTGGTACATATAGTACCCTACTCAACAAGTTTGGATTTCCATCACAAGTCTTAACATTTCCAACTTTAACTATTGAGTGCTTGGTGTCATCACTTGTTTGTACTTGATGCTTACCTTTTGGTTCTTCAAGGTCAGAGAATAGAGCTACATTGCCAGCTACATGATTTGAGCATCCTGAGTCAATGTAGAAGAGATGGTCATCATTTGTACCTGGTTTTGATGTCATTTTCGTAATCAGAAGAGAATCATCTTGCTCTTCTGTATAGTTATTGTAGTCCTTTCTGGGTTTGAATCCTCCTTGGTAGTTGCTATTGTAGTTGTTGTTGTAGTTGTTGTTATAGTTGTTGTGTCCTTGATGATGGTTGAATCTGCCTCTTGATTGTGAATATCCACCTCTTTGATATCCTCTTCCTCTCTGATTCTTGTAGTTCCTAAAACACTCATCTGTAGTATGATTTGATAAACCACAAATGTTGCATGGTGAGGAGTTATAGGATCTCCCCCTACCTTTCTTACCTCCTCTGCCCCTTCCTGTTGATGATCTACCTTTCCCTGCATAGTTTGCTTGGGAGGTAGTGCCTTCATCCTCTATCTTCTGTTCTTGCCTTTATCTTTAGACTTACTTTTATTAGTGTATAGGGCAGAGGAGTTATTACCTTTGGATGAGTCTCCATTCTTGTTGAGCTTGGCTTCATGAGTGAACAATTGCCCCATGAGAGTGGTAAGGTCTGGAATCTGCATGTCCATGTAGAGGTCCATGGTAGTGGTGAAGCTTTCCCATTTGTCATCAGCTTTAATCCCATTGATCACTTGCCTTACTATCTGCTCTTCTTCAATCTCTTCTCCTATAATTGCTAACTGATCTGACATCTTTAATCTTAGTCACAAACTTTGAAATAGCCTGCTTAGGTTGCTTCCTTAATGTGGTGAATTCAATCCACAACTGATTTTTTCTAGCCCTTGTGTTGGAAGAGAAATAGGATGAAAAGGTTTCCCAAGTCTCTTGGGATGTCTTACAGTTTCTAATATGTGGCAAAAGAAAATCAGAGATGGAGTTGAGTAAGTAAGACCTTGCTAATGCATCCTTGGCATACCATGTGTTCAGCTTTTCATGTTCTTCCTTTGTTGGTAGTCCTCTAGTTTTGAATGAGGGCAATTCCTCATCTCCTGAGATGTATCCATAAAGGCTCCTTCCTTGTAGGTATGTCTTCATCCTTAATGACCATGCCTGATAGTTGTTCCTGTCCAATTTATCAATAAATGAAGGAAACCATCTCCCATTTTACCTTAACTTGCTCTGATACCACTGTTGGGAATGATGGATGAATACTCCAGAAGGATGAGTAGGTACTACCAAATCCTGCTTTGTACCTGTTGGAGAATCACTCACAAATTTGACATACATAAATAAAGACGAAGAAAGACAAAGAGAAGTAGAAATAAAGCATTCAAAAAATCAAGCCTTAGTGAAGGGACAAATTCACGACTGTAATATATAGTGTAGAAACTTCTAGAAGTACGAGTTTTGAATCTCGGATCAAAAAATGTATATATGAGAGAGAGAGAGCGAATAGAAAAATAGAGCTCAGATAGAAAGCTTAGAAGTGATATAGAAGACGCCAGAGATTGCGTATGTAGAGATGAATAATAAAACCTGAATAGTCGGGTATTCATCTAAGAGAGATGGTAAGGAATAACTACTCAGAGTAGGAGAGTTTTCCATAGCTATGAGAAAAGTGAGGCCAAGCTATTTTGTACACATCTTCTCTAATAGAAAACACATGTTCATGTGGAAGTTCGAAGCGCATTCTTCGTATGTGAAGAAATCTGAGTAATTTCATGTTACTGTGAAAGTTAGTTAACAGTAAATTTTTTCCGGTACATCTATAAGTTAGATCTCGTAACATAGTGTAAAGTTTTTCATGAGTGATAGTTCATCTTGAAGCCAGTAGTTTCAACTATAAGTTGATCAAAATAGTTTTGTGAAACGGGACATGTACACAGTACAAAGTCTGACCTTAAAAGACATCCAGAACTGGTGAAGTTTTTTCTTAAACTTCAGATAGAGTTCATTCAGTGAAGGAAGCTCAGGTATTACTTCCTTACTTCATCAACAATCATTTGAAGTAACTACAAACAAAATTGCAGTTGATTCCGGTAAGATTCCGGTAAGATTACGGTGACATTCCGGTGACAATCCGGTGAAGTTCCGATGAAATTTTGGTGAGTTCAAAACACAGTTTTGACACAGTTAAGTAACGAAAAGATTATTCAATTGTGAGCAAACACAGTAATGTAAAGTTTGAAATCAGTTCAGAATTAAAGCTTGAAGGAAACGTGAAGCTTTCTGTAAAGTGAATTTTCAGTTTCAGAAGGTTGCTAAGCTACTGATGATTATAGAGGTGTTCTAATATCACTCTAGCTTAGTTCTACTTGAGGCATGGAAATTTTCCGCAGTCTTGTTAGTGAACAAGCTTTTGCCGTGACATCACATAACCTCAACAAGTGGTATCAGAGCTTAAGGTTCTGAAGAGAAGAAAAGGTTCTCAAGAGTAAATGAAAGTGAAGATACAAGAGAATTCGAAGAACTTTCATAAGAAAGGTGAAAGCTGAGATGATCAACGACAAACGGCATCAAGAAATGTTCCGAAGTCATTCTCAAAGGTAAAGGTTTGTAAAAGGTAAAACCTTTTAACATTACACTCACAGAAAGTAACAGAAACAAGAAGATTATGGAAGATCATATCTCTATTGACAAATTGGACAGAGATAATTATCCCGCATGGGTAATGCGCATGGAAGCCTTACTTATGAGTAAGGACTTAATGATATATGTGACAGGAGAAGAAAAGAAGCCGACTTTCGAAGATGACAGTCAACCAAAGAAAGAAGAGTTAGAAGCCTTGAAGCTATGACAGAAGAAAGATGCAAACGGCAAGAGCTTATATCTACAATACCATTACAGATCATCTACTACCGCACATTAGAGGTCTGGAGAAAGCAGAAGACATATAGAGTGCATTGGAAGATCATTTCCAAAATACAACGAAAGCTAGGAAGGCTAGCTTATGGTCGGAGTTCACAACGTTCAAGAAAAAGCAAAGTCAAAGCATTAGTGATTATGTCACTAAGATGAAAGACTTGGCGGAAAGTCTTGGATCTATTGATGAAGATATCGAAGATCACAGGTTGATAGCACAAGTGCTTGCAGGACTGAGAGGAGATGAAAGGTGGAAACCTTTTGTACTATGGGTTTCAATTACACTATGCAACAAAGATGGGAATGGGTCCTAGAAAAATTCAAGAAAAAGGTTTTTAGGTGGTATAATGTGTCATCTTCTCTATCTCACAGATGCTTTGTATTGAAACATTATCTTCTCCCATCCTTGGTGTATTTCCTTTCTTGTTGGAGTCCCTTCAAAAGTTAATTGAAGCAGGTAATTGCTCTTGCCAGAAGATTTTTGTGGGGAGGCGATGAGCAGATTAGTAAGGTCCCCAAAGTGGCCTGGAAAACGTGTTGTTTGCCTAAGTATGAAGGTGGTTTGGTGATTATATGCCCTGTTAAAATGGCTGAAAATATGGCTGACCAAATGGATTTTTAGGGCCTTAAAATCTCAAGATATCTGGGCTCTTCTAATTAAAAGGAACACCCAAAAATTTTATGTTAAAGGCTATAAAGCTTGGTCTAATAACCACCTTTGGGACATTGTTGCCTCCCCTGTCATATTTACCACTGTTGGCAGCTCCCTCTCCTGCAGATTTTGGGACATATGGATGAAGGTTAAATGTTCTTTCTCTCCTAGTTTTAAACACTTATCTAACCTTAACTTCTTTGTGCATGAATCTCCCTTGCTGGGGTGGATTGCCCTATGGAGCAACAAAAATATAGATATTAAAGAACATAAATTTTTTCAATCTGGAATCAGAAGCTAGGAATGGTTCTTCAACTCGAGTGAGTTTGTTTTTTATGAGAATATTCTGGAACAAACACATCTTTCTCCTGCCTGTTTGCAGCTCGTTCTGGAAAGGAAGAATCTTCTGAAGTCAAAGATGGACGAGTGCAGAATTGCTAATATCCAATTGGAAAGTGTGGTGAAAGACATGTGGAATTGCTTCAAACTCAACAGGGGCTCCATTTCTAGTCTGATTCCCAAACTCAACTCCAGATGGTGTAGCAGGTGGTCTGCAAAACAATGGAGATATCCATTTACTACCATATGGGCCTTCCCTTACAACATTAAACATTCCTTCTTGGAATGGTTGATCTTGCATAATGGCCTGTGGACAGGAAACAAGGCAAAGAGAGTAAATATGAACAATGGAATCTATTCACTGTGTAGTAGGGAAGAGGATTTGGCCCACCTTTTCATCAATGGTTGGCATGCTAAGAGTTTCTGGCAGTTGTTGGATCCCATCCTATGTATAAAAAATCTCCCTCCTCTTGGCTTCAATGAGATGATCCTGGGATGCTGTAACACTCTTGATCTGGTCCTGTGGAACCTGTGGAGGGGTCACATCCTGTGGCACATTTGGATCAGTAGAAATCAAAATGTCTTCAACAGTGGAAAGAAAAATTTCCTCTGCTCTCTAAGGGGTACTCTATACACAACTGGCCTACAGAGTCTTCACTCTATTAAATGTATCTCTCAAGACCCTGAAGTGTCCTTTAAATCTCTTCCTCCAAATAAATGGAGAGAATTTTTTGTTGGAGCAAGTCTATGACAAGCCTAAGTATTGGCTTGAGTCCCACAAAGTCTTAGAAGAAGCTTTAAAAAGAAGACTATGTAAAGTTCACTTGTGAACTACCTCTTGTAATTTTTTGAAGAGTTTACTTAATGTAAAAGTAAGAGAATCTTAAGTGGTTGAGTCCACATGATCAAAAAGGGAAAGAGGAGCCACGAATTTGTGATTTGTGGTAGGTAGAGAATCAAATCAATCATTGATTGATTGGAGAGTGATTGAGGGAAGTTAGCCTCCCAAACTCAACTATAAATAGATGGCAGTTTTAGTCGTGGTTAGAGAGACCTATGTGAAGACCTCCAAGAGCTGAGCTTTATGCCATATCAAGGTGTGATTACAAGGAACACATATGTATCAGTAAGTCATTGTATTGTACAAGCAATATACTTTCATTTTCATGATTAGTTGAGTTCATCTTTCCATGTTCTTGTGAAGTGTACTACTCACTGCCATTACTCTCAGTTTTCTCAGTCAGCTTGCAGAGATGTTTTCTCTGATCTTGGTGCATCATTTTCAGTGATTTAACTTGTTAAAGTTAGCTCTATAAGTCTACTATATGCTCACAAATTTTCATGTCATTTGGATGTTGCAATCTTCAGTTATGTTCATTTGAAGTCAACAGGGTCTGTTCATCTTCACTTCTCTGTCAGGTACCCGACTTTTTCACTCATCTTGTCAGAGCCATGTCTCAGTGGTTACTTATCCAAATTCAGTGATTTAAAGCTTGTTGGATTTATCTTACTGTCTAGTACAACCATACAAATTTTCTTAATCATTGGATTTTTACATTTTGAGTTATGTTGATTTTTCTGCTCACTGGTCTATTTCTGTAGCAGCCCGTGAAAATCGGGATGATGTCATCACTTGTTAAAACTCATTCTCAGTGTGTGGTTCATTATTTTTTATGAGATTACTCTTGAAAGTTAGCTCTTTAAGTTGCATAGACTTCCCCAAGAGGAATTGAGCTAATTGCTGCTGTGCTCAAAGAATTATGTAAAACACTGGACAGGTGTATGAACCAAGAATAGCAAGTTTTCACCTCTGAGCTAACTCCAACTTATCTGTTTTGATCTATCTTTTTGAGAGTGATCTTCCAAGGTACATAGGGTGTCTAATACATCCATTGGCAAGCTAAAAGGGCCCACCATATACTCCTGGAGTTCATTTGGCTGGTGTAGATCAAGGATTTTGCAACACCTCTTCATCTTCAAGCACATACCTATCCATCTCTTCACAGTGGTATCAGAGCAAGGTTGGACAACATGGCAGATGGATTTCCTTCATCAATTGACAAATTGGACAGAGGTAACTACTCAGCTTGGTCATTAAGAATGGAAGCTTATCTCCAAGGTAGAAATTTATATGGTTATGTGGCTGGAGATGAAGTTATGCCAAGTTTCAGGAACAAAAGTCAACCAACACAAGAAGAGCAAGAAAGATTGAGCACATGGTGCTCCAAGGATGCACTTGCAAGGTCTTATCTCCTCAACTCTATCTCAGATTTCTTGTTGCCTCACATTAGAAGTTGTAAGACATCTCAGGAAGTGTGGGATGCACTTGAAGCTTTCTTTTCTTCAAGTACTAAAGCTAGGAAGCATCAACTATGGCTGGATTTCACAACTCTCAAGAAGGCTCCCAAACAAAATGTGACTGATTTTGTCACAAAGCTCAAGGACATAGCGGATCAGTTGGGAAGTATTGGAGAGGTAATAGATGAAGAGCAAATTGTAAGGCAGGTCATCAATGGCTTGAAGGCAGATGACAAGTGGGAAGCATTCACCACAACTATGGATTTGTACATGGACATGCATGTACCTGATTTCAATACACTCATTGGACAACTACTTACTCAAGAGGCAAAGCTTATAAAAAATGGAGAAAGTTCTAAAGGTAATCAATCTTCAGCTTTATACACTGATAAAAGCAAGTCCAAAGATAACAAAGGAAAGGCAAAGAAAGTGGATGATGAGGCAGGTACATATCAAGCTAACTATGCAGGTAGAGGAAGACATGGCAGAGGTAGAGGAAGAGGAGGTAGACAAGGCAGGGGGAGATCCCAAGCCTCCAACTCATGTTCTATTTGTGGATTAACTAATCATACAACTGAAAATTGCTTTAGGAATTCCAGGAATCAAAGAGGCAGAGGATACAATAGAGGAAGTTATGGCTACTCAAGAGGAAGGTTCAACAACTACCATGGCAACTACAACAACTACAATCATTCAAACTATCAAGGAGGCTACAAAGGAAGGAGAGACTACAATAACTACACAGAAGACTCAAACAAAGAGGATTCATTATTGATCATGAACATGGATATGCCACAAGGTAAATATGATGAGCATGTTTTCTACATAGATTCAGGTTGTTCAAACCATGTGGCAGGAAATGTGGCACTCCTATCAGATTTAGAAGATCCAAGGAATAAGCATGAGGTACAAACAAGAGATGATACAAAACATCCTGTGGAGAAAATAGGTAATGTCAAAGCACCTGATGGAAACATCAACCTACTCAATAAGGTACTCTATGTCCCTACCATTACAAAGAATTTGATAAGTGTTGGGCAGATAGTAGAGAAAGGGTTGCAAGTCAGGTTCACAAAAGCGGGAGCATTTGTTGAAGATCCAAGTCAAGGATTCAGAAGAATTGCAAAAGGTGAAAAGACAGGTAGATTGTTCACATTTGAATTACGGGACACTAGCAACATTGCTCTCTTTAATTATGGTAGTCAGACACTCACAGAATTGGAAGTATGGCACAAAAGGTTAGCACATATTGGTGAAAGGTCATTAAAGCAAATCTGCAGGGACCAAAGTGTACTTGGACTTCCTAATTTGTCAAAACAACATATGATTTATAAGTGTAGTGCATGTCAATTTGGAAAGTCTCACAGGTTACCATTCATGAAGAAAGGTTATATGCATGGAGATCTCTTGGAGTTGGTTCATACAGATGTATGGGGACCTAGCAAGGAAGCTTCAATATCTGGATCAAGGTATTATGTTTCCTTTATTGATGATTGCAGCAGATGGACTATCCTATTCTTTATGAAACACAAAGATGAAGTTTTTTCATGTTTCAAAAGATATTTGGCTCTTGTGGAGAATCAAACAAGTAAATCACTAAAAAGGCTAAGGTCAGATGGAGGGGGAGAATACTTCTCCCATGATTTTGATTCTTTTCTTCAAGAAAGAGGAATAAAAAGAGAGGTAACTACAAGGTACACTCCTGAGCAAAATGGAGTGGCAGAAAGGAGGAATAGGACAATTGTTGAAGCTGCAAGGTCTATGTTAAATGAAAAGCATTTACCTAATTACTTATGGGCTGAGGCTGTATCTACAGCCACTTACTTGATTAACAGGTTTCCTTCAAAATCCCTTGATGGGATGACTCCATATGAGGCTTGGAATGGAAGAAGACCAAGCTTAGATCATTGTAAAATTTTTGGATGTATTGCTTTTGCTCATGTTCCTTCACAGGTTAGAGGCAAGATGGATCCAAAGGCAGAAAGGTGTGTATTTATTGGATATGACAACAATCAAAAGGGGCTACAAGTTATAAAACCCTACCAACAAAGGATTCTTGGTAAGCAGAGATGTAGTTTTTGATGAGAACAATTCATGGTATGAAGATTCATGCAGGAAGATCAATTTACCATATGATCTTGAAGAAGATTTTCCAAAGCTTGGTAGAGAACAATCAAAGATTGAAGAACAAGACACCTCAGAGGATGATGAAGAATCTCACATGGAAAAGATCAAAGCATGGAAGTCTAAAGGTAAAGCAAAATTGCAGGAACTTGGACATGAGGCAGAATCATCACATCATGGCCTAAGAAGATCTATGAGGGAAAAGAAAAAACCAGAAAGGTATGGGTTTGACACCTCATTAGTAACTAAACATTCTATCTACATAGCACTGGACATAAACCAAGAGGAGCCATCATCATTCGAAGAGGCCAAAGCAAAAACAAAATGGAAGCATGCAATGAAGGAAGAGATTGAAGCACTTGAGGAAAACAACACTTGGGATTTGGTGCCCAAGACTTCATCCATGAAGGTAATAGGATCAAGATGGGTCTATAAACTCAAGAAGAATTCTGATGGTTCCATTAAGATGATATTATATTGACAGGAAATGATGCAGATGGTACGAAGAAGATCAAAGATCAGATGAGAGAAGAGTTCAAGATAAGTGATTTGGGTTCACTTACCTACTTCCTAGGTTTGGAAGTTGTCTACAAAGATCATGGTTTGTTTCTCACTCAAAGAAAGTACATTAAGGACATGTTGGCAAAATTCAAGATGCAAGATTGTAAGATTGCAGGTACTCCAATGGAGGTCAATCACAAATTGAGCTCGCATGAAGGTGAACTCATAGAGGACATCACATCATATCAAAGTCTAGTGGGTAGTCTCAACTATGCCACATTGACAAGAGTAGATATATGTTACAGTGTGAGTGTGCTAAGTCAATTTATGCACACACCAAGGAAACCACATATGGATGCTGCCAAAAGGATTCTCAAGTATCTAAAAGGAACCATAAATGAAGGACTTTATTATCCTTATGTATCTGATTCAGGTTTGAAGCTATTTTCTGATGCAGATTGGGCTGGCTCCAAGGAAGATAGAAGGAGCACTTCAGGTTATCTTACCTTTGCAGGTTCAAAGCTTATTTCATGGTCATCCAAGAAGCAACCCACAGTTGCTCTCTCTTCTACTGAAGGTGAATATAGAGGTCTTGCCATAGCTACACAAGAAGCTATGCGGATGAAGACATTATTCAAAGATCTTGGATTGGAGTTTGGAACTCCAACTATTTTTGGTGACAATATGAGTTCTATTCACTTGGCTGCTAATCCTATTTTTCATGCAAGGACTAAACATATTGAAGTTCATTATCACTATGTACGAGAAAAGGTTCTAAGCAAAGAGATTCAAATATCATATGTGTCCACTCATCAACAATGTGCAGATATTCTAACCAAAGCATTGGATGGTACAAAGCTTTGCAAATTCAAGGCTATGATTGGTTTGCAGGTAATCTTGGAAGATTGAAGACCTCAAGCATACTTGGCTTGAGGGGGAGCTGTTGGAGCAAGTCTATGACAAGCCTAAGTATTGGCTTGAGTCCCACAAAGTCTTAGAAGAAGCTTTAAAAAGAAGACTATGTAAAGTTCACTTGTGAACTACCTCTTGTAATTTTTTGAAGAGTTTACTTAATGTAAAAGGAAGAGAATCTTAAGTGGTTGAGTCCACATGATCAAAAAGGGAAAGAGGAGCCACGAATTCGTGATTTGTGGTAGGTAGAGAATCAAATCAATCATTGATTGATTGGAGAGTGATTGAGGGAAGTTAGCCTCCCAAACTCAACTATAAATAGATGGCAGTTTTAGTCGTGGTTAGAGAGACCTATGTGAAGACCTCCAAGAGCTGAGCTTTATGCCATATCAAGGTGTGATTACAAGGCACACATATGTATCAGTAAGTCATTGTATTGTACAAGCAATATACTTTCATTTTCATGATTATTTGAGTTCATCTTTCCATGTTCTTGTGAAGTGTACTACTCACTGCCATTACTCTCAGTTTTCTCAGTCAGCTTGCAGAGATGTTTTCTCTGAGCTTGGTGCATCATTTTCAGTGATTTAACTTGATAAGGTTAGCTCTATAAGTCTAATATATGCTCACAAATTTTCATGTCATTTGGATGTTGCAATCTTTAGTTATGTTCATTTGAAGTCAACAAGGTCTGTTCATCTTCACTTCTCTGTCAGGTACCCGACTTTTTCACTCATCTTGTCAGAGCTATGTCTCAGTGGTTACTTATCCAAATTCAGTGATTTAAAGCTTGTTGGATTTATCGTACTGTCTAGTATAACCATACAAATTTTCATAATCATTGGATTTCTACATTTTGAGTTATGTTGATTTTTCCGCTCACTAGTCTATTTCTGTAGCAGCCCGTGAAAATCGGGATGATATCATCACTTGTTAAAACTCATTCTCAGTGTGTGGTTCATTATTTTTGATGAGATTACTCTTGAAAGTTAGCTCTTTAAGTTGCCTAGACTTCCCCAAGAGGAATTGAGCTAATTGCTGCTGTGCTCAGAGAATTATGTAAAACACTGGACAGGTGTATGAACCAAGAATAGCAAGTTTTCACCTCTGAGCTAACTCCAACTTATCTGTTTTGATCTATCTTTTTGAGAGTGATCTTCCAAGGTACATAGGGTGTCTAATACATCCATTGGCAAGATAAAAGGGCCCACCATATACTCCTGGAGTTCATTTGGCTGGTGTAGATCAAGGATTTTGCAACACCTCTTCATCTTCAAGCACATACCTATCCATCTCTTCACATTTTTATTATCCTACTATTCTAGGGATAGGTTTATCATGGTCCTGAATCTGTAATTTTGCCAGTGACTCTTGCTCCTGGGCTTGTTGTTGTGGGATCACTGCTTCCCTGTACCCAGTGTAATTTTTTCCATTAATTTACTCTCTTTTCTTGTTGTTTCAACTAAAAAAGAAAAGAAATCGCATGTCGACTGCTGACCCAGAAGAAAATCAGAGAGAAATTTGTTGCTGCTGCACCTATTCACACATGCACAGAGAGGAGAGAGGCACGTCGTAGTGGTCAGGGTAGAGAGAGAGAAAGTTAAAAGGAAAATTTCCTCCTTCACCTTGGAAGCTAGCAGCAGTAGACATGCATCGCCCGTGGAGGCCTATAATTAGAGAAAAAGATAAATTCATTCTCCTCCCCCTCCTCCATCGTTGCAGGCAGACGCATGCGAGAGAGAGAGAGAGAGAGAGAGAGAGAGAGAGAGAGAGAGAGAGAGAGAGAGAGAGAGAGAGAGAGAGAGAGAGAGAGAGAGAGAGAGAGAGAGAGAGAGAGAGAGAGAGAGAGAGAGAGAGAGAGAGAGAGAGAGAGAGAGAGAGAGAGAGAGAGAGAGAGAGAGAGAGAGAGAGAGAGAGAGAGAGAGAGAGAGAGAGAGAGAGAGAGAGAGAGAGAGAGAGAGAGAGAGAGAGAGAGAGAGAGAGAGAGAGAGAGAGAGAGAGAGAGAGAGAGAGAGAGAGAGAGAGAGAGAGAGAGAGAGAGAGAGAGAGAGAGAGAGAGAGAGAGAGAGAGAGAGAGAGAGAGAGAGACTAGGCATATATAGGTTTATGAGTGCATGTATATTCATGGTATGTGTGTTGTATGCATGTGTTAGCATAAGATGTAAGATGCATGAGTATGCATGTCTATTATAGTAAGGAGCATGATTAATACATGTGTATTTATGCATATGAAATTATGAAAGCATGTAGAAGTATGCATGTTAGTGTGCATGTGTATTAATGCATGTAAGAATGATGCAAGTATGTATGTGTGCATATGAAGAATGATTTGCATGCATATGTATGCATGTAATATGATGAGAATATGCATGCTTAAGTGACGATGCATAATATGTATGCATGTCAAGGGCATGTATGCAAGTTCATGAGTGCATGTGTGTGCATGTGCATGTTAAGATAGAGTTAGCATGTGTGCATGAGCATGCACTACATGTGCATGTAGAAGGCATGAGAGAATGCATGTGCATATTAGAGATAATGCATATGCATATATGAAGATAGGGTATGCATGAGAAATAACGCATATATGTATGTGAAATTGATGCATGTATAGATGATAAGGATATACATGTGTATACAAGTGAAATAAATATGTATGCATATGTAGTTAGTGTATGCATGTAGCATGATATGTATGCATGTCAAGAGCATGTATGCATGAGTGATGATGCATGATTGTATGCATGATTGATTTTTCACATGTATCCAAGTGCATTTAAGCATGTGTATGCATGTGAAATGATGCATATATCCATATGAAGTGAATGTAAGTATAAATATGTATGTATAAATGCATAAGAGTAAGTGTATGCATATTAAGTTAATTAGTGCATGTTAAATATAAGTTTGTATGCATGTTGATATGCATATATGCATCAGAGATATTGAAATGTTGTATTATGCATGTTTGCATGTAAACAAATGTGTGTTTGCATGTAAAGTAGATGTTTACATATGAATGAAAGTTAAGAAGTTAGAAGTCTATGTATGAATGTGTTAGCATAAGTTTAGAATTATGTTAAGTTTTGAATGCTAAAATATTAAATGAGTGTTTTATATTTACTAAAGCATACTTATGATTCCCATTGATTCTCCTGCAGATCATTGGGAAGGAGAATACAAGATTATGAGTTTACGAGATTGCAACATTACGAGCTTGAAGCAATTTATGATGATTTAGAAATATAAAATTTGTATAGGATTATTCTCAAGAAATTTATTATAACTTATCATAAGGTTTTGTATAGGCTTTAAAATTGATCTTAGAGATCTTTATACTTTTACTCTGCAATTCAATTAAGTTCTTTACATTTTGATTTCATATGTCTAAGGATTTAGGGTCTACAAGTAGTTCTGAATTAGTGTCTACAAGCAGTTCTGATACTAATAGTAAAGAATTAGATAACTTTATTATAGGAATACTTCTTCCATCTTCTATTGATAGCATGATTAGTAACGTAATAAAGAAAAAAGAAATAATTAAAGACAAAATAGTTGAGCAAACTTTACATACATTAGAACACGATCGTTATATTTCCAGGGTTTTACCTTTACTATCTATAGTCTTACCAGAACGTGATAACAAAGAAGATCTATTTCCACCTAATTTAAGAAGAAAAACTAATTCAAATCATATTGAAAACGAAGTAGTTGTTATAGTTAAAGATAAAATAACTAATGAGGAGTTAGTTTTACCTTCTTATTTAGAAGTTGTAGCTAAATATAGGAACGTACTTCCTTACGGCCCATAGTGCTCTTTTGAATCTTAGTTTTTAGATTACACTTAAATAAATTAGAAATCTTTAGCTTTTATCACTCCTAAACTGAGAATTCAATCCAAGACCCGAAGCATACTTAGAAGCACCCTGCGTGTAGTCACATGGTTAGGTTAGCGTAAATCTTTTAGATGAACGTCTACCTCCCTTCACACCCCTCAGTGACATTGCAACCCCAACCGAGCCCCCAACCGATGCCCGAACCAACCGCAACCCAAACGTCCCAACCAAACCCAACCCCCATACACCCCACACCAATCACTCAACTCCAACCGGTGGATCTCGATGACCCGGATTCCTTTGGCTTCCTCAAACCAAACCCACCTGACAAGTACCAAGGTGGCCGAAGCTCCATAGTCATCAACGGATGGATCGAAGCAATGGAAAGCTATCTCCAGATGCTCCAGGTTGGCCCCAACAATTGGATGCGCATTGTCGACTAGTTCGTACAGGATGAAGCCTTTGCTTGGTACATGGTGGAACAAAAGAAGCAAGCCTGGCATCATGGGATCATTTCAAAACTGCCATCATCGACTACTTTGTGCCATGCAACCAAGCATTCCAGGCAAGGGATGAATGGTGAAACCTACATCAAGAGAAGTTGATTTGCCCATATGTATCTCAATACCGCAAACTGATCCTCCGGATCATCAATATGGCCAAAATCAATCGCTTACATGGGTTCCTTTACGGATGCTCCCCGTACTACCGAAATGAAGTGGAGAAACAAGACCCCCACACTTGGGAGGATGCTACTCGGATAACACAACAACTCAACGATGCATACTCCAACCGGCTCGCACGGACGAGCGATGGAGGTCAGACCAACCATAGAGATAATGCCTCAAACAAAGAACAAGGATCAACTTACCACATGCCTACCAAAAATCAACGAGGACAAGCGATCAAAGCCCTCCCGGCACCACTAGAAACACACTCAAGATCTTTGAACCGAGCCAAGCAAAACCGGCGAGGCCCTCGACCCATATGCAAACACTGCCAAGGGAGCCACCAAACTCATAAGAAGTTCCGAAGGACCGTGTACCAAGGTGGGATAGCTCACTTATGCCTCCTTAGGCCCGTGGAAGAAGAGACAACACCAAATCCAATTCATGTCTCGAAGATTGGGCATCCGAGTTTCCAAATGCTTTTGGAAGAGTTCATAGACGTGGTCATCGACACACTCCCACCTTGTATCCCTCCCTTGCGAAATGTTCATTATCAGATCGACACGCTTTTGGATCATCTGCTCCCATCTCGAGCCCCATAGAGAATGAACTAATTCGACCTCTAAGAGCTCAAGCGACAACTACATGAGCTAGAGATGCAAGAGTATATCTGACCAAGTAGCTCACCTTATGGAGCCCCCGTCCTTTTTATGAAGAAGAAAGACGGCTCTCTACGCCTATGCATAGATTATCGAGCACTTAACAAAGGCACGATCAAGAGCAAATACCCGGTCCCTGTGATGGAAGAAAACCGAAATATCTCCGACAGGACTCCATATCAACTCTTCATCGTTCGCTTCAGAGAGCTAACATAGAAAAATGAAAAACATAAACAGCAACTACAATTTTGTATGACACTTATTCTAGTTAGTTTTACTTGCCTCCATTTATGTTGATGTTTATGTCCAAGAATGAGAGATTAAAAAGGCATGAATTATAATTTATGAAAGGATACAATTAGGGCTTATCTATATAGAAACTTATTGTACAAAATAGTTGGTGCTACAAAACTTGATCCAGATAAGGATAATTTAGTGTCCTAGAACATTTGAAATGTCAAAGGTAAGAAAGCCTTGCGATAGTTACTACTAGCCTATGATGAGTTTACTAAACATCATATTACTGTTTTCAAGACTTCCCACAAAGCTTGTAAAATACTCCAAGATGTCTATGAGGATAAAAATCCCTCTAAAATCGATACCTTAGAAGCCAAGTTTGAAAACCTCTCTGCTAGCCCCCAAGAATCCATCACCAAACTCAACTACACTTATGAAGGTTACCAATGCGTTCTTGCATTGTGAGATAGACAAGTTCCAAGCAAGGATATGGCCATTAATTAGCTTCAAAATAAGCTTCCTAACCCTTATGAAACCTTTGTCATAACACTTTACAGCTGCAGCCAAGTGTTGAATATGAAGGAAGTACGTGGACTTTTATTCCTCATAATTTGCGAAAAAAAAATTCTTCATCATCAGAAGAAGCTACCATGAAGGCTAAGAGTCTATTCAAGAGGGCCAAAAATTCTATTCACAACTCTATTAATGCCCTTAATCAAGGTTGTAGAAATTCATCCAATTAGAAGCTCACCTGCAATTGTTGTCGTGAAACACGGCATATCAAGAAGTTTCGCTACTCTAAAGCCTCAAACTCCAAGCACCAAAGTAAGTCGTCTCATCATAGGTCTCATTGTTCAAGTGAGGTTCTTGGGCAAGATATGTACACGGAGTCTTTCAAAATCATCTCGTTATTTGTCGCTCTACAATTGATAGAGTAGAAGAGAATTTTACACAATGTTCAAAAGATGATTAGGAAAACTCCATCCTTAGAAATACTTGGGCTTGTATAAGGAATTGGATGACTTACTTTTCCATTGCTCAAAGTGTAATTAGGATACTTACGCAGTCCTTGTTACCTTACTCCACCTTCCTAATCGAACGCTAATGTCATACCAATCAAACAAATGATGCCTATTCAACCATGAATCAAGTCATATTATATTTCAGATCCAATTGACTTATGATAAACTTTGTTACTACCTTAACCTTCCCTTGTGTTCACTTAATTTATCATGATCACTTTTGGTGTATGGCTACTATAGATAATGCTTCAAGAATAATTATAATAGCAAGAGATGAAGGGGGAAACGGGTATGATTCTTACATAGTGAACAATTGCGAAGTTTCAGGTGTTTATAACTGAATGTTTATATCCTATAACACAGTTTCAACAGTATTCTGCTCTTGGGAAGCAGGAGTACTTATTGTTCGCTTGAACTGATGTCGAAAACCAAATGTCACAGGCAGGTTCAACACTATCCTCTCTTCTTCGCTGATTTGCGTGAAGAGAACAAGCTAAGATGTTTCGTACCAACACATGAGGTAGACATCGAGAGCACCAATGGAGAGATTCGAGAGATGGCAACAAAGAGCGAGTATGTTACATGCAGAGTGAACAAAATATTTCAATACACTGATTCTTCGAATCTTACTCATGCTGTTGATCAGACTTCGAGCTTATCATGATGCATTAACTTTGTCATGGTTACTGGGAAATCAGCGTAGTCACTGATCGTCAGCTTCTATTTTCTAGAGAAATGCTCAACAACTCTAAGAAATTCATCAAGGCAGTCCCTTTTTTTCTATTGTGTAATCAGTACAGTTGAAGCTTTTTCAATGACATTTCATTGCAAGACGCCATGAACTACGGCGAATTTCGTGCAAGGAATGGCGGCATTGAAGGAATTTTGTTCAAGGAATGAAGTGTATGTAGATGGACTGGCGGCATTGATGTTAACGTCCACAGGATGCAACCGATCTCGCTGTTCAGACAACCTAATCAATGGCAAATCAGTTATGAACCAAAACAACTCTCAAATTTATGGACCTTGTCTGTATATCTGTATAGATTATAGAACAATATCTTCTGCTAGAAAGCAGGACAAAGAATTGTACTACAGAGACTGAAGTCGATTCGAATGACCGAACTAAAGAACCTTGATCTTCCTCACTCATCTGATATTTCATGGCTGTTGATCAAGTTATTGGCCCATGCTGCCCTAAGTCTTAGACTGTGTCTAGCATCCTTCACTTTCGCAAGGAGCCCTTCAATGGCCAGATCAAAGCCATCCCTTACGTCCTCAAGTTCGTGGTCTGGGTGGGCATAGACTACTGAAGGTATTAGGTTGATTACCGTCTTCCTCATCTGCCGCACCTGCGATGATGGGATCTTTCGCAAAACCTCTTCAATCAAGGTTTTCTTTGCCTTGATTTCCTTCTCGGGAATGAAGACAGAATATGTAGAATGGTTCCGAGGCAGGTGCCATTCGTATTGCGTATAAGCGGTGAATGGATTGAAGAAAACCGGAATACAACCGGATATGATCGTGTCAAAGACGGATCTGCGAGTGTAGGAATCCCCAGCAGGTTGCAAACAGAAAATGGACTCTTGGAAGAGCTTCAACACCGCGGTGGGAGAGTTGCATTTACTTTTTCCTCTGGTGCACTCCATGAGCTTGCAGAATCGAGAGCTTCTACATTGCTCGATTAACTCCCCTCGAATTGATTCTTCAAATTCAGGGCGACTTGCGCCCGCGAATGCGAATAGATTTTCTCTTCGTTTCTTTCTCATTCTTCCTTGCCATTCGTGAAGCTCAGTATCTGTGTGGGGATGAAAGTACGTAGGATAAGGAATTGCATACTCCCCTGGAATTGGCGTAACTGCACTATTTTCTATTAGCAAGACGGACATTTCGCTAATCTGCGGCAAGCGAAGAAGCTTGTTTCCCCAAGAATTTTCATTGTCATCCGGCCTTCTAAAATCCCAGCTGATCTTCCCCGTCACAAGGAAATGATCCCTTCCCTGCATTCTTTTCCACTCTGGTTGCTCTGACAACCATTGAGCCAGCGCATTCGACAAGCGATCTCGCTCTGATACGCTTGAACCCCATAAATACCTTGTAAGATCGAGTCCCGCATAGAAAGGCACGTAGACCAGCTCCGCCTCCGAAGCATTGGTTGTCAGGCATTTGTATTTCTTCATTTTGCTGTGGAACAAGACATCAAGAATGAACTGCTCTGTATTATACCAACTGTATAATCCATCATGGGGACTTGAGAGGACACCGTCGTCGTCGTCGAGCACTGGACCCAGGCCTCCATTAAGAGTGATTCTGCACATGTCCACCCATGTAGGGCTGTACTGACTACAATTCGTTATGAGGTTTTGGTTGAAAATCGCTGGCAAGGATTGCATATAGATGTATCGCCCTATACATGAATCTTGTTGCGAGTTGGCAATGGTTATCGATATGGTAGGAGTCCTTTGAAATGATGTATGTGAAGGTGTCGACAAATCGTGATCAGCTGGCGAATATGTTTCGGAGAGATCCGCTAAAAGTGCTGTTGGTGAGCTGCTTACAAAACCCTGAGAATTTCGCATAAAATCATTGTGATCGGAACTTTGAACATTCGCTCTACCGACAGCCCTACTATGAACCTTGGCAGAATCGCGTAAACTGAAGCCGCGATTCGGGATGGAATCCTCCTCCTTCGCTCCCGTGGTGTGCCGAAGAGGATCTGCATATCTATGCAGCTTACTAATCGAGACAGCCAGGCTTTCCAGGGTGTCGGGTGACGGAGCTGTAGTGAGATTGTAGATGGTTCTGATATCGAAGCGCAACATAGAAATCGTCCAGAATAAGCAGATCACAAAAACTACGAAGGACAAGACACGGCAGTGAGCATGGAGGTTTTGGTTCATGGTAAGAGCTTGCTTTCGCATTGGAAACGTATACTTCTGACCGAACATTACTGATGGGTTCGAATTGCGACGATAGATTCTTTTGCTCAGTAAGTGTGCTTGACATCAAAATCCATGTCTTCGTCGAACACGAACATTATATAAGCTCTCTCTCTCTCTCATATCAGGAAGCTGGGTACAGTTACAACTTACAAGACCTGCTGCTGTACCAGCAGCTACTTGTGTTATTGTGTACTGTAATGGGCGGTGACCTTTTCGTTTCCATGTTCGAGAATACACCACATGCAAGGATATCACGTCATGGTAATCGCCCATTGACTAGCTGTATTTTTCGCAACGGTTTTCCTTGAATTGACCAAATGCAGAAAGGTACTACTTACAAATATCAAAACCAGCAAAGATCGAGAGGGAGAGAGAGATGTATGTGCGCCTGTGTGACGCGTGATGCGTAAAAGTCTTCTGAGCCTCGAATCCATGGAAACTTTCAACGCATGCCTCCCACGCCAACACGATCTCATTTTCGTAACATGAGATTTCACAAACTTTGGCGTGGGAGAAGGCACGATTTCTGGGCGTGATGGAGTCAAAAAGATCATTGTTGCATGTGTGGTATCTCTTCAGCTCATCGATCCCGATACTACACACCACAAGTGACGATGCATATTTAAGGCATTTGTCAAAGCGCTCAATATATTCAATTCCAGTATGCAGGGATTGTGGCGATCCATAAATTCTAAGACATTTGTCAAACCGTTCAATATATTCAATTCCAGTATGCAGGGATTATGGAAAAAAATTCGTAACGAGCACCTCCCGATCATTGACTTGTAAATGTGTATGTCGCAAGGATTTGAACTTGTATATCTTTTTCGCGCAAGGACTTGAACTTGCTGCTGTAAGTCCGGAGCGGCATCGTGCATATCATTGCCTCCATTCCTCCGTGGCCATGTGCACGACTTCTTTTCCAAGTAATGACGCTTTTCCGGGTCCTTGAAAATTGGACATTCAAAAGCCGCAATCAACGAGCTCAAAACAATGGCGAGCTCTCATATGATCTGCAGACAAGCACATGCATGGACTCCCTGAACGTGAGCTTACAAAGGAGAAAATGGCAAAGAAGTCGGGAAAAGAGTTGGCGCGCGTAGTGGAGTAGTGGAGTTGTGGCGCAGTTACTGCCGGGGGTGGGTATTCCTGCCTGGCAGTGAAGCTCCACGTCCGCTCCCGTCTCCTTCAAGGACAGGGGTCCTCCCTCCTGCCTCCTAATGGCTCTCCAGGACGCCCTGGCAAATGGTTGGTCTGCTCAAGGTCCTGCTGCTCTGGAAGGCCGTGCGCAGAACGGTTCCGTTGAAGGATGTATGGCTCTGAAGCAGCCGCCATTATATTTAGAAGTTACCGCGCTGCAGTGTGTTCCCCAGGTTGTTCCTTTCTCTCATGGTGCTCCAGGTTCGTCGTCCTCCCCTAGACCTGTAGATGTCAAAGGAAAGGGTTTAGCCCTGGATGACCCGCATAAACTTAATCTCGATGACGTTTAGTTCTCTGAGGAAGACAACATTTGGTCATAGACAATAACTCCTTTTTGAGCTGGTAGAATCAACTCTGTGAGAGGGTGGTTATAGGCCTATGCCATGGCCCCCCACCCCCTCAAGATGTCTTGAAATCTTGGATCAAAAAGTGCTGGGAAAGTCATGGTTTGTTTGTCAAACAAATACAATACCTCGTGCATATCCTGCCCTTTGTACAATGTATACCTCCCTGTTTTAATATTATCTTTTCGTTGTTCTCTCGAAAAAAAAAATTCTTGTACAGATTCAGAAGTGTTTCATTTTTTGCATGAGTTGTCTCCATTGAAAAAATTGTACTTTAAACAAAAACACCACTCTTCCAAAATGGAGTTGACAACAAAGTTTGAGATGGGGTGAGGGCAGGGAGGGGCTTAGAATAGCCCTTTGCACTTGCTAATGCCTTGTGGGGGGAGGGGGGGCTAAAATAGCCAAAAATGCATTTTGATAGACGGTTTGAGGCTTAAAATTGCCAAAAGTGCATTTTTCCAGATGCTTTGGGGCTTAGAATAGCCTCCCAAATTGACATACCCAAAGATCTTTGTTTTATTACTTTGAGGTACAGTGATAGGATATTGCGTACCAAAGAGTGTGCCACCGTAAGGTTTAAATACCCTTTAAGATGGTATGAGAAGGTGCCTTGTAAAAGGATTTTAGAGATTGAGGATTTTAGAGATTGACAAGGAAGTTCAAAAGTACTATAGAGTTATAGAAACCCTTTACATGGTAAAATGCCTTAGATGATTAAGTTTTTCCAAGGTACACTCGGACAATGATGATTGCGCAAAAGAATCTCCAAAGTCAATCTCCAAAGTCTAAGGTTCAGTGACAAGTTTTTGAATACTTAAGCCCTTGTTTTGAAGTGGATTACAAAAAACGACAAGACTGCATGAGAGAAAATGGGTTGGTCACATCACCAATGATGTCATAATAAGTGAACTTGTTATCTACAAGTTTAGAGCCAAAAAAATATGTTCACATGATAAATGATATCAGAAACAATTGAAATGATAAACTTTAGATTCTATACATGAAACGTCCCCTATGTTCTGTCGTTTACTCCCGTACCTCTCTCTATAGACTAGTGAAGCTGGAGAGATGCTATCATCACATCGTTGACCTCCTCAAGAGGCGTAGTAGAAACACATCTCTATAGCTATGTTGCTACACATTGTATGGCTGTGTTGAATGATAGGTATGAGAGAGTGGTCCTCTCGTGCTGTGTGTGTATGTGTGTGTATCTTGCTCCCTCTCCTTCTCTCTGTTCGTGGAGACAAAGTTGAAGCACACACAACTCTTCTGAGGTGAAGACGAGGTTGCACGCACGATCATTGTCCCAAAGATTTCGCAGTGCACTGTGATGCTTTGAGAACTCTAGAGGTTACACATCTCGTTGCTCTCTCCCTCTGCTTTGCTACTTGCGAGAGATACCCTAAACACTCTTTTACCCTATAGAAGAGCTGGATTAGATGACTGAGTGTACAGAGCCATAAACATAGCTAGTAGCGATACCATTCATCGATAATAGTTTCAATGCCAAAAAACATGAGTACAAGGTATAATAAATCCAGCCACTCTCCTCATACAATCCCTTCGATCCTCAGGGTAGCATGGGTGTTTCAAGCTTGTTCTAATCACTTCTACCCTACAACATAGTACGTACTCTATTGTTACGTCCCTCGCTTCGCTGTTCTTGCTCTTGACTTGCGTCAATTGTTTTTGAAGAACAAAGTTGAGAAACTTCAAAGTGGTGTGAATATCACTTTATTACAAGAGGGCACCTATTATATGACACACTACCATTAATTAAGCAATTAAATAAGAAGAGGAAGATGGGAAGAAAATATATATCCTATGTTGCAACAAAAATATTTTCTCTCAATGAGGAGCCCAAACCTAGACCCATGGACCTACCCCATCTTGTTACTAGGGATTTGTAGATGACAAAAAGGAACTACAAAAAGAAGCTCTCAACTTATTAGAAGAGAGTGAAAACATTCGTAGACGATTTCTGTGAACAAATTGAAGGAAGTCAATAGTGCACAAAATAGTCCACCCTCCAACTTAGAGCCCTTGGAACCCTGTCTACCGGAGGTAGAGATAGAAATGTTTTCAGTGGTGCTTGTCGATGGAGAAGAATTTTTATTCTGACATGATATTGAGAAGGCATTTGGTCTACATCTCAATGTCGGGGAGTGTAGATGCTTAGATGATGGATCAGGTCATCCATCAAATCGATTGGCACACCTTGGGTGTTTAGAGCAAACTCATGGGTTTATGTAAACTTGAGGAAAGCTTACTAGTAGTATTAAACAACTATAATTAATTATTTTATCTAGGAGTTCATATCTAAGGTGAAATGCTTTTCTAATGACCTAATCTCAATCTTGATCATAATCTTCTCCATAAGGTTGTGCTTCTAGGAATCTATTTAGCCAATACTTGTATGATGGGGAATATAATGATTCACTCGTGATACGATCTTTGATAAGCTCTTCTCCTTCTAAGTCCTCTTTTTTTCCTTCGTTAGTAGCTATGTTTTGTTTTGGTTGGGTGTTGGTTTTAATAGGTGGTGATGATAATACCTAAAAAAGGAAAGCTATTGACTTTGTATCGTTGGTCACAGACTCATTACATATAGATGCATTCCTAGATTCAATGCTCTTAGACTCATTTATAGGCTCAATAGACATCACAATAATAAATGATCAATTGATTAAATGAAAAGTTCTAAATGGTGTTACTCATAATGCTAAAGCTTTTTTCTGAGGGATAAAATTCGCTAATTTTAATGTAAATCTATAATGAATCCTATACAAGTTTTCTTATGCAAATATAAAGTAGGCTTTAAAGTGAATTCGGAAAAGGAAGCTAAAGTAGCAATTAAGCAAATCCAAATTTCTGAACTTGTAGCTGCATGATATACTTTGATAATAGTCTTCAATCTCTTTGAATGCTCTCAATACTCTTTGAAATCTTCAAGGTCTCGAAGAAAAGATTTATGTTCATTTGTCTTCATCTAAGCTTGTCAATCTTCAAAATTACTCCTCAATACTTGTAAATCTTCATCTCTGCTTGCCCGTCATCCTTAATAGTCTTCAATCATTATCAATGCTTTGCAAGAAACATTAGACCAAAAGAAGAGAATAAACACATATATATACTATCATGTGCACACCCAGTTTTAGCACACACCTTTCTTTAGCCCCAACCTTTTCACCACTCTTTTTCATTCTACTTTAGTCAATTTATCTGCATAATTCTTCTGCTCCTCTCTTTTGTTCTAGATCTTCTCACACCATTCCTTTTAAATTTACTTTTCATACACATCTTTTACACTCCACTCTTTGATATTTACTCACATACACCACACATAATTTAACCTATTTTAATTTTTCATTTTAATTTAATTGCATTTTAATTTAATAATTGATTAGTACTTTTGATTTAAGTTTATACTAAGCTTTTAATACCTTAATTGATATAAAAACACATCATTTAAATAATTAATTAAAGCATATGTTAAAATAATTTAACTAGTGTATAAAATATAAGAAATTTTTAAGTAAATGTATTCACATCATGATTAAATTAATGGTTCACACACATCAATGTAACACCTACATATACATATATACCCTTTGAAACCCTCATAAATACTCATATATATACTTGCATATCCATTTATTTAGCTAAACCTATACGTTTCTACCCATACCCCTACATACTAGGGTACATCCACATATTGAAATGGCTATTTAGGGTAAAACCTTAACATGTCCACATATAAGCTTCAATAATTTATAGTTGCAAACATTCCCTATGAAAATAGCTCAAATGAAAGCAATTTATCAATAATGTAAATGAAAACATATCTAATTACAAAGTTAAGCTATCAACCAAAGTCCACAAAACATTAATCTAGAATTCATTAATTTATAAACTTTGTAAAGATCATTATGAAACAAAAGTTCTCTTCATCCACTCAAAATCTAGTTTCGTCATATACATACACTTACATATAGGCAATTAAACATGACAACGAAATAAACTAAATCTTCTCGTAAAGAGATCCACCTTGTTTGCCCAATTTTATTTGCTAGATGTGTTTTCCACAACTAGTTGTCTTCATCATTGGCTTCATACAAGTATGATGTGAGATCTTCAAGTAGATAATGATCGTAAATATCTTTTGTGGGTGAAAGAAGGTATAACTTCTATTCATCATATGTTTTTCTTTTTCTTTTCTTTTTTCTATTTTTTTTTTTGTTTTTACATACACAACATTTTTGTTTTGAAAGGAAAGGCTTAACCCCTTAATTTGAGCTAAGGTTTTAGATGCATGTATAAGAAAGACCTAGGATCTCACAGACAAGGATCATCCATCTATATGCTCCTACACATATACAATTACTTCCATTACTTGAAATGAACTACAAATCCTTCTGTCCATATGGTGTCTGATTTCTAATTCGTATGAACCGGTTGGACCTTTAGACCATCTGAACTGGCCGGACCTTTAGACCATCTGAACTGGCTGGACCTTTAGACCATAGAATCACTTTATTACAAGAGGTCACCTGTTATATGACACACTACCATTAATAAAGAAAAAAATAAGAAGAGGAAGATGGGAAGAAAATATCTATCCTATGTTGCAACAAAAATATTTTTTCTCAATGAAAAGAAGCTCTCAACTCATTAGAAGAGAGTGAAAACATTCGTAGACAGTTTCTGTGGACAAATTGAAGGAAGCCAGTAGTGCACAGAATAGTGGACCCTCTAACTTAGAGCCCTTGGAACCCTGTCTACCAGAGTTATAGATAGAAATGTTTTCAGTGGTGCTTGCCGATGGAGAAGAATTTTTATTCTGACATGATATTGAGAAGGCATTTGTCTACATCTCAATGTCGGGGAGTCTAGATGCTCAGATGACGGATCAGGTCATCCGCCAAATCGATCTGCACACCCTGAGTGTTTAGAGCAAACTCATGGGTTTGTGTAAACTTGAGGAAAGCTTACTAGTAGTATTAAATAGCTATAATTACTGATTTTGTCTAGGAGTTCATATCTAAGGTGAAATGCTTTTCTAATGACCTAATCTCAATCTTGATCATAATCTTCTTCATAAGGTTGTGCTTCTAGGAATCTATTTAACCAATACTTGTATGATGGGGAATATAATGATTCACTCGTGATATGATCTTTGATAAGCTCTTTTACTTCTAAATCCTCTTTTTTTCCTTCGTTAGTAGGTGTGTTTTGTTTTGGTTGGGTGTTGTTTTTAATAGGTGGTGATAATAATACGTAAAAAATGAAAGCAATTGACTATGTATCGTTGGTCACAGACTCATTACATATAGATGCATTCCTAGATTCAATGCTCTTAGACTCATTTATAGGCTCAGTAGACATCACAATAATAAATGATCAATTGATTAAATGAAAAGTTCTAAATAGTGTTACTCATAATGCTAAAGCTTTTTTTTTAGGGATAAAATTTGCTAATTTTAATGTAGATCTATAATGAATCCTATACAAGTTTTCTTATGTAAATATAAAGTAGGCTTTGAAGTGAATTTGGAAAAGGAAGCTAAAGTAGCAATTAAGCAAATCCAAATTTCTGAACTTGTAGCTGCTTGATATACTTTGATAATAGTCTTGAATCTCTTTGAATGCTCTTCAATACTCTTTGAAATCTTCAAGGTCTCGAAGAAAATATTTATGTTCATTTGTCTTCATTTAAGCTTGTCAATCTTCAGAATTACTCCTCAATACTTGTAAATCTTCATCTCTGCTTGCCCATCATCCTCAATACTCTTCAATCATGATCAATGCTCTGCAAGAAACATTAGACCAAAAGAAGAGAATAAACACATATATATACTATCATGTGCACACCTAGTTTTAGCACACACCTTTCTTTAGCCCCAACCTTTTCACCACTCTTTTTCATTCTACTTTAGTCAATTTATCTGCATAATTCTTCTGCTCCTCTCTTTTGTTCTAGATCTTCTCACATCATTCTATTTAAATTTACTTTTCATACACATCTTTTACACTCCACTCTTTAATATTTACTCACATACACCACACATAATTTAACCTTTTTTAATTTTTTATTCTAGTTGAATTGGATTTTAATTTAATAATTCATTAGTACTTTTGATTTAAGTTTATACTAAGGTTTTAATACCTTAATTTATATAAAAACACATCATTAAAATAACTAATTAAAGCATATGTTAAAATAATTTAACTAGTGCATAAAATATAAGAAATTTTTAAGTAAATGTATTCACATCATGATTAAATTAATGGTTCACACACATCAATGTAACACCTACATATACATATATACCCTTTGAAACCCTCATAAATAATCATATATATATACTTGCATATCCATTTATTTAGCTAAACCTATACGTTTCTACCCATACCCCTACATACTAGGGTATATCCACATATTGAAATGGCTTTTTAGGGTAAAACCCTAACAGGTCCACATATAAACTTCAGTAATTTATAGTTGCAAACATTCCCTATGAAAATAGCTCAAATCAAAGCAATTTATCAATAATGTAAATTAATATCAAATTATAAAGTTAAGCTATCAACCAAGTGAGTCCACAAAACATTAATCTAGACTTCATTCATTTATAAACTTTGTAAAGATCATTATGAAATAAAAGTTCTCTTCATCCACTCAAAATCCGGTTTTGTCATATACATGCACTTACATATAGGCAATCAAACATGGCAAAGAAATCAACTAAATCTACTCATAGAGAGATCCACCTTGTTTGGCCAATTTTATTTGCTAGATGTGTTTTCCACAACTAGCTGTCTTCATCTTTGGCTTCATACAAGTATGATGTGAGATCTTCGTGTATATAATGATCATAAATATCTTTTTTGGGTGAAAGAAGGTATAACTTCTATTCATCATATGTTTTTCTTTTTCTTTTATTTTTTCTATTTTTTTTATTTTTTACATACGCAACGTTTTTGTTTTGAAAGGAAAGGCTTAACCCCTTAATTTGAGCTGATGTTCTAGATGCATGTATAAGAAAGACCTAGGATCTCACAGATAAGGATCATGCATCTATATGCTCCTACACATATACAATTACATCCATTACTCAAAATGAACTACAAATCCTTCTGTCCATATGGTGTTTGATTTCAAATTTGTATGAACCGGTTGGACCTTTAGACCATCTGAACTGGCCAGACCTTTAGACCATCTGAACTGGCTGGACCTTTAGACCATACAATCACTTTATTACAGGAGGGTATCTGTTATATGACACACTGCCATTAATTAAGCAATTAAATAAGAAGAGGAAGATGGGAAGAAAATATCTATCCTATGTTGCAACAAAAATATTTTTACTCAATGAGGAGCCCAAACCTACACCCATGGACCTACCCCATCTTGTTACTAGGGATTTTGTAGATGACAAAAAGGAACTACAAAAGGAAGCTCTCAACTTATTAGAAGAGAGTGAAAACACTCGTAGACAATTTCTATTGAAAAATTGAAGGAAGCCAGTAGTGCACAAAATAGTCCACCCTCCAACTTAGAGCCCTTGGAACCCTGTCTACCACAGGTAGAGATAGAAATGTTTTCATTGGTGGTTGTCGATGGAGAAGAATTTTTATTCTGACATGATATTGAGAAGGCATTTGGTCTACATCTCAATGTCGGGGAGTGTAGATGCTTAGATGATGGATCAGATCATCCACCAAATTGATCCGCACACCCTGGGTGTTTAGAGCAAACTCATGGGTTTGTGTAAACTTGAGGAAAGCTTACTAGTAGTATTAAACAACTATAATTACTTATTTTATCTAGGAGTTCATATCTAAGGTGAAATGCTTTTCACCACTCTTTTTCATTCTACTTTAGTCAATTTATCTCCATAATTCTTGTGCTCCTCTCTTTTTTTCTAGATCTTCTCACACCATTCTTTTTAAATTTACTTTTCATACACATCTTTTACACTCCACCCTTTAATATTTACTCACATACACCACACATAATTTAACCTATTTTAATGTTTCATTTTAATTTAATTGGATTTTAATTTAATAGTTCATTCGTACTTTTGATTTAAGTTTATACTAAGGTTTCAATACCTTAACTGATATAAAAACACATCATTAAAATAAGTAATTAAAGCATATGTTAAAATAATTTAACTAGTGTATAAAATATAAGAAATTTTTAAGTAAATGTATTCACATCATGATTAAATTAATGGTTCACACACATCAATGTAACACCTACATATACATATATACCCTTTGAAACCCTCATAAATACTCCTATATACTTGCATATCCATTTATTTAGCTAAACCTATACGTTTCTACCATACCCCTACATACTAGGGTACATTCACATATGAAATGGCTTTTTAGGGTAAAACCCTAACAGGCCCACATATAAGCTTCAGTAATTTATAGTTGCAAACATTCCCTATGAAAATAGCTCAAATCAAAGCAATTTATCGATAATGTAAATGAAAACATATCAAGTTATAAAGTTAAGATATCAACCAAGTGAGTCCACAAAAGATTAATCTAGTCTTCATTTATTTATAAACTTTGTAAAGATCATTATGAAACAAAAGTTCTCTTCATCCACTCAAAATCTGGTTTCGTCATATACATGCACTTATATATAGGCAATCAAACATGGCAAAGAAATCAACTAAATCTTCTCATACAGAGATCCGCCTTGTTTGCCCAATTTTATTTGCTAGATGTGTTTTCCACAACTAGTTGTCTTCATCTTTGGCTTCATACAAGTATGATGTGAGATCTTCATGTAGATAATGATCGTACATATCTTTTTGGGGTGAAAGAAGGTATAACTTCTATTCATCATATGTTTTTCTTTTTCTTTTCTTTTTTCTTTTTTTTTTTGTTTTTACATTTGCAAAGTTTTTGTTTTGAAAGGAAAGGCTTAACCCCTTAATTTGAGCTAAGGTTGTAGATGCATGTATAAGAAAGACCTACAATCTCACACACAAGGAGCATGCATCTATATGCTCCTACACATATACAATTACTTCCATTATTTGAAATTAACTACAAATCCTTCTGTCCATATTAAATCCCACTCAATCTATAAACTTAGAAACATAAAACATGCTTGTATTCCTACTATGGCTAAATAGACTCTCTTCATAATTTGATAAGCGTCATCCTAGATTTTATGATTATATTTGTTATGAATGCAAGTGATAGGCATAGATAAAAGTATAAAGA
Source organism: Ceratopteris richardii (assembly GCA_020310875.1). NCBI lineage: Eukaryota > Viridiplantae > Streptophyta > Polypodiopsida > Polypodiales > Pteridaceae > Ceratopteris > Ceratopteris richardii. Next base: position 55,773,026 of record CM035427.1, on the reverse strand, counting down.
ATTTAGAACATAGAAAAATACAACTTGGAATCAACTTCTTCTTAAATCATCTCATCTTCAAACTTTATCATAAATTTTCCATAGAAAATCTTTAATTTAGTTGCTCAAAATCATCTTCAAAGTCCTGTTAAAAAAATTATCAACAGCTAGACACACAAGTATATTTAGTTTCATAACCATACATTAAGCTTCATCATGCAAAAGAAAAACCACATTAAGGAAAAAACTAAATTAGTATAATTTAAAATTCATTCATTTTCTTCATGATTCATCTTTGGTATTGGTTCATCATGGATCTTCTTCAAACTTTTCTTTTAAAGATGTAGAAGTTTTTGATGAATTGTTCTTATTTTGTTCAATTTGTGTGATAATATCTTTGATAATTTGTTTTTGCATTTCTTCAAGTTTTTGTTCATTAATTTTATTCTCATCGTCACCAATTTTTTGTTTGATATTCTCATATTCACTTTGAATTTCCTCTCAAGTTTTCATATCATGGCTCAATTGATCTTTCAAATTTTTTACCTTTGTTTGATCAAATAATTTATCATTTTCTAGAAACTTTGGATTACATGTCACATAGTATTCATCGTGTTTTTTTTTCAACTGTATTGCCTTTTCAGATTCTTGCTCATCTTTGTCCAATGTTTCTTGTAATATTTGGTCAAATTTTTGTTTATCCAATTTTATTTGATCATTTTCTTTGCTTCAAAACATTTAACTTGGTTCTCAATTTGTATCATAGTTTCTTGTTCAGAAGATTTCTTATCATGATATCTCTTTGGTCTCCATCTTATAAATGATCTTAGCTTAGATTTCATTTGATAAAAATATTTCTTAATTCCATCTGTTCCTAAGTTCAAGTGCAAAGGTAAATGGACATGTTAATCACAAATTTTTCTTTCTACTGTAGTGACTACGCTAAGATCACAAGCACTCTCACATGCAATACAATCCAAAACATGTGGCCAAATTGATCACACCAGAAACATCTTTTAGGTCAATGGAATCTTCTATGTGAAGCTCTAAGTGTTGATATTTTATGGTCAATTGAATTGTTTGATCAAGAATTTTAGCCGACATATGCTGGACTTGTACTTGATGTTCATGTTCACACTTGCATGATTGAAATTCATTTCCTTCATTGAACAGAATCTCAAACTTGTTTTTCAAACGTGAAACTTCATGATCAATCATCTATTTAAACATTTTACATAACATTTTATTTATCTTCAAAAAATTCATCTAATTTTTGAGTTAGAGAAAATACTTTTTCGATTTTGGTTTGGATAAATATGTTCATCTCATTAAATTCCTCATCATATTCTAAGAATTTCTTTTCAATCAATGCTTTCACACTAGAATCTATGTCTTATGTGGTGTGTTTTGAAAAACCCTTTTTGCCCATTGTTCACTTATATAATCAATGTAAAGTAAAATATGAATATCTGGAATTGGCTTGAGGAAGAGGTTCAAAAATGCAAAGGTTTGGTTGAACTTGCTAATCTTCGTGGAGGCGCTTAGATCAACAGATCAGCCATCGACACCTAGAAGATTGCAAGGTTTCAGGAAATAGCCACATCTCCCAAGGATGTAGAAGCTACTGAACCAATTGACGATTCATATAAATGCATATGCAAAGAAAATTGGAATTATCTGACTGAGTCACAATGCTGATTTTTTCACGGAGGGTTCACCAATGTTGGGGAGTGTAGTTGCTTAGATGATGGATCAGGTCATCCCCCAAATCGATCGGCACACGTTGGGTGTTTGAAGCAAACTCAGGGGTTTATGTAAACTTGAGGAAAGCTTACTAGTAGTATTAAACAGCTATAATTACTTATTTTGTCTAGGAGTTCATATCTAAGGTGAAATGCTTTTCTAATGACCTGATCTAAATCCTGACCATGATCTTCTCCATAAGGTTGTGCTTCTAGGAATCTATTTAACCAATACTTGTATGATAGGGAATATAACAATTCACTCGTGATATGATCTTTGATAAGATCTTCTACTTCTAAGTCCTCATCTTTTCCTTCATTAGCAGCTATGTTTTGTTTTGGTTGGGTGTTGGTTTTAATAGGTGGCGGGAATAATACGTCAAAAATGAAAGCTGTTGAATTTGTATCCTTCGTCACAGACTCATTACATATAGATGCATTCCTAGATTTAGTCCTCTTAGACCCATTTATAGGCTCAGTAGTCATCACAATAGTAAATGATCAATTGATTAAACAAAAAGTTCTAAATGGTGTTACTAATAATGCAAAAGTTTTTTTCTAAGGGATAAAATATGCTAATTTTAATGTAGATCTATAATGAATCCTATACAAGTTTTCTGATGTAAATACAAAGTAGGCTTTAAAGTGAATTTGGAAAAGGAAGGTAAAGTAGCAATTAAGTAGCTCCAAATTTCTGAACTTGTAACTACTTGATATACTTTGATAATAGTCTTCAATCTCTTTGAATGCTCTTCAATACTCCTTGAAATCCTGAAGGTCTGCAAGAAAACATTTATGTTCATCTGTCTTCATTTAAGCTTATCAATCTTCATCATTATTCCTCAATTCTTGTAAATCTTCATCTCTGCTTGCCCATCATCCTCAATACTCTTCAATCCCGATCAATGCTCTGCAAGAAACATTAGACCTAATGAAGATAATAAACACATATATATACTATCATGTGCACACCCACTTTTAGCACACACCTTTCTTTAGCCCAAACCGTTTCACCACTCTTTTTGATTCTACTTGAGTCACTTTATCTGCATAATTCTTCTTCTACTCTCTTTTGTTCTACATCTTATCACACCATTCTTTTTAAATTTATTTTTCACACACATCTTTTTACACTCCCGTCTTTAATATTTACTCACATACACCACACATAATTTAATCTATTTTAATTTTTGATTTTAAATTAATTGGTTTTTAATTTAATAATTCAATAATACTTTTGATTTAAGTTTATACTAAGGTTTTAAAACCTTCAATTGATATAAAAGAAACATCATTAGAATCACTAATTAAACATATGTTAAAATAATTTAACTAATGTATAAAATATAAGAAATTTTCAATTAAATGTATTCATATCATGATTAAATTAAAGGTTCACACACATCAATTTAACACCTATATATACATATATAACCTTTGAAACCCTCATTAAAACCCATATATATACTTACATATCCATTTATAAAGCTAAACCTATAAGTTTCTACCCATATCCCTACATACTAGGGTACATTCACATATTGAAATGGCTTTTTAGGGTAAAACCCTAATAGGTCCACATATAAGCTTTAGTAATTTATACTTGCATATAGTTCTAGTGAAAATAGCTCGAATCAAAGCAATTTATCAATAATATAATAGAGGGGTTTAGATATCATTGATCAATTTTTTTTTTTTAATTTCTTTGAATATCAAGTTCAAGATGGAAATCTTTCCGACATCGACGAATTCCTAAGTATTTTTTTGCTCAATCTCAAATGTTCCCATGGACAATGCTTATGCCAGAATCGAAAAAACAACCATTCCATTTGGTGATTTAGTTATAGACACCATTGCATTTTTGTGCGAGGAGATTTCGAGTGATGCCATCCAAAATGCCATTGAAGAGGATCTGGCCACAAGAAAGGGAAAGAATTTTTGAGAAGAAGATTCGAGCATCCTTGTTGTGGAGAAAATTGGCATGTCTCACTCTTCCATTTCAGTAGATGGAGTGGGAAGAGGAGAGGATGAAGATAGGATTCAAGATGTAAGTATCTAATGATATTTATAATTGACTATGTTTCATAGTTGTACAAGATGTAAGTATCTAATAACTTTTATGATTGTCTATGTGCAAGAGGAAATTGAAGTTGATAAATTTGCAGCAACGAGTGGTGGTGACCACGTTGCCCCTGGGAGTGGCTCTTTCTTAGCAAACTACATTGGAAAATTGCCAAAGGAAGATTTTGTAATTATCCACAAGGATTTTTCCCCCCAAGGACACTTCATTACTTGATGTTTGAAGGCCTTGCGCAAACATTTGTGCCAATCTACAATAATTCAAGGGACCAACTCTATAATTTTTGTTAGGAAGTCCTTCACCCTTACTATCCTAGGAGTTAACTTTAGAGGAAAAATATTAGGTTAAATAGGAATAGCTTTGGGTCTTGGTTTGATAGACCCCCATTTAATATCCCAATCAGTTTAGATTTACCAATTGCCACTATCTTTTGAAAGAAGAAAGAATATAGTGGAGAGGATCAAGGCCAAGAGCCAATTGTAAAAATTCCTAATACCAATTATGTTTTTTTCAATTCCCATGTGCATTCAATTGTCTATTGTTTCTTTATGTTTTTGACAACTTCATATGTTTTGCATAGTTAACTCAGTGTTTTTTTAGTGTTTACTTTAGAATGATGTTGCCAAAGATGCTTGCAATGGCGTAGGAATGCCAAACAAAGGCCTACCATAGAAATGTGGGGATGGGCCCTATAAAACATTTGTAGGGCCCATTCATGTGTTTTTATGACATGCCTTTTTTTGGCATTGCTAGGCCATTCCAAGCACTCTGCACACAATATTGAAAGTCCTTGTACATCAATTATAAGCTAAAATTGGGGAACAATGTGCAAGACTCTTCTGATGTGCAATGAGTAGAGAACATTTTGACTCATATGGGTGCATATAAACATGCATCAATTATAAGTACATGTGAGTATGCATCAAGCTTATTACTCTATTGTACAAAGGTTTTGCATGAATTGCACCTTAGATAAGGTGGACCATATCCTCTAATGTCCATGCCATATGGTTTGATGACCTAAAATAGCCTAAAAAAGGTCTACCACAAAAACGTGGGATTGGGCCCTGCAAAACTTTTGCAGGGCCCGATCTTGCATTTCTCTAGTAGCTCTTTTTTATGCATTCTAAGGGCATTTCAAGCACTCTAATCATAAAATACACATCCCATGTACATAAAATATTTGTTTAACTTGATAAAATGTGTGGAAGACTAAGATATTCATGTGCAATGACTTCAAAGACACTTTTAGATACTTAGGAGAAATAGACTTCAAAAGATGTACACTAAGAGACAAACACTTTGGAGAGCAAATATAATAAGAAGAAGATTATATTTATCATTTGGGAAAATTTTCTCTAAAGAGGAGAGTTTACAAATGTTAAGGGTTATTCCCACTAATCCTTTTAGCAAGCTACATATCTTTAGGTTGTATTGTCACTCTCTTTGCATGGATAGCACAGAGGTTAGAGTCCTCCGACATTGAGATTAGATGTGCCTCTATAGCTCCTTTGAGGGCCTCAATGGCTATTCATTGAATTCAAAGTCCAACACAATAGCTTTGGATTTCTTCTTTCACAACTCGGAAAATGGCCTTCATGGAATAAGAAGCTCCACAGACTTTTGATGATGCCAAATCTCCACAAAGGCTCTAGTTTGTTTTCTACAACTTTGCGTTTCTCTTGCATTTGGAGGGATGTGGGGTTGTGGTCGTTGTGGTCTATGACGTGGTTGATAGTTCTTCTTTCTTCTTGGAGCACCCATAGATGGTCCGACCTCATCATTTACCTGCATTGCCCAACTTTCCTCTCTTTCTTCATGGGTTGGTCATTCTCCTTGTCTTGTAGAGAGTGTCTTGCCTCCTTGTGTTACTCGATGGTTCTCAAGGATATGATCATGGTTCCATGGTGGCTCGTTAACACTTTCTTCATCTGAGGAACTCTCTGAATTTGACATTGAATCCATTACAACTTGTATCCATCATTAATGTTTTGGCTATTGGAAATGAGGTAGGCCCATAGCTCATGTCACAGGTCCATGGTTCAATAGGTCTAGCATATACAACATGGAATCTAGCAATCTTCCAATATTGACAAAACATGAACATCCAACACTTAATCATACAAATGATGAGACAAAGATAGAGAAAGATTATACATGATGTGTAAAGTGTTACGTAAGCCATCGCTTACTCATAGTATCATATATACCAATGTTCAATGTACAATGTGGGAGCAAAACTCTCAACCACTCTATGTGATGAGAAATAGATGGAAGAGTGAATGTACAAATGTAACAAACATATCCAGATGCATGGGTAGTAATCTGAATATACATGAGATGTGTGACCTTACAGGTTATAGAAGAGTGAATATGAATGACTGAAAGAGGAAGGATTAGTGTGAAACTGATAATCAATAAACCCTCATCTAACCTTAGGCTATGGAGGACCCTAAGTCAGATACGTGTGTGAGAAGATCACATACTTAAAAAGTAGCAAAGAATGCTAACACGTTTGCTGCCGTACTTAATGTTGGAAATGAAGTAGGCCCATAGCTCATGTCACAGGTCCATGGTTCCATAGGTCCAGCATATACAACATAGAATCTAGCAATCTTCCAATATTGACAAAACATGAACATCCCACACTTAATCATACAAATCATGAGACAAAGATAAAGAAAGATTAGACATCATGTGTAAAGTGTTATGTAAGCCATTGCTTACTCATAGTATCATATATACCAATGTTCAATGTAAAATGTGGGAGCAAAACTCTCAACCACTCTATGTGATGAGAAATAGATGGAAGAGTGAATGTACAAATGTAACAAACATAGTGAGATGTGGGCAGTAATCTGAATATACATGAGATGTGTGACCTTATAGGTTATAGAAGAGTGAATATGAGTGATTGAAGGAGGAAGGATCAGTGTGAAACTGATAATCAACAAACCCTCATCTAACCTTGGCTATGGAAGACCCTAAGTCAGATACGCGTGTGAAAAGATCACATACTTAAAAAGTAGCAAAGAATGCTAACAAGTTTGCTATCGGAAATCCTCAAACTCATGTGAACACACCTTCTCAAACACCTCATCCAAATATGCATAAAGCATAATCGTACTGATTCTCTTGTACGTATGCCAAATAGGACTCCTCCTAATATGGATGCTACTCCCTCCATAAACTCCAAGTAGTACCTGTGTGCATAAAGAGAATATGTACCTGAATACTTAACATAAGATGTAAATCTTATGTTAAACACCATCCAATGTCTTTGAAGTAGCTCGAAATCTTCATGTTGAAGACAATCTTCAAATACACCATGTAGATGGCTGATCCTCACCATCAAGCTACTAATGACCAAGTCTTCTTTCCATGAATAAGACATAACCTCCTCTCCATGAGCAAGAGTGTGAGCACAATCTTCATCTTCTCGAAGAAGAACTACAAGAAGAACTCCATAGCTGCTCCTCAACATGCTTCAAGTTAGCACCATGGCTGCCCCATGTGCTAGAAGAAACACCACCTCCATTGAGGTCCAAGCTCAAGGCTTGTGTTGAAAGTTAGGTGAAGGATGCTTACAAGTGACCCCAAGCACTTCTTATATAGTTTTAGATTAGCCTCCAAAAGCTCTTTCAAAAGCATAAAGCTTCTACGATCGCTAAATCCATTGTGATAGAAGAAAACATCTTCGCCATCTTCATGCTAAATCTGTCGCCAATTGTGATCCTTGTCCGTTCTTTTAAGAAAAGCAAAACCAAAAGTTCTTCCGCGTTGCATGACCTTCTGCCGACGAGATTTGATCCTGCACCAACGCCTTGGGAGGCTTTTGTTTTATCCACAATGCCCAAGCGCCTTTTTTGTACAAGGTCTAGTAAGAGACTCTAGACATGTTGTTTTACCTGTAGCAAAAAGAACTATTGGGACATTGTTTTCCAACATTGGCCTCTCCTTGAATGATGTCTTACATGGGGGCTCATCATCATATATAGAAGGGGAGGGTTGAATTTCTTTTGTTATATATATATATATATCTCTCTCTCTTATTGTGAAGCTTCATTCCCCCATGATGGAGTACTGCCATAATGTGTGCCTAACTCGAATCTCATCTAGAAGAGTGGATTTTGGTTTGATGCTTCTTGTGGGGTGTTGTCCATGGTGGGCATTCAGTACCATGCACATGGCTAGGGTAGATGAGACGATCCTTTCTAGTAGTGTGCTTTGTGTGTGCCATTCTCTTAGGATGTAAAGTGATAAAATGAAGAAGGACACCTTTATTTATAGCCTTTCACTTAAGATTTGTCTTGTTCACATTTAAATGGATAAAGATTAGTTTTAAAAGACTAAAAGAATATTCAAAATAAAAAATAAACACTATTAGTAACAATAAGAAATTCACCATGATATCAAAGAATTGAAAATTTCTTTAAAGAGAAAGGAGTTATAGAAACCTTGAAAAAAGTTCTGATAAGAAGTAATGCATTGTTGGGAAACTATTTCCAAGCAAAACCCTCATGGAATCTTTGTGCATGCCATTGGGCATGATGAAAGTGAAGATTGGCCAAGGGAGATGGGATAATGGGGGTCCAATCATTGCTTATTTATCATGAGATGGTTCTTATAACCTTGGACACCTCAAAAATGATATCTCCCATTCCCTACGATTCCATGAGTATGTGTCATCAATTTGTTCAGAGTTATCAACTCTCATCAATGCCCTTGCAGGTTTAGATAGTCTCTTAGATCCTTTGTAACCTTGTGTACAATATGGGCAAGGATAGAGAGAAGAGCTTGTTTATAACCTAACATGCATTTTATACTCTTAAGGTCTCTATCCAAATTCCATTCTACCTCAAAAACACCTATATCATCAATAAAAAGCTTTTGCCCTTGTATTTGAGAAGAGATTACTTCTATAATCCATGGAGTCCTATTAAAAATCCTTGAAATAACATTGTTTGTTTCATTGGGAGCTTCTATAGCACCTAGCCATCAGATATCTCTCTTTGATTGCACACTCTAAGTAAAATGGGAAGTGGATCCTAAAGTTTATCACTCATTGCATGGTCCATAACTTCATTCATTAGCATCACACTCAACCTTTAAAATTGCGGACCCTTTATAATTTGGCACTCATCAAGCTTTAGAATGAACTTTAACTTATCATTAAAATCTCCACAAAAGAGGAAACATTACCTTAATTTAGCACTTGAATGCAATAAAACTTCAACACCAAATAAAATGTAGTAGGCATATCTTTGACTGTTGACCTATAAAAGTGGACCATTTCTTGTTGAAGCTTCTGAAGATCCACAAATATATTCTTGAATTTAGTGTAAGTAAATCCTTGTGTAGATAGGATCTTTGAATGCTTCTAGGGAGTATTCGGATGATAAACATAGGTAGGAACAATGTCTTCTATGAATAAATATTGTTCAATAGTACAAGTCACATCCTCCATAGAAGTTTTTTTTATTGATAGACACTTTATATGGGCATGGAAATATACTTTGAGAAAAACCTTATGCTTGTAAAGCTTGCCTCAGAAGGGTGTACATTGCAGTATACCCAACTGATGCCCATTTTGTCACGCATTGCCTCCACATCTTGCACTTTGATAAGGTTTTTTAACTTCTCTGAAAACTTAGCCTTAGCAAAAACTCTAATGCCTTTTCCTATGGGTGTGTCTATAGCAGAAGTGATTTCTTTACTATTATACAGCTTTTCATAAGCTTGAAGTGGTCTTGTGCTGTTGATGAAGCACTTGTGTCTTGATTAAACGACCTACACAATGAAAGATTCCATTACAGACCTTCATTAAAACATATAAAAGTAATATAAACACTCACAATGTTGCATATATATGACATTTTTGTGCTCGGCCACCTATTGAAAGAGCTTCAAAGGATGAAAATGCTTTTTTCCTATATCTCGTACCAAGTGCAGTCTCTTTCAGCTATTGGAGATTGGCATTTAACTTCGTTATTGTGCTTTCCTTTGCTTCCATATCCTATTCAAAATATGCAAGTTGTTTTTGTAAAGATATGATTGTGCTTTCTAAAGTGAACACCCTCATATGATGGAGTTGATATTGTTGGAACCAATACTTAGTAGTAGCATGTGAATGTGTAGATAATCATTTGTAGTAATGTAATAGTCCACCTTCACATGCACCAATGAGTTGAAGTGAAGTTGAGAGGTTATGGAATAATGGATGGTAAGAAGATATTGGATCAGGAGGATATAGTTAACCATGAGTCCAAAGATCAATACTCTTTTCTCCACTTGCACGACATTCATTTTGAGAATCGATATCATCATTGCATTGTGTATTTGGAGCAAACTTTCTGGGCACATGAACATGGATACTTGTTGATGCAAGAGCATGAGGATGTTCTAATGTGACGTTTGTATGCATGTCAACACCATCTTTGCCAATGACCAAGAATATCAAAAACAAAGTAGAAAACTAGTTGCAAGGGACTCTAAATCATATATTTTGCTCAGAAAATATGTTTTCTTGTATGTGCATGGATTAAAGTGTATTTTTCCCCTTTGCATGCCTAAAAACTATGAAATTTGAAAAAAGTCATTTTTTGCAAGAAGCATAGTCACGGATTTGATGATGTGGCACTTACTTTTGGAGGAAGCTTGAAAATTTTACTTCTTCTAAAAGAAACTTTAAAAAATGGGTCCAAAAAAATGACTTCTGACATATGTGTTAAAAATGGGCCCTTTTGAGTAAATATACACTGAAAACGAGACTTAAAAAAACCATTTTTTTATTCAAATACATGCACGATTTTGATGATGTGGAAAGAAGATTCTCTTGTTGTCTCTCTAGAGGAAGAAAGAAAGGGGCTAAGTAAAGCCTAAAAACAGACATACTCTAGCCTTATAAAAATTGCTCTATTAAATGCACTTTGTCTCCTTAAACAAGAATAGAATTAAGCTTAATCCCTAAAAATTAGGGATAATTACAAGGCCCATGCATGGTTCATTTTTTTCCCTAATGCTTTACGTTTGTCTCCTTGGCAAGGTCATACCTCTCCAATTACTTCTGCATAGGCTCAGAGTTGACAATGCATGGCTCATCATTATGCCTACATGAACAATGTAATACAAGATGTTGAACCTTCTTCTTTGGAAGATGCAATTGGAAATGTAGATTGGGAGAAAGCTATGGATGAGGAGATGGCTTCAATTTATGGAAATGAAACATGGAAGCTAGTTCCACTGCCGCAAAGAAAGAAGCCTATAGGTTGCAAGTGGGTTTACAAGGTGTTGGGGGATTCTTGGACAAGAAGGGATTTGAGTATTTGTAGGAGAAAAGGGAAAGACAAGAAGAAAGATACACATTGGAAGCCTCTGTTAATTGATTATAATAAGACAAATACAATGTTGAAGCACAATACAATCCAATGCTTCTGGGCAAAATCCCACAGAGTGCTCAATTACAAAATACCAAATACCCAAGGGACTTGTTGTTGCCCGCCACCTTTGCACCAAACCTCCACCTTCTCCAAGCCTGCGCTTGTGCACACCTTGCACCAAGCTTCCACTAAGGGGGAGGGATGGGTACCTTCTGTCGGCATGCGCACACTTCAATAAGACCTTGGGATCCTTGGGGGACTAGCTTAGCACTTCTCTGCACACTTCCTTGGTCACGCTTCATGCACACCTTACACTTCACTCCTCTGCATTGCACACTATGTGTCTCTTGCACCTCTCTCTCTTGCTTTGCTTAGACTATGCTTACTCTTGCTTAGTCTTAGAATAGTCCAAGAATAGTCCTTGCCTTCATTTGAGTGTCTATTCATGTACGCTCCTAATTGCAAGAGTATCTTGGTGCTCCCTTTGATGTCCCAAGATTGTCTTTTCAAGTGGCAGCCAACGAATCCCTATTTTGTCCTGTAGTGACTTTAGACTAAACCAAAATTTTAATTGGGGGGACAAACTTTCACTTCTCCGTACGCTGCCACTTCACATACCTTCACATTTTCCTTTTAACTCTTTAAATGTGCACATAAGGGAGGGTTCACCTGAACCTTCCAAAACACTTTAAAAACACTTTGAACCTTAGGGAAATTAGAGAAATACCTCTGTAACCTGCAACCCACTTTCTCCAATTTACCCTTTGTGGACAATTAATTGTGCACTACTTGTGCACTTTGACGCCTGCACTTTAGCACTTTGACTTTGCACCTATTGACTTTGACCTTGACTTTGTTGACTTTGACCAATTTGGCTTTACCTATGGTTGACTTTGACCAATATTACTTTTATGGGCTCAACAGTTGCCCACCACCTAATGTGCTCTCCGTCGCGGAGAGCTACAGCCAAAACTTTGAGCATAGAGGACACCATTAATATGGAGTTGCAGAATCTTGAAGAGGACAGTTGAGCAGCAACCAAGTCCACCAGAAGTAGGAGAGAACAAGCACCAGAGAATAACCCAAGATTGGATTTTGCATGGAAAAGCAAAGGAGGGCAATGGAAGGGTAGAAAGTAGGGGGAAGTGAGGGCTGATGGGGCGGAGATGGATAGGGTGGGGAGGGTTAAGGATGTGGCTGGGCAGAAGGGTAAAGGGAAGGGGAGGGAGTAGGATTATGGGATTTGGAGAGGGCCAAAATGCTTAAACAGGAGAGCTACAGAGGGTGGATATGAAAAAATTGGAAACAGAAGCTAAAACGAAGTGATAATAGACCATGTGGACAATGTGTCTAAATAAAAACATGTGAGAAATGTGCTCAAAACTTGAGGGTTTGGACCAAAACTCAGAGAAAATGTGGGATTTTGGAAAACTTAATGGAAAAAAATGAATCTACAGGTACCAAAATACATGAAAATGACCCCCGAATTGAAAAAAATGGCCATCCGAGGCATGATCGAGAGCCAAAAGTGTTGAACCAAGAAAAAAAACATGATATATATATATATATTTTTTGTAATAAAATAAAATTCTCCCTTTTTTGTTGGTGATGTTTTTGAACGCGCATATTTGGGCATGATTAAAATAAAATAAAAAATAAAAATAAAATAAAGAAAAAGAAAATTAAAATAAAGAACTTAAAAAAACAAAATACAAAAGCTAAAAAATATAAATAAAAGAAGATACTAAAATAAAATTAAATTAAAAAATGGGGGGCGGCAAAGGGGGGGGGTCGAGGGGGGGGGGAGCAGGGGCGGGGGAGGGGGGGGCGGGGGTAAGGGGGGGCGAGGGGGGTGGGGGGGATGGGGAGAGAGAGAGAGAGAGAGAGAGAGAGAGAGAGAGAGAGAGAGAGAGAGAGAGAGAGAGAGAGAGAGAGAGAGAGAGAGAGAGAGAGAGAGAGAGAGAGAGAGAGAGAGAGAGAGAGAGAGAGAGAGAGAGAGAGAGAGAGAGAGAGAGAGAGAGAGAGAGAGAGAGAGAGAGAGAGAGAGAGAGAGAGAGAGAGAGAGAGAGAGAGAGAGAGAGAGAGAGAGAGAGAGAGAGAGAGAGAGAGAGAGAGAGAGAGAGAGAGAGAGAGAGAGAGAGAGAGAGAGAGAGAGAGAGAGAGAGGAGGGGATTGTTTTTTGAAAACTAAAACGCCCTGGGGGGCCTCTTTTTTTTTTGAAATTATAAAAAAACTGAAGAAAAATACATAAAAAGTCCCAAAAAAATGCCAAAAAAATCCAAAAAATTCTCAACAAATTCTCAAACAATTTCCTACAGGTCTAGGCCAATTTCCGCACTCAAAACCACAGAGAGCTTCCTTTATTCCTTCAATTTGGCAAGAAAATGACACTTGGAAAGGGTGAAAATACTAGAAAAATTCAAAAAAATGCTTGAAAATTCCAAAAAATTGTACTTATGCCAAGGCCTAAGAAAGAGTTGCTAAATTTGCTAAACACAAAGAACAAGCATGAAAAAGGGTAAAAACTACTAAAACTTAAGCAAAATGAAATGAGAGGACTATGTACAACCTGGACAAATTTTGTAGGTTCCAGGTGATCCATAAATCTTCACTTTTGTTGATGATAGGCCTTGAGCCTTGATATGTTGACTCAGAGAAACTCCTCCATAATCTCCAATTGTACTACACTTCATTTGTTTTGTCTTTATTTTGGGCATGCTGAGGATTTGATAGGGCCACCTAAAATCCTTCAGTAAAATATTATGTCCTCCATACTGCATCTTCTATTTCCCAAGACTTGCAGGTACTCCTTCCACATCCTTGTAAAGCCCTGCACTTACTATCATAAAAATTGATATAACAGACGATAGCCATATTAGTATCCATAAAGAAGTGGTCATTGACATATGAATTGGAGTAGCTTCATCACTGCTGCACTTAAGAGCTTTGCTTTTCTTCTCTTTTCTATGGCCTTTGACTGAGACTATTTCACTGAAATCAGTAACCTGAGTGATTTCCTCTTTTTCTTCATATGCTTCTTCTCTACTTGAGTTTGGAAAAATTCCATAGCAGGAAGATGGGTCTTCTGCATGGAGCCAAGCCAACATGTTTTCATCTTCATATAAATCTGCTCCTTCAACTAGATCTGCTTATGGGTTGTCCACCAATTCTTCTTCCATACAAATACCAATTGTCTGCATCATGCTGGTATGTCTTTGATTGTTTGGACCTTCTTCTAAAATTATCTGCTGCAACTCTTTTCCCTCTTGCTTTACCCACGTTGTGTCCTTTCCCCAGTCATGCAGCACATTGGCATGCCTTAACCAATTTCTCCCAATTAACAGGAGGAAACTTCCTTCTACCTGCGGCAGCCTTAAAACAACAAAGTCCAAGTTAAAGATGGTACCTTGTATCTTGACTGGGACTCCAGGGACCACTCCCATAGGCCTTACTATGCTTTGGCCTGCCATTGTTACGGTGAAGTTGGCAGGTCTTGAAGGGTATAGTCCAATCTTTTTCATGGTATATTCAGGCATCAAGTTAATGCCAAAACCACCATCCACAATAACTCCTTGAAACTCATGAACTTTAATAGAGACTGTTAGCCGAGGGAGAAATTGGCATGAGATCTAAGGTTCAAGATGGTTTTCTTTGTGTCCATGACATCAACTTCCCCTCAAGCGACGAGTTCCACGAGGAGCGGCCATGTTCTCTAGCTTGGGTTTCATTGGATTCTTCTAATGAAATTCTCGAACCTTGATTTTTGCTCTCTAAACATTTTCTGTAAGTTCCCAAGTACGATCACTGGCATCATACCCTTTCCAATGACCAAACTCTTCCAATCGTCCTCGAGAGATTCTTGAATCTAAGATATGATCAATCTTGAATTCTTCATGATTCTTAATCTTGAAAGGTGGTGAAGGACTGAGTCTCCCTTGAGCTTCCTTAGGTTCGTCACAAGATAGGTCCTTTGAGCTTTTAGTGGTGCTTTGTAGTGTTTCCAAGATCTTTGATGGAGTTTCTTGAGTAAGCACACCTCCTTGATTGAACACGAACTCCTTTTCTTTTACCTTCTTATTATCTTCATAACGTGTATGCTCCATATTAGCTGTAATGACTTCTTGGGCTTCAAAGATTCTTGATTTAGATTCTTGAGGAATAGTGTCTTCTTTATTCAAGACTTCTGACTCTTGGACTTGGATTTCTTTTAACAACTGATTCTCACATTGAATTTCTTGATTGATAACATCCTCCAAGGTGTTTGCTTGAGTCATGGATAGCAAGAGATATTTGACTTCAGGATTGAGGCCACTTCGAAACTGATTAACCATGTAGTCTTCTTGATATGTAGTTCGACGAAACACCATCTTGATATTCAAGGCATAGTCTAAAACGGATTCATCATCTGGTCGTAGCAATCTTTTCATCTCTTGGACATGTTCGATCAAGTCCTTTATGGTAGATTGAATCTCCTTGCATAAGGAATCCATGGTGCTTGGTCTTGATGAAGATAGTCTTGCCAAAATATCAGGGGAGCACTAGATTGTGCTCTCTGACTACACTAGACAAGATTTTAGAAATAGACTTATGATTACAAGAGCACCCACGTAGGGAAAATAATACAAGAAGATGTAGCCAACACAAGAGGTCCCACAACCTGGGACCAATAGGTATGAAAAACTGGACTAGAGATGATATAGAAGATCCCACAATCCGGGATCGTAGGTATGAGACAAGCTATCAGGATTACAAGAATTCCCTTCAAGGATATGAACTTGATACAAGAAATACCTAGAAAGGATCTCGTACTACGAGATTACAAGAGGACAAGACAGGATGTCCACGATACAAGACTAGACGGGACTAGAACAAGAAGCAAGACAGGAACTTGAAAGTACTTACTTGGTGATCACGGCCCCTTGAGCTCCCAAGACTGGCATTGGCGAGGTTGATTATGAATGTGTCCAACCCCTCCTTATATAGGTTTTCAAGGGCGGCTCCCAAGGGCGGTTGCGACTTGATGATGTCATCAACTTGAAACAAGACCTCCCAGTGTCCGAATTCAGAAAATAGACAGTCGATCTTGAGGTTTTGGCACATTCCAAACACAATGGAAGCATTAGTTTCTCCCAACTCTGAGCCAATGATGAGATATAGAAATTGACATGAAATCTAAGGTTCAAGATGGTTTTCTTTGTGTCCATGACAGTTGCAGGCATTCCCCTTGATTGGCATTCATGGGCCTCATGACCAACTTTCTTGCATAATTGGCAAGTCACACTTAACAGGGGACATTCACTTACTATATGACCTTGCTTGCTACACATGGCACACCAAAGTCCACTCTTGATGCCACCACCTTTGAGTTCCTGCAACTCCTATTGCGGCTGAGCAAATTCGTCTGCTTGGGCCTCCTCCTCCTTTTGGAGCTTTAATGCCTCAATCTCCCACCTCAACTGAGTAACAACATTATCCTCCTCTTTGTGGGGCTTATTCCTTTTTAAGCCCTTGTAGCTCAATGATGAGTAACACCTCCTTTAATGTCAATCTGGGAAGAC
Organism: Ceratopteris richardii; assembly: GCA_020310875.1. Lineage (NCBI taxonomy): Eukaryota > Viridiplantae > Streptophyta > Polypodiopsida > Polypodiales > Pteridaceae > Ceratopteris > Ceratopteris richardii. The sequence continues at coordinate 55,756,288 of CM035427.1, read as the reverse complement.
ATGAGGATGGTATGAAGACCTCGAGCAAGTGAAGGCACAAATATGTGAGTGAGAAGCACACCAACATGCACACACATACACACACACACGCGCACACAAGGTAAGACAAAGAGAGAGAATTAATGGAGTTCTTTTAGATTACTTCAAAAGTGCTCATACAAGTTCAATTCTATTACAAGCTAACCTCAAAAATGAGCTCTCTAGCTCTATTTATAGCTTTTGACTACCTTTTGGCCCTGGCCAGACCTAGTGTCCGGCCTAGTTAAAAATTAGGTTCTAGGGCCTATTTGGAGGCTCAAACGGAGTCTAAAAATCATGAAAATTGGTACGATGATACTTCCAATACTCCTCAAGCTTGATGACTCCTCGGCTTGCACAAAATGGAGTTACAAAAAGGTGAAATGGTATTTACAATGATTTGTAGTGATAAGAATCACTGTTATGAAGATGTTGTTTTGGAAAAATTTGAATGGCCTACTTACGAGATCTTCATTGACTACTTAGTCTTCTTGTGCCTTCTCTCTGCTCTGGTTCCCTTCTTTGGCTTCCTTGTCTTGTGAGTTCTTTGGTGCTTTGACTGCTGCCAACACCCCCCCCCTCTCTCGCGTTTGTCGTCTCTGACAGACCCTTTTCTAGCTGAGCGTTGGACATAGTATTGAACCACATCTGAAGCAAGGTGGTGTTCTTCTAGTTGTAGCCCCCGTGCTAGGTCTGTTAGCAATGCATCCCAATCCACTGGACCTGGGACGTTTGGATGTGGCACTCGCAATTGATCTGAGTGGATGGTCCTCTCCACAGCGAATAGTTGGAGGAGATGTGAGGGCTTGGGTACGAATATTTCTGAGTGATATTCCCAGAACCCTGTGACGAACATCTCCTCGAAGGTCTACTTGATGCAAGCTGGGAGGTATTTTATTCTTGCGTGCCAGACATATATTACCTTTATTGAGGGGGTGGTGCTCATGTCATATACCAGATCTAGGTTGCCTGTAGTGAAGCCAACTCCTGAGAAATGGGGGTTTTTGATGTTTTTGAATGTTTTGAATGTGATCAGCATTAATTCAAAGATCTTCATGCACATCTGTGCCATCACATCACGGGTGTTCCATCGTCGAAGGCTCCAGTGACGGATTGTAGAAATCATGTAAGCAACGATGGGAGGTCCTTGAGGAGGTGCTAGATAGACATAATTTAACCACTTTGCCTTTGACGTTCTTGACAGCAATGGTAAACTCGGGCCAGGTGCGTCTTCATAAGACTGGAACATAACAAGGGTTGTATTTGATAAATAGCGGCATGTTATTCCAAGTACGAACCATTTCAGGGTAAGTTTCTAAGAGTTGTATCCGCTAGGTAGGTTGATGAATGGATCCTCTTTTAGCACTCTCCGAGATATCATCAGGGCCGTATTGTGTGGCAAAGGTTGGAGCCTTGCCACATCGTTGTTGAATCTCTGCACTGTAATCTGCCCAGAGTACACAATATGGCACATACTGATCATCGTTGGTGCCTATCCATCTGTGATGAATACTTCGGAAATATTCTGACTTTATGATAGTGTCTTCCAATTTAGCCATTGATTTGATTTGGATTGCCACTCGATCTTCATGGGTTTTAGCTATCTTTTCGAGTGTCTGAAGCCATTAGGGTGCTTCGACTTCCAAGGTGTCCATTCCTTCGGAGGTTTGCTGATCTCCTGGCATCGGCATCGGAACATATGGTTCCTCATACGACTCATCCACCTCAATGGGTACCAATTCATCTGGCTTTGGTTCTATAACTGGAGAGGGTTGTTTTTCATATTCCAGTAACTTCTTTTGCAATTCTGCCACCTGCTCCGTTAATGCCTTTACCTCCTCTGAAGTCGAGATTGACTGTATGACCTTGGGTTGTTCCTCTTGTTCCCTCATCTGGCGGTGCAGTGCGTCTCGTTCCTTTTCTATATCATCATGGGCTTCTAGTAGATCAGCATAACTTTCCAGGATTGTCTTCATTGTATCTGAGGGGACTGCTTTAAATTGTTTTGGGTTGATCTTGTGGGGGGAGCCTTCCATTGCGGCTTCTAGGTTTTCTTTGTTTTGCTTCTGCAGATGCTTGTTCTCTTCCAGGGTGGTAGCCATGTGTTTCCTGAGTAGGGTCAAATTACGCTGGACTCCTAGATTATCTGTTTGGTAGACTTCAAGTAAAGCTTCGAGTTGTTTGATGCCTGGCAACTGTAATGGTTGGGGTGTTTCCAGGAGGGTTTGATGGGTCTGTTCGAGTGTGGTGTAGCGTTGATTGAGGTCAGCATTTTCATCTTCTATAGTTGTAAGCCACCTCTGTAGTTGTTGGTGATTCATAGTTAGTTGATGATGACGGTCTTCGAGAGCCTGATACTCACTCTGTAGTTGGTACACACATTGATGTAATGTTGAAAACATATTATTTACATTAAAGAATGCAGGGAAAGGAGAGGATGCAGGGGGAATGGGGAAGGGAAAGGGAGTCGTAAATGATGTGGAGTCAAGTGGTGATGTGGGTGGAGGGGGTATGGGAGATTGAGGCTGCGTGGGGGGAGGGAGTGGTGTGGTGGCTGGTGATGTTTCCATGGTGTCAAACATGTGTGTGACCGTGTGGATGGGGGCAGTGGGTGGGGTGGATGTGATGTTCGTGAATAGTGTTGTGACACTGGGCATGGTAACTCCTCCGAATTGGATGCCGGGAGAGAGAGGAATTCCCATGAGATATGTGGTAATGGTGGAAGTGGGGTTGGTAGTGCCATGTGGTGAAGTGAATTGTGTAGTGAGAGGTGAGGGGTGTGGTGAGAGTGGTTCCGCCTGATGTTCTTCTGTTTGTGTGGTATCTCTTGATGCTGATACATTGATGTGAATTTGCTTGCCGGATCGCATGGGACGGGTTGGCACTCGTTTTTCGAAGCGATGAATGTAAGACATAGCCGAATGAATGGCTTCATCCAGGCCCACCGCGTTCGCGTGTAGGTTCAGGGACTCAATAAACATTTCATCCACTCCCTCTTCTCCTAACATCTGACTTATTAGCATTTTTCCTGTTTCGAGTGATAGTTTGTACTGTTCCTGGACTCGCTTCATGGTTTCATACAATCTTTTTATTTGTGCCGAATAGGCTGGGGCACTCGCTAGTTTTGAAGGTTCTTCGTATTCTTCATCATGCTCCTCATATGCTTCTTCGTCATTAGTCTCTTCTTCATCTTCCTCTACTTCCACTACTTCTGGTTGGGTCGGGGCTGAAGTTGTAGTGGTAGGTTGTGGTCCTTGGGTTTGCTCTGCTTCTGTCTCCACGTTAGACTCATTAATCATGCGGGCGATTTCTTCATCTGCCAAATCGGCTAGGGTGTAGCCTTGTGGGAACTCCAAGTCCGATGGAATCGGAGGGAACACCAGATTGGGTCCTTCTGCACTTGGTCTGGGTAGGAGAATAGTAAATGGTCGGACACGTCGCGTTTGTGGAGGGTTCACCTCTGGTGTGGTGGTGGCTCCCCTTGCTTGGGCACACGGTAATTGAACTGCCCCTCTCATTTTCTTCGATGGAGGACCCACCGTTGATAGCCGTCTTTGGAATTCTTGGGCCCTAGACCATGCTAGTGCTCTTTGAATGGGCACGTCGTAAGCTAAGCACCTGTAAATTATTTTTTTCAGAGCACAACACCCATGAAGCACATTCTTCTGTTTCTTATTCCATCGTTGATGGGCTAGGTGGATTTGATCGATGATCCAGTATGGCAGATTGATGGTGAGATTCTCTATCTCTGCCAAGTACAAGCTGAACCAGATCTTTTTTGGTGGCATCGTGAAGCCTTCTTGGGCAGGGAAAGCGAAGTGTTGCATGATTGTTCGTAGGTGGAGAGTGATGGTTGCTGTCATAGCTACCATGTCCTTCAATTTGTTGAGATCCTTGTGCTTCATCCTACTTGGAATCATGGTTTCTTTCTCAGTGGGAATATGCATACCTTGCATGTTCAATGCTTCTCGTACTAGGTTGAGGGTCAGTTTGAATCTTTTGAGCTCGTGGCCTAGTGTTAGTGAGGGTAGCACGAAGGTACTATTGCCTCTTTTAGCCCTGCTAGGGGTGATGGTATTGATAAGGTAGGAGCAACACAAGAAATCTGGCTTAGGTAAATGTGCCCGGAAATAACCATCCAAGCCCACTTTGGTCCATATCCATCGCATTACTTCTGCATTCTGATACTGCTCAAATTTGCGGGTAAGGAAATGATATGGTCCCCATTTGCCATTAAACTCAAGTTCTGCCTCCCAAAAGTAGGTGCCGTCTCCCAATGGCCCTGCAACATCACTGAACCAATGTGCGTGTTTCCCCACTTGAGAAGTGTGCCCCTGAGGCGGGTCCTGAATAGGAAGCACATGCACAACTCTAAGTTCTTTAGCTCCAGCTCTTAGTCTTGTTTCACCTAATCGTTCAAGGTAAAAAATTCTCGAAGAGAGTTCATGACCCGTCCACTCATGCTCCTGTGCTACTCTCAATGTAGGAATCAAGAAGTCCAAAGGTAGCACCGCATTTTGGCCAAATACCATATGAAAGGGTGTGGCTTGGAGTACCGTTTTATAGGCAACTCGGTATGCCCAAACAGCGTGGTGTAGCTGTTTGTCCCAATCAGAGCGTTTATTATTGACCAATTTTGTCAACACATTGCATAGAATCTTATTTGTGCTTTCGGCTTGCCCATTAGCTTGTGGATGATAGGGAGCAGACTTCTTGTGTACAACCAAGAATTCTTGGAACAGATTTTCAATAACTTCATTCAAGAAGTGAGTCCCTCTATCACTAACTAGCTCTATAGGTAGCTCGTATCTAGTGAACACATTCTCAAATAAGAACTTAGCAGTCATCTGAGCATCATTCTTTGTCGTAGCTTTTACCTCTACCCACTTGGTTAGAGTCTGTGGCCACAATGATATATTCAGCATGTGAACCCTTAGTTGGGGGATTAATCGGACCAACAAAGTATATTCCCCACTTAGAGAATGCACGTCCACCCAGCATAAGTTTCACAGGCATCTCATCTTTGCGTATAGGATACTGAGTTTGCTGACAGACATCGCACCGCTTCACATAGGTATGTGCATCCATGTGAAGGGTTGGCCACCATAATCATGCAAATAGGATTGCCTAATGTCCTCCTGTTACACCTTGGTGAGCAGTTTCCAAGATCTTAAGATATTCACTCTCATGGACATATAATCTGAGGTAACCATCTTTATCACGCTTGTATAGACTATCACCAATGAGTGAGTAGTCTAGGGCTTCCTGTTCTAAACTTCTTTGTCTAGCTAGAGTCATATCTTGAGGGAATGTTTTCGTCCTCAAGAAGGTTACTAATGGTTCACTCCAATCTGGCACTATGGACACTTGATAAAGAGTGGCATGCTCCACTGGTGGTTTAGTGCAACAGATCGGACATTCCTTGCACAATTTATGGACATCAGCTTCCATAGTCGGCCAATGCACTCCGAGTCTCCTTAGTGTCTGTAGGGTTCGTTGCTTTGATTAGTGTTGGTCTAATGCACCTACATGTGCTAATTGCAACCATTTTGTATGCTCATCCTCTTCCACACAACAAGCTAGGATCCCTTGATCTGTATGCTTGTACATACTTCCTGCCATGATCTGGTATTTTTGGGTTTTTACTATCTCCCTATCTTGAGTGTTTACTACTGGATGTTTAGGCCCGTATGTCAATACTGGCATAAGTGGCTTAGCCCACTGTGGCACGACTTCCAAATTAAACAAGTAAGCATCAGGAAGGTCATCTAACACTCCTTGTGGGGCCTCTCCAGATGTGAGCCTAGAAAGATGGTCAGCTCTCAAATGAGTCTTACTTTTCCTTACCACTACCTCAAAGTCATATTCCATTAGTAAGAGAAACCATCTTACTAATCTACGTGTGTTGCATGGCTTGTTTACCAGATACAATAGTGCTGATGATCAATAAAAAATTTAAACTTATTTGCAAGCAAATAGTGTCTAAACTTTTTAACTGCATATACCATGCCTAATCCTTCTCGTTCAGTGGTAATATAGTTTCGTTCAGCTACATTCAACTGTCTACTAGCATAGGCAATTCGAAGATCCATATTACCTTCGCCTGTAGGTTGTGCGAGTACACATCCAATCGCGTAGTTGGATGCATCCATGTGAACATGAAAGGGCTTATTCCAATCTGGTGTGGTCAAGATTGGTGCTGAACATAATCGTCGTTTAAGCTCATTGAAGGAGTTTTCACACTCTTGAGTCCACTCGAAATTGGTTAAAAGTCCATACAAAGGCTTTGCTATGATGGCATACATGTGTATAAACCATCGGTAATAACCGCAATGCCCCATGAAAGCTTGTACTTCCTTGACATTCTTTGGCCTAGGTAGCTCTGCTATAGCTTTCACCTTCTCCTCATCCGTGGATATACCATTCTTTGACACTATGTGTCCTAGAATCTTGCCCTGCTTGACCATGAAAACACACTTTTCTGGGTTCAGGCAGACTTGATATTCTCTACATTTGTCAAAGATTTGCCTGAGCTCAGGTATGTGTGTTTGTCTAATGTTGGAATGAGCACAAAGATCATCAACATAGACCTCTAAATTCTTCCTCAGGAATTCTTTAAATACATGGCACATCAGTCTCTGAAAGGTTACAGGAGCATTGGTAAGCCCAAATGGCATCACCCGAAAAGCAAATATGCCCCACTCAGTGGCAAAAGCTGTCTTATGCTGATCCTCTAGAGCAATGGCTACCTGATTGTAGCCAGAAAATCCATCAAGAAAACTGTATACTTCCTTGCCTGCTACTCTTTCTAGTAGATGCTCAGTGATAGGAAGCAGATAATTATCTCGAATAGTGGCAACATTAACCTTCTTCAAGTTAATGCACACAAGTAGCTTTCCATTCTTCTTGGGCACCACTACGATGGGGGATACCCACTCAGTGTGCTCGATTTCATAGATGAATCCAGCTTCAACTAAGCAATCTATCTCCTCCTTGATCTTAGCACCATAGTTATCGTTATAGGTGTATGGTTTTTGCTTAGAGGGTTTCGCGTCTGAGGTCATGGGAATTGTGTGTGAGCATATGTCTGGGTGAACACCTTTCAAGTCCTTATAGCTCCAAGCAAAAACATCTCGGTAATCTCTTAGCAAGGCTATCAACTCATACTCCTCTTCCTCACTGAGGTCGTGTCCTATGTAGGTGCATCTTTCTTCTCCTTCTTCTATGGCTACAACTATTTTCTTCGTGGTTTCTTTGTTGTCATAGGCCTCTCCTGATTGTGCCTCGCGTTTAGGCATTCTTACCATGACTCGTCTATCATCTATTTCATACTTCTTAAAATTTTCAAGGACCTCGAACAAAGATTCTTCTTCTTCTGGTGTGAATTCTTTCTTCTTCCTCTTCTTGCCCTCACTCTTGGCGGACACTTGTGTGGTTAACCTCACATCATTTGTTAGCTCTTCATATCTCTGAGGATGAACTTGTACTTCATAGAAGTATTCTTCATCTGATGCAAAAGGTGGGTCCATAATGATTGACTCTAGATCGGAGTCACTTGCATCCTCAAATGCATCAGGGCTAGGTTCACATTCTTCCAGAACCGAATCTCCCATGATTGGCTCTATGGAGAAAACTGAAATATCATAGCCATCCTCATCACAGTGGGGTGTCCATTGTTCTTCATTGATGGCTACATCCATTGTTGCTAAAATTTCTGCCCAACCATGAGGCTCAAATTCTTCGTCAGGATATACTACAGGTGCATAGGTTGGGTCTTGAATTGATCTATGGGTTTCTTTCGCACCTACCTCTCTGGCTTTTTCTCTCTTCTCTTCTTCTACTGCTACTTTACACATCCATAGGTGTGTGTCCTCATGCATCCATGAGGATCCTGATCCTATGGAATGCACTGACTCTGTATCATCTTTAGCTCTATGGATGGGATTCCATTGGATAGGAGGGACATCTCTATGGGAGTAATCTTTGAGATTCACTTTGGTCGTGACACCTAAGTGTTGCAAATACAAGGAATTGGTTCCCCAATCCTGTACCGCTTGCAACTTTCGCATAAATGGTCTTCCCAAAATCATCTCATAGGCATGGTTCTTGCTAAAATCACATATAGCAAATGTGTGCTCAAACTCTACACCACATGTAGTGAGAGTTATTCATTCTAACAAACCTAAGGGTCTCTCTATGTGACCGTTAGCCATTTGCAATTTCATTCTCGTTGGCCTGAGTGCTGGTTTACCCCAACGCTTCCATAGGGAAGTGGTCGCAATTGCAACTCCGACACCTGAGTCTAGAATTTCCTTGGTTGTGTACCCCTGATGGGTAATGGGAAGATAGGTGTTTCCTTCTTCTCCTTCACTCATGTCTCCTATGTTATCCAAGGGTATTTCTGGCACTGTTCTATGGGATCCTACCTGTGAACGAGGTTTCACTACTACTGGCACTTGATTGGCTACATGTTTCCATAACTCTGGCCTAACTTTGAGTAGCTCTTCTCAAGTGAGGTTGCACTGCACTTTAGTTTTTTCTTACTACCTCCGTATTCCTAGGTATGACTGAGTCTTCGTTTCTTACCATGACCGTGGGTGCTCTCATACAAGTAGACTTAGCTTCCCATGGGCCTGTGAAGTGGGGTAATTCCTGTAAAGAATTAGACTCAAAGTCTAATCTCTCTTGACTTTGTGCACTCTCTTGCTCTCCATAAATGGAGGGAATATCTTGTGGGAATTGGTCATGCGCGTCATCCACAAGTTCAAAGGGAGGAGGGACTTCACTCTCTTTTGCCCATTTTTCTTCTTGATTCTCTGGCAAGAATTCTGGTGAATACCTATTCATAGAAGAAGAGGTGTCTGGTTCAGTGGAATTGGGCACATAAGCTTCCTGTGGGGGAATGCTTATTCTTTTACTTGCCTCATCTCTTCCTTGGTTTCTTTCTTCCTTGGTAGATTTTGCAATTATGCTCTCTAACTTCTCTAATAGTCCATCCAAGTGAAATTTTGCCTTAGCTGAGCAAGAGTAGTTGAAGAGGCGACTCGCTTCAAACATGGTCTGAGCCAATGCGACCATTTTTGCGCAAAGCTTGGTTCTTTCTATCTCTAAGTCAGCTCTAGGGTAGCACTTGACATGATCCGTCACATTTGGCCCTTCTTGGATTCTGGCCTGATATGCCTTAAGCATCATGTCTATGTCTTCAGGAGTGGGGTCAGCTAATACTGATCCTACTCTAGGGGGTGGTGGGATGGTCTGAGGTGGGTGGAAAGATGGTGGGTTAGATGGTGATAGGAATGAAGGTGGTGGTGGTATGTGAGAGTTTGTTTGAGAGGTGAGTTCAACAATTTTGGCTTTTGTTTCTCTTATGCTTTCTTCTAAGTCGCTCATCTTTTTAGACCATTGTCTTTTCATTCTCTCTTGGCTATCCTTCCAGGCTCTTGACCGTTTCTTGGCTATGCTCTCAGTTTCACTAACCTCTGCACTCTTTTCTTGACCTAAACCTTGGTTCTGCTGCAAAGCCTGAGCTCTAGTGACCACCTGTACTGGTGCACTGGAAGTTACACTTCCTGTAGCGTTTACTAATAACCCAGTAACATTAATTGGAGTGATTTTTGGCATATTATTGGGATTCTTTGGGCAATCTCGTAAGAGATGCTCCTTTTCGCAATCTTGACAAAAGGCCTGTATTGTTACTGACTGGGGTTGTGTAGGTGCAGGCATTGGGCAATCACGAATGAGGTGATCTCCTTGACATCTATAGCATGGTCCTCTAGGGAATGGGGGTCTTACCTGCCTAGGTTGAGGTCTAGTGTTGGGATTTGTGTACATGCTGTTTGCATACTCTGGATCCCAACTAGGTTAACTCGGTTCTTCACTATAGTAGGATTCACCATGTTCAGGAGACTGCATGTAGTAAGCCTGGGGGCTATCAATATGTGTAGAATCAAAGCTATGGTCACTGGGATCACTTTCTAAAAGCAATGGTGTTACTGGCATTATGGCTTTATTCAGGTTCTCTTCTGCAGCTGCATATTTTACTGGGATCACATTGGCTGGAGCTGGAGGTTGTTGGGCTAGCACTGGTTGATGTCTCTGCTGGGCCTGATATTGTGGTTGGTAGTTCTTTTGAGGCCTAGCATACTGTTGTGGTGGGTACTGGTTCTGGTATCTGCCCTGTTGTGGATATGGTTGAGGGTAGGTTTGCCTAACTGCTTGCTTATTGTATGGGCAATCTTGTGCTGTGTGATTAGTGTATCTCCGTTCTATGGTGCAGTATTGGCTACTGGGATTCACTTGGGGTTGAGCCATGATGGGACATACGTTCGCCATATGGTCACCTCCATAAGTATAGCACCGTTTAATTGGGTCAAATCTTGGGATTTGTTTGCTAGAGACACCTAGTTTTTGAGCCACTTTCTGAGCGAGTTCCTCAATAGATGTGGATTGCAAGGAAGAGAGGCTAGTAGAGCTATCTGAATCTTTGTAGATTTTGGAAAGTTCTAATTCCTCCCCTAGGTTATCCTCCATGTCGATGCACATGCGTACCCACTCTTCTATGGTCCTCGGGTCCTTTAAGTACACGTAAGATCTCAACTTTGTACTTAGAAGTCCATCTAGGAATAAAGCCACTTGTTTGGTTGGTGTGGGTAACTCAGAAACAGGGCATCTCTCTAAATATTGCCTAAACCTTCTTCCTGCAAGTCTAACTGTCTCTTCAGGGGTTTTCTTGAAGCTATGAATCAGTGAGGAAGTATTATGCCTTATGCCACTCTTAGAGAATTCAATAATGAATGCCTCTAGAAGTTGGTCTATGTTTCTGAAGTGCCTCTCATTTAGTGGTTGAAACCACGTAAGAGCGGTGTTCCTAAGGGTTAGAACAAAGGCATTGTACTGCGTGAATAGATCCTCCACTTGTTCAGCTCTCAAGACTTGCCTAAATTCGGCCACATGATCATAAGGGTCTCCAGTGCCATCGAAGTAGTTCTTCATGGACTTAACTAGCTGTGTAGGTCTCAAAGTCCTCGTGTGCTCTCTAGGCCTCGGCAAGGGAAAATCCTGAGCATTTCTTAAGTTCCTTGGAACTCTAGTTCTCTCTGTTTCTTCTCTATTCATCTCTGTTCGCATTCGTTCTCTTCCTATTGGGTTGGCAAAGCTCACTTTTGGCCTATCTCTACTTCTATCCCTTTGAGCGCCATGAGCTTGGGATGTTCCAACCCCTTGGTGGCCAAAAGAGACATTAGATCTTGGTTGGGGAAAAATAAATTCTCCCTTCCAAGTGTAGGCATGTCTACCATGTTCTGTGACCACAAAGATCCTCTCTGAAGTACTGTCTAGATAGGTCACTTTGCTTGGGCTATCCGGATCTTTGAACTCATAAATAGTGATCATTCCTATCTCATTAGGTTGTTCAGACTTATACCTCCAAAAGGCTTCGTCAGTTTCTCGGTTCACGAGTAGATCTATGCTCTTGTTGTCCTGGGGGATCCATTCTGGTGTGAGAATTCTAGTGAGAACTGATTTGCCTCGAGGAGTTTTAGGTTCTACACCCATGTTCCCTTGCTCTAGGTCACCTAAGTTAGTTTCTAGGATCACATTCCCGAATTCATCTGTCCTATCTGGGTGACTGGTGACTACATATATGGTTCCTTCTTTGTCCAAGTATGCTCCATTTTCAAATTTGACTGCTGGATGTTCAATTCCAATGGGTTGGTCAGGGTTTTTAATCTGGACCATAGATCTTCCTAGGTCGTCCTCATAGATGCTAGCACCTAATCAGTTGGTCCTAAGGTATTCCAGCTGCGACTTGTAGGGGCCTTCTACCCTATGTAAATATGGCACACCTGAACTTCCTGTAGGTCTCTCCATACCGTGAGACATCTCTGACTCACTAGTCTCAGAGCTAGGGTAGTAGGAATGATGGCTCAACTGTTGGGCCCAAGACCGAGCAGTATGATTGAAACTAGCCTCTGAAGACCTAAGACTCTGTCTATCTCTTCCTAGGTGTCGTTCTCATCTAAGTTTCATAAGCCCAATTGAATAATCCCAAATTTCCCAAGTACAATTTTCGTTGCTGAGTTCTTTTGTATTAGTCACTTGTTCTTTTTAATTTTCCTTAGGGTGTCACTTCTTGTCCAATTAATCTTTGTCGCAAGGAACACTTAAGTTTTATCGTACTTTGAGTGTGGTCGCTCGATTTAAATTCTTTTCCCTTAGGTTGTTTCGAAAATGTAATCTCCTGGCTCTTGCACTTGAGTGATTAGAGTTCTTGGACTTGGTCGTGCTTAACGTATCCCTAATTGATCAAAAACTCTATCCGTACTTAGCCTAAGCTAGGGATTGATAGAGGGTGTTGAGAATTTCCAACCTTTGTTTCTCTCCTCGGTTGCCCTTGTGTGCCCAGGAAGCGTATTCCCAAGCTTGCACTTACTCTTGCTTTGAGTACCCTTCGATGCTCTCAAAGGACCTGTAAAAGTCCCAAAGTTAGCTCAGGAATTAAATTCCATTGATACAACAGACCATGCTCATTCATGCAATTCAGAGATCAAACTGTCTTTTGGCTTTATGGAAAACAATCCTAAAGATCCCTTGGTTTTTTCTTCCCCCTAGGTATGGCCTCTTCAAAATAATATATCTAATAATCCTGATATTAATCTTACCATAACCAATGGAAGTTTTGGTTGTACTCCCCACGAGATTTCCAACAAAACAAAAATCACTGCAAACCACGAGCTTTCCAACAAAAATCCCCCCCACCCTAGGGGGGTGGGGGGGATGGGGAGAGAGAGAGAGAGAGAGAGAGAGAGAGAGAGAGAGAGAGAGAGAGAGAGAGAGAGAGAGAGAGAGAGAGAGAGAGAGAGAGAGAGAGAGAGAGAGAGAGGAGGGGATTGTTTTTTGAAAACTAAAACGCCCTGGGGGGCCTCTTTTTTTTTTGAAATTATAAAAAAACTGAAGAAAAATACATAAAAAGTCCCAAAAAAATGCCAAAAAAATCCAAAAAATTCTCAACAAATTCTCAAACAATTTCCTACAGGTCTAGGCCAATTTCCGCACTCAAAACCACAGAGAGCTTCCTTTATTCCTTCAATTTGGCAAGAAAATGACACTTGGAAAGGGTGAAAATACTAGAAAAATTCAAAAAAATGCTTGAAAATTCCAAAAAATTGTACTTATGCCAAGGCCTAAGAAAGAGTTGCTAAATTTGCTAAACACAAAGAACAAGCATGAAAAAGGGTAAAAACTACTAAAACTTAAGCAAAATGAAATGAGAGGACTATGTACAACCTGGACAAATTTTGTAGGTTCTAGGTGATCCATAAATCTTCACTTTTGTTGATGATAGGCCTTGAGCCTTGATATGTTGACTCAGAGAAACTCCTCCATAATCTCCAATTGTACTGCACTTCATTTGTTTTGTCTTTATTTTGGGCATGCTGACGATTTGATAGGGCCACCTAAAATCCTTCAGTAAAATATTATGTCCTCCATACTGCATCTTCTATTTCCCAAGACTTGCAGGTACTCCTTCCACATCCTTGTAAAGCCCTGCACTTACTATCATAAAAATTGATATAACAGACGATAGCCATATTAGTATCCATAAAAAAGTGGTCATTGATATATGAATTGGAGTAGCTTCATCACTGCTGCACTTAAGAGCTTTGCTTTTCTTCTCTTTTCTATGGCCTTTGACTGAGACTATTTCACTGAAATCAGTAACCTGAGTGATTTCCTCTTTTTCTTCATATGCTTCTTCTCTACTTGAGTTTGGAAAAATTCCATAGCAGGAAGATGGGTCTTCTGCATGGAGCCAAGCCAACATGTTTTCATCTTCATATAAATCTGCTCCTTCAACTAGATCTGCTTATGGGTTGTCCACCAATTCTTCTTCCATACAAATACCAATTGTCTGCATCATGCTGGTATGTCTTTGATTGTTTGGACCTTCTTCTAAAATTATCTGCTGCAACTCTTTTCCCTCTTGCTTTACCCACGTTGTGTCCTTTCCCCAGTCATGCAGCACATTGGCATGCCTTAACCAATTTCTCCCAATTAACAGGAGGAAACTTCCTTCTACCTGCGGCAGCCTTAAAACAACAAAGTCCAAGTTAAAGATGGTACCTTGTATCTTGACTGGGACTCCAGGGACCACTCCCATAGGCCTTACTATGCTTTGGCCTGCCATTGTTACGGTGAAGTTGGCAGGTCTTGAAGGGTATAGTCCAATCTTTTTCATGGTATATTCAGGCATCAAGTTAATGCCAAAACCACCATCCACAATAACTCCTTGAAACTCATGAACTTTAATAGAGACTGTTAGCCGAGGGAGAAATTGGCATGAGATCTAAGGTTCAAGATGGTTTTCTTTGTGTCCATGACATCAACTTCCCCTCAAGCGACGAGTTCCACGAGGAGCGGCCATGTTCTCTAGCTTGGGTTTCATTGGATTCTTCTAATGAAATTCTCGAACCTTGATTTTTGCTCTCTAAACATTTTCTGTAAGTTCCCAAGTACGATCACTGGCATCATACCCTTTCCAATGACCAAACTCTTCCAATCGTCCTCGAGAGATTCTTGAATCTAAGATATGATCAATCTTGAATTCTTCATGATTCTTAATCTTGAAAGGTGGTGAAGGACTGAGTCTCCCTTGAGCTTCCTTAGGTTCGTCACAAGATAGGTCCTTTGAGCTTTTAGTGGTGCTTTGTAGTGTTTCCAAGATCTTTGATGGAGTTTCTTGGGTAAGCACACCTCCTTGATTGAACACGAACTCCTTTTCTTTTACCTTCTTATTATCTTCATAACGTGTATGCTCCATATTAGCTGTAATGACTTCTTGGGCTTCAAAGATTCTTGATTTAGATTCTTGAGGAATAGTGTCTTCTTTATTCAAGACTTCTGACTCTTGGACTTGGATTTCTTTTAACAACTGATTCTCACATTGAATTTCTTGATTGATAACATCCTCCAAGGTGTTTGCTTGAGTCATGGATAGCAAGAGATATTTGACTTCAGGATTGAGGCCACTTCGAAACTGATTAACCATGTAGTCTTCTTGATATGTAGTTCGACGAAACACCATCTTGATATTCAAGGCATAGTCTAAAACGGATTCATCATCTGGTCGTAGCAATCTTTTCATCTCTTGGACATGTTCGATCAAGTCCTTTATGGTAGATTGAATCTCCTTGCATAAGGAATCCATGGTGCTTGGTCTTGATGAAGATAGTCTTGCCAAAATATCAGGGGAGCACTAGATTGTGCTCTCTGACTACACTAGACAAGATTTTAGAAATAGACTTATGATTACAAGAGCACCCACGTAGGGAAAATAATACAAGAAGATGTAGCCAACACAAGAGGTCCCACAACCTGGGACCAATAGGTATGAAAAACTGGACTAGAGATGATATAGAAGATCCCACAATCCGGGATCGTAGGTATGAGACAAGCTATCAGGATTACAAGAATTCCCTTCAAGGATATGAACTTGATACAAGAAATACCTAGAAAGGATCTCGTACTACGAGATTACAAGAGGACAAGACAGGATGTCCATGATACAAGACTAGACGGGACTAGAACAAGAAGCAAGACAGGAACTTGAAAGTACTTACTTGGTGATCACGGCCCCTTGAGCTCCCAAGACTGGCATTGGCGAGGTTGATTATGAATGTGTCCAACCCCTCCTTATATAGGTTTTCAAGGGCGGCTCCCAAGGGCGGTTGCGACTTGATGATGTCATCAACTTGAAACAAGACCTCCCAGTGTCCGAATTCAGAAAATAGACAGTCGATCTTGAGGTTTTGGCACATTCCAAACACAATGGAAGCATTAGTTTCTCCCAACTCTGAGCCAATGATGAGATATAGAAATTGACATGAAATCTAAGGTTCAAGATGGTTTTCTTTGTGTCCATGACAGTTGTAGGCATTCCCCTTGATTGGCATTCATGGGCCTCATGACCAACTTTCCTGCATAATTGGCAAGTCACACTTAACAGGGGACATTCACTTACTATATGACCTTGCTTGCTACACATGGCACACCAAAGTCCACTCTTGATGCCACCACCTTTGAGTTCCTGCAACTCCTATTGCGGCTGAGCAAATTCGTCTGCTTGGGCCTCCTCCTCCTTTTGGAGCTTTAATGCCTCAATCTCCCACCTCAACTGAGTAACAACATTCTCCTCCTCTTTGTGGGGCTTATTCCTTTTTAAGCCCTTGTAGCTCAATGATGAGTAACACCTCCTTTAATGTCAATCTGGGAAGACATGAGGATGGTATGAAGACCTCGAGCAAGTGAAGGCACAAATATGTGAGTGAGAAGCACACCAACATGCACACACATACACACACACACGCGCACACAAGGTAAGACAAAGAGAGAGAATTAATGGAGTTCTTTTAGATTACTTCAAAAGTGCTCATACAAGTTCAATTCTATTACAAGCTAACCTCAAAAATGAGCTCTCTAGCTCTATTTATAGCTTTTGACTAGCTTTTGGCCCTGTCCAGACCTAGTGTCCGGCCTAGTTAAAAATTAGGTTCTAGGGCCTATTTGGAGGCTCAAACGGAGTCTAAAAATCATGAAAATTGGTACGATGATACTTCCAATACTCCTCAAGCTTGATGACTCCTCGGCTTGCACAAAATGGAGTTACAAAAAGGTGAAATGGTATTTACAATGATTTGTAGTGATAAGAATCACTGTTATGAAGATGTTGTTTTGGAAAAATTTGAATGGCCTACTTGCGAGATCTTCATTGACTACTTAGTCTTCTTGTGCCTTCTCTCTGCTCTGGTTCCCTTCTTTGGCTTCCTTGTCTTGTGAGTTCTTCGGTGCTTTGACTGCTGCCAACACCCCCCCCCTCTCTCGCGTTTGTCGTCTCTGACAGACCCTTTTCTAGCTGAGCGTTGGACATAGTATTGAACCACATCTGAAGCAAGGTGGTGTTCTTCTAGTTGCAGCCCCCGTGCTAGGTCTGTTAGCAATGCATCCCAATCCACTGGACCTGGGACGTTTGGATGTGGCACTCGCAATTGATCTGAGTGGATGGTCCTCTCCACAGCGAATAGTTGGAGGAGATGTGAGGGCTTGGGTACGAATATTTCTGAGTGATATTCCCAGAACCCTGTGACGAACATCTCCTCGAAGGTCTACTTGATGCAAGCTGGGAGGTATTTTATTCTTGCGTGCCAGACATATATTACCTTTATTGAGGGGGTGGTGCTCATGTCATATACCAGATCTAGGTTGCCTGTAGTGAAGCCAACTCCTGAGAAATGGGGGTTTTTGATGTTTTTGAATGTTTTGAATGTGATCAGCATTAATTCAAAGATCTTCATGCACATCTGTGCCATCACATCAGGGGTGTTCCATCGTCGAAGGCTCCAGTGACGGATTGTAGAAATCATGTAAGCAACGATGGGAGGTCCTTGAGGAGGTGCTAGATAGACATAATTTAACCACTTTGCCTTTGACGTTCTTGACAGCAATGGTAAACTCGGGCCAGGTGCGTCTTCATAAGACTGGAACATAACAAGGGTTGTATTTGATAAATAGCGGCATGTTATTCCAGGTACGAACCATTTCAGGGTAAGTTTCTAAGAGTTGTATCCGCTAGGTAGGTTGATGAATGGATCCTTTTTTAGCACTCTCCGAGATATCATCAGGGCCGAATTGTGTGGCAAAGGTTGGAGCCTTGCCACATCGTTGTTGAATCTCTGCACTGTAATCTGCCCAGAGTACACAATATGGCACATACTGATCATCGTTGGTGCCTATCCATCTGTGATGAATACTTCGGAAATATTCTGACTTTATGATAGTGTCTTCCAATTTAGCCATTGATTTGATTTGGATTGCCACTCGATCTTCATGGGTTTTAGCTATCTTTTCGAGTGTCTGAAGCCATTAGGGTGCTTCGACTTCCAAGGTGTCCATTCCTTCGGAGGTTTGCTGATCTCCTGGCATCGGCATCGGAACATATGGTTCCTCATACGACTCATCCACCTCAATGGGTACCAATTCATCTGGCTTTGGTTCTATAACTGGAGAGGGTTGTCTTTCATATTCCAGTAACTTCTTTTGCAATTCTGCCACCTGCTCCGTTAATGCCTTTACCTCCTCTGAAGTCGAGATTGACTGTATGACCTTGGGTTGTTCCTCTTGTTCCCTCATCTGGCGGTGCAGTGCGTCTCGTTCCTTTTCTATATCATCATGGGCTTCTAGTAGATCAGCATAACTTTCCAGGATTGTCTTCATTGTATCTGAGGGGACTGCTTTAAATTGTTTTGGGTCGATCTTGTGGGGGGAGCCTTCCATTGCGGCTTCTAGGTTTTCTTTGTTTTGCTTCTGCAGACGCTTGTTCTCTTCCAGGGTGGTAGCCATGTGTTTCCTGAGTAGGGTCAAATTACGCTGGACTCCTAGATTATCTGTTTGGTAGACTTCAAGTAAAGCTTCGAGTTGTTTGATGCCTGGCAACTGTAATGGTTGGGGTGTTTCCAGGAGGGTTTGATGGGTCTGTTCGAGTGTGGTGTAGCGTTGATTGAGGTCAGCATTTTCATCTTCTATAGTTGTAAGCCACCTCTGTAGTTGTTGGTGATTCATAGTTAGTTGATGATGACGGTCTTCGAGAGCCTGATACTCACTCTGTAGTTGGTACACACATTGATGTAATGTTGAAAACATATTATTTACATTAAAGAATGCAGGGAAAGGAGAGGATGCAGGGGGAATGGGGAAGGGAAAGGGAGTCGTAAATGATGTGGAGTCAAGTGGTGATGTGGGTGGAGGGGGTATGGGAGATTGAGGCTGCGTGGGGGGAGGGAGTGGTGTGGTGGCTGGTGATGTTTCCATGGTGTCAAACATGTGTGTGACCATGTGGATGGGGGCAGTGGGTGGGGTGGATGTGATGTTCGTGAATAGTGTTGTGACACTGGGCATGGTAACTCCTCCGAATTGGATGCCGGGAGAGAGAGGAATTCCCATGAGATATGTGGTAATGGTGGAAGTGGGGTTGGTAGTGCCATGTGGTGAAGTGAATTGTGTAGTGAGAGGTGAGGGGTGTGGTGAGAGTGGTTCCGCCTGATGTTCTTCTGTTTGTGTGGTATCTCTTGATGCTGATACATTGATGTGAATTTGCTTGCCGGATCGCATGGGACGGGTTGGCACTCGTTTTTCGAAGCGATGAATGTAAGACATAGCCGAATGAATGGCTTCATCCAGGCCCACCGCGTTCGCGTGTAGGTTCAGGGACTCAATAAACATTTCATCCACTCCCTCTTCTCCTAACATCTGACTTATTAGCATTTTTCCTGTTTCGAGTGATAGTTTGTACTGTTCCTGGACTCGCTTCATGGTTTCATACAATCTTTTTATTTGTGCCGAATAGGCTGGGGCACTCGCTAGTTTTGAAGATTCTTCGTATTCTTCATCATGCTCCTCATATGCTTCTTCGTCATTAGTCTCTTCTTCATCTTCCTCTACTTCCACTACTTCTGGTTGGGTCGGGGCTGAAGTTGTAGTGGTAGGTTGTGGTCCTTGGGTTTGCTCTGCTTCTGTCTCCACGTTAGACTCATTAATCATGCGGGCGATTTCTTCATCTGCCAAATCGGCTAGGGTGTAGCCTTGTGGGAACTCCAAGTCCGATGGAATCGGAGGGAACACCAGATTGGGTCCTTCTGCACTTGGTCTGGGTAGGAGAATAGTAAATGGTCGGACACGTCGCGTTTGTGGAGGGTTCACCTCTGGTGTGGTGGTGGCTCCCCTTGCTTGGGCACACGGTAATTGAACTGCCCCTCTCATTTTCTTCGATGGAGGACCCACCGTTGATAGCCGTCTTTGGAATTCTTGGGCCCTAGACCATGCTAGTGCTCTTTGAATGGGCACGTCGTAAGCTAAGCACCTGTAAATTATTTTTTTCAGAGCACAACACCCATGAAGCACATTCTTCTGTTTCTTATTCCATCGTTGATGGGCTAGGTGGATTTGATCGATGATCCAGTATGGCAGATTGATGGTGAGATTCTCTATCTCTGCCAAGTACAAGCTGAACCAGATCTTTTTTGGTGGCATCGTGAAGCCTTCTTGGGCAGGGAAAGCGAAGTGTTGCATGATTGTTCGTAGGTGGAGAGTGATGGTTGCTGTCATAGCTACCATGTCCTTCAATTTGTTGAGATCCTTGTGCTTCATCCTACTTGGAATCATGGTTTCTTTCTCAGTGGGAATATGCATACCTTGCATGTTCAATGCTTCTCGTACTAGGTTGAGGGTCAGTTTGAATCTTTTGAGCTCGTGGCCTAGTGTTAGTGAGGGTAGCACGAAGGTACTATTGCCTCTTTTAGCCCTGCTAGGGGTGATGGTATTGATAAGGTAGGAGCAACACAAGAAATCTGGCTTAGGTAAATGTGCCCGGAAATAACCATCCAAGCCCACTTTGGTCCATATCCATCGCATTACTTCTGCATTCTGATACTGCTCAAATTTGCGGGTAAGGAAATGATATGGTCCCCATTTGCCATTAAACTCAAGTTCTGCCTCCCAAAAGTAGGTGCCGTCTCCCAATGGCCCTGCAACATCACTGAACCAATGTGCGTGTTTCCCCACTTGAGAAGTGTGCCCCTGAGGCGGGTCCTGAATAGGAAGCACATGCACAACTCTAAGTTCTTTAGCTCCAGCTCTTAGTCTTGTTTCACCTAATCGTTCAAGGTAAAAAATTCTCGAAGAGAGTTCATGACCCGTCCACTCATGCTCCTGTGCTACTCTCAATGTAGGAATCAAGAAGTCCAAAGGTAGCACCGCATTTTGGCCAAATACCATATGAAAGGGTGTGGCTTGGAGTACCGTTTTATAGGCAACTCGGTATGCCCAAACAGCGTGGTGTAGCTGTTTGTCCCAATCAGAGCGTTTATTATTGACCAATTTTGTCAACACATTGCATAGAATCTTATTTGTGCTTTCGGCTTGCCCATTAGCTTGTGGATGATAGGGAGCAGACTTCTTGTGTACAACCAAGAATTCTTGGAACAGATTTTCAATAACTTCATTCAAGAAGTGAGTCCCTCTATCACTAACTAGCTCTATAGGTAGCTCGTATCTAGTGAACACATTCTCAAATAAGAACTTAGCAGTCATCTGAGCATCATTCTTTGTCGTAGCTTTTACCTCTACCCACTTGGTTAGAGTCTGTGGCCACAATGATATATTCAGCATGTGAACCCTTAGTTGGGGGATTAATCGGACCAACAAAGTATATTCCCCACTTAGAGAATGCACGTCCACCCAGCATAAGTTTCACAGGCATCTCATCTTTGCGTATAGGATACTGAGTTTGCTGACAGACATCGCACCGCTTCACATAGGTATGTGCATCCATGTGAAGGGTTGGCCACCATAATCATGCAAATAGGATTGCCTAATGTCCTCCTGTTACACCTTGGTGAGCAGTTTCCAAGATCTTAAGATATTCACTCTCATGGACATATAATCTGAGGTAACCATCTTTATCACGCTTGTATAGACTATCACCAATGAGTGAGTAGTCTAGGGCTTCCTGTTCTAAACTTCTTTGTCTAGCTAGAGTCATATCTTGAGGGAATGTTTTCGTCCTCAAGAAGGTTACTAATGGTTCACTCCAATCTGGCACTATGGACACTTGATAAAGAGTGGCATGCTCCACTGGTGGTTTAGTGCAACAGATCGGACATTCCTTGCACAATTTATGGACATCAGCTTCCATAGTCGGCCAATGCACTCCGAGTCTCCTTAGTGTCTGTAGGGTTCGTTGCTTTGATTAGTGTTGGTCTAATGCACCTACATGTGCTAATTGCAACCATTTTGTATGCTCATCCTCTTCCACACAACAAGCTAGGATCCCTTGATCTGTATGCTTGTACATACTTCCTGCCATGATCTGGTATTTTTGGGTTTTTACTATCTCCCTATCTTGAGTGTTTACTACTGGATGTTTAGGCCCGTATGTCAATACTGGCATAAGTGGCTTAGCCCACTGTGGCACGACTTCCAAATTAAACAAGTAAGCATCAGGAAGGTCATCTAACACTCCTTGTGGGGCCTCTCCAGATGTGAGCCTAGAAAGATGGTCAGCTCTCAAATGAGTCTTACTTTTCCTTACCACTACCTCAAAGTCATATTCCATTAGTAAGAGAAACCATCTTACTAATCTACGTGTGTTGCATGGCTTGTTTACCAGATACAATAGTGCTGATGATCAATAAAAAATTTAAACTTATTTGCAAGCAAATAGTGTCTAAACTTTTTAACTGCATATACCATGCCTAATCCTTCTCGTTCAGTGGTAATATAGTTTCGTTCAGCTACATTCAACTGTCTACTAGCATAGGCAATTCGAAGATCCATATTACCTTCGCCTGTAGGTTGTGCGAGTACACATCCAATCGCGTAGTTGGATGCATCCATGTGAACATGAAAGGGCTTATTCCAATCTGGTGTGGTCAAGATTGGTGCTGAACATAATCGTCGTTTAAGCTCATTGAAGGAGTTTTCACACTCTTGAGTCCACTCGAAATTGGTTAAAAGTCCATACAAAGGCTTTGCTATGATGGCATACATGTGTATAAACCATCGGTAATAACCGCAATGCCCCATGAAAGCTTGTACTTCCTTGACATTCTTTGGCCTAGGTAGCTCTGCTATAGCTTTCACCTTCTCCTCATCCGTGGATATACCATTCTTTGACACTATGTGTCCTAGAATCTTGCCCTGCTTGACCATGAAAACACACTTTTCTGGGTTCAGGCAGACTTGATATTCTCTACATTTGTCAAAGATTTGCCTGAGCTCAGGTATGTGTGTTTGTCTAATGTTGGAATGAGCACAAAGATCATCAACATAGACCTCTAAATTCTTCCTCAGGAATTCTTTAAATACATGGCACATCAGTCTCTGAAAGGTTACAGGAGCATTGGTAAGCCCAAATGGCATCACCCGAAAAGCAAATATGCCCCACTCAGTGGCAAAAGCTGTCTTATGCTGATCCTCTAGAGCAATGGCTACCTGATTGTAGCCAGAAAATCCATCAAGAAAACTGTATACTTCCTTGCCTGCTACTCTTTCTAGTAGATGCTCAGTGATAGGAAGCAGATAATTATCTCGAATAGTGGCAACATTAACCTTCTTCAAGTTAATGCACACAAGTAGCTTTCCATTCTTCTTGGGCACCACTACGATGGGGGATACCCACTCAGTGTGCTCGATTTCATAGATGAATCCAGCTTCAACTAAGCAATCTATCTCCTCCTTGATCTTAGCACCATAGTTATCGTTATAGGTGTATGGTTTTTGCTTAGAGGGTTTCGCGTCTGAGGTCATGGGAATTGTGTGTGAGCATATGTCTGGGTGAACACCTTTCAAGTCCTTATAGCTCCAAGCAAAAACATCTCGGTAATCTCTTAGCAAGGCTATCAACTCATACTCCTCTTCCTCACTGAGGTCGTGTCCTATGTAGGTGCATCTTTCTTCTCCTTCTTCTATGGCTACAACTATTTTCTTCGTGGTTTCTTTGTTGTCATAGGCCTCTCCTGATTGTGCCTCGCGTTTAGGCATTCTTACCATGACTCGTCTATCATCTATTTCATACTTCTTAAAATTTTCAAGGACCTCGAACAAAGATTCTTCTTCTTCTGGTGTGAATTCTTTCTTCTTCCTCTTCTTGCCCTCACTCTTGGCGGACACTTGTGTGGTTAACCTCACATCATTTGTTAGCTCTTCATATCTCTGAGGATGAACTTGTACTTCATAGAAGTATTCTTCATCTGATGCAAAAGGTGGGTCCATAATGATTGACTCTAGATCGGAGTCACTTGCATCCTCAAATGCATCAGGGCTAGGTTCACATTCTTCCAGAACCGAATCTCCCATGATTGGCTCTATGGAGAAAACTGAAATATCATAGCCATCCTCATCACAGTGGGGTGTCCATTGTTCTTCATTGATGGCTACATCCATTGTTGCTAAAATTTCTGCCCAACCATGAGGCTCAAATTCTTCGTCAGGATATACTACAGGTGCATAGGTTGGGTCTTGAATTGATCTATGGGTTTCTTTCGCACCTACCTCTCTGGCTTTTTCTCTCTTCTCTTCTTCTACTGCTACTTTACACATCCATAGGTGTGTGTCCTCATGCATCCATGAGGATCCTGATCCTATGGAATGCACTGACTCTGTATCATCTTTAGCTCTATGGATGGGATTCCATTGGATAGGAGGGACATCTCTATGGGAGTAATCTTTGAGATTCACTTTGGTCGTGACACCTAAGTGTTGCAAATACAAGGAATTGGTTCCCCAATCCTGTACCACTTGCAACTTTCGCATAAATGGTCTTCCCAAAATCATCTCATAGGCATGGTTCTTGCTAAAATCACATATAGCAAATGTGTGCTCAAACTCTACACCACATGTAGTGAGAGTTATTCATTCTAACAAACCTAAGGGTCTCTCTATGTGACCGTTAGCCATTTGCAATTTCATTCTCGTTGGCCTGAGTGCTGGTTTACCCCAACGCTTCCATAGGGAAGTGGTCGCAATTGCAACTCCGACACCTGAGTCTAGAATTGCCTTGGTTGTGTACCCCTGATGGGTAATGGGAAGATAGGTGTTTCCTTCTTCTCCTTCACTCATGTCTCCTATGTTATCCAAGGGTATTTCTGGCACTGTTCTATGGGATCCTACCTGTGAACGAGGTTTCACTACTACTGGCACTTGATTGGCTACATGTTTCCATAACTCTGGCCTAACTTTGAGTAGCTCTTCTCAAGTGAGGTTGCACTGCACTTTAGTTTTTTCTTACTACCTCCGTATTCCTAGGTATGACTGAGTCTTCGTTTCTTACCATGACCGTGGGTGCTCTCATACAAGTAGACTTAGCTTCCCATGGGCTTGTGAAGTGGGGTAATTCCTGTAAAGAATTAGACTCAAAGTCTAATCTCTCTTGACTTTGTGCACTCTCCTGCTCTCCATAAATGGAGGGAATATCTTGTGGGAATTGGTCATGCGCGTCATCCACAAGTTCAAAGGGAGGAGGGACTTCACTCTCTTTTGCCCATTTTTCTTCTTGATTCTCTGGCAAGAATTCTGGTGAATACCTATTCATAGAAGAAGAGGTGTCTGGTTCAGTGGAATTGGGCACATAAGCTTCCTGTGGGGGAATGCTTATTCTTTTACTTGCCTCATCTCTTCCTTGGTTTCTTTCTTCCTTGGTAGATTTTGCAATTATGCTCTCTAACTTCTCTAATAGTCCATCCAAGTGAAATTGTGCCTTAGCTGAGCAAGAGTAGTTGAAGAGGCGACTCGCTTCAAACATGGTCTGAGCCAATGCGACCATTTTTGCGCAAAGCTTGGTTCTTTCTATCTCTAAGTCAGCTCTAGGGTAGCACTTGACATGATCCGTCACATTTGGCCCTTCTTGGATTCTGGCCTGATATGCCTTAAGCATCATGTCTATGTCTTCAGGAGTGGGGTCAGCTAATACTGATCCTACTCTAGGGGGTGGTGGGATGGTCTGAGGTGGGTGGAAAGATGGTGGGTTAGATGGTGATAGGAATGAAGGTGGTGGTGGTATGTGAGAGTTTGTTTGAGAGGTGAGTTCAACAATTTTGGCTTTTGTTTCTCTTATGCTTTCTTCTAAGTCGCTCATCTTTTTAGACCATTGTCTTTTCATTCTCTCTTGGCTATCCTTCCAGGCTCTTGACCGTTTCTTGGCTATGCTCTCAGTTTCACTAACCTCTGCACTCTTTTCTTGACCTAAACCTTGGTTCTGCTGCAAAGCCTGAGCTCTAGTGACCACCTGTACTGGTGCACTGGAAGTTACACTTCCTGTAGCGTTTACTAATAACCCAGTAACATTAATTGGAGTGATTTTTGGCATATTATTGGGATTCTTTGGGCAATCTCGTAAGAGATGCTCCTTTTCGCAATCTTGACAAAAGGCCTGTATTGTTACTGACTGGGGTTGTGTAGGTGCAGGCATTGGGCAATCACGAATGAGGTGATCTCCTTGACATCTATAGCATGGTCCTCTAGGGAATGGGGGTCTTACCTGCCTAGGTTGAGGTCTAGTGTTGGGATTTGTGTACATGCTGTTTGCATACTCTGGATCCCAACTAGGTTAACTCGGTTCTTCACTATAGTAGGATTCACCATGTTCAGGAGACTGCATGTAGTAAGCCTGGGGGCTATCAATATGTGTAGAATCAAAGCTATGGTCACTGGGATCACTTTCTAAAAGCAATGGTGTTACTGGCATTATGGCTTTATTCAGGTTCTCTTCTGCAGCTGCATATTTTACTGGGATCACATTGGCTGGAGCTGGAGGTTGTTGGGCTAGCACTGGTTGATGTCTCTGCTGGGCCTGATATTGTGGTTGGTAGTTCTTTTGAGGCCTAGCATACTGTTGTGGTGGGTACTGGTTCTGGTATCTGCCCTGTTGTGGATATGGTTGAGGGTAGGTTTGCCTAACTGCTTGCTTATTGTATGGGCAATCTTGTGCTGTGTGATTAGTGTATCTCCGTTCTATGGTGCAGTATTGGCTACTGGGATTCACTTGGGGTTGAGCCATGATGGGACATACGTTCGCCATATGGTCACCTCCATAAGTATAGCACCGTTTAATTGGGTCAAATCTTGGGATTTGTTTGCTAGAGACACCTAGTTTTTGAGCCACTTTCTGAGCGAGTTCCTCAATAGATGTGGATTGCAAGGAAGAGAGGCTAGTAGAGCTATCTGAATCTTTGTAGATTTTGGAAAGTTCTAATTCCTCCCCTAGGTTATCCTCCATGTCGATGCACATGCGTACCCACTCTTCTATGGTCCTCGGGTCCTTTAAGTACACGTAAGATCTCAACTTTGTACTTAGAAGTCCATCTAGGAATAAAGCCACTTGTTTGGTTGGTGTGGGTAACTCAGAAACAGGGCATCTCTCTAAATATTGCCTAAACCTTCTTCCTGCAAGTCTAACTGTCTCTTCAGGGGTTTTCTTGAAGCTATGAATCAGTGAGGAAGTATTATGCCTTATGCCACTCTTAGAGAATTCAATAATGAATGCCTCTAGAAGTTGGTCTATGTTTCTGAAGTGCCTCTCATTTAGTGGTTGAAACCACGTAAGAGCGGTGTTCCTAAGGGTTAGAACAAAGGCATTGTACTGCGTGAATAGATCCTCCACTTGTTCAGCTCTCAAGACTTGCCTAAATTCGGCCACATGATCATAAGGGTCTCCAGTGCCATCGAAGTAGTTCTTCATGGACTTAACTAGCTGTGTAGGTCTCAAAGTCCTCGTGTGCTCTCTAGGCCTCGGCAAGGGAAAATCCTGAGCATTTCTTAAGTTCCTTGGAACTCTAGTTCTCTCTGTTTCTTCTCTATTCATCTCTGTTCGCATTCGTTCTCTTCCTATTGGGTTGGCAAAGCTCACTTTTGGCCTATCTCTACTTCTATCCCTTTGAGCGCCATGAGCTTGGGATGTTCCAACCCCTTGGTGGCCAAAAGAGACATTAGATCTTGGTTGGGGAAAAATAAATTCTCCCTTCCAAGTGTAGGCATGTCTACCATGTTCTGTGACCACAAAGATCCTCTCTGAAGTACTGTCTAGATAGGTCACTTTGCTTGGGCTATCCGGATCTTTGAACTCATAAATAGTGATCATTCCTATCTCATTAGGTTGTTCAGACTTATACCTCCAAAAGGCTTCGTCAGTTTCTCGGTTCACGAGTAGATCTATGCTCTTGTTGTCCTGGGGGATCCATTCTGGTGTGAGAATTCTAGTGAGAACTGATTTGCCTCGAGGAGTTTTAGGTTCTACACCCATGTTCCCTTGCTCTAGGTCACCTAAGTTAGTTTCTAGGATCACATTCCCGAATTCATCTGTCCTATCTGGGTGACTGGTGACTACATATATGGTTCCTTCTTTGTCCAAGTATGCTCCATTTTCAAATTTGACTGCTGGATGTTCAATTCCAATGGGTTGGTCAGGGTTTTTAATCTGGACCATAGATCTTCCTAGGTCGTCCTCATAGATGCTAGCACCTAATCAGTTGGTCCTAAGGTATTCCAGCTGCGACTTGTAGGGGCCTTCTACCCTATGTAAATATGGCACACCTGAACTTCCTGTAGGTCTCTCCATACCGTGAGACATCTCTGACTCACTAGTCTCAGAGCTAGGGTAGTAGGAATGATGGCTCAACTGTTGGGCCCAAGACCGAGCAGTATGATTGAAACTAGCCTCTGAAGACCTAAGACTCTGTCTATCTCTTCCTAGGTGTCGTTCTCATCTAAGTTTCATAAGCCCAATTGAATAATCCCAAATTTCCCAAGTACAATTTTCGTTGCTGAGTTCTTTTGTATTAGTCACTTGTTCTTTTTAATTTTCCTTAGGGTGTCACTTCTTGTCCAATTAATCTTTGTCGCAAGGAACACTTAAGTTTTATCGTACTTTGAGTGTGGTCGCTCGATTTAAATTCTTTTCCCTTAGGTTGTTTCGAAAATGTAATCTCCTGGCTCTTGCACTTGAGTGATTAGAGTTCTTGGACTTGGTCGTGCTTAACGTATCCCTAATTGATCAAAACCTCTATCCGTACTTAGCCTAAGCTAGGGATTGATAGAGGGTGTTGAGAATTTCCAACCTTTGTTTCTCTCCTCGGTTGCCCTTATGTGCCCAGGAAGCGTATTCCCAAGCTTGCACTTACTCTTGCTTTGAGTACCCTTCGATGCTCTCAAAGGACCTGTAAAAGTCCCAAAGTTAGCTCAGGAATTGAATTCCATTGATACAACAGACCATGCTCATTCATGCAATTCAGAGATCAAACTGTCTTTTGGCTTTATGGAAAACAATCCTAAAGATCCCTTGGTTTTTTCTTCCCCCTAGGTATGGCCTCTTCAAAATAATATATCTAATAATCCTGATATTAATCTTACCATAACCAATGGAAGTTTTGGTTGTACTCCCCACGAGCTTTCCAACAAAACAAAAATCACTGCAAACGGATTTCGTATGAGAAAGTTATGACTGTTTAGGGTTCTAAGGTTAAAACAGGGTTCAGACAGGTTAACAAGCAAATAGGACTTCTCGAAATACTTTGTGTAGTGGCCTCACAATGCTCTAACAAATTTCTAATGTTGCCCAAATAATACCCCAAAATAGACCATCTTTGCCCTAAAAAATGGCCGAATTTGCCTGTCAATCGCGATCGAGTGGTCTGTCAATCGTGATTGATATGTCAGTCGCAATCGACGTTTCGGTCGCGATTGACAGGTCCGTCGTAGCTGTCAGTCGCGATTGATAGGTCAATCACGATTGACATGTGGCTCAAAAATTCAGTCGATCGTGGTCAAAGGGTCGTTGAATTTGTCGATCGCGATTGATGGGTCGATCGCGATTGAGAGGTCCGTCGCGAGGGTTCTATCGATTGTGGTCAAACAGTCGTTGACTAGGTCGGTCGTGATTGACAGGTCCGTCGGGCTGTCGATCGCGATTGATGGGTCGATCGTGATTGATGGCTCGATTGCGATTGACACATGGCGGTCGTTGACTCAATCGATTGCGATTGATGTGTCGAGCGCGATTGAGAGAGCCGTCGGCAAGTGTCCGTCGTCGTTTGTCAATCACGATTAAGGTGTCGATTGCGATTGATAGAAAACAGAGGAGTTTTAAGATTTTAAACAGATATTTAGGAAGCTCAAGGCATGCAGATCATGATTATGCACTTTGTTTGGCAAAATGTTCACTTTTTCTGTCGGTTGCGATTGACAGAGGTCAACGCCTCGGGACCTGCACAGTCAAATGTTTTACCTGCTGGAGCTGGTACAGCTGCTGGGGATGCTCATTCCTGTAGAAAATCTCAAAAAACATAGAATAGCACACACACACCTATGCTCTCTCGCTCTCTCTCACAAGTGAAATGAGGGGAATGGTATGGGTAGGGTGATATGACCAAAAACTGAAATTTTTCGTGATGATGGAGATGGAGGTGGGAGATGGTGAGGATGATGATGGTGAAGAGAAAAAAAAAGAAAATAGATAAAAGTGAAGATAATACCTATGACTCCAACGCCTCAACTCTACGTCTTACCATCACACGCTCGTCCTCAAAGCTCGATCCCCAGCAACGGCGCCAAAATTTGGTGTAGCTCAATGATGAGTAACACCTCCTTTAATGTCAATCCGGGAAGACATGGGGATGGTATGAAGACCTCGAGCAAGTGAAGGCACAAATATGTGAGTGAGAAGCACACCAACATGCACACACATACACACACACGCGCACACAAGGTAAGACAAAGAGAGAGAATCAATGGAGTTCTTTTAGATTACTTCAAAAGTGCTCATACAAGTTCAATTCTATTACAAGCTAACCTAAAAAATGAGCTCTCTAGCTTTATTTATAGTTTTTGACTAGCTTTCGGCCCTGTCCAAACCTAGTGTCCGACCTAGTTAAAATTTAGATTCTAGAGCCTATTTGGAGGCTCAAACGGAGTCTAAAAATCATGAAAATTGGTACGATGATACTTCCAATACTCCTCAAGCTCGAGCACTCCTTGGCTTGCACAAAATGGAGTTACAAAAAGGTGAAATGGTATTTACAATGATTTGTAGTGATGAGAATCACTGTTATGAAGATGTTGTTTTGGAAAAATTTGAATGGCCTACTTGCCAGATCTTTGTTGACTACTTAGTTTGCTTGTGCCTTCTCTCCGCTCTAGTTCCCTTCTTTGGCTTCCTTGTCTTGTGAGTCCTTCGGTGCTTTGACTGCTGCCACACCCTCCAGCTCGTTCCTTAATTGGATTACTGGATCCTCCATTTCTGTGGAATATGTTAGTTGAGAAGAACTTGCTCCATACTGTTGCCTTATCTGCTCCAGTCGTGTTGTTGTGTTGATGAATTCCTCTATGGAGGCTGTAGGCAACACTAATTTCTTGATTTTACATTGGGTGGTCACTGGAAGTGGCTTAGCTAACCATTTCTTAACAAAAGAATCATGTGGTGGATCTAGTAATTTAGCCATTGGTGCCTTGGCCCTAGTCACAAACTCTGAAAAATTTTCACCTAGACCCAATCTCAAATTGTCTAATTCCTCTATGATCATCTCTGCAGTATTTCCATGCTAAAATTGATTTTTTAATGCATCTTTCATTAAGTCCCAAGTTGTAAAATGGTTCTCAGCAAACTGGCTGAACCATTTATCTGCTAATACTTCTAATGTAGCAAGGAAGACCATAAAAAAGGCATCCTCTCTTCCCGTTAAGCCTTTAGTTTTGCATAGTGCTAAAAACCTTCTAATATGCTCGTCCGGATCTTCCTGAGCTAGGCCTTTGAAAGAAGGAAATTTTATATTTAATCTTGATAGTAGGGTTTCCAAGTCTACCTGACCAGCCATGGTCCTTACTAATGAAGTTGATGAAAGTGGACTAGATGATCTTCTAACAGCCTTCCTCCTTGTTTGCTTGCAAGTGACCCTCAATGTTTGGGACCGAGTTGCGGTCATGAGCTGCTCATAGCCCTCTTAGTATGAGATAATTGATAAGAATATGTACCTTTTAGCCCAATGAAGTACTACTGTCGGTACTTGAATAGTGCTTCTCCACACTGCAAGATGTCTTCTCCTATGCTCAAATCTCCTTTGAGTCCCACCGGGCATGCCAAATTTTGTTGGGGGATTCTTGGACAAGAAGGGATTTGAGTATTTGTATGAGAAAAGGGAAAGACAAGAAGAAAGATACACACTGGAAGCCTCTATCGATTGATTATAATAAGCCAAAATACAATATTGAAGCACAATACAATCCAATGCTTTTGGGCAAAATCCCACAGAGTGCTCAATTACAAAATACCAAATACCCAAGGGACTTGTTGCTGCCAGCCTCCTCTGCACCAAACCTCCACCTTCTCCAAGCCTGCACTTGTGCACACCTTGCACCAAGCTTCCACTAAGGGGGAGGGATGGGTACCTTCTGTCGGTACACGCACACTTCAATAAGACCTTGGGATCCTTGGGGGACTAGCTTAGCACTTCTCTGCAGACTTCCTTGGTCACTCTTCATTCACACCTTGCACTTCACTCCTCTACGTCACACACTGTGTGTCTCTTGCACCTCTCTCTCTTGCCTTGCTTATTATATGCTTACTCTTGCTTAGTCTTAGAATAGTCATTGCCTTCATTTGAGTGTCGATTCATGTACACTCCTAACTACAAGAGTATCTTGGTGCTCCCTTTGATGTCCCAAGATTGTCTTCCCAAGTGGAAGCCAACGAATCCCTGTTTTGTCCTCTAGTGACTTTAGATTAAAACCAAAATTTTAATTGAGGGGACATACTTTCACTTCTGCGTATGCTGTCGCTTCACATACCTTCACATTTTCCTTTTAACTCTTCAAATGTGCACATAAGGGAGGGTTCACCTGAACCTTCCAAAACACTTTAAAAACACTTTAAAGCTTAGGGAAATTAGAGAAATACCTTTGCAACCTGCAACCCACTTTCTCCAATTTACCCTTTGTGGACAATTAATTGTGCACTACGTGTGCACTTTGACACCTGCACTTTAGCACTTTGACTTTGCACCTATTGACTTTGACCTTGACTTTGTTGACTTTGACTAGTTTGACTTTAGCTACAGTTGACTTTGATTACGGTTGACTTTGACCAATATGGCTTTTATGCGCTCAACACAAGGTAAAGAATAATGGTGATGGTAGCATAAGTATGTTTAAAGCATGAGTGGTAGCAAAAGGATATGCACAAACATATGGCATTGATTATGATGAAACGTTCATACCTATGGCTAAAATGTCTACTATTAGATCACTTATTGCATTGGCTACAAGAAAAGGATGGACTTTGCATCATATGGATGTGAAGAATGCTTTCTTACATGCTGAGTTATAGAAAGAAGTATACATGAATCGGCCACAAGGATATGAAGATTCAAAGCACCCAAAATATGTTTGGAGGGTGCAAAATATGATTATTAATCCACCATTGGATTTTCTATGTGTGATGCATGTCATTAATTATATGGAAGGAAGGGTGATGATAGCATCACCATTGTGGTTATTTATGTTGATGACTTGATTGTAGGAGGTGATAATGAGCAAAGCATTAAAGAGGTAAAGCAACTCCTTATGCAAGAATTTGACATGAAAGCTATTGGTGTGTTGCACTATTTTTTGGGCATTGAGTTTATACATACAAAAATAGGTATATGGATGTCGGAAAGGCAATATGCATTGAGTATGGTGAAAAAGTATGGTATGGCTGATTGTAAGCCAATCTCTATACCATTATATGAAAATCTGAAGTTGGATGCTACATCAGGTGAAGCATTGACCAATGCTTCTATATACATTACAAATGTGGGAAGTTTGATATATCTCACAATTACAAGGCCCGATCTAAGCTACATGGTTGGACTTGAAAGTCAAGCTATGTTGGTTCTTAGGAAATTGCATCTAGATGCTCTGAGGCACACTCTATGTTATGTGAATGCTATGTTGGATTCTGCATTATTTTATGAAGCCAGTGTATATTCGTAGGTTCATGGATACACTAATACATATTGGGTTGGTAGTATTCCATATAGAAGATCTACTTGTGGATTTCTATTCTCACTTGGGAGTGCAGCTATTACGTGGAGCAACAAGAAGCAACCCACTATTGTCTTCTCAAGTGTGATAGCTGAGTATAGAGGTGTTGCAGTGGTAGCATGTGAATCACAACGGGTAGAGATTTATGGATGAAATATTCTCCAATACATCTATTCTTTCATACTTATCTTTAACGAACTTCTTGAAATTCATATAAACATTACTGAAATTGAAGTGTTATACCATTCTTCAATGATACTTCTATGCAAACTGTATCAAACCAAAGAAAAAAAATTATTGAAAATGGAAACACACTTGAAAATTACTTATCTCTAGATCATAGCTATGCCCATCCTTTCATCCATGAGAAAAGCAATTCTTCTTAATTGTCAGCTTCAAAAAAGTAGCCAAAAGCCTCTCTTATTTGCATTTATTCATTTGCTTCTTTTTTCTTATTTCAGTCTCCAAAGAAGAGAAATTATTGTCTGGTGTAAGAGTGGAAGAGATCTTCTGAGCTATGAAAGAGAACCCAAATGTGGGTACAATGGATGCATCATGATCTCAAGATTTGTGGGTAGGAAAAAGGCCATCTATCCCTTGTGTCATGGGATCAAAACTCATATTCTAGAACATTCTAATTACCCCTTCTTTTGTTGCACCCAAAATTGAGGAAAAAAAAAATAATCAAAGTATTCTAGCTATTATTTTTTTTACATGCAAAGAGAGGACTTGAATAGCTGAGATCATCTCATCTAGAATGTTGAGAGTCTAAATCCTAACTTACATAAGTGACAAACATCATTTTCTTGCATGTAGGAATTTTGAATCATCTATTGATATATCTTGAAGATGGACACAAGAACAATTTTGTTTTTAGAGAATGTTGGCACCTTGGCTATCTTGGCTCCTTCTCATATAGAGCACGTGAGCTCAAAACCTATGCATGACGTCTTCCCTTTTACAATAAAATGACAAGATTCATCTAATTTATAAATAAAAAAAGGTTTTCATGCCCACTTGATAAGAAACAATGCACGGCTTTGTGAATAGAGGGTCATGCTTCTTTCTAACTGGTCATGTGTTCAAAACATGTACCTTGCGACAGTTGTTGTGGAATGGAATATGATTTTTGCTAATACAGGGAATTTTCTTTCTTATTGAGAAAGAAAATGCCCCACTAACGAAAATGGCATGCATAAGACTTTCTTGGATGCACAAGACCTGAGAGGTTGAAGCACTTATGAGAATAGTGAGAAAAATAGAATTGTATTTCTAAGATGTGGAGAAGATGAGGAGCCATCAAAGGTCTCCATGAAATCTTTTGCTATGTTTGTGATACCAATGTAAGGAACTAGACTATTGGATCACCATGTGCATGAGAGATGACTCTCCTCCCACACTTATGCCTCTACATATCGCTTTTCAAATCAATGAGGATCGTAATTGTAACTAGGGTCCACAATTTTGATACCACAGTAAGGAACAAGGCTATTAGGACCCCCATGTGCCAGAGAGATGACTCTCTTCCCAAAATTATGCCGCTATATATACCTATGAATATCAATGAGGGCCACAAATGTAACTAGAGTCAAAACGTGCATGTGCATTCTCCACTACTACTTTAGCACCTTCCACTAGAGTTCTCTAGTGGTTGAAGTATTGTCCACCTGATTTTAGTCTCTTTGGACTCAAGTTAACTCATGTTAACTTCAATTAACATGCGTTAATGCAAGTTGAAAATCTTTCCCCATGTTGTCCATGGGGGTTGAAATTAAGACCTCCTCCTTCTCTGCCTTAAGAATTAGACACTAGGCTAAGTGGATTAATTGTTTTAGGTAGATATGTCTGAACTAGATGCATACTTAGATCATAGAATTTACTTTATGCATCATTCACTTGATCTTGGGATCTCTTTGCAAGAAGAATTTTTATAGAGGCTTCATTAATATAAATTGAGAGGCTGAATTGTAGGCTCAAACCTTAGAGCATATGAACAAAAGTTATCAAACTTAAGTTGATTGAGAGGCTCTATTATTTGGGTTGAAGAGATAAGAGGTTAGACCTTAAGATAAAGCCTCTATATTTTTGGGTGGAAAACCCAAGATGGTCCAACTTAAAATTAAGCTTCGACTCTTTTTGGTGTAAGATCTAAGAGGCTCAACTTAAGTTCACACCTCATAGCATATGACCAAAAAGACTCCAACTTAAGTTGCTTGAGAGGCTCCACTTTAGTTTGAGTTTCACAAGGTATGAACAAGAAGACTCAAACTTCATTTGATTGAGAGGCTCAAAATTAATTTTGAGCCTCGCTTCTAGTCTTTTAGGTAAAAGAGCCAAGATTCTCGAACTAAACTTTGAGCCTCTTTGGATAAAATCACAATGTAGATTTGAATTTAGACACTCAAACTTAAGTTCTAACCTGTACTATTTAAGGTAAAAAAAATAGAGGCTCTTCCACCTAAACCAATACATTCTTGAACTTAATTCCGAGGTTTGTAAGATATGACTAAAAGGACTCAAATTTACGTTGATTGAGAGTCTTGAAATTAATTTTGAGATTGTTCTCTTTTGGATGGATGTGCTACATAGTAGAAATTGAATTTTGAGTCTCTTTCAATGAAAGCGCAATGTAGGTTTAACTTTAGAAGCTCATCTTAAGTTTGCACGTCTACCCTTTTGTATCGAGGAGCAAAGAGGAACCAACTAAGTATACCCAAAAGAGTAGAGGCTTCAATTTTAGTTTGACCCTTGGAGCCTATGACAAAAGATTCTCAAACTTAAGTTGATTGAGAGACTTGAACTTAAGTTTGATCCTTGTAGCATATGACCAAAAATGCTCAAACTTAAGTTGATACGCTCAAACCCATTATCTCTTCCAACCAAAAGAGTAGAGGCTCAAACTTAAGTTCATGCCTTGTAGCATGTGATAAAAAAGACTCAAACTAAACTTGATTGGCAAGCTCAAAATTAAGTTTGGACCTCTTTCGATGGGAGTTCAATGTAGTTTTTGACTTGAGAAGATTGAACATAAGATCAAGCCTCTACTGTTTTGGATGGAAGAGCTAAGATGGTCGAAGTTAAGTTTGAGCCTCTTAGCTCTTCCACCCAAAAGCAAGGAGGATCCAACATAAGTTTGAGCCTCATATATGTATACCTTTTCACTTATCATACCACTTAAAAATGCATTTTTCACATCAAGCTAGAGGAATTTCCATTTTTTTGTCGCATCTACACTTGTCAATGTTTTGATTGTAGTCATCTTTGCAACTAGTGAGAATGTTTCCTGATATTCTATACAATGCATTTATGAGCATCCTTTGGCAACTAATCTTGCTTTGTACTTTCAAATTGATCCATCTAAGTTCATTTTAATTTTAATTTATATACCCATCTATGAACAATTACCTTTTGATTGGATGACATTGGAACCGATTCCCAAGTATCCATCTCCTTCAAAGCATCTATTTCTTCTTGCCTAGCCTTTTCCCGATGAGGGTTTCCCTTTGCCTCTTCATAGGTTCCGGGTTATTCTAACATTTAGTCCTTTTCCAAGTAAAGTGAATGCTTTCTAACAAATGTGGGATCATATTCATAGCTTTTTGGTTGTCTTTTCTCCCGTGGTGGCCTTCTAGGTGCTTGTTTGAGCATTCTCAATAGTCTTGCATTTTTGCTTTGCCTCTTGAATTCCATAGCTTGTAATTCTTTTCCCTTGCATGTTGGTCATCATCTATATCACTTCTTTGATCTTGGACCTATGTATCATGCTTTCTTCCTAATTGATGGAAATCATAATCAAGATTACATGGTAGAGTTAACTTCTGTTTGTCTTCATCATACTAAGACCTCTGTTCTTCAAACACAACATCCATGCTTGTAAGGAATTTCTTGGTTGAATTATTATAGAACTTGTGGCCCATATGTGTTGAATCATATCCCATAAATAGTGCCTTTGCTACCCTTTCATCTAGCTTACCTCTGATTTGTGAAGGTACATGAACATAAGCTAAACAACCAAACACCTTGCAATGTCGAAGACTAGGTTTTCTTCCATATCATGTTTTGTAAGGAGTTACATCTCTGGGTGATTTGGATGGTATTGTATTGACAAGTTATAGAGCTATTGAAATAGCCTATGCCCATTGATAATGTGGAAACCTCTTTTCTTAAAGCATTGTGTTGGCTGATCTAGCCAATGTCTTATTTCTTCTCTCTAAAACTTCATTCAATTGAGGAGAGTACTTCGTATTAACTTCCCTCTTGATACCTTTATCCTATACTAAATCATCGAATTGCTTGGAGAAATATTCTGTGCCTCCATTAGATGTGAGATTCTTGAGTAATCTACATGTATGGATATCCACAAGTGCTAGATATATTTTAAAGCAATCAAATACTTCATTCTCACTCTTGTTAAAGTATAGAATAGTCCATCTGCTATGGCCATCAATAAATGAGACCTAATACCTTGATCATGGCAATCAAGATTCTTGACTTGGTCCCCACACATCTATATTTATTACATCCAAAAGGTTAGTGTGGACGTAGCCTTTGTGGTTGAATGGTTATCTCTGTGCCTTCCCAATCTGACATGCATCAGACCTATTGATATGTGTTGCTTTGATATGTTTGGCATTTCTAGAATACTTTGATTCCTACATATATCCTTCAAGGTTCTTTCATTCATATTAGCTAACCTCTTATTCCACACTTCAAGCTCAGTTAGGGTTTGAGACCCAAAGTTGAATAGAGCTATGTTTTTAGTCTCTCCTACTTCAAAGTAAAGAACCTATCATGCTTCTCACCTATGACTATCTTCTTGAAGCCTTGACATGGATCTTCCATAAAATCTCCATGTTGGTTGAACCTAACTTGCAAGCCCTTCGCAACTATTTGACCTACACTTATTAGGTTTTTTCTAATAATGGGGACATAAAGTACCTTGCTTAAAATGTTTGTCGTGTCATTGGAAGCCTTGAAACTACCAATCGTCTCCATATTATGCTTTGTTTCATCCCCTATTTTTACTTCATGTCTATTCTTTGGAATTTCCAAACTAGATAAGAGAGCTATGCTGCATGCAACATGATTTGAACATCCTCAATCTATGTAGAATAAATGATCACCTTATATACCTTCCTTGTGGTTTAGATTCATCAATAGAAATGGTTCTTAATGTTTTTTGATCTTAAAAATAATTGTTGTAGTCCCTTACATTATGGCCTCTATTTGTATTGTTTAAGTTCTGTCCACCTATTCCTCCACTGCCACCATCTCCGCCTCTTCAACTTCCATTCTAGGTCTTCCCATTAAACCAACAGTTATGGGTGGTGTGGTTGGTCTTATTGTTAAAAGTCAAGGTTCAAGTAAACAATTCATGGGAAATCAATCATGGATATATGGAGCAATCTAAGGAAGCTAAAAGCCACAATTTTGCAGCAAGAAAAGTCACTCAACTACTTCCCAAGTCATCTCAACTAAGTCCTCCAATTTACGAGGTTGATTTGGAAAGGTAGTCCCCAGATTTTAGGGAACACATCTCACTATAAAAGGAGCATGTATCCTGACTTCTTTTGGGCCATCTTCTTGGAGTTTTAGTTCACTAGAGTGAATAATAAGTGCTAGCATTAGAATATGCAGGCCCTTTGCTTACTTCTTTGTTTTCTTTGTGTAGGCATATCTATGTGTGTGCACATTCAATGTTGCAACTCTGTACCCCTGAGCTATTAGCATTGGGTCTCCCTCCTTATGTATCCACTTATGTAGTCCTTGTCTCAATGAATATCTATAAGAATATGTGTTATGCTCATCAATTCTCTGGATCATCTTCTGAGTAATTTGGGAGAAACATTCATTTTATTGAAGTTGGGTGATTAATATCTCTCATTGTGTGTAGGCTCTATTGGAACTATTTTTCTCTGATTTGTAAAGGCTGGTCCTCCTTCTTTATTATTTATCCATTTTTTATGCTTTTGGTGCCATTGGGTAGCTATTAGTATGCAGTGAATTTGGTCCAATTTTGAGATTTATTCTTTTTATACTTTTTGAGAAAACTTTCATTGAGTGAAGTGAGCTCTTTGTTTGACTAGCACTTGTGAGCATTCAACTAGATCATCTTGTGGACATTGTTGTTTGTGTAAGCATTAATTTGGAGTGAATTTTATTTTGATCAAAATCTCTTGGTGTCTATTAGACGTTCACAAAAGCACATTACAGTTCTTTGCATATGCTCTGATAAAGAGCATTTCGGGTGCTAGAGGTTAACAACGTGTGCCTATGCATAGGCATTGAGATACTTCCCCCAATAGTTGTATCAGAGCATTTTCACATCTTGGATACATCCAATATAGGCAAGGAGACCTCTTGAAGCTTGTGGTTGAAGAGTTTCATCAACAATACCTTGTTGGAGGTAGCTCGCATCATGGGGGAGCTATTCTACTCAAACTTTCAAGTGTGCAAGGTGTCCATCTAAGGAGAACATTAGATTGAGGTAACTTCTGAGCATCGTTTGCATTTCACATGCATTGGGGCATTAGAAAAGGGCTAGATAAATTAGTAAAGACTAGAGATGGGAGACTTCAACACTCAAATTGAAAAGTTAAAGGGGAAGTATCAACCCTGGAGATTTAGAGTACCCAAGTACCTTATGGGCAAGGGCCTTTGGGTATTGATTAGTGGAATCAAGGTTCTTACTATAAAGGCCAAGATAATTATGCTTTTGCAAGTTCCAAAATATGCACATGAATGGGAATTTAAGCAAAGTAGATATGATTTGGTATATTGATAGTGGATCTAGCAGACAAATGAGTTGCAATGCTTCTTGGTTTACTAATCTACATGCTCAAAAAGGTCAAGGACATATAGAAACAAGTGATGATACAACCCATTAAATCTCCCATGTTGGAGATGTAGCTTCGGATGACAAGGAGGAAGGAAGATGTCTCAAGGATGTCTTGCATGTACCTACCATATATCACAAAGAACTTGGTATCCATAGGGCAAATGGTTGAAAGAGGCTATCAAGTAAGGTTCGACAAAGGTGGTTGCTTTGTGGAGAACCCTAAGCAAGGATACAAGGTCATAGCAAGAGGAAGGACGCAAGGGAGACTCTTGACTTTGGAGGTAAATTCTCATTCCACTTAACGTGTCTACTTCACATATGGAAACAAGGAGATTTTGGAGTTGGACTTGTGGCACAAGAGGATAGATTACAACAACATAAAAAGAATGATGGAAATGCAATTCAAGAGGCTGGTTGAAGGTCTTCCTACCTTCTAAGGACAAGGTATGAAGCATTTATGTGAATCTTATCAACTAGGGAAACAAGCATGACTTCCCTTCAAGAAGAATGGCTACAAAAGCCAACATCCATTGGAGTTGATACATACAGATGTGTGGAGGCCAACCAAAGAGCAATCCATTGGAGGTAACAAGTACTTTTCACTTTTATAGATAATTTCACAAGGATGGTTTGGATTTATTCCATTAAAAAAAATCTGATGTATTTACATGTTTCAAATTATTCAAGGCAATGGTAGAGAAGGAATTAGCTACATGTATCAAGAAGATAAGGTCCAATGGAGGGGAAGAATATTACTCCAATGAATTTTTTGATTTTTTATGGGATCAAGACATCAAGAGGAAAGTAACATGCATGTACACAACCCAACAAAATGGGGTAGGAGAGATAAAGAATTGATACATTGTAGAGATCGATAGAGAAATGGTTAATGAGATGAATGTATCTCACATGTTTTGGAGTCATGCAGCAAATACCACCGTGTATCTTATGAATAGGGCTCCTACCTCAGGTATCCATGGCTTGACACCATATCAGGCCTATTATGGTAAGACACCTGATCTTTCCCACTTGAAAATATTTGGATGTACTTGTTATGTACATCTGCCAAGTGAATTGAGGCACAAGCGATAACCAAAGGCGAAAATGTGTTTGTTTCTAGGATATTCAAAGGATCATAAAGGTTACAGGTGCTTCAACCCAAACACAAAGGACTTGAGGATATCAAGGGATGTAGCATTCAATGAGCTACTCCCTTGGTATAAGAAGTATGATTGTATGTAGGAATATGAAGAAGAAAAGCATGGACATGATGAAGATCAAATTGATTTAGAGCTAAGTGGCCCAAGGTGTTCCATCAATGAAGATAGTTCAAGCATGAAGTCACCATGGAGGGGGAGATCTTCATCAAGCTATGAAGCACAATCAATCAACAAAGGCAAAGCAACATTCGTGGAGTTGGATGAAGAAGGTAATGAAGTTGAAGATGATGAAGAACACATGATGGAGAAAGAAGCCATATCAAAGAAAGAGATCAAGTACCCAAGGCAAAGGAGGTTCATTCTTCCAAAAAGTGAAGAAAGGAAGTCTTCTAGTGCTAAGAATCCGACTCAAAGGTATGGCAACTCATTATGCACATATCAACAAAGTAGTATAAGATCATGAGCCTGATTGTTATGAAGATGCAAGCAGGTACACTGAATGGAAAGAGCCAATGCAAGAAGAGATTCACGCACTTGAGGAGAATCAAACATGGACTCTAGTGCCCAAGAAGGAGAACATGAAGGTAATAGGTAATAAGTGGGTGTATAAATTAAAGAGGAATTGAGATGGATATATTTCTAGGTTCAAAGCAAGATTGGTGGCCAAGGCTTTTGCACAAACCTATGGAGTGGACTTGGAAGAGACATTTAGCCTTGTGGCAAAGATAAGCACAATTAGGACACTCATTTCAATGGCTACAAGAAAAGGATGGAAGCTCTTTCAATTGGATTTCAAGAATGCCTTTCTCAATGGAGACTTGTAGAAAGAGGTATACATGGAGCAACCACTAGGTTTTATTCATAAAAAGTTTCTGCATCATGTTTGTAGGTGGAAGAATGCAATTTATGGCCTAAAGAAAGGTCCAAGGGCTTGGAACCAGAGATTGGTGGACGATTTGATCAAATGTGGTCATAATCAATGTAAGGTGAGCCATCTCTCTTCATCAAACAAAGAGGAGAACTCGTAGTCTACATGTTTCTGAATGTAGATGGTCTCACCGTTACAGGTAATGATACAAAGGGCATTTAGGAGATTCAAGCAAATCTTGGAAAGAAGTTTAGGATATGCCACAATAACTAGGCCCAACAGAGCATATGGAGTTGGAGTGTTATCACAGTTTATGATAGAGTTTATGCATAGGCCAAGGAGTACACACTTGTAGGTTGCAAGCAGAATGTTATGGTATCTCAGGGCCACTATAAATGAAGGATTGT
This sequence comes from Ceratopteris richardii, assembly GCA_020310875.1. NCBI lineage: Eukaryota > Viridiplantae > Streptophyta > Polypodiopsida > Polypodiales > Pteridaceae > Ceratopteris > Ceratopteris richardii. Next base: position 55,713,382 of record CM035427.1, on the reverse strand, counting down.
TCTACTCATTCAATGATGATATGCAACTCAAAGCTTACTTTAATGCCACTTGGGCCGGTTCAAAGGAAGATAGAAGGAGTACAAGTGGTTAGCTAGTCATGCTAGATGGCAAGATCATCTCATGGATTTGAAAGAAGCAACCCATAGTGGCATTAGCTTCCACCAAGGTTAAGTATAGAGCTTTGGCTCAAGTCACATGTGAGCGAATGTGGTTTAGAAAGTTATTTATGAATCTTAATTTCTAGGTTGACGCATATCAAATCTTTTGTGACAATATGAGTAGCATTCATCTAGCATCGAATCTTGTCTACCATGCTAGAACCAAGCATATATATATATATATATATATATATATATATATATATATATATATATATATATATATATATATATATATATATATATATATATATATATATATATATATATATATATATGTGTGTGTGTGTGTGTGTATGTATATATACATACATACATACATATATATATATGTATATATATATATATATATATATATATATATATATATATATATATATATATATATATATATATATATATATATATATATATATATATATACACACACACACACACACATACACACATGTTGCGGAAATGTGGTATACTTCTTTTCTCTGATACCACTCCTTGACGACGCGACGAAGGCTGAGCCTTGCGGAAACCACCACGCCCAAGAAGAGCTAAGCTAGAGGGATTCAGAACACTTCTGTAATCAACCAATAGCTTAGCGAAGTTTAGCGCTCAACATATAAGACTTCGCTCTAACTTCACTGGAAGAAATTTCACCGAAACTTCACCAGACTGTCACTGGACTGACACCGTAATCGTACCGGAATGAACTTCAAATCCTTTTATAATTACTTCAAGTAAATATACATGAAGTAAGGAAGTGACGCAAAAGCTTCCTTAACTTACTGAACACTTTCTGAAATTTAAGGAAAAAACTCCACTAGTTCAAACAGCCTCTTTCCAGTCACACTTTGTACTGTGTATAGATATCTTTTTCACCGGAAACCTTAATCAACTGAAAGTAGAGATGTCTAGCTATAGAATGAGCTATCTCTCACACAAAACTTCGCATTACTCTGCGAGATCTACGTCGTTCTTCTACCGGAAATTACTCATTTGCTGTAAGAACTGTAACTGACCGAAAATGCGTTTACTGAGAAAACGTTAACTGTTGACTAACTTTAACTGTAACATAAACATACTCTGTTTCTACCACATATAAAAAGTACGCACGAACATCCACATGAACATGTGTTTTCTATTAGAGAAGATGTGTACAAGTGAGCTTGGCCTCTTCTTGCTCAAGCTACAGAAACTCTCCTATACTGAGTAGTTTCTTATTACCATCTTTCTCTCAGATGAATACCCGATATCTGAGGCTTCTGTTATTCATCTATACATACGCGATCTCTGGCGTCTTCTTCTACATACACGATCTCTGGCGTCTTCTTCTACATACGCGATCTATGGCGTCTTCTGCGTCTCTCCACATCTGCTATATCTCTATTCTCTATATCTCTCTTCACACACACACACACTTTTTCTCTTCTATATGTGCTCTTCTTTATACTGCACGCTCTTCTTAAGCACGTTCTTGTTCACACTTCCCTTCTGTTATTCCTTTGCACGTTCTCTCTATGTACAGTTTGATTCGGCGTAACGTACTCTCATCCTGGGAGATTCTGTACTGTACATAACAGTCGTGGATTTGTCCCTCCACTAAGGCTTTTGATTTCCTCTGATTCTGCTTCCTTCTTTTTCTCTTTTTATGTCTGTTTGTCAAATTCGTGAGTGTTTCTTCAACAGCTCCCCCTCAATCACTAATTTGACATCTTCTGATCTCTCATATATCTTTCTTTCTTTTATACCTGCCATCTCTTTGAATCTGTTTGTCTTTGTTCCATCCAAGCTCTTTGTCAAAATATCTGCAATCTGATCTTTTGTCGGAGTGTATACTATTTCTATCTCTTTCTCCATTATCTTTTCCCTCAGGAAATGATACTAAATCTCTATGTGCTTTGTTCTTGCATGAAATACTGGGTTTGCTGCAAGATATAACGAACTCATATTATCTCCATGTATGATAGGTAAACCTTGATCAATTCCCATGCTTTTGAACAAGGTCTGTATCCATATTACTTCTTTTGCTGTTTCTACAACTCCTTTGTATTCGGCTTCTGTTGACGATAACGCTACTGTGTGTTGCTTCTTTGAACACCAGCTTACCAGCTTATCTCCTAGGTATATCATATACCCGTGTGTTGACCTTCTATCATCTTGACTCCCAGCCCAGTCTGAGTCACTGTATGCTCTGAGTTTTATATCCGACGTAAAAGGATAATATAATCCTTCTTTTATAGTTCCTTTGACGTATCTAAGAACTCTTTGTCCTGTAATCCAATGTTGATCTGTTGGACAATGCATGAATTGTGAGAGAACTCCCACTGCATAACTAAGATCCGGTCTTGTTAGTGTAGCATAAATTAAACTTCCTACTAATGACTGATATTTCTTCATATCTTTAAACTCTGCTCCACTGTATTTGCTGAGTTTATGATTTACTTCAAGCGGTGTTGAAGCTTCTCTACAGTTCTTCATATTAAACTTCTTCAGTAAGTTTAGGAGATACCCTTCTTGTGTCACATATACACCATGATTTGTGTATGTGATTTCCATTCCTAGAAAGTATGACAAATTTCCTAGGTCACTGATCTTGAACTCTCTTTCGAGTAGTTTCTTTACTTCTGTAATCCCTTCATCTGATGTTCCTGTGATTATTAAGTCGTCTACATAAATACAAATGTAGATCATACCTTCTTCTGTTCTCTTTATGAGTAGACTTGCATCTGCCTTTGAACTTTGGTATCCAAGTTCGTTTAGATATTTCACAAGTCTGTAATTCCAAGCTCTTGGAGCTTGCTTCAGTCCATAAAGTGCTTTTCTTAACCTGCAAACAAAGTTTGAGTATCTGGAACTTTCGAACCCTTCAGGTTGTTCCATGTACACTTCATCAGAAATGTATCCATTCAGAAATGCGTTCTTTATATCTAGCTGACTTAGCTTCCATCCTTTTGATGCAACTACAGCGATTACTGTTCTTATGGTTGACATCCTTGCCACCGGACTAAACGTTTCGTCATAATCTATGCCATGCGTCTGGGCATAGCCTTTGACCACCAGCCTTGCTTTGTGTCTGGCTATCCTTCCATCTGCAAATTTCTTTATTTTGAACACCCATTTATTTCCGATTACTTTCTTACCATTTGGTTTCGGAACAAGTTCCCATGTCTTGTTCTCCTCTAGTGCGCTGATTTCTTCTTCCATTGCTTCTTCCCATTGTTTCTTGCCTTTTGCTTCATTATAGCTCTGTGGTTCTTCATCATCTTTGACCATATATGCATAGTCTTTCTGAGTTATGTATGACGTATCATACGAGTACCTTTCTGGTTGTCTTCTATTTCTGTTTGACCTTCTTGGTTCAAACTCTTCATGTGTATCTGAATACACGTCTTCATCTTTGTTTCTCATACCTGATCCGTTCCTGGACGTACTTGCCTGCATATGATTTTCATCTCTGTTTACCTGAACAATTGATTTCCCTTTCTCTCTTCTTTTTATTTCTTCTTCGAATTCTTCAGTCGTATGACTTTGATCTGCATACCAGCTTTTCTGTTCATCAAACGTAACATCTCTGGACACAGTAAATTGTTTGGTTAGAGGATTCCATAACCTGTATCCCATCTGCTTTTCATCATATCCGACGAACACATATTTCTCTGCTTTCGGTTCAAGCTTATGTCTAAGTTGAGACGGTACATAAGCATACGCTACTGATCCAAACACTTTGCAGTGATCAAGTGTTGGCTTCTTTCCCCACCAAGCTTCATAAGGGGTCATTCCTTCCAATGCTGTACATGGTAATCTGTTTACCAAGTATGTAGCTGTGTTTACAGCTTCAGCCCAAAGATAATTTGGACAATCCTTTTCGTTTAGCATAGCTCGTGCGAACTCGACTAGAACTGGGTTCCTTCTTTCTGCTACTCCATTTTGTTGTGGTGTATATCTGCAGGTTATTTGTCTTTTAATACCTGCATTCCAAAGATAGTCATTGAATTCTCGGGAGAAGTATTCTCCCCCTCCATCAGACCTCAGTCTTTTAAGTTTTCGTCCGGTAAGTCTTTCAGCATATGCATGAAAATGCCTGAAAGCTCCAAATACTTCTGATTTTTCTTTCAAAACATAAAGAGTTATCCACCTTGTTGCATCATCAATGAATAGAACATAGTACCTTGATCCGCTGATTGATTCTTCTTTCGTTGGCCCCCATACATCTGTATGAATAAGCTCGAGTACTCCATCATGTTTGACTCCTTTCTTCTGGAAAGGTAACCTGTGGGCTTTTCCCAACTGACATGCTTCACACTTGTGAATCATATGTTGATTCTGTATATTTGGTAATCCCAATACTGACTGATTCGTTATCATAGCTTTAATTCCTTTTTCATTGAAATGACCCAATCTCTTATGCCATAAATCAAGTTCTGTAATTACCTTTTCTCCATGTGTGAGCAACGCTTGGCCAATGTTCCCTTGTACTCTTAAAGTAAAGAGTCTTCCTTCTTTCTTTCCAGAAACGATCTAGTTATATCTATTCTCGGGATCTTCTACAAATACACCTTTATTTGTAAATCTGACCTGAAAACCTTTCTCAACTATCTGTCCCACGCTAATCAAATTTTTCGGTATTGTTGGAACATACAAAACATTGGTTAGCAAATCTGCTCCATTCTTCCATTTTCCAATTGAGTGTACGCTATGTCTCGTATTGTCACCCGTTTGAACAGTGTGACTAGAACTACCTTTCTCTAGTTCTGACATTAGTTCTATATTTCCTGACAAATGATTAGAGCATCCAGAATCAATGTAAAATACCTTTAGATCTTCATTTTCTGATGTACTGATAGAGTTCATCATCAATGATGTATGACTTTCATTCTGCGTGTCGTTTGCGTAGTTGTTGTAGGTGGTGTTGTAGGATTGATTCTGTCCCCAACTTCTCACTCCACCTCTACCATAGCCTCCTCTTTGATTTTGTTTTCCTCTTTGATATCTTCCGCTTCTGCCTCTGCTATTACTGTTTTGATTTTGATTTGATCCTTGTTGATTGTGCCAACAATCATGAGCCAAATGATTACTGAGTCCACAGATCCAGCAAGCCTTCTTGTTGGTATTCTGGTTACTTCTTCCTCTTCCAAAGCCTCTTGCTCTTCCTCTGCGAGTGCCTTTACCTCTTGCGTAATAGGCCTGAGAACTCGACTCTTCTTCGTCTTTTGACTTACCTTTGTCTTTCTTTTTGTTCTTCATGTACATTGCAGAGCTTTTTCCTTTATCTGCATCTCCTTTCAGGTCTTGCTCATATGTGAGCATCAAACCAAGCAACTGATTTAAATCTAGCACAAAATGATTTAAGGAGAGTTCAGTTGATAGTACGAAAGGTTTCCACCGTTCATCTCCTCTCAAACCTGTGAGCACTTGCGCTATCAATCTATGATCTTCGACTTCTTCATTTATGGATCCAAGACTATCTGCTAGATCCTTCATTTTAGTGATGTAGTCACTTATGCTTTGACTCGACTTCTTTTTGAATGTCGTAAATTCGAACCATAAGCTAGCCTTCCTGGCTTTCGTAGTATTTTGGAAATGATCTTCCAATGCACTCCATATGTCCTCTGCTTTCTCCAGACCTCTAATATGCGGTAGTAGATGGTCTGTTACGGTATTATAGATGTAAGCTCTTGCCGTTGCATCTTTCTTCTGCCATAGCTTCAAGGCTTCTAACTCTTCTTTTTCCGGTTGACTATCATCTTCGAAAGTCGGCTTCTTTTCTTCTCCGGTCACGTACATCATTAAGTCCTTACTCATAAGTAAGGCTTCCATGCGCATTACCCATGCGGGATAATTATCTCTGTCCAACTTATCAATAGTAACATGGTCTGCCATGATCTTCTTGTTTCTGTTACTTCCGGTGAGCTTTTGAGAATCTTTCTCATTCTAGTTCCACTCGTTGAGGTTAACCGGCTCTTGTTTCCAATAATGGTGAATACTCTGGGCTCTGATTAGATATGCCTAGCTCTGATACCACTGTTGCGGAAATGTGGTATACTTCTTTTCTCTGATACCACTCCTTGACGACGCGACGAAGGCTGAGCCTTGCGGAAACCGCCACGCCCAAGAAGAGCTAAGCTAGAGTGATTCAGAACACTTCTGTAATCAACCAATAGCTTAGCGAAGTCTAGCGCTCAACATATAAGACTGCGCTCTAACTTCACTGGAAGAAATTTCACCGAAACTTCACCAGACTGTCACTGGACTGACACCGTAATCGTACCGGAATTGTACCGGAATGAACTTCAAATCCTTTTATAATTACTTCAAGTAAACATACATGAAGTAAGGAAGTGACGCAAAAGCTTCCTTAACTTACTGAACACTTTCTGAAATTTAAGGAAAAAACTCCACTAGTTCAGACAGCCTCTTTCCGGTCACACTTTGTACTGTGTATATATATCTTTTTCACCGAAAACCTTAATCAACTGAAAGTAGAGATGTCTAGCTATAGAATGAGCTATCTCTCACACAAAACTTCGCATTACTCTGCGAGATCTACGTCGTTCTTCTACCGGAAATTACTCATTTGCTGTAAGAACTGTAACTGACCGAAAATGCGTTTACTGAGAAAACGTTAACTGTTGACTAACTTTAACTGTAACATAAACATACTCTGTTTCTACCACATATAAAAAGTACGCACGAACATCCACATGAACATGTGTTTTCTATTAGAGAAGATGTGTACAAGTGAGCTTGGCCTCTTCTTGCTCAAGCTACAGAAACTCTCCTATACTGAGTAGTTTCTTATTACCATCTTTCTCTCAGATGAATACCCGATATCTCAGGCTTCTGTTATTCATCTATACATACGCGATCTCTGGCGTCTTCTTCTACATACACGATCTCTGGCGTCTTCTTCTACATACGCGATCTATGGCGTCTTCTGCGTCTCTGCACATCTGCTATATCTCTATTCTCTATATCTCTCTTCACACACACACACACACTTTTTCTCTTCTATATGTGCTCTTCTTTATACTGCACGCTCTTCTTAAGCACGTTCTTGTTCGCACTTCCCTTCTGTTATTCCTTTGCACGTTCTCTCTATGTACAATTTGATTCGGCGTAACGTACTCTGATCCTGGGAGATTCTGTACTGTACATAAGGGTCGTGGATTTGTCCCTCCACTAAGGCTTTTGATTTCCTCTGATTCTGCTTCCTTCTTTTTCTCTTTTTATGTCTGTTTGTCAAATTCGTGAGTGTTTCTTCAACAACACACACACACACACACACACACACACACACATATATATATATATATATATATATATATATATATATATATATATATATATATATATATATATATATATATATATATTTATTTATATGTATGTATGTATGTATGTATATATATGTATGTATATATGTATATATATATATATATATATATATATATATATATATATATATATATATATATATATATATATATGTGTATATATATATATATATATATTTGTGTGTGTGTATGTTTATATATATATATATATATATATATATATATATATATATATATATATATATATATATATATATATATATATATATATATATATATATATATATATATATTTGTGTGTGTGCGTGTATGTATGTACGTATATATTATGTATGTGTGTGTATATATATATATATATATATATATATATATATATATATATATATATATATATATATATATATATATATATATATATATATATATATATATATATATATATATATATATATATATAGAGAGAGAGAGAGAGAGAGAGAGAGAGAGAGAGAGAGAGAGAGAGAGAGAGAGAGAGAGAGAGAGAGAGAGAGAGAGAGAGAGAGAGAGAGAGAGAGAGAGAGAGAGACATAGAGAGAGAGTTTGAGAGATAGATATGTGTGTGTATGTATCTACAAATACTATATATAAATTCTCTATATAGAAATAGTGTATATAGAAATACTATCATAAATATCTCGAAACTTTAATTTTCTATACATAAATACTATATATATATATATATATATATATATATATATATATATATATATATTGGTATATATTGATACTATATGTACATAAACGCTTAATAGTATCTATATAAATACTCTATATATAAATAGCGTATACAAAAGTATGACCATATGTAACCCGAAACCCTAATACTATATATGCAAAAAATGTTCATACACATATTACCATAAATAGCTCACAATCCTAGATTATTGAGATACCATGGAAAAGCCTCCTTAAGAGAAAACTCCTATGCCAAGACCACTCCACCTCAAAGAAAAAGATGATGATGAAAACATGCAAAGGAGTAACAAGGATCCTCCTCACAAATAACTTAACTTTCGATAATAATAATCATTTCTTTCAATGTTAGAGGGTTGTCTGACCCCTCCATAGCAGCCATTATTGGAAATGGATCTATGATCAAAGCTTAAACCTGTACTTCATCTATATTCAAGACATCAAAATTGATGGATTGGACCTTCAAAAGAGATTGAAATGTATTTCTTCATTCCATGTCTGGCTCTCCACCATGCGCCCGAAGGGTAATAACATCTCAACTATCGGCATTAATAGCTATTGGTTTGCAAGAGCTGTGTATAGCCAAGAACATTGGAACCATCAGTGGATTGGTGCTTCCTTCGGGGGTCCTCTATAGTTCACCATTGTCTCCAAGTATGCTTCCAATATTGCTTCAAAAAGAATTGTCACTTGGTAATCTTTGGATGCTCTGCACCCCAACGGTTTTCTTTGAGGGGACTTTATTAAGGCAAAGTCTCTTTCTCATATATGGGGGAATTAGGATCGGGTGATTGATGGCCATGAGAAGGACATATGGGACCAAGTGAGGCTTCACTTGGTGTCATAGAGATCAAAGGCAAGTATTATTTCTCTTGGTCAAACCTCTAGTCTCAAGTCCACTTCAAGAAGCGAGACTTGATAGGAGCTAAATTTCATAGAATTTAATCAATAAATGGGCACCCCTCCCTCTCTCAATGTGTGGAATTCATTGTCTATGATCACTACCCAATTTTTCCTACCTTCAAGTTGGTCATCAATCTCATGAAAGCCCCTTGGTTTCATGCCACTCCAACTACCTTCTCTCTCCCCTCAGTTTAGAAGAAAATTACTCATGCTTGCATTTTGACCTCTGCCACTCGCTCCTTGTTGACCAAATGCTAGAGGATGGTAGTCATGAAGACACAACACATCTTGGTGAGTACTTAGGAATCAACAACACATTCTTTGTTATAGAAGGGAAAATCTTTATCAAAGGCTTAAGCATCTTGAGGAAGAAGTAAACATAGGTCACTCTCAATACCAAACAGGGCTCCAAAAAATCATAATCATACTCGGATACAAACAAGAAATTCAATGAAAGAATCTAAAAGTGTACTTCAAAGACTAGTGGGTGGGGAAGGAAGACAAACCTACTAAAGAGATGTGTGGTATCCTTAACAAGAAGCTAGCCAAGGAAGCGATCCCATTCATGATGGAAATCAATGGGATTGAGTGCAATAGAAATAAAGTAAGTATATGTTGATTGTCAATCACTTAACCGAGCTTATGGGTTTCCCTGCCTCTTTCTCTAGGCATGAATGCATGGCGGCTATCTCTAGATTCAGAACCAAAAGAATTCCATATAATATGAAGCCTTTTTTTGACACTCCGATTTTGGACAAAGCCATTCTTCTAGTTATATTGATTATCTTCCTAATGGCAAAAACCTAGGGCTAGATGGCCCCACTAGTGAATTCTTGAAGACCATCAAGAACATGGTGACTATTCCATTATGTTTGGTGTGGCCAGAGGTTGTTTCTTTTGGTGTGATAGTCAATTATCTCACTAAAGCCATTACCAAGATTATTTACAAAAAAGGCAACAAAAAAGGTATTCAAAATTGGTGTTGAATTATGATGTTACAAAGAGGTTACAAGATCCTTGCTAAATTTAATGCTAATCAAATTGCTTGTCACTTGGAAAAGTGGATCATTGAGGATAAAAAAGGTTTCATCAAGGGGAGTTACATCATCGAGGCTATGATTGATGTATGAGAACATTTAGTTTTCATTGAAGAGTATGCTCAAGATGTTCTCTTCCTTAAGATTGAATTGGACAAAGCTTATGAGAGACATGAGTGGGACTTCATTCTCTAATCTCTAAAAGACCAGGGCGTTGTCCAAAAATTAGTTAAGATGATATCAACATGGTTGGGAAATGTATCAACTCAGATAAACATCAATGAATAGCTTTCCCAAGTTATTCTCTAAAAATGTTATATCAAGTAGGGATGCCCCTTGACCCCTCTTCTCTTTGTGATCACTTCCGATGGTGTAAGCTGCCTTGTTAAACATCACAAATGTTTGATTCTTATTCAAGCTCTCTTTTTTCCCCTCAATCAAGACCAGATGATCATGAGACTCTTTGCTAATGACATAAATGCCTCAATGATTTGGCTAGCATTGCTACCTTTTGGTGTTGACTAAATACCTTTTATGAGGCACCAGGTTCTAAAAAAAACCACCCTAAAACTACTTTCATGGCCGTTATTGGGCATCCACCTCAAATGATGGTTGAACTTTGAAGTGCCTTTGTCCACTACCTCGAAAAAACAAGAAAAAAGAGCTCCTACAGCTCTGTTTTTTGTAGAGCTCCGTTACTCATCTCCCTTCTTTCTGAACAGAAAGCACGCCATCAGTTTCAAAAGTTGCAGCCCTGGTGTTTGTATATCCAAAGCCCTCGCCTTCAGCCAAGGAAAGGGAAGCTAAAAAGGGAAGACACACAAATTATCATTCCCAGCTTCGCATTTGAAAGGAAGCTAAAAAGGGAAGAGGTCATGTTTTTGATAGGTAAAACGGTTCTTGAGAGGCAAAATACCCGTCACATGGATTCGACCCACGAGTTCCACACATACATTGATAGAACACTCAAATCTACAATAAATAAATAGCACTTAAGGATAACAGCTTGAAAAGGAAGAGATTTGTTTGAGCTCATGAAGTGCTACCACAATAAGCACGGCATCCTTTTCATCTCATCATAAGGATGTGGATGTCTCCTTGTGTAATACTTAACTCTCCTTCGGTCAACACTTCCTTGGCAAGATCAAAAGTCCTTGTTATGTGATACAATCTTTAAACGCATTCTGTTAACAATACTAATTAGTCAAGTACAAGTTAGTCAACATTATGCTGATCGTGAGGACCAAAATGGTAAGAACATTGTAAATCTTCGGAAAGAACATGGTAAATCTTTGTAAATCTTTCTCACAAGGATTTAACTACCAAAATGAAAGCAATAAGAAAATTCTTCATCCAACTCTCACTTAGCAATACTGTAAGAAACCTTCCTAAGCATGGGGAGAAACGGTAAGATATATTACATGTAAAATTATCACTCGTATCGTTGATATGTATGCCATGCAATACAAAATTAATTATTCACATTTGACATGTCTGAACTCCGTTCTCTCTCTCATCGGTCCGACCATCCAGCTCAATCATAGAAAGCGACTCTTAGTGTCATGGATTATGGTACATAATCAGCTCTAATTCTATTAATATGTTTTAGTTTTACTTTGAAGATAGGATCTATTATCCAAGGGAGGTCCTATGATCCTCCATGGGGTTTTCTCCAACATTTAAGTGTTTATCTACTCCATGAACCAACCATCACAAAACATTTCACTTTAGATAACTCCAAACCTTACCTTTACGGTTGATACTTTGACTATTGAGTTCTACCATATCTCCTTGCTATTCTTCTTAGAACTTGGTTAGAATTTTCCATGAAGTGTTTTTTACAATGAAGTGTTTTTTCACCTCTCTTATTTTATAACTCGTCTTGATATAGATGCCACTTCCTTTCGACTGTTTCAAAACTTCCTTTACGTAAGAGCATAAATCCCATTCTTTACATTTGCATCAGAGAATCTCATTTACATTTGCATCACACAATCTCATTCTATGAGTAATTGTTTGCTTAGTTCGAACTTTGACTTTTGGAACTCTTGCACCAAACGATGGCCAGCTGGGATTTTGTTCTTAGTCAAGTCTATTACACCACGAAAGCACATGAACCTTAGGTTTTTTTGTCTCACCAATGTGATACCAAGAATCACACTCAAGATCAATCTTTTAAAAATTAAATAGAGAATGAGAATCATTCTACATCAGAGAAGGCTCAAGACTTCATCAACTAAATCAAACTTTTACAAGATGAAATGCCTCATATTGGTGTTCCAGTAACACCTAAAGAATTTTCTCACGTGTGTGTTTGAATTCTTTTTATAAAATATGATGGGCTCCTAACGTTGTTTCTATCAAGAAAAGGAGAATGTGCCATTAAGTATTGCAATAGAATGAATTTCATGAGAGAACTAATAGTCTTTAAAAAATATGGAAGAATAGAAGATTAAAAAAAAAACAAAACAAAATTTGAAGTAAAATTTCAAGGATAAGATCTATGTACTTATCTTGCTCATTTTTAAAAGCCAAAAGGAGAAGGAATATTCTGCAAATAGGGACCCAAATTTCATGAATTTGTTTATTGGGACTCAAATTAAAATCCATTCTAAAGTTTGGCTTCAATTCTAGGTGAATTACTCACCATATTCAAATTCACAAAGATTTAAAAATAGAGCACCTCTTAGTCATGGGATACACAACCTATTCAAAGATCCTTGAGCTGATGTTATGTGCATACATTGTGCTTACTTCAATTGAGGGTACTCCTCCACAACTTCCTTCTATCATATGTGCAATATCAATACACATTATCTATACTTCATCTTCTTCCTAAAAAGTTAAGGTGAGCCCCCAAACTTTTTATTCTTGTGCTTAGTGTATATTCTAGGGAGATTCATTAGATCAATTGCTTTAGTTATCTACACACTTCAATTAAATGTGTGCAAAATATCTATGGCCAATTCATACCAGGCTGTGAGATCTCAACATTTTGCTTTGACTTTCAGATCCAAAAATAAAAGGTTTACTGAAATCTTCTTAAGTGCAAACTTATCTGTTTTGATGCAAGCATTTGGTAATGATGTTCCATAGGGATTAGTGGTTCTTTATGCATATGTGCAAAGTAAAAGATGTATTTTGGACATTCCAAAAGCTACATTGGCTGGATTTTAGCAATGCTTGTGTCAAACACCCACTCATCTCTATCTATGTCCCATCACCATACCTCTTTACAGTGGTATTAGAGTGAAGATAAACTCTAAGAATAATGGGTAATGGATTTCCCTCATCTGTTCATAAATTGGATCGAGGTAATTACATAGGAGGGTCACTCAAGATGGAGGCCTATCTGTAAGGAAGGAATATATTTGGTTACATATCTGGAGATGAGATGATGCCAATACTCAGAAGCAAGGGCCAACCAACACAAAAGGAGCAAGAAAGCTTAAATGCATGGTGCTCAAAGGATGCCTTGGAGAGTTCATACATTATAAACTCTATCTCATATTTTTTACTTCCTCTCATTAGGAATTGCAAGACTTCACAAGAAACATGCACTGCTCTTAAAGCATTTGTATCATGAAGTAGCAAGTCGAGGAATAATCAGTTAGAGATGGAGTCTACAACACTCAAGAAGATACCTAAGCAAAGTGTGAGTGATTTTGTCACCAAGGTGAAGGACATTGCAAACAATCTTGGAAGCCTTGGAGAAATCATCAATGAAGAAGAAATATTAAGGCAGGTCATCAGTGGAATGAAAGCTGATGGAAAATGGGAAGCCTTCACCACAGTGATGGATCCCTACATCGACATGCAAGTTCCTAAATTCAACACACTCATGGAAGAATTATTCACTCATGAAGCAAACCTTTTGAAGAATGAAGACAATAAAAAAGGTAATCAATCCTCTACTCTCTATATAGAAAAGAATAAAATCAACATATGTAAACTTTCAAGGAGTGATAAAGAGTACAAATCTTGAGCTGAAGAGTTTTCGAATTGCTCTAAGAAGATAAAAGCTCAAAAGTGAAAATCCAAAAAGGAAATGATTAAGAGTAAATGGATGAAGAGAAGCAAGAGTACGTCAATGAAGGTTTAAGAATCTACAAAGGGCATTCAAACAAAGGAGGAAAAAGATATGGTAAAAGATGGACACATGTAGGAACAAGTAGGTTTGATTCTAGTAGATCCTATGCTTGAAGATTCACAAATGTTGCTGAAAACATATAAATTGAGAATAACAATAGGACCTAGTCCAGACCCTAGGGGAGACCTAGAAAAGGAAAGATTAGAATTATGCAAGAAGCTTATGGAGGTTGCTCAGACAATGCTAGAAAAACAAATCCCAACCATTTCAAGAACAAGAAATGTAGAGAAGAGATTTGAGGAATGTCTAGAAAACCTATGCACAAATCAAACAACATGAGATGATCCAATGTAGCTCAAGGGAAATGAGGGTTGGAAACTAGTCACTTTGACTCCTTAATCCCTAAGATAGATGAAACTTGGCCATTATATCTTTGGGCGAAGGTCTAGGAAGATTGATCCAAGAAGAATGAAGAGGGATATCCTCCCTTTTTTGATTTGGAAGCTTCTTTAAACAAACCAATTAAAGAGAAGGAAATAGAACTAAAACTTTGTATGATGAAGGTTGTGATACAAATAAATCTATTACTCTGACAAGACTTTCAAATTATTTGGGAGATTATGAACAAAAGTCCGATATAATCTTCCATGCTCCCACGTTTTGACACAAGTATAAGAGAACATCATAAGAAGTGTTTGAAACACTCAAAGAATTGAAAAAGGCTAGAATAAATTTTTCTTCAACTCTATAAGAATTGATCCAATTGAAGCCTCATTAGTGGAGAAAATTAGCAGCTCAAATTAAAATTCATGATCAAACAAGAGAAGCGATGAGAAGGCTAAAGAGGAGAAAAGTACAATGAACATACATGTAGATAAAGTGGGAGATTTCTCTAAAAGTGATTAGGGACACACATGTATAACAATCACACATAGAGATTAGATGATGAAAGCCATACTAGACATGTGTGTAGGAGCAGGAATTGCTACTGAAGAAATCTCGAAAGAATGTGGAGAACCTCCATTAAGGTCGGCTAGAATCAAGTTGCAATTGGCAGATGGCCATGTAGAATGTCTCTTATGATTATTGAAAAATTTAACCTTGAAACTACTAGAAATGGGGGGGGGGGGGGCATAGTGACACGCCCGAATTGAAAAAAAATCGAGGTTCTTCGCTTATGCCATGATAGCATAACATAATCGACGCGCCTATTTTTTTCTTATAGCCTTATCGTCGCATAAGGGATGTTAGCGTCGCTTATGCGATGCTAAAACTATGCGTCCTAAATAGTGTCGCTAAGCAGCGATGCTTTTAACGACGTTGGCAAACTACCTGCACATAAGCGACATCCAGGTGTTCCAGAGTGTCGCATAAGGGACGCTCTGGAATGTTTAAAAAAAAATGATTTCTCCCAGCACATTTGTGCTGCGATTTGGACGAGAGAGAGAGAGAGAGAGAGAGAGAGAGAGAGAGAGAGAGAGAGAGAGAGAGAGAGAGAGAGAGAGAGAGAGAGAGAGAGAGAGAGAGAGAGAGAGAGAGAGAGAGAGAGAGAGAGAGAGAGAGAGAGAGAGAGAGAGAGAGAGAGAGAGAGAGAGAGAGAGAGAGAGAGAGAGAGAGAGAGAGAGAGAGAGAGAGAGAGAGAGAGAGCAAGAGCAAGAGATAGAGAGAGAGAGAGAGAGAGAGAGAGAGAGAGAGATCGACAAGAGCTCTTCTGTGAAGCAAGGTATGCTCACACACACATACATACACAAACAAATTTAAACACACACACATACACCCACATACACACAGATACATATGCATAAACACACACATATACACACATAGACACACACACATACACATAGACACACACACATATACACACTAATTTACATACACACATACACATGCATACAGATGCATACACACACATATATACACACATAGACACATGGATACACACTTAGACACACACACATACACACCTAGACACACACACACATACACATACACACACATATACACACACACATACACACCTAGACACACACACACATACACATACACACACATACACACACACATATACATGCACACACATAGACACATACACACATCCACACACATTTACACACACATACACATGCATACAGACACATATATATAGATATACACATATATACACACATAGACACACACATACACACATAGACACACACACATAGACACATAGACACACACATACAGACACATACACACACATACATACACACATAGACACATACACACACATATATGCATACACACACACACATGTAGAGAGACCTACACACACACATACACATACATGCATACATATGCATACATAATGCATATGCATATGCATACATACATACTTACATGCATTCACATACATACACACACATGCATACATATGCATACATAATGCACATGCATATGCATACATAATGCACATGCATATGCATACATACATGCTTATATTCATACACACATATACATACGCATACACACATACACATACACAGATATATATGCATACACACACATGTAAAGAGACATACACACACATACACATACAATTATACATATGCATACATAATGCATATGCATATACTTACATGCATACACACACATACACACATGCATACATAATGCACATGCATATGCATACATACATGCTTACATGCATACGCACACATGTAGAGAGACATACACATACATGCATACATATGCATACATAATGCATATGCATATGCATCCGTACATACTTACATGCATACACACACATACACACACATGCATATATATGCATACATAATGCAGATGCATATGCATACATACATGCTTACATGCATACACACACATACACACACATACACACACATACACACACACACATAAACGCACACATACACACACATACACACATACACACACATATATGCATACACAGACACATAAAGAGAGAGATACACACACATACACATACATGCATACATATGCATACATAATGCATATGCATATGCATACATACATACTTACATGCATCACACACATGTGCATACATATGCATACATAATGCACATGCATATGCATAGATACATGCATACACATACACACACATAGACACATACACACACATAGAAACATACACACACATACACACACATACACACACATATACACACAGATTTACACACACATACACATGCATACACACACATACACACACATACACACATAGACACACACACATACACACATTGACACATACACACATAATGCATATGCATATGCATACATACATACTTACATGCATACACACACATGCACACACATATGCATACATAATCCACATTCATACACACACATGCACACACATATGCATACATAATCCACATTCATACACACATGCACACACATATGCATACATACATACTTACATGCATACACACACATACACACACATATGCATACATATGCATACATAATGCACATGCATATGCATAGATACATGCATACACATACACACATATAGACACATACACACACATAGACACATACACACACATATACACATAGATTTACACACACATATTTGTTTGCAAGGATTAAGTATCAGCTCACTATGGAGGTATTAGGTTGTTTGAAAATAAGACAAGCAAATTTCTCTCAACGATTTTGGAAAATGGATGATTAATTCTAAAGTATGGACGGACATGAAGTGTTCATTCATTGCAAGTTCTTGTTCTTACTGTAGCTAAGGTAAAAACAAAAACCCGCACTGAATGAACATTTTGTGTCCGCCCATCCTTTAAAATTATTCTTCCATCCTTCAAATTCTTCGAGTTAAATTCAATTCTCCTATTTTTCAAACGACTTAATACCTCCATAGCTAACTCATACTTAGTATTTGTATGCAAAGTTCATAAAAGAGTTAGCAACACAGGTATTAGGTTGAGTAGAATAGGAGAAGCAGATGTGTCAGGAAGATTCTAAAGAATCGGTGGAGAATTCCAAAGGCAAGATGGACAAAATATCTTCATTCAATACAGGTATGTATAATTTGACCTTACTCTCATAACATGTATGTTTTTGAATATAGATGTTTCAACCTTGCATATTTCATAGGATCACTTTTGTGTAGCCTGCTCATATAAGGTTCTAATAAATGAGGTCTGACTGGCAATTGTGAATGGTGTGGAGGAATATCAGCAACATCATACCTTGGAATCTACACACATGAATAAAAATCATTAGTATTCCATAAATGAATAAAAAGTAAACTTTAAACATAAAATTAAATATATAAGCTATTAAATATGGATAGAAAATTTTCATTCTCTCTCTAGCTAAAAGGTGCTCTTGGAGGTCTACACCATCCATAATTCACTAATAATTCATCACCAACATGTAATGTAGTAATAACATTGACAACTATGTATCTTGATACATCTCTACTCATGTATGGTGATTCATAACTATTATCATGCTCCTCAAATGTGCAATTAGTCCTTGAACTATTATGTAACCCTCGACTACTATTTATTAAACCTTCTATATTTCCATGTGTTTAAGGTCTTCCATCAATATATAATCTTTCATTTCTTGCATGTGAAATCCTTCTACTATTAAGGGATGCTCATTCAAGCATATTCCATAAGTACTCATGCTTTGAACATAACGTGCAAGTGGATGCTAATCTCCCCATCCATATATAGGACCACAAAATGACATAAGAGTGATTTTAGAGTTCGGAGGCACATAAAAATCCTCTAGAATAAACACACCAAAAATCGCATTAGTAATAATGGATGGAGCAATCATATATCAATTACCCCAAAAGTTGAAAACCTTTCCATCTAAAGGAAGTGGTCCTCTATTCCATCCTCCATATGTTCTTCTATCATATGTTTGTACTAGGGAATGATCATGAGCTGGCAATGGATAATCTTTAGCCATTTCAGTCTCTAAACCAGGCAGGAGAGGATTTCTAGAAACCTTTGCTTGTAATTGATGAATGGCAAGTCCATGACGTGTACGAGGTATATTAACATTATGAAAAAAATTATCATCATCATCATCATCAAGCAAGTATTCCTATATATCAACAGTAATTTGATTTTATGGGTTTTAAATAAAATAATGACATTAATTTATAGAAAAAATACATATAGCAGAATTATCACATTGATCAGATGATGGTGCACGCTCAAAAGTACCACACTCTGCCTCATGTTCACATTCCAATCGTGGTCTTTGATACATGCCAAGCAAGAGAGACACCAACATATAATATG